>CM069904.1:164418458-165618458 GCA_036172215.1 Camellia granthamiana
GAGGCTCCTCAAACTCATCATCACCAAGTGATTCTTCAGCAATAACTCTATCATGCACCTGAAAAAGAGCATCCTGTGCTGGCGAAATAAGCTCACCGGTGTCTTCCAAGTTATTAGCTTCCACACTTGAACTGTAAATAGTGACAACACGCTCCTCGCAGCCAGGCACTGTCTCACCAATCCTGATCTTTGATTGAGTTTCTGTCCTCAATTGCTTCGCAATCTCGCCTCCCTTTCCAATAATACTTCCAATTCTCTTGACAGGGCACAAATAACGGTATACAGTATCTTCCAACCCAATAGTATTCTGGTCCCTCTCATCAGAGGGATTTCTTCTCTTACTTCCTCCATCTCCGGAGTAATCAGATTGAGAATGGGATCTCTTGCCATAGTTATTCCTCTGCCCAGCCATTACAGAAAGAGACTATATCTGTAACCCAAGCAGATATCCACCACTTATATCAATTAAAACTGCAGCCACGAAAAGACACTTTAAAGCGCTATGCAAAACTTTAGCATCAGAAAATCCCCAAACTATCATTAGAAATTAAATGATAACTACAAAAAAAAAAAGGAAAAAGAAGTCAACTTAAATCTATCTACAAAGACATGTAAACTGCATGAGTCGTAGAAAATTTAAATAACATATTACAGCAAACTTGAGACAAGTTGCTCAGCTCATTCAACCCAAACAACATTAGATCACAATTCAATTTCAACAATCCATACTACTCAAAAACAAGCATTGAAATTAAATTCTTATTAAAAATTGGCATTTCATTTGAACTGAAAACCATATGCAATAGAGATGTGATTGCCAGTGTTATACTAAAGAGTAGAAATTTGTTATACAGCACAACATCAACCCACTAGATCTCAATTCAATCTTAACACTCCATACTCAAAAGCAAGCATAATTCTCATCAGAAAAAGTGACTATTTTATTTGAACTAAAAACCACATTGAATCTAGATGAGATTGGCTGTGTAGTACCGAAGATATTTTTTAAGTGTAGAGCACACCATTAACACACTGAACATATCAAACTAATCCCCAGCCTATTCTAATTAAGATAGATGTTAGTATGTTACCATTCACCTCTTATCTTAAATTCATAATACTGATGAGGTGGGTAGGAGGGAACCGTTCTTGAAAACAGGCACCCATAAATCATTCCGCAAATTTCATCCCCATAAATGGTCACAATGACTAATCTTTCACAATTGAAGCACAATAACATGAACACTCGATCAATTACAAAGTCAAATAGTTCGATGCTTCCCATTAAAATCTAAAACTACTTTACATCTCATTCTTAGCACATTCTTCAAATTCATAAAGGCTAACCACACAAAACCCATCATAATATATAAAGCCTACAACCCAGTGAAGGCTTTTAAATTTCGAATTTTTATAACTTCTTCAATTATCTTCTCTTTTCATCTACATTTTTTTTTTTTTTTTTTTTTTGGGTGTCAATCAGCAAAAATCAACAATTGATTTTCACAGTACGCCCATCAGATGCCTAGTTTAAATACAATTACTTCCAGTTTCACGTGGGGAAAATTCAATATTTGGGCAAGTAGCCAAGAAAAATTCAAAAATACCCATTTTAAATTGCCATACGGATATGGGTTTTTCAATAAGCTCAAAGATAATTGAACTGACTTAACAACAATTGTAATTTAAATACAATTACTTCGAGGTTCACTTGGGAAAATCCAATATTTGGGCAATTAGCTAATAAAAAATTCGAATATACCCATTTTCCAATAAGCTCAAAGATAATTGAACTAACCTGACAACAATTGTAATTCGTGAGAAACAAAATCGAGAAAACAGAGTCGGATCGGTTAATTCATCAAAACGTTGACAAAATTTGCGTAAAAAATAAGAAACAGACAAGATCGGAAAAATATTGGGATGTAGAGAACGAACTCGGGGTAGAAGATGACAGTTGAGATCGAGCAAGTTCGGAGCTTTGTTGGATTTTCTTGCAATGGATTGATGGATCAATAGAGAGGTGAGAGTGTGGATGTGTGTGAAAAGTAAAACCGCCTCTTCATGCAGATTTGCAGAAGAGCATATATGACTTTGCCAAAAATATCTCTCTGCTTGTCGATTTGAGTTTCTAGGGTTTGATCTAGGGCCAAGTTCAATTACGGAAATATCCAACTAGTGTGTTAATTTACCAAATTAAGCCTTCCTTTGGCAGCGATGGTTTTAGTCAAAAATTTAAAAAATTAAAAAATTAATAATTTATTTCTTTTCTCATTATAAAAAATTATCTTAAATATATTAATTTTTTTATATCATATTTTAACGAAAATTAAAAAATTTTAAAATTAAAAAATTAATAATTTATTTCTTTTCTCATTATAAAAAATTATTTTAAATATATTAATTTTTTTATATCATATTTTAACGAAAATTAAAAAATTATTAAAATTTATGTTTCCAAAAGGAGGCCTAACTCTCTTCTTAATCCTTCCTCTATGGCCAAAACAAAACAAAACAATATATATATATTGGAGTATAATTTATAAAAAAAAAAAATACAATAAATTGTCAATGAAATTTACCTATTTATATATGAAAGAGCATCTATTTATATTTATATTTACCTATTTATATATGAAAGAGCATCTATTTATATTTATATTTTTTTATTAATCCAAATACTTTTGCCTTTTTAAAAATTTTAAATTTATTATGTCTTTACTTTCTTAATATTACACCTATTTTTTTTTAATATACTCAATTTTAAGTGATAAATTACTAAATTAGTGTTCTCTTTTTATAAAAAGTATAAGTAAAAAAATGTAAATTGAAACTACCCACCGACTTGTAGTCAAAATTAGTGTTCTCATTCTATACATTCATTGTTAGAGAATTTTTGTGACACCCCGAACGTTTAATTAAGTACCACATAAATATTTAGAGTTATATATAATTATGGTTGCATGTGAGATAGACTATTAAATAAATAAATATATAAATCTAATTTGACATTGGGTTATCAAATATAGGATTAATTAGAGATTATTTGGGGGCAAATTAACACATTCATGGAATTATAATATTAGTTGGGTTAAATTAAAGTTAAAAATAGTAAATAAATAATAACATGGAATAATAATAGTAATCTGTAAAGTAAAATAAAATAATTAATTTTACGATGCTAAATGATAAGATGTAATTTAATTTACATTAGGAACATTGAAAAACTTAACACCAAAACAAATAAATAAATGAATAAAAAGAAAATAAAAAGAAAATTTATAAGCTAGTTGGCCCAACAATGCTTTGTGAATTTCGGCCCAAGCAAAAAAAAAAAAAAAAAAAAGGCCCAAGTATGTATATTCATTAAGAAGATTTATACTTATCTATAAAGATTCAAATCTCATATTTGAATCTACAATTAAGAACTCAATCGTCTAGCATCATAATGGCCTCCATAGAGAGAGGCTACGTGTCATTCACTTCAGGGCTCGGTTAGCGGTATATAAGGGACGAGGGTGTTGTGAATTAAGAGAGGAAAAACCAAAGAAAAAAAAAAAAAGTGGGAAACTGAGAGATACGTAAGTTGAGAGTAAGGAACTTATAGTAGGGAAGTTCTTATAGTAAAGTAATGTTAAGGGTTATAATTAAAGTGAGTTATATTATATCTTGATTTATCATTATATGTTTTACGAATGTTTGGAGTTACCATAGATTGTTTTATACAAGTTATATTTTATTAAGTTATATAAATAAAAGTTATGTTTTATAAATATTTCAGTTACGTGGGTTATTTTTTAAACTCTATTTATTTAAAAGGAAACCCATGGATATGTTTGTTTAAATTTTAATATATATTTGACTATAACCTTATAAACAATTATGTTTTGTAAGTATCACCACGGGAGTCCCACGCCTTGGGGGACTTAAATAACCCTAGGCTTCTGTTTGGCCACTTGTGGTCCTTTGTTGTCATGGATCCATTGACTTCTGTTATAACTCTCACTTCTGTGACCTCTGTTCTGTTCTGTTTTGTTTTATACCGTGGTTATGATTATTTATTTACATGATTTATGTATTCTGCCACTTTAAATAAATTGCTATTTCAAATTAAATTATGTAAATATTTTAACCTAACTAATTATCCATGGTTATTTTATTCCCTACACTCTTGGCATAATATTTCTCACTTTGCTGTGTGCTTATAGCTGTTACCCTTTCAAGTGACGAGATGTAGGGGAAACTCATAACCCGACAAAATGGAACCCGCACATGGATTGATGTTGAACCACTATTTTATCTTTCTTTTTGTTATTTTTTTGCTCCTTTTTGTTTCTATTCGGGACTGGTCACTGAACAATAAAAATAATGAAAGCCTTAGAAATGTATTTCCTTTTTCTTAAATAGTAAAATGAAGTAAAATTTCTGTTTAATTATTTTTATTTCCGCCTGCGCAGCTTAATTTGTTACGAATAACATAAGTTAGTAAGTCGCGATTCCAACTCTAAATCCTTGGGGTTGGGTCGTGACAATTTTATTAGAACAATTTTAGCCATATTTATTTTATTTTTTATTAGTTAAAATATAAAAAAGGTATACTTTTTATTTATGTATTCCAATATTATTTTTTATTTGACCTATTTGACCTATTTATGTATTCCAATATTATTATTATTTTTTAATTTAAAAACTTTTTAAATATTCTTTAAGGCCTCGTTTGGGAACCAGCCCATTTAGTCAAAAAGTTAAAAAGTTACTAAAAAAGTCAAAAAGCCAACAACCCATATCAAAAAGCTAAAAATTCTCTTTTCTCTCTACTTTTTGCACATCTTTTCGTAAAAAATTAAAAAATCATCCCAAACATACTAGTTTTTTTAGCTCATATTTTAGCCAAATAGCCAAAAAATTACAAAATTAGTCTGTTCCCAAACGAGGCCTAAATATAACTAGCCTTAAATTTTTTTGTTAAAATAACTATTATGATAGACATTCAACTGGAGTAACTAAAATAGAATCATAATAACTACAATAGTTAATAGTGGCGGAGTCAAAAAATTAAATTAGAGGGGGTACTTATTAATTATAATAATTTTTACAAAAATATTTCACGTAAATTTTTACGATTGATTTCAAGAAATATCAAAAAAATAATCAGCGTGTTTGACTTCAGTTTTCTAAATTTAGTTTTTTAAAAATTGAGTTTTTTTTTTAATTTTTGTATTTTTTTGTTTTTAGTGAATATTTTTTGAATTTTAAGTAATTTTTATACTTTTTTAGATGCACCTCACTTAGATATGTCTAAATAGTAAAATATTTATGAAAAAATATTTTTATAATTTAATAAATAAACAAAAATACAAAAAATATATTGAATTTTCCTTTCTTTTTTTTTTTTGTATTTTTTGGTATTTAATTTATTTTTTAAATATTTTTTTCACAAATATTATACTTTTTAAGTGTCTTCATGTTAAGTGTGTCTAAAAATTTTAACAAAATTGCTTAAAATATTAAAAAAATTCATTGAAAATATTAAAATACGAAAAATAAAAAAGTAGAATTTTCTGAAAACTGAAAACAAACAAGTTGAATGTTATTTGTAACTAGTATATCATGGACAATAAAAAAATATATGGATATAAGCCTTAAAATAAATTATATAATGATAAATTATTTTTTGATACAAAATTTGATTAAAAATTCAATATAATGGTAATACCACGCCATCATTGATATGCGATATCACCCACTAATGGTAAATAAACACATAGAGAGTGAACCTCATATATCAAATGTAACTAACAATCCAATAAATTTTATATATTTATATTGAGATTATTTATACTTGCATATCACTAATAATGTCATCACCGTTACATTAAATTTTTTTTATAGCTAATATGGTTTATTTATAGTAGTCTTTTCATTTTCAATTAAAATAACTATTATTGTTCTCATAATTTTTAAAATATCATTGACATTTCTCTCTAATAATATTTTTGTAATTTTTTATTTTAAATATTTTCTCTATATTTACAAAAAATAAAAATTCCAAAATCTAGAGAGGCACGTGACCCCCTTGGTCCCATGCTCCCTCCGAAACTGATAGTCAACAAGTTTTTTTTTTAAAGAACTCATTAGAGATCCTCTTACCATGTTGTCTTGAAATTTTGTTTGCAATGAGTATACTTGGATATTAAAGTTATTTATATAATAAATAAATAAAAAATTAAAAGAGGGAGACTTTTTTTACATGCATCTTGTAAATTAATTATTTTTTTAATAATTATTTTTTGAACTTTGTGTTAAAATTTTACTTTTTAAATTTGTGTAAATTAAATCAGGCCATCTATTTTTTTTAAAAAAAAGTATTAGAAAAACTATTGAAAAAATCCAAGATTAAAAAAATAAGAAAAGAAGATAACTTTGTTAAAATTTTGAATTATTTTCGTTACTTAGTTTTTTTGGAATCATTTACTATAATCAGACTTTAAAAAATTAAAATAATTATTAAAAATAAAAAGTCTTATCAAAAGTTTATCAAAAAATCTAAGAGATATGGGTTGTTTAGAAAATTGATTAAAAGTTATATTTTAATTTTAAGTTAAAAATTAAAGTTTGACTTTTAATGCATTGTTTAAGAATAAATTATTTTATTAATTTTTTTTATAAAAAGAGATATAAAAAAATAAAAAGTGTGATGTGATTATTTATAATTAATTTTTTTTTGAAACTAAAATATATAAAATGTATAGTTGACGAAAGACGCTCATTTGGTCTTACTTCACCGTCGAGAAACGAAAGAAGATTTCGGCCATGTTTGGTTTGTTTTTTTAAAAAAAATTTTGAGAAAAATTCTATATAAATAATTTTTCAAGAGTAATTAAATTAAATAATTTTTTTAAAAAAAAATTTTAAAATTTTGTTTGGTTACCTACTTTTCAAAATCATTCTCGCTCATACACATCTAATCAATCACTTTTTTTAAAACTGTCTCCCCAAAACAATTTTCCAAAACTATTTATGAAAAAAGACAAACCAAATAAGTTTTCGTTCTTTTTATCTCAAAAATTACTCAACAAACCAAACACACCCTTCGTCTCCAAGGTTAACTCAGTTTTAAATTGACCTCAAATGGTCATCGGCTGAAGATCAAAATTACTCTCTCTCTCTCTCTCTCTCTCTCTCTCTCTGAGCCAAGTTCAGAATGATGGTTGGTACACTCTTCAATTCATCATCAACAGTCTTGATGTTGAAAACCAAAGTTGATTTCATTTCCAATCAAAATCTGCTTGGTAAAGCCACGACAACGAGGAGGAGCTTGAAATGCAACGGCAGACAAGTTCATGAGTCCGATTCGTCTCCTACACTCAAACAATCAAACGACAAAGTCCTCCAATCACGCGCTCCGGACTCTTTATGCGCCCACAGATTCTGCTCTTGCGGAAGAAGACGCTTAATGGAAGCAATTGGAACCAGTTTCTTCGCAATTCCTTCTTCATCCGCTTCTCCTCCGCCTCTCGACGATCCCGAGGTTCATTACTCTTTCCACTGCTTTATATAATCAACTAGCATGTGCTATACGTTTATAATTATCTATATATATATGTGAAGTGGGATTTTTAAATGTTTTTTTTTTCCTTTTTTGTAATATATTAAAATTTAATATTTTGATAATAATAATATGTGTTAGACTTTTCAAGAATTTTTTTTTATGCTTGTTCTTAATGGATTAAAGTGTTATTATGGGGATAATAATCATATGTGTTGGGGCTTTTCAAGAAATTCATGTATTGGATTTTAAAGAATTTTTTTTGTGCTTGTTCTTAATGCATTAAAGTGTTATTATGAGGGTAAGACTTGGGAGTTGAGAGAAGTTAATAAATGATAAATTTTTTTTAAAAAAAATCAAAAATTTAGAAAATTTAGATTGGGAGATTGGAGCTCCCACAAGGGTTGGGGTTAAAAATCCTCTTTTGCTTAATATATAGTATAGATAATGCTTGAAACCATTAAAAGTGGTGCTCTAAAAGCACCACTAGTGATGTGACAGTGGACGGGGCCCACTGCTTGTGTCTTGTTTGTTGTTTTTTTTTTTTTTTTATAAAGTGCTTGCCAACGCATTAGTGGTGCTTTAGAACACCACTTTTAGTGAGATGTATCATTACCGTATACTATTATCTATATTATATTATTATTAAAAGCGAACAATTTCACTTAATTATGTCACATCTCTTTATTTTCTTATTTGAAATATATAAAAAAATTAGATAGATGATAAGAGTAGGACTCAAATCTCAAACCTTTAAATTAATAAATAAGATTCTTAGGGGTGGTTTGGCATCCCCTATATAATCCATCTTTTTATCTTTTTTCCATCACATCACCTCTCTACTTTTCTGCACATCTTTTCGTAAAAAGACAAAAAGTGCACTTATTTAGATCATCCCAAACAACCCCTTACTATTTACATGACATATCATATATAATAAAAGTTTAATTTTATTTTTACTTATTTTAATTACATGCATAATGCATGTGCCAACCGCTAATATTATATATGTGAGGATATGAATTGGTGTGTGGCTTCTCCTTCTATTACGTGTCCTAAAATTAAAAAAAATATATATTTAAAAGTGTGAATAAGATTTGAACTTGATTTTATTAAGATTATGACCAATCTTAACATTTAGATAATATACATATTATGATATTAATTAATTTATTATTTATTTTTATGGTTACTTATCTGAATTGAATTGCGTTGCACTCAGGACCTTGGTTTTATTAAGATTAAGAACAATCTTAACATTTAGATAATATACATATTATAATATTAATTAATTAATTATTTATTTTTATACTTACTTATCTGAATTGCATACACATTGCGTGTGCCACCCACTAATATATATATATACTGTTGAGTAGTTTGATATACCCTTTTCCTAACAAACTTTTGGAAGTAGGTCATTGTTTGGTAACCTGGAAGAGAAAAGAAAAGAGAGAAAGTATTTAGTTGGTGTTTTATCTTGGTTAGTTAAGGGCCTGTTTGATAATCATTCCGTTTTCAATTTATATTTACAAAAATTTAAAAAATCGTCATAAAAACTTGTTTGATAATTTTTTGGTTTATAAATGGTTGTCTCAGTTTATAAATGTGAGGAAAAAACGTAAAATCAAAAAATGAGTTTACGTTTTCGGTTTTCAATTTTTTTTTTCAATTAATTTTTTTTCCAAATAATTTATTTTCAATTATTTTTTTTAAAATAATTTTTGTTTTCAAATAATTTTTTTTTCAAATAATTTTTTTTCAATTATAATATGTGTGATCCCATTTTCATAAATAATAAAAATAAATATAAATATTTTAGGCCTGAACAAACATATTTTTTAGTTTATATTTTAAATTTTTTTTAAACATTTTGTTAAAACCAAACGCATTTGTAATTTATGTTTTTTTAAAAAACAAACAAAAACCAGTTTATAAAATTTTTGTAAATATAAACCAAAAACGTAAACGTTACCAAACGCTACCTAAGCAATGTAAAAGTAAAGAAATGATATTATGTATACAACAATGTTAGAAACTCACATTTTACGTCCACAAATGCATCTACAATGATATCGCAAACGTGATGGGTCCTATATGATTGAGTAAATCAAAAACTGACAATTGTCAGTCACCATGGAAGATTTACGAGGGTCTCAAACATTTTCCCATGATATATCACCAAAGTAACCTTTTTATATTGGTGTTAGTCTTTTTATTTGTTCTATGTTGTTCTATGTGTAAAAGGTAGTTTTGATATTATAATAAATAATATTTAGTAGTTGTTTTTTGTTTTTTATTTTCCCCTCAATCTCTCCAAAAGATTCAAAAAGGTTATGAGAGAAATGGGTTTTCTTCCATTTCACTCTATTTCTCTCTCTTTGCTTATCCAAACAAGTGAACAAGTGATATGAACAAATAGAAATGCGTTTATTTTCTTTTCCTCCCAAATCACCCAATCCAATGGGCTATAACATTCTATCAGAGCTCAGATCAGGGATCTTTTGAGTTCAACACTCTCTGTTTGCATGATCTCGTTTGCATTCCTTGTTCTTTTATGTATGAGAAGCCATAACTGAGAAAAATGATTTTGGTTTCATTGTATTTAGATTAGGGATAAATAAAATAGGATATGAGGTAATTTAAGTATTACTATTTTTACATTCTTAATCATCCAAACAAGTATGCCAAAAATTTATTACTTCATATGTGAAACTAATTTAACTGTCTGTCCAATTACACTCTCAAAAGCATGTATGAGGCCATCCACAGCCCTCACTCAAATTTGAAAAGTAAAAGCTTTATTTGATATGAAGCACTCCAATGGAGTAATTCAAATTTAAACATAAATTTGAGTGCTTTTGTAATGACAAAGTTGTAAATTTTGATGTTACAAAAATGGTCTTGAAAAATTCAAGTAAACATTTAAGTCTCCCTTGATTTGGGTAAAAAAATAGATAAAGCTCAATTCGATGCAAGTTTGAGTCAAGGAGAGGAGAGGTTTTTGAGTATTTTTACCCAAATTTAAATTTGATATAAGTTTTAGTCAAGGGTTGGAGATGCCCTAAGTAGGAAAAGCTTGAACTCAATCAAGACAAGTTTGTTATCTTTCTCAGAAATTCTATGCATTCAGGAGAAAAAATCCTAAAAAGATTGTTCAGAATTTAAATATATGTATAGATTTAAATATTTAAATTTGGTGTGATGTAGGTTGTATCCACTGATCCACACATTTCAAATTTTGGGTACATTAACACGTTCCTATCATTTAACCTACACATCTGTTATACTTGGAATTCATGGCAGGGGGAGATTTGGATAAATATTAATATACCCACCAAGTTTATGTGGAAGTCGTGTATCTATGTTGTCGACATGCATCATATTAACATCAAATGTTTGGTCACACAATTATGAAATTTGTTAAGCAAACTTGAATTTCTCTACCAAGTTGAATATTGGATGCAGTTAAAACCAGAACCGGAACATAGACAATATGTTTGGGATGCTTGTGATTTCAGTTAAAAGCATCAAATGTTTTAGCAGCAGCAAAGCATTAAAAATGACACGTTGCATATACAGGATGTGCTGAACAGTATTCACCCTCCAAGGCCAGATTGGTATGAGGAATTATATGCATTTATCTTGGACAAGGGCAGTAAAGCATATGAGGCAGAGGTTAGTGCCTTTTTTTTTTTTTTTTTTTTGTCACAATTAGACCAGGGTGTGCAAGTATTGATTTTGCCCCGTGTTCTTGTTACTGCAATTTCAACCATGTGTATATCTAATATGCACCTCTTCTTTGGTAAGGTTGCGGGTTTTAAGGCACAGATCTTTACAAATTTGAGGGGAAAGGCTAAGACAGTGTTGGAGCTTGGCATTGGGACAGGTCCTAATCTCAAATATTATGCCAGTGATAATGGTGTTCATGTTTTTGGCATAGATCCCAACAGAAAGATGGAGAAGTATGCACAGGCAGCTGCAGCAACTGCTGGCCTACCTCCAGAAAATTTTAAATTCGTACACGCGGTATTTTTTTCATTCCATATGACACTAATTACATTGAATCTCGTTTAACTTCCAAAGACAGTATAATCTTCCTGGAAATTATGTAGTTAGGCACCTAAAAAGCAGTAAGGACATATTTAAACTGTTCTGCAATTTCTTCACAGGTGTCATTTTTTGTCTTCTGTTCTTAATTTCAATGTTCAATGGTTAAATCTTTAGTAAGAAGGTGTTCTGCGTTGCTGAAATGTTCATTTCGTTAAATATGTGAAATGTGAAATATTGCAATTGAGTTTCCTTTTTGCCCTTGTGTTGCTGAATAATGTTTAATTAGCTCCTAACTTTCCTGATGAGAGATGTTGGTGCTTGAAAGTTATGGTCCCAGATTCCCACGGTTGCTCTTGGGCTTGAGGTGACTGCATGTGGTTATTTCCTAGACCAATCTGTTTCTTCAATTAGATCCTAGGTAATTATGTCTTCTCTCACAGCCTTGACCCATGTTTTTTGGGCTTCCTCTTGTCCTCTAAGCGCATTCAAATTGCAAACTTTAGGCAAATCACTCCTCTAAACTGGTGCTTATATTGTTTTTGTTGAATATAACTGAACCGTCGTAGATGTCTTCTTCTTTTTTTTTTTTTTTTTTTGGTTGTTATGAAGGTGTCTGTTTCTTGTTCTCTATTGTTGTATTGCCACTCATTACATTTGTGATTCTTGTGCCCGTTTGTATCACTATCATCTGAATTTTTTCTACTTTTACTCATCTCTTCTCCACTTTACTGCTTCATTGATGTTTTCTTACCGGTTGCAATCAGTCAATTATTTCAGTGACAGCCTTATGGGTGTGCACAATTACTACTGTAAAAGAAATCAATGTTAGTTGTTTTATCATGTGGTGACATTTCAGCCTTGTGTGTTTTGTGGGTTTCTTGATGTGACTAGCGAAATGGAGTTCTAGACTGCATCTTAAAGCATTTGATTTTTGAACCCACCCTCTTCCCCTCCCTTTATTTAACCACCTTCTTTTCGACTAATTCTAGTTCCAACTTGGGAAGAATAACTGAATGTTGTAGAAAGCATCCTTGATGAGTTGTGTTCTTAGAGCTCGTAGTGTAAGTTTCTAAATAATTCTATATATTCAACTTGTGCATAATACAAAGATTACAACCAATAGTTATAGCAATCCTAAACCTAATCTATAATAGGAAATAACCCTATACAATATCAATCGAATATTCATAATCAACCTAATTGATATATTTCCATAATTACATAATATTCTCACACCCCTACTCAAACTCAAGGTGTTTTAGCAAAAAATACTGAGAGTTTGCTAAGAAGAAACTGAAATCGAGCAGTTGTGTGAGTCTTCGTAATGAAATTAACAAGTTGTAATGCCAAAGAAACGAAAGGAAGCGAGATGGAGCTAGACTGCAGATGATGACAAACAAAATAACAATCAATCTCAATGTCTTCGTCCGCTCATAAAAGACAGTGTTATGTGCAATCTGAATAGCATTGCGGTTGCTACAGTAAAGGGAGGTCGGAGAAGACTGAGGGATACCTAAATCAGTCAAGAGACAACGAAGCCAAACAATTTCAGCAGTGGCATGAGCCATAGCACGGTACTCAGCCTCGGTAGTGGAACGCGCAACAACAGTCTGTTTCTTGCTCTTCCAAGAAATCAAGGAATCACCAAGAAACATGCAGAAGCCAGAAGTGGACTTGCGATCAGTGACATCACCAGCCCAATTAGAATCAGCATAAGCTACCAAGTCCAAAAAGAGGAAGTAGAAGGCAATAGTAAACCCTGAAATATAGTACTTCAGAGATAGTGAAGAATCTGAACCAAATCAACCCAATGTGTAGAACAAGGAGCGAAAACGAACTGACTAACCACATGAACAGTATAGGTAAGATCATGACGAGTAACCGTTAGATAGACTAAGCAACCCACAAGCTCTCAATATAAAGTAGGATCATCGGAAAGAACACCATCAGAAGGGGTGAGCTTCACATTAAGCTCAATGGGGGTATTAGAAATCTTAGTGTCAGTAAGACCGGTACGATGAATAACCTCATTGGCATACTTAGCTTGAGAAAGAAAGTAGCCCTTGGGAGAAGAAGCTACCTTAATAACAAGAAAATACCGTAAGGGGCCCAGATCTTTCATTTCAAAAGTGCGGAAAAGATACTGCTTGACTTCAAAGATAGTAGAAGAGTTAGAGCCAGTGATGATCATATCATCCACATACAGTAATGAGGCAACAAATCCAGCAGATGTATGGAGAAGAAATAAGGCAAAGTCCTGAGCACAAGGATGTGTTTGTTTTAGAGAAAATCAAAACTTAGAGAATGACAATAACATCATCCTCTTTTATATTCATCAACCAACGGTTACAAGGAGAGTCCTAAGGCACGAATCAAGGAATACAGAATAATCTAAGTAAGGAAACAAATAATAGAAATATTCTAACATATATTCTAACACTCCCCCTCAAGCTCGTACAAAGATATCTCTCATGCCCAGCTTGCGAAAAATATCATGAAATGGTTTACTCCCAACTCCCTTGGTGAGGATATTTGTAAGTTGTTCACCAGACTGCACAAATGGAGTACATATTGTGCCACTAGTGAGCTTCTCTTTGATGAAATGACGATTAATCTCAACATGCTTTGTTCTGTCATGTTGAACCAGATTATGAGCTATGTTGATGGCAGCTTTATTATCACAATAAAGTCGCATGGAGTCTGTCTGGGCAATTCCCAAGTCATGCAACAGCTTGATCCACAAGAGCTCACACACACCTTGTGCCATAGCTCTAAACTCAGCTTCTGCACTAGACTTGGCAACCACATTTTGTTTCTTACTTCTTCAAGTAACCAAATTGCCTCCAACAAAGGTACAAGACCCAGAAGTGGACCTCTTATCAATGACTGATCCTGCCTAATCAGCATCTGTATAAACTTCCATACTAAAATGATCATGTTTGGAAAAATAAAGACCTTTTCCAGGAGAAGATTTCAAATATCTCAAAATTCTCATAACTGCCGCCAAGTGTGTTTCATGAGAAGCATGCATAAACTGGCTGACTACACTAATAGTAATAGCAATATCAGGATGAGAATGAGATAAGTAAATGAGTTTACCTACTAGCCTTTGATAACGCTCCCTGTCAACAACTGTTTCCCCACTATCATCACAAAGTTTCTGATTAGGCTCCAATAGTGTGTCACAGGCTTTGCTTCCGAGCATCCCTGTTTCCTTTAATAGGTCAAGAACATATTTTCTCTAACAGATGAAGATTCTATCTTTTGACCTAGCCACTTCAATTCCCAAAAAGTACTTTAGGTTCCTTAAGTCTTTGATTTCAAACTCACTCGCCAAATACTTCTTCAACAAAGGAATTTCCTCAACATCATCTCCTGTAAGAACTATGTCATTCACATATACAATGAGAGCTGCAGTCTTACCATGAGAGGAATGTTTAACAAACAAAGTATGATCAGCCTGACTCTATTTGAAGCCATATTTCAGCATGGCCTAAGTGAACCTTTCAAACCAAGCCCTAGGAGACTATTTGAGGTCATATAATGACTTCCGAAGTCGACACACCTCACCCTGAGTTTGAAGAGTTTCAAAGCCATTAGGAATATCCATATACACCTCCTCTTCTAGGTCACCATGCAGGAAAGCATTCTTCACATCAAACTGATGAAATGGCCAATCCAGATTAGCTGCCAGAGAGAGAAGTACTCGGACTGAATTCATCTTCGCAACTGGTGCAAATGTCTCTTGATAGTCCACCCCATAAGTCTGAGTAAAACCCTTTGCCACAAGTCGAGCTTTATATCGCTCAATGGAACTATCTGCCTTGTGCTTCACAGTATATACCCATTTGCATTCCACAGTTCGTTTGCCCCTAGGTAGCTCAATCAAATCCCAAGTGTCATTTTTATGAAATGCTTTCATTTCTTCTACTATGGCCAGTTTCCACTTAGGAATAATAAGAGCATCCTGAAAATGATTAGGTATACTAACAGAGGAAATTTTTGGCACAAAAGCTTTATATGAAGAGGACAAATGAGAATAAGACACAAAGTTAGAAATAGGATGATGAGTGCAAGATCTCACACCCTTTCTCTTGGCAATGGGTATATCAAGATTAGTAGGCTCAAACTCAGAGGTAGTAATACCAGGAGTTTCAGGGTTACCTGGACCTTCATCAAGAGAAGGAGACGGTAATGATTGATCAGAAATGGTCTCTTGTATCCAAGTAATTTTATGTCTTTCTTTATCATTGACATAGACCTGTCCTTCTTTGTTCTTGGCAACATCGGATTCAGTATTGCTAGTGATAGATACCATTGGAGGTGGTACTGGACCAGGAATAATAGAAGCAACTAGACTCTCTTCATGCCAACACTCCCCCTGAAGAGATGCCGGGGACATTGGACTAGAGAATAAGTAGGATTGAGACTCAAAAAATGTGACATCCATCGACACAAACAATTTACGAGAGGGAGGATGATAACACTTGTACCCCTTTTGTGTAGGCGAGTAACCTAAGAACACACATTCGAGAGAACGAGGATCCATCTTACCTCGAGAAGGAGAATGATTGTGAACAAAGCACACACACCCAAAGGTTTTTGGAGGAATGGAAAACAGAGACTCAAAATCAAAAAGAACTTAAAGAGGTGCCTGTTTCTGCAAGACTTGGGTAGGAAGATGGTTAATGAAATAGGCAGCAGTGAGAACAGCCTCGGCCTAATAGGCTCGAGGGACACCCATAGAAAAACACATACATCAAGCCATATCAAGGAGATGACGGTTCTTGCGCTCAACAACACCATTCGGTTGAGGGGTGTCAGTGCAAGACGTTTGATGGATAATGCCATGAATGGAAAAATATTGGGCCAACCTCGAATCAATGTACTTACCCCCATTATCAGAACACAGGACTTTGATAACCGCCCTAAACTGAGTATTAACCATCTTATGGAAGTTTTGGAATACAGAAAAAACTTCACTTTTCTCTTGCAGGAGGTATACCCAAGTAGCACGAGAGCAATCATCTATAAAAGTAACAAACCATTGATGACCCTTCATAGACCTTACATGAGAGGGACCCTAAACATCCGAATGAATTAAAGAAAAAAGAACTGAACTTTTATTATTACTAGGAGCAAAAGAAGCTCGGTGTTGTTTGCCAATTTGGTAGGACTCGCAATGAAACTCAGAGACTTTATTTTTAATAAAAACGAAAGGAAATAAATGCCGAAGTAATAAAAAAAATGGATGTTGTAGACGGTGATGCCACAGCCATAAATCTTCCTTGGTTGATGGAGACTGGATAGAATGACGAGCCTGCTGCTAGTCAATCTGATCGAGGATATAGAAACTATTTTCTATTCTACCACTGCCATTGTCTTCTTCGTGAGAAGATCCTGAAAAAGACAAAAATCAGGGAAAAATGTGACCCTACAATTCAAATCGTGAGTAAGACGACTCAAAGACAATAGGTTAATAAAAAAATTAGGAACATGTAAAACAGAAAACAAAGGTAGAGAAGAGGTGGCAGGGATTAAACCTTTCCCAGAGACGGAGGAAATAGTACCATCGGCAATCCTAATTTTATCCTGATTGGAAGTTGGGGTACAGTCTGAGAAGAGATTAGAAGACCTAGACATATGATTGGAGGCACTAGAATCAATAATCCAAGGCAATGTCTTATGGGATAAAAAGACACTAGAAGATGAGGCTAAGTTACCTGAACGGGCAAACGATGAAGAAGCAGAATATGCACCTGGAAAAATAGGAGACCGGCGATCCAGTAGATTGCGCAGAGCGTCCTCAAACTCAGAGGATGACATGCCAGAGACTAGATCAGAAGTCTGCATCATCGAAGAGGAATCATGTGGCTCTACAGTACTGGATTGATGAGCACGAGAGTGAAACCCACGTCCTCTCGACTGACTAGAACGGCCACCTCTATGACCAGAGCGATCTCCTCGACCCCCTAATGGAGTCCCATGAAACTTCCAACAAGTCTCACGGGTATGCGGTGGCCAACGACAGTAATCACATAACAAATTATTCTTCTTGGAAGGATGAGAAGAAGGAAGTGGCAAACTAGCCCCATTCCGAGAAGGTGCAGAAGGTAATGCTGATCGATCTGTAGAAGTCGGAGGTAACATAGCAGAACAACGACTTTCTTTATTCTGGACATAAGCAAAGGCCTCCTGAAGAGATGGAAGAACATCCATACCAAGGTCAAACTCCACATTGAGACCTTCTAGGAACTTGAAGACTCTCTCTTGGGCAAGAAACTTTCGATAACTAACTGAGTCAATTGTGCAGATAGGTTTGTAATCCAAGAGATGATCTAGACGTTTCCAACCATTAGTTAGAAAGGTATAATACTGAAGAATTGTCTACTCCCCCTGTACTGAGCGCTCAATAGATCGGCGCAACTCAAATGACTGAGAAAAACTTCCTTTCCGGGAATATGTAGCAGCTACTGCCTTCTAAACATCCTGGGCAATCTCCATGGATAAATAACCTTCACCAAGCTCAGGAACCATGGAATGAATGAGCCACCCCATGATCAAAGAGTTGGTAATCTCCCATTGGTCATAGCTCGAATCAGTGATGCCCGGTGCCATGATCCTCCCATCAACATAGCCCATCTTCTCCCTACTCTTCAAGAAGAGTGTCAGACACTGTGACTAGGCAAGGTAATTCTGACCATTAAACAGGGAGGTGGTGATTTTTATGTCAGGATTTAGGTTTTCAGATGTAGTAGTCATAATGGGACTCCCTCCTGTAGGTGGCTGAGAAGCTATGTTACATGGACTTGGCACTTTGGGGCGAAGTACCCGTGTCGACACGACACGACACGACACGGGTGCGGGTGTGGGATCTGTGTCGGATTCGGCTGTTCTCTCTCGGACACGTCTCTTTACAGACAGCAAAAGAAATGAAAGAGGAGAGAGCAAGAGAGAACCTAGTTGAAATCGATCCAGTGGAAGTCGAAGATCGACGACCTCCAGTCGAAGCTCCATCCGGTCGATCCAGTCGAAGATCGAAGCTCCATCAGTCGATTGAACAGTCGAACACCCCAAACGACTCTCTCTCCCTCGCGATCGCAATCGCGATTGATTGATCGCTTCGCTTCTCTCCCTCTCTCTCTCTCTCGATTTATTCTTGACTTTACTGATTGACATCTCTTGATTCACATCTATATCTATTCGTATATATCTATATAAAATAATAATAGTTAATAACTATTATTATAATAACTATAATAATAACAATTATTATTATATATTATATAATAATTATTGTATAACATATAATATATTTATAAGATAATATATACTTATATATATTAATAAAAATAAATAAACATATATATGTAAAATAATTATTTGTTATTTATATAATATAACTCATCTTAATAACTATATTTAAAAATATATATATATATATTTAACGTATCCCCGTACCCGTATCTAAATTTGGATACATATCCACGTATTCTTAATTTTTAATTTTGAAGTGTCCGACCCCTAGATACGCACCCGCACCCGTACCCGATACCCGTTCCCGCGTCCGTGTAACATAGCTGAGAAGTAGTGGTGGATTCACTAGTAAGGTCAGCCATTTAAATTCTACAAACTAAATAACAACTTGCACTAATCACTAATACTGGAAGAGGGAATAAAATCAATTGGACCAAGCAATATCAATCACAGACCATGATAGGAGTATACCAATCAGTCAAAGCTGGGTAAAGGGGCCATATAAAACCCGAAAGATAAATAAAATAAAATAAAGTATCCTCCAATCAAAACAATGGCTGGAATATTCTCAAAAGGAAAAAACTTAGCTTTAGGTAGAGACCCAAATTTCAGATGGGTCAATCAATGCATATGGTCGACTGCGTGGAGATGTCGACCCAAGAAAAGAAGAAACAAGACCAGTAGGGGCTTACGAAGCTGTCCACAGAAGGGTGGATTGTGTGCGACCCTTAAAGAAGCATCAACGAGGGTCGATACTGACAGAGAGGGTGCCGGAAGTGCCGAACAACAGAGAGAGATTGTTGTAGATGGTGAGCGACCCTTAGACAAGCATCAGCAAGGGCTGAGGCTGACAGAGAGGTTGTCGGAAGGTCCTAGGTGGCCTCCGGCTGTGGTCAGAAACTATTGTGAGCCCTAGAAAGATGAGAGATGGGCTAAAACAGGGTGGGTAATGATCGGCTGCAGATGGGTGATGATGGAAGGTGAGATACTAGCCCTAAAGCTTTGATACCATGTGTGTTTTAGAGAAAATCAAAACTTAGAGAATGACAATAACATCATCTCCTTTTATATTCATCAACCAACCGTTATAAGGAGAGTCCTAAGGCACTAATCAAGGAATACAGAATAATCTAACTAAGGAAACAAATAATAGAAATATTCTAACAGGATGAAACCCAAGTGCAGTAACAGCAGTCTAAAAGCGATCATACCAAGTACGAGGAAACTGCTTCAGACCATACAGAGCATGCCGAAGGTGGCAAACCTGTCCAGAGGAATGGTGAAGGCCAGGGAGAGGACGCATGTAAACCTCCTCGGTGAGATGGCCATTAAGAAAAGCATTCTAAACATCCATCTGATAAAGAGGCCAAGAACGAACAGCAGCGACAGAGATCAAAGTACGGACAATATTTATCTTGGCAACAAGAGCAAAGGTCTCCTCGTAATCATTAACATACTCCTGTGAGAAACCTTTGGCAACCAGACAAGCTTTGTAGCGCTCAAGAGAACTATCAGAATGAGTTTTGACTTTGTAGACCCATTTGTAACCAACTAGATTCTTATCAGCAGGCAAAGGAACCAACTCCCAAGTACTAGTTTTTTGTAAAGCAGACAACTCATCCTCCATAGCTTGAATCCAATGGGGATCCTGATAGACCTCCTTGTAAGACTGAGGTTTTGAAAAATAATGAATAGCAGGCAAAAAAGTACGATCGGAAGTAGAAAAACATGTATTGGGTTAGTAGAGGGAGAACCTGGCCACGTGAATAAACTAACAACGGAGGAAGAGAAGGAGTAGGCTAGGGAGACGTAGGAGAAAATGAAGTAAGGTCATGGGGAACAGTAGAGATATACTCATTAGGAGGGACCTCAGAAGGAAAGAGATCAATGTGAACCAAATCCTCTTTGAAAATTGGAGCAGTGGTAGAAGGAAGCTAAAAGTAAGGCAGACATTCAAAAAATAAAACATGAAGGGAGGCGTAAAGACGACAGGAAATAGGGTCATAATACCGATAGCCTTTCTGAGTAAGACTATAACCCAAAAAGACACATAGGATAGACCGGGCACTAAGTTTGGTCCGATCTTTACGGGGAAGATGGACAAAACAAACAGACCCAAACATACGAAGGAGACAGTAATTGAGAAGTTGAGAGAACAGAGCTTCATAAGGAGACCGACCAGAAAGAAGGGGAGTAGGCATGCGGTTAAGAAGAAAAGTAGCAGTAAGAAAGAACTGCCTCGCCCCAAAACGAAGCTGGAACTGAGGCAGAGAGAAGAAGAGACCTAGCTGTCTCAAGGAGATGACGGTGTTTACGCTCGACTCAACCATTTTGGGCAGATGTATCAGTACAAGAAGTTTGGTGAATGGTACCCAAATTGGCCAAATACTCACGGAATTTAGTTTGAAAATATTCCCCACCCAAGTCAGATTGTAACAATTTAATGGTAGCCTCAAACTGTATAGTGATCATAGACTGAAATGTACGATATATTTGGTAGAAGTCAGATTTATAAGTCATAAGATAAACCAAAGTATAATGGGTGCAATCATCAACAAAAGACACATAGTATGCGGAACCCCCCTTTAGTGAGAACAGGAGAGGGTCCCCAGACATTAATATGCACAAGAGAAAATGGAGAAACAGAAACTGAAGTACTTTTATTAAAAGGTAAAGTTGACATTTTGGCAAGTTTACACCCCCGACATTCATCAATTTGAGTAGGAGAAACTTTACCCAATAATCCTGACTAAGCTAAAGACCATAAGCGGTCAACAGACAAATGATCTAGGCGAGAATGCCATAAGTAAAACTGACTCGACTGAGAATCTAACTGAAATGAGGAAAAAACAACTGGAGAGGTGGATAAGGGGAGATGCAAGCTTTCCACCACAAAGAGATCTCCAACTCTACGGCTGGTTCCAATCTGCTTCTTGGACACCCGATGCTACACACAACAGACAGAAGAGGAAAAGATAACATCAAAATCAGAAGTATCAAGTTGACTGATAGATAATAAACTGACAGATAGCTGAGGAACATAAAGAATAGAGGGAATAGTAACAACAGACATGGCATAGGATAAGACAGACTCAATAGATAGAACAGGTATACCAGACCCATTAGCAGTATTAACAGTAATAGGAAAGGGAAGGGGGATACAGTTTTGAAGTGAGAAAAGGTGAGGAGTCATATGATGAGAGGAACCAGAGTCAAAAAGCCAGACAGAAGAGGAGATACCTGAAGAGGACCCAAACAAACTTGAATGAAAAGAGGTAAAGAGCAGAGGTAGATGAGGATGGCTAGGAGGTGGACAGGAAATGCCGAAGCTGAGTCATCTAGGCACACAAGGAAGCCAAGTCGGGATCAGAAGCCGGAGCAGATGCAGTATAAGTAGTAGAAGGTCGAAACTGTGTCTGAGGCGGCTGAGAAGACCAAGCAGATTGACATCCCTTCTTAGGACAGTTGTAATTCCAATGGCCCTTCTGATGACAAAAAGCACACTCATCAGAGGCTAGTGGCCCCTTCTTGGGCTTCGCATGGCCCTGAAGCTGATGAGGTGGTGGGGTTGACAATAGAGGAGGCTGAGGGAGCCAAGAAGACAGATGGAGACAGAGTTTGACTGGCCGTCTTAAGACAGGTTTCCTCGAAGAGGAGCTCACGAACAATAGCATCCACAGAGGGGAGAGGAGACCAATGAAGGATGCCACCACAGATAGCCTATGCTGACGGGGAGAGAGCCGTTAAGAACTGTACTAAACGACCTTGCTCCCGTAACTCAACATAAGCGTCTAGTGCCTTGAGGCTAGATGGTTCCATGAGAGCTAATTGATCCCAGAGACCTGTCATCTCAATGTAGAAGTCCTGAATAGATTGATCCCGTTGGCGAGCACTTTGGATAGCTGTTTCCAACTCATACCGTTTGGCAAAGTTGGATTGCTGATACACACCTAATAAATAGTCCCACACCTCCTTAGCAGTACTGTATTTGGAAAACATTATTCTAATACGGTCATACATAGAGTTATGAAACCAGGTCAGAACTTGGGCATTATCACAATCCCAAGTGTTACAGGAAATTAGATATCCTTCTTGTTTCGGGTCCAATGGATGAGGAACAGAACCAGAAACATAGCCCTATATTTTTTGACTAAGAAAGAAATTCTTCATAATACTAGCCCAATAAGCATAATTGGCACTAGTGAGTTTACATCTGATGGCTTGGATTTTGGTATCTGTCATTATAATAAACCAAAGATTTAACAAGTTGAAGGATAATAATAAAAACAGGTGGGCAAGATTGTAAATAAGTATTGTTAACCAAAAACAGTACTAAAATAGTCACGAACATAGAGAGAGAGAGAGATATATATAACTAGAGCATCAGACGGAGGAGCAGACTGTGAGGATGGATTGACCCAAGAGAGAGAGAGATCAAGACCCATGAACCAGACAAAAAGAGACCTTCGCGACTTCAAAGAGAGAGTGAAACCCACGAACCAGAGAGAGATCGAGACCTACGAACCAGAGAGACCCATGGACCCTAAGTCGCGACTGTAAAGAAGACCAAAGAGCAGAGAGGCCTTCGCGATTTCGGAGAAGCCCAGAGAAGACTTTGAACAACAGGCGTGAACGCAGAGGAAGGACTTCGAATTATCAAGGCCAAACCTAGGGTTTCGAATGATGCGTTGATACCATGTAAGTTTTTGAATAATTCTGTATATTCAACTTGTGCATAATACAAAGAAACCAATATTTATAGCAATCCTAAACCTAATCTATAATAGGAAATAACCCTATACAATGTCAATCTAATATTCACAATCAACCTAATTGATATATTTCCATAATTACATGATATTCACACGTAGGTGATGAATCATCACCCCAAAAAAATCATGTTTTTCACTGCAGGAGCATGGAGATTTGGATTGTAGAAATAAAACCAATTACAGGATTTTAAGAGTTCCACAAATTTTGGTAGGAATATAAGTTAGACGAAGTTCACTAATTGAGTTGTGAAGCTACTACCCTAGTATTGGTGCTTCAGCCCATTTCCTTTTGGAGAGGCATGTTAGTCATATCCTGCTCTTGTTCTGGATCCAAATTCCAAATTATTGGTTGCTTCCTTGAATCATATATGTCAGTCAAGAAATTTATGTGTAAAGTTAGGAGGTTAAATTTCTCTAGACTTAAATGTTGTTGATTTTGTGCAGGTTGCAGAGGCTTTGCCATTAAGTGATGCTTCCGTTGATGTTGTTGTCGGAACACTTGTACTTTGTTCTGTAAAAGACATTAATATGACACTGAAAGGTATATAAGTTAGCGTGACTTTCACTTTCTTCTCAAGTTAGTCAACTTAAGAAATTGAAGTTCAAACAGATACCTTATATTCACAGAGGATCAATCTCGGAGTGAAATTCAGTGAACCATAACATTTTCCAGTGAACTGCTTGCATATATAATATGACGCAAAGTTTCAATTAGTGAATCAGTTTTCTGTTTTTTGAACTATATTAAGTTTGTCGTTAAAACTTCTCCCTTTCCATGTTTAACCAGAAACTCTGAAGAAGAATGCACACATTGAAGAAATTCAGTTTATGGCTAAAACTCACTGCATGATGGCCTAAAAACTAAAAGAATTGTAATTGGTCAGAACACTTGTGAGTTTGGTAAACTAGGTGTGAAAAGAACAGAAATGATTAGGTAGAGAGAAACGAAAAGATAGGATAATGGTACTGGTCTCTTTGCTTGTTTGGTTTAGGAGAGATGAGGAGAAGATGATGGATTATCCTCTCTTGTTGTTTGGGAAAGATAAAGGAGAGGAAAAAAAAAGAAAAGAAAGCCTTTTTAATGTGAGAAATAAGTGCAAAAATGGCAACTAATTCCTATAAGAAGTAAGGACGAAACTGGTAACTACTAACTCCTCTCCATTTCTACCCATTTCTCTCTGTTAAGCCATAGAAACAGATGATTTGGAAAGAGAGACTCTGTATTCTTTTATTTTGTCACATTAATGTAATTATACCCTTTTCATTTATGTGACATAGGCACAAATCCATCCTTGGAATTGGAATCAACAAAAAAACTAGACACAACATATGGACACAACCTCTGAAATGTCATCTTGTGTGTATACTTTGAAATTTACCCATCCCAAAAGTTATGTGAAAAGTAATCTAATAAATTTCAATCCAATAGGCTTCCAAGTGCCCCTCTATAGAATGGTTATGTGGCCATTTAACTTGGATGGACTAAATTTTGACTGCAAGTGCCCAAACTCAAATGTAGTATGAGCTACTTTTCCATATTTATTTGGATATGATTTTTGAATGTAGCAAAATTTCAAGATCCATCAAGCCATTCTATAATGAATATACTACTGAATTCACAGAGGTGATGAGGGTGCTTAAACCGGGTGGTCTTTTCTTATTTGTGGAGCATGTGGCTGCAAAAGGTATGGAACTGATTATCTTAATTCATGTGGTAGAAGTAAAAATCTTGTAGTTCTATATTTCAATTTGAAACTCTCCGTCACCGTTGCCCCACTTTGCTGAGTTGGTTCATTTTTAAAATTTTCATTCTCTTTTCCTTGTTTTGGTTGGATAGATGGTACGATTCTCAGATTTGTACAGGGCATTCTTGATCCTCTTCAGCAGAGAGTCTCTGATGGGTGTCACCTTACAAGAAAAACGGGAGAGTATATATCTGAAGCAGGGTTTTCTGATGTTGACATAAACACGGCTTTTGTGTCTGTTGCCTCTATTCTGGGCCCTCACGTTTACGGAATTGCTTGCAAGTAGAATAAAATGACAAAAAATGGTGTAATTCACAGTAACCCTGCACTTTGGTGATGCTGAACATATATTGCAGCATTCAATGGTCAGTTCAAGAGAATGTGCTGATGCAGGTACTAATGCAATCACCAAGTAAATGGAGGATCTTTGGAGTATTTCATTCAGTATTTGTCATTGTATTGCTTCCATTCAGTCACAAGTTTCAGAAAATTGCTATTGTTGGTGGTTGTGTTGTGATATTAAGTGGCTTATCTGTATATGTACTTATAGATTGGAAATGTGATAATCTGTGAGGAGGTTTATGCTTTATCCTTGTAGATCATTATTATTTTTGTTGGTCAAGATTGGACCTTTTTTTTGCCTTGCATGAGGAAAGTTCATCCCTTACCAGGCTCATTGCCAAGTATTTTCATGCAATGCACTTGTAATGATCTGAGTTCCACAATAATCATGTGGGCTCGTTTATGTGTGATTTATGATTTGAGGTTTGTTGGGTTTTTTTTTTTTTTTTGAGAACAGTTGGGTATGTTGATGATGTGATTTAGAGTTTTAGGAACTTAGGCCATGTTTGATTGATTGATTTGGTTGGGTAGAATTTACGATTATGATGAATTGAGTAATGGAATTACTAGTGTGGTGGTATTAGGATAGAGATGTAAGATAAATTATGTTTGTTTGTACACTAATATGATGATATTAGTTTGTTAGGATTAAATCTATGACATTATGTAAAATCATTCAGTTATATAAACAATGGAGTTCATATTTTTCAAGCCTGTATGGTGGGTGGTTAGATCAGTGGTTGAAGGAGTAATGAGATGAATTGTAAATGCAGACATTTAATATTCACCTCTCAGTGGTTTGAGTGAGTCCTGCAATAAACTGTAAATACAAACATCCTATGTGCACCTTTCATTAGCAACAATACATGGGTTTAATCAATATATGTGGTTTGCTGTTTATTATATATGATAAAATCAAAGTCTTCCACACCTTGAAAGGGTGGCCTCTTCTAGGTCAACCACCTGTCTGTTTTACCTCAAATTATTACATAAAACTTTTGTTGATATTAACAAAGAAGCTGTAATTTATCTTGGTGCAGCTCTTTATCCGTGTGGCCATCTTGCATTGGTTGCACACAATTTATTGGGTAGCTCTTGGTCTTTTTCAATGTCTCATGTTTATTGAGAGGGTAATTCTACAGCCCATGGTTTGAGCATATTAGCATTTGATGAAACTGGTATGTGAGTTTGGATAGAGGATTATATCTGATGTAACTGATGTTATATCTCAATTTTAACCTTCTCCGTTCTAAAAAAAAGACTGTAAATAGATACTAAAAACCGTTGTGATATTTTACGTCCAATCTCCCTTACAAGTTCACAAATATTTTGAATTTAAGCGTGGGGTGGAGCATTAAAAAAAAGTGTGAATTAAAGGTTTTAATTTCAAGCAAGTCTACGAATAAGGGAATGTTGGATAATACAATGTGCACTTAAAAGGACATATTTCATGGTTTTGTAATTAAGTGATATTGTTTAAAAAATAAGTTTTCAAATTTAAGAAGTGCAAAAAATGTCAATTAATGTTGAAAATGTTCATAAAAATGAGGCTTGAATTTTTGAAAAGAGGGAGGAACGGGGGGAGTTGCTGAGCAACAATGGCAGGTGTTTTTTTTGGCTAAACAACAACAATGGCAGGTTATGAAAACAAAAAGGATATGTTGTCATTATTGTGTAAGCAGTAAACTTTAAACAAAGTATCATGATTTTTAACACGATCGTGATTGGTAGCTCGAGAGGGAAGGCTCGAAAAGGAGGAGGAGGGAGAGGCTGGAGGAGGGGCGGAGGGACTGGAGGGGGCCAACAAATCGGGGTGGAGGCGGAGGCGGGGGGCGGAGCGGAGGAGGGGCGGGGGCGGGGGGACGATCGGCGAATGCGGGGCTGCTACGGCGGAGGGCTGCGACGGCGGGCGGAGGGCTGCGACGGACCGACGGACAACTGCCTCCTCTCTCTCTCTCTCTCTCTCTCTCTTTCTCTCTCTCCCTCTCCCTCTCCTCTCCCTCTGTTTCAGACGAAGAAGAAGAAGACGAGCATGAAGAAGAAGAAAGAAAGAAAAAAAAAAAAAAAAAAAAAACAGCCCAAAACGACGTCGTTTTGGGCTGTCGAGCCGTTCGAGCCGCGAGAGTTTCGAGCTACCACTCATTTTCCTTTTTAACATATATTTTTGTTGTGACAATTGATAGGAAATTTAATATGACAATTGGAAAATTATTAATTATATTTGAAGCAATGTTCATATTATTTATTAATTGATACATTTCATGTTATTTTATAAAAAAGTGATGAATCTTATCATCGAAGTCAATAATTTCAAATTAGAGCATCATATAGAATTAATTGAAGAACACAAAATAATTTCTTCTTATAATGAAAAACAAATTAATCTTTGTCTTTACTGTAATTGATCATTGACCTCCGAAATAATCAATTGAACCGTTCGAGTTGATAATCATGAATTTTAATTGAAAAGGTAATAAAAATTGCTTTTGACTGGTTTAAATTCTTGCACAAAATTGCAAAAATATATATATATATATATATATAAAATAGAAAGGGTAAATTTACACTCGCATCTTTTGAAATTTATTAAAAAAAATACAGTTAGGTCTCGTTTGGGAACAGACTTTTCTTGGTTTTTGGCTAAAGTATGATGTTAAAAAAAACTAGTATACTTAGGATAACTTTTTGATTTTTTATGAAAAGATATGCAAAAATTAAAAAGAAAATGGAATCTTTGACTTTTTGGTATAAATTGGTGGTTTTTTTAATTTTTTTAGTGACTTCTTGACTTTTAGGCTAAGAAGTGATGTTATCAAACGAGATCTTAGTCTCATATTTTTTTACAACTCATTAATCTATTTTTGTTGTAAGGGTGCAGATGGTAGATAGACACTGGAACATATAGTGCACATATATATAGAGAGAGTACAAAAATTGCCATTGTCAAGAGGAATGTGATGACATGTTCTCTCTTCCATATTTGCGGCCTACTCCAAGAAATCTTTGGTTGAAGAAGTTCTATTATTATTAGAGAGATGATAATATTATTTTTTCATTCATAAGACTAATGAATTACAGATGAAAAAGAGCTTAATTGTTATGTAAATTAACATTTTAAAGGAGACTACTGTAATTATGTCAAAAGTGAAACCAATAGTATTTTTTTCAAACTTCGGGAGAGGTGAGTGTAATTTACTATAAAAAAAAGAAAAAGAAAAAAAAAGTAAGGGTATAAACAAGAATAGAACAAACATGAGGGGTATGGATACAAAAATTCCATATAGAGAATCGTGCTGTCCCCAACATATTAGGGTTTCTGCAAGGAAGAAGATCCTCTCCTTAAACTCTCTCCTTCTTCCCTACAGGCAACGGTGGAGATCTGCTTAAACAGATCCAATGGTCCAGATCTGCCCATAAAAATAAAATAAAAAAAGTTCAAACAAATTAAAATTTGTTTTTTCCCGCCCAGAGCTATACATACAGATTATATACATTTGACCTCACTCTCACTTAGCCTCAGCCTCACCCCTTCTCCTCCACCGAACCCAGCCTCACCGGCGACCGACGACCCACTCCCGATGGTGACCTACTCCTGCCATGGAGAGGACTCTTCTCCTCTTTGTAACATCATCTCCTAAGCACCCCATCACCGTTTGACACCATCCATGGTACGCCATTGCCATGTTGATCACCCTTATTATGCAACCTATTTGGGAAGTTTTTTGTTTATGCCCTACAAAAGATGATTGAAGTTCAAAACGTCCACACCCATCGCTACCAAGAACAAACATTTCCACCACCATGTGAAGTTGCATTTCAATGGATATGGCTTACACTATTTCATTTTCCCTTTCTTTTTTGTTGGCACAAAATAAACATAGTTGTTTGATTTCAAATCTGGGTTAGACAATGCACTGCAAATGTTTGAAGAAATGTCTGACTGGATAGTTGTTTCCTTTTGGTTAACAAGTTCCTCATACTCTATTAATTTTTTCTTATATAAAGTGCAAATTATGTTTTATTTTATTTATTTGTTTGAATAAATGAGTAGACATTTTAGCATGGATGTGTGGCGGCTTGTCAAATTAATAAACATTTTGACACATTTTGAATTGATTTCTTTAACTTATTATATGTTGGTAATCTCTTGTTGATGTAACAATCATAAAGTTGGATGTTTGTAATGATTTGAGCTTCACAGATGGGCCTAACAAATTAATGTGCAACTTTCATTGTTCAATGCAGCAATAATCAAGTAGCACATTGAGCTTTATGTTTTGATGGGCTAAAAGGGTCTGGATGGAAGACGCCACTACTTCAGTTTTTCCATTTGGTCTTGTTGGTCTTAAGTTTACCTTGTAATCTTTTGAGCTCATTTGGGATGTGCGTTGGTTTTTTGGTTTTTTGGTTATTTTAGTCTGAGGCTAAAAAGTCTCATTTGGGATAGGTTTTTTGGTTTTTTTGACTTTTGTGAGAGAAAAAATGAAATGATTATAGATTGGATGTGACATTTTGTCCTATTTGACTAAAATAGCCTATTTGGTCTTATGTGGCTATTTTAGCCTCAATGGGGCATCCCAAACAAGCTATTTGTTAGTTGCATGCCCAAGCTCAGCAACAACAAAAAATAAAATCTGCAACCCATGTGTTTTGTTTTTTGAATTAGACAAATATCAATTTGTTGGTAAGAGGTAAGATAATCAATAATATTTTTAAGATTACAATTCAGCATGACTAGGTGAATCGGCTATGCAATGACTAAAAAATTAAATACTGTGATTTATCATGTCATTTCGTCAACTTGTTTTTGCAAGTCCATTTTTATCAAAACTAAATATCAAAACATCATCCAGTATGACAATGACAAAGAACATTTGCCTTGGTGCATACTGATAGATATTAATGGGAAAGAAAATCTAAAGATCAAAATTATTAGTCAAAGTGGGCACATGTATAAAGATATATACATTGACACCACAATGGAGAAAAAAAAAAAAAAAAATCACAATTCATTTATCAATCTTGAATATATGTGTATATATACAAGGGATATATATGAAATAAAAATGAAGAACATTACACCATAAAGAGGCATCCAACCAATTAATCAAATCCAATGTTCAATTGGTTTACAAAGACAAAACATTGTTAAAGTTGACCACAGGTCTAATTTTAGCATCCCTTTCTCTCACTAACAAAACCTTATATAATTTGCTACACTACTTCCTTTTCCGATCTTTCTCACATTTTGCATGCTCCAAAAACTAAATAAATAAAACACAAGCAACTAAGAACATTAACAACTCATTCCACCTTTAGAATCAGTTAGACCTGTGCCACTTGCACTATTAACACCACCACTTGCACCAAAGCAACAACCTACAAAGTACATAAAATATTTACATTTGTATATGAAGGAATCAGCCTAAAGGATGAGAAACATGTTAACCAAAATAAAACACATATTCGTTCAGACATTTTTACAAACACTTGTAGTGCATCATGCAACCCAGATTTTAAATCAAACACTTGTGTTAATCATATTATTTAATTTTGATGATGTCTAAAATATTATTTGTAACAATTTAGATTTTTTTAATATACATATTTATTTGACACAAAATATTATCTTTTTAAAATATATATATTTGTTAAATATTATTTAAATAAAAATATTTTTGAAAACTTTACTATTCACTTTTTGAAAATTTAGGCTGATCACTATTCACTTTTTGACAAAATTAAAATTGATTAATTATATTATTTTGACAAAAATGATTGATTAGTTGTATTATCTTGACAAATGTGATATTAATGAGTTGTCTTCTTTTGACAAAAGTGATATATCCAAATGTAGTGGTATGATATATTTAATTTAAAATCTCTACAACATATACAATATTTTAAAGAGGGCATATATTTTCAGATCCATCATAAATATTATTAAAGAGATTTTTCTGTATGTAAATATTTGATCAGAACATTATATATATAATGCATATAATATAAATAGAATACATCACGTGCACTATTAAACTTTTTACACTACATTGATTATATCATATCACATTACACTACATTGATTATATCATATTATAATCAAACAAGAAGAAAAAGATGGAGTTATATATATATTATAAATAAGATGGAGCAAATCATTTGTTTGTTTGAAAGTTGTGAACTTTGTATTAAATTGTTTACAAAAACGGTGGCTCCATCTTTGAAAAAAACAAAAAAGGAAAAGAAAAAATTAGTCTTACTTTTATCTTTTTAATTATTAACATGTGCTGACTATTTAAAATCAAAGAGCGTGCTTATGTAAGCCATGATATCAGGAGCGTGCTTATGTAAGCCATGATGTCAGGAGCGTGCTTATGTAAGCCATGACGTCAGCAAGGAGCGTCCAACGGGTATATTTTTGTGTATAAATAGAAGTATTGTGTGTGGAGAAAAATCAAGAACTTGAAGAGAAAATTTTCTTAAGCTCCAAAATTTTGAGTACATTGTATTCTGCTCTTTCACTTTCAGATCTAAGTCTAGCCTTTGTTCTTACACTTTCATATCTACTCTTTGTGAGAGAATTATTGTAAAAGAGGGTTTAAGTACCACTTATTCTTATTCCTTATTTTTGTGAGAGATTTTGTAAGGGTAAGACATTTATTGTTGAGTGAGGCTCAATAAATAAGAGTAAGTCCTGTGCCAAATCCATAAGCTTGGTGGTGTATTTATTCAATTGATAGTAAAGAAATTCTCAAGGAGGTTCCTTGGGGAATGGACATAGGCCTGGCGTGCCGAACCACTATAAATCGCAGTGTTTGATTTTCTCTCCCTATCTCTCTTACTTTTATATTGATAATTATTATTATGGTTTTTTTTTATTTATTAAAATTCTGAATATTGTGTTAATTTTAATATTGTGAAATTTTTAATAACCCAATTCACCCCCCTCTTGGGTTGCCTATCTGGGATAACAACTTGTATATTTGTTGCCAAAATCAAGGTAAAAGAAGAAAATAAAATGCAACATGCATTATAGTGGTTATCATGGACAGTGTTAGCTATCAATTCATGGTGGCGAATGATGGTGAGAACCATTATGAGATCTCATGGCACACAAAGGGAATTTCTCTTCAACAAAGCCCACATCTTCTCCATGGCTGCTTGCACAGTAGGGTGAGAGTAATGGTTTATGATGGCGTGGTCATAGACAGTAAAATGGTGCAACTAGAGAAATTGGAGGAGAGAAAACGTTCCTTTTAATTGAAGAGAGCAAAGGATCTCCTCCTCCAAGGTCTATATATAGAGTGAGTCGCCATCGTTGGGAGTGGATCATTGGTGAGACTGGGTTCGGTAGAGGAGAAGGGACAAGGGTAAGGCTGAATGAGAGTGAGGTCAAAAAAGGCAAAATGTTTGGGACCCCCAAAAGGGAGACCCCACGACCTTTACTGATGTATTGATCATTGATGTATTTGAATTTTTTATTTTTTTTTCTAATTCTGACAGTGACATGAATGATTCAGATCATTTTAGGAGTTGTTGGGGTTGTGTTTTGTGTGTGTATAATCTGTATATATAACTCTGGACTGGAGAAAACAAATTTCAATTTGTTTGAAAGCCTTTTTTTATAGACAGATTTGGACCGTTGGATCTGTTTAGACAGATCTTCACCGTTGCCCGTAGAAAAGAAAGGAGAGAGTTTAAAGAGAGGATTTAAGGCCATGTTTGATTATGTGTTCCAAATACATTTTCACCCACTAATTTGAGTGTGGTGTTTGTTTTGAGCTTTTAAATTATAATTCCACACCCACTTTTGAAAACTCCTTTTCAAGAGAGAAAATTTAGCTAACCCAGATGTCCGCCCGGTTGACCGGAACAATATTTCGTTTTTTGTTGTTTTGTTTTTTGGCACCAATTATTTTTATATTGTAAATAAAAAATATTTTCAGAATTTTTTTAATTTTTATATGAGTTTTGAATAGAATTTTAGATTGTGTGTTTAGTTATGAGTTGTAATTTTTTAAATCAAATAACTTTTCTAATTTCAAAAACTCAAAACTCATTCCAAAACTCAATTCAAAACTTATAACTAAACAAATTTTTCACACTCAAACCATAATTTCAAAACTTACAATCTCAAAATAACTCTATTATCAAATCATTTTTAGAAAACTCTATAAAAAAAAAAAATAAAAAAATTGCCTAACTCTTTCCGCAATGCCACTACGCACGCAGACATTTCTTCCTCTTCCAATTGCGCCTCTGTTGTGTTGCTTCTTCTCCGACACAGTTGTTCACTCCCCCATCCTTATCGTAAGCTCACTCTCACTCTACTTTGATTCAATTTCTCTTTCTGTCTCTGTATTTCTATAAACTCCCAGTTTTGGGGCTTTCGTATTTGTTCTTTGTTTGAATTTTGCTTTTTCTTTTTTCCTGATTTTGTTGTCCTTGAAATCTTTGTTTCTGGTGTTTACATGTATGTTAGTTTGGGTTTAGAGTGTTAGATTTTGAGTTGTGTAATATAGAATAAATTGATGATTTAATGAAACCAAAAATCTATTCTTTAGCATTTTATTGTTTTCGTTGTTGTTGTTGAGATTGATGATCAGTTCTCTTTTAGCATCCGAAGTTGTTATTAAGGGTGCTACTATTTTGGTTTATTGCAGAATTAAAATCAAAATTCTTTTGATTGAAAAGTTCTCAACTTTCCTTTGTGGTTTTTTGGTACTTTTATATGCCCAATGTGGTTGGGTTCTCTTTTAGTTCCCTAATATTCAGTTTCCCTTGACTTTTTTTGTTTGTTTGTGTGTTTGTTATTCTATATATATATGAAAACGAGGGGTGACCATTGGTTCAAGGAAAAACCTTGGCCTAATAACGTTGAGCTTATGGGTTCAACTCTCGGGGGCAATCACTTTGTGTACTATGTCAAAGGTTAAGGGTGTACCCAATCTTTTCCCTTCCAAACACACATTAATAGTACGTTTCTATATATATGAGCATTTATATTTTTTGATAAGTTATTCTATATATATGTATATATATATTCTAATTTAATGGGATATGAAAAGAAAAAAGTAGTCTTTATTGTCTCAGTGGCTAAGGATAGTATTACAGAGTCGTTTCACCCATGTTTGTGTTAGGTCCGTGTTGCTTTGTAATGGAATTTGTGCTAACAAAATTTGTGTCTAAACTTGTTTTATCTTCTTTTGCAGCCAGTGTATTTGCCGGAGAGTTTTAAACAAGGCTTTTTTATACCTAGAAACTAATCAGCTTTTTGGAAGATTCTGTATCTTGTTTGCTGGTGAGGTTCACAAGTAATAGTTTCATCATTGGAATGGGGAGGTGTCTGTTTGAGGTTGTGCTGTCTTTGCTATCATTAGCGAGGCATTATCTAGAATTCAAAAATGATGAAGCTTGGTTTTATTGATTACCAAATTCTTGCTTAGGTGCTATATGTGGTGAATTTAATTAGTGATGTGGTGTAAGCAGATGTTATGAACCAGAATGTTGTTGTTTGAGAGAACTAACTGATTATTTGGTTGGCTATCGACAAGCTGCGGGAAGTTTGTAGAAGCAAGCGAAATAAGTTTTGGTGAGTTTCACAAAACATAGCTAAGACAGGGTCCCTTTGTTGTGTGGCTGCAAGGCCACACGGATCTAATGCCACCAGCAGGGAGTGGTCCATGGGTCCAAATGAGCCCTACTGGCGAACTAATACAAGCTTCTCACCTCCGCCATCGAGATGGGATTTCCGAGTCTAACCTGAAGGGCTATCATTTAGTTCTCATGATGGTATTCAATTGTACGGTTCTTCTACATCGTCAAACAGTAGAGGAAGTAGGAGCTGGGTGAGAGGAAACCATGTTTCCAATCATCAATATTCAACATCTGATGGTGTTGGGCCATACTTTAGTAGTCCATTTGAGATCTCTCCGGCCGGCAATAGACGCCTCAAACAATACAAAAAATCAGAGTGGATGATTATGGAACTTCATCAAGGAGAGGTAACATGAATCAGCTATCCATCAATTTTAACATCTATAATATTGGGACAGTCATGATGTTGTTCTCACTGGAAGTTGTTTTATAATTATCTTATTGTTTCTGAGTGTGACGCTATGTGGAAATTTAAATTACTTTAAGGGGTAGTTTTAATTTCAAATTGTCCTTGGTCTTAAAAATTATGTACATTATTTTGACCCTACTTGATTGCATTTGTTGTTAACTACTTGTATCATGTGTTTAGGCTTTGTGTTATATTAAAATAGTTTGCTGGTTCCTTACGATGTCTTTTTTTTTTTTTTTTCCCTTTACTTTAAATTTTTTTTTCTAAATAGGTTAAACTGAATTACGAATCAGATGGATTAAATGTATGCATCTGCATATGTTGTGTGCATGTGTGTCTCTTTCTAAACGAGTTTGTTTTTACTGTTTTCTTAAAATCTCTTTTGCCAGATAAGATGATAAGATGCAACGATGTAATGATTTATCTGCTAACTTTTTGTTCATTGGAATCACATCAGATCAGAAATCAATCAATCATAAATATACATTAGCAGACATTTTATTATTTAATAGGTTACATATCAAAAAATGTTGTTGTTTAGTAAGTTGTGGTAGAGTAGTTGTAACAACGATAGGAATTGACAGGTCAATGTCGGACTTTCTAGTTATTCCCATAAAGATCATTTTAAAATTATTGTAGACTGTGCTCTCTTGAGTTAATGTGCAGACCTTGTTTTAATAATCAACGTGATCAGTTGCTCTAATATGAATGGAGCAGACATAACTTGTATGATTTCTCTCTCTAAAAACAGTAGAGTTATTGTTAAACGTAGTACCTTCATACTGTGTTTTTCCTTTCTTGTGGCTTAAGCATACATTCCACTGTTCCTGTGGGCTGTTATATTAATTTACATCAATTTTAAAAATTGTTTTGGGTTTATTTTGCCTTTTGGAATGGGTGGGTCACTCTCGCACACTTTTTTTTGAACTTCAACTTTGGGCTGATCTAGTGATTTGCTAAACTAATTTTTGGATGTTGGTCACTATTAAACAAGTATATGAATTTGTACTCAGAAACATGTGAAGCACGGGTACTCTGAAAATAATTCTATGCTAGTACTGGGTACGCAAAATATGTGTTCGGTCCTTAGTGTTATTTTTTCAGCAATGCTAGGTATCATGAAAAATCTTTCATGAAAATAATCATGAAAGCTTTGTGACCCTTGGATTACACTTAGAATAAAGCACCACACACTAATCAAGATAATCCAAGGATCATAAATATTTCATGAAAAAATTTTCATGATCCCTAACTTTTCTCTTATTTTTTTGGCCATTACAAAGATCTCTATCACCTTTTGGTAACCTTTTCCTTTCCAACTCTCTAGCATTATACTATCTACATGGACCTTAGTTTTAGTTTTGGTATTAAACTTTGATTTGTAAGCTGGCTGAACTAATTTTGGCATTAAACTATAGTTTGTACTTAAGGTTTTGCCATATCAGTGTATCCGTAACATACTTGCACTTTCATCCGTACTAAGTTTTTCCATATTGCCATCCATAACATATTCGCACCTTCATCCGTACCTATACCTATACCTGTGGTTTATAGTCAGAAACTGAAGGAATTTGTGGATTAAAAAAAAAAAAACAGTTAATCCATTTCCCCTCCAGTTGGAAGTACAGTTACCATTTTAAAGCTTGGAGGATTGCAAAGCATTTCAATCATTTTATGGTTATTAAGTATGTAGAGACCTCGTTTGATTGATTCAATCGCTACAACATATAAGACTTTTGGCGACCAATTATTTTGGTCCCTAAAACTATTATTTTGGTCTCTAAATAGTTTTTGTGACAAAATTAATTCCGTCACTAAAACAGTCACTAAAAGTGCGTCTAGGAAAGTCTTTAGCGACGAATTTTTGAAAATGTCGCTGAAAATGACAATTAGCGACCAATTTTATATTGTCACAAAATGTTTAATTTTACAAGACTAAACATTTAGTCGCTAATACTTCGTCATAAAATGTCCCAATTTGGTCGCAAAAAACAAAATAATGATATTTTTAACGACAATGATATTTGGTCGCTAAAAGACATATAACTTTCTCTACAACACATTTTCGTCGCTAAAAATCAAAATTAAAATTTTGTAATCATTTAATCTCATAGCTTAAAATGCACAAAATTAAATGTCATCCAATCATATTAAAAAAAATTTGACATTCACATATCAAATGCACTCTATTCCCAAACCATAATGAGTATATAGAAAGTAAAATTTTACAAAAATTAAAACTGAAAGTTTCCAAATTCAAATCAAAGTAGTAACAGATGAAATGAAGAATAACAATAGTTTCTTCAAAGAGAATCTCTAAAAAAACATTTTCTCAACATCAATATCAGGCTTTATATCAGACAGCCTTGGCACAAGAGGCTTCAAGCTGTACTTAGGTGTGACACCCTTTGGATATCCCTGTAACCCAAAATTCAAAAAGAAAAATCAAATAATAAGAATCAACATAACATAACCTCATTAAATAATCAATAGTCATTCATAATCAAATAAGTTACAAATAATGAAAAAACACGTTATCTAAGTGTACTTGGAGTAGTAGTGAGCTATAATAAGAATAAACACAACAAGAAAGTGAGTCACCTAGAATCAACACAATAAGGTTATCATAATCTAAGCACGTTATCATAATAAAATGTTCTAAATAACAAACACTAAATTGATAAATATGACAGATCTATCTAGAGCAAAAGGTACTTACTATGATGGTAAATCAGAAGTAAAACCTCTCCGACTAATCTGTTGCAGCACCAAATCAATCTTGGCATTGACCTCCATGCTATTAGACTCCAAGTTGTGCACTCTTGCATTCAGTTCCTCATTGATTCTCCGTTGCTCTTCAAGCTCCCTCCTAGTTTCCTCATTTTCTATCTCAAGAGCAGCACGAGTGCGTCGATCGGATGCTGTTATACTAGGTTTAGGACCACGTCCTAAACCATTTATGTAGCCAGACTTACGCCCAAACACCTCAATGGAAAGGTGCTCATCAGATAGTGGGCCAGATCCATCTTTTATAGCTTCATTCTCCCGCTCTTTAAGTTTTTTCTACAATTGTTCATGAAATTAAATATAGTCATTTTATATATACATTGTAATAGAGCAACTGAAGACATTGATTTTCCTATGTACTTATTCTAGAGAGAACATAATAACTGGTAGAATAGCAGAAAAAAAAGTATTGCATGGTATAATTACTGGTAGACATTGATGAAAACATAATAACTGGTAGAATAGTAGAAAAAAAAGTATTGCATGGTATAATTACTGGTAGACATTGATTAATGGCTCTCTTATATCAGTATTGCATGGTATAATTACAATATAGTCACAAATTACCCTTTCAGAGTTGATATTTTATAAGCTTATCTCTCTATATAGTAGGTCTACAATAGCAGAAAAGTATATAAAAGAGAACCAAGAAGCACTAAATCCAGAGCAGCAAACATGGATATTTTATAAACTTATCTCTGTATATAGCAGGTCTACGCATTTTTGTAATATCCCTCATACACTTCAGAGCAGCAAACACTACAAATAATTAACACAAACAAACCAAGATTTACGAACAAGTGATAATGATCCATAGAAGCAACACTATCTACTAAGAGAGCTAATTGAAATGTTTAAGTGTGAAACAATAGTAAGGAGTGAACCCAAAAGCTGAATTTTCAAACCATTTCCTAACAAGGAAGCAAATCAATCATACAAATCATACAAACCATTTCCCAAAAGCTGAATTTTCTAACTTTAAAGTATTAACAGGTTTAATATTCTCTTCAAACATGGGTTTTTAGATGCCATGCCATCCTTGTTTCTAGGTACCAGACAACCTACAGAAGCATATCAATCATAAGTTTCATTATTTACGCTTAGCAAACATTAATTAACAATACCCAGTTTATTTGAGTTAGTATAAGTTGGATTTCTAGTGCTACCCTTGGTAAGTTTATCACTGGATCAAGCATGACATAGTTGATGGTCTCAGGCCCAAGTTGGACCGTGTCAAGGTTTCCAGTACAGTACTTAGATCAAGGCCAGTTGCCAACCAAAAAAGAATATAAAACTAAAATATTTACAAACCTACCAGCAATACAACAATCCATGCTAGAAGTATCCAAGTATGAAGATTGTGATGTAACTTCATGCATAGATGCTGATGCTGATGCAGCTGCAGATGTTGGTGCAGATGTTGTTGGGGGCACAAACTTCGATGTAAATGAAGAAATTGACTGAGTTGATGTGGATGCAAAAGATGTAGCTACTAATTTGTTGGGCACATAGCCTCCTCATCCTCTACCTCTAAAAATCAATAACAAGAACAATAAAAGTGATAAAAAGAAGTCAATTTACTGCATAAGAAACACATTCAGGTCCAAGCCAAATAATGTAATAAGCATTTAAAAGTTTTTATTCAAATTCAATTGAAATGCATAAGAACTTCTCTTGCTAGGTTATTGCCTAAAAACTCCTTAGTGAAGATGATAAACTTAATAAGCTAATCAAAACTACAGATGAAATAGACTGTTTGGCTACAAAAACAAAAACTAGACCTCCTAACTTATGAACTCCCTAAAAACAAAATAATTGTGTCATTTTTTTGACATAAATATTGGATTTTATTAAATTTCAAACTGTAGCTATGCATTTCAAGATGGAAATGCCATAAGTTTTCGAATGTAAAGAAAAAGAATTGAGGCATTTTTTTTTCCTGCCATACCTTTCTTGGCGAAGTTTTTCAGCCATAGGATCCAGTGGCACTTCCTTCACTAATTCAAGAATTTTTCCCTTCTGTACACTCACTTTTGCACTTGTCTTCTTGAGGACCTTTTCTACAGTAGCTGTACGTGCAGGGGCAGGTGCCTGATCATATCACATGAAAAACAACAAAATATTTTAGTGGAAGCCAAGTGAGGATAATAAATAGCAAAAAAATTGGGTTAGCTTACAACAAATTCAAACATAATCAGGTGGGTTAGTTGTTATAGGTTCAAACAAAAAATGACACCAGTGAAGAAATTGCAAAATAGTCTAAACATGACACCAGTGAAGGAATTGCAAAAATTACTAAAGATTCCTTATTAATAGATAATAAGGAATGATGCTTATTGATAGTACCTTTACAGCAACAGATTCCGTTGCACGCTTCCTCCATAGATCAGTTGATACATTGCACTTTGCACATTTGTTTTCGTTTCTTATGGTTAACTTTGATTTTATAGCTTACCTGTTTATCAAGTTCTGTATGTCTGATTGTGTTTGTTCTTTTTTGCTTTTTCTCCCCATTTTTTCCATTTCTGCTTTCAATGTTAGAGTGCAACTTTATGTTTTTCTCCTAGTTGCTATTGAAAGCAGATTTGAGAGGATTTAATTCGTCAAGTTTCAGCTCTAATAGTGCATGTCTGTGGTTAGAATCATATGAACCAAAATAAATATTAGTGAAATAAATCTAGGGTCTCTTGGAATTAGGAAAAATCACTATTTCCATTTGTTGTCATCCTGTTTAGAGGTGATTTTTACTCATTTTGTGGGTTTTTCTTATTTCTCAAACCCCGCATATGATTATTTTGAGCAAGTTTCTTTTTTCTTTCCCCCTTTACTCTATTAATCTCTTCTGTCCCTGAGTTTTATTCAAACTTTATCTACTAATTTGTGCTCTCATGTGATTAAGGCTTGTTTCCCTTTTTCATGCATTAGATGCATGTGTTATGATTTATGGTGTGTTAATATCTATGGTCCAAAGTTCTTTAGTGCCTAATATACCTTTGGTAGAGCCGTTAAACTACAGAAACATCAAGCAAATGCATGCATGTTTATACTAAACTCTTGCTTATTATTTGTGGCCCACTATGCATTGTCCAATTACAAATGACTGTTCACTTTTTTGCTGAATTCAAGAAAACATTAATCCCAATTCATTCTATCTAGACTTTTGAAAATAATTTAATTCTTAGGAGAGATGAATTAGTGCAATTGAGTATAGTAGTTTTCTTTTTCTACTTAATTCTCCTTTGTTGTAGTATGATCAAAAAATTCTTCTCATAAAAAAAAAAAAAAAAAAAACTCCTGTACTCCTTTAGAATTCATTAAAGTTGGTGACAATTGTAAAACTTGTTCTGCTTTGTTTATTTTCTGCCATTGTTTTCATTATTCAGCTTCTGTATGTAACGTTAGAGCATCTTTCTCCACAGTTCATTAACAGTCACTTATTATAGCAAGAATCTTCACCACCAAAATCAAAAGCACAAATCTAGTATACATATGCATGTACAACAATATATATATATGAAATCAAGTACCTATATAGCTCTGTTCACTTTGGTTTCTTGATCAATCAGCATACATGGAATACAGAGGAGTATATATATAGATATGTATATGATGTGTACATGTATATATATAGATATGTACATGTATATATGATGTGTTTGTGCAGAGAGAAAGAGATTGAAAACATACCAAATCGCTATTTACCTTCGGATTGAAGCCAAAGAACTCAGATCGATTCAGAACTGAGGTGAAGATCGATTCTGATACGAGGCAGCACAAAGATCGATTCGGATTGAAGCTGAAGATCGATTGAGTCCTAGCTGAGATCGATCGAAGCTGAAGATTGACTGAGTCCTAACTGTTTTGAGCACAAAGATCGATCGAAGCTGAAGATCGATTGAGTCCTAGACAGAGGAAATAACTGAGATTGATTGAGCCCTAGTTGAGACCGATTGTAGTGAAGGAAGGAATCCAGCTTAAGAATGCACATATTTGACAACTAAAGGAGGGATCGATCGAGTGAAGCGCGTATTTGACGACCTTTAGCAACCAAATTAATTCATCTCTAGCTTTTGCCTACCTCACACACGGGTTCAAGTGCTGAAATCAATATAAACTTTAACTTTTTTGGTCTCTAAAAGTCTTCAAATAATTTTTTTGGGCTATCATAAAAGAATATACAGTGTTGGTATAATTTTCTCTTGAATTTTATTTTGGTCTCTAAATGATGGTTTTTAGAGACTAAATTCAATTGGTCTCTAAATATTAGTCCCTAAATCACTAATTTCTTGTAGTGAATATATACTTTTAATGGTTTTTTTCTAGCTCTAATATCTGTTATAGTTTTTATTTGCATTTTTTACTTCGTTGGTCAACTTCAAGTTGCTTGTACTGCTTAAGGGCTCAATGGAAATCGGTGGGGCTTTGAACTCGTAGCTCTGGAATTTTTGCAGGTTCTCTGTAGGATGCCAAACCATTGTGGCTTAAAATTAATTATTCAATGGTTGGATATGGATCTTCAAAAGACTGAAAAGACAATATAGTAGAAGCATATCAATCACACGGCCTAAGTTTTGGATTATATCCTCTAAAAAGAGAAAAATCAATAATACAAGAGAGTGACACTCTTCTCCTTCGCTGATATAGTTATAATGCAATGCAATCATCTCCTTCAGCTCCTGCATTATCAACATTAAATTAATCTGTGGGATTAATTTAATTGTGGACTTGAAATCGACCCATGAATGTTATGGATCGGTTGAGACCCTAGTTTTGGACCATCTGGTTGTCGGCCCAAATAGGTTAGCTCCTCTCACTGCTAGGCTAGTTCATATAGATATAGGCAACCGATCTCTACACTCTGCTCCGACAATCCATATTGTAGGGGCTTCAGATCATTTTCAATCTAAGCACTCAGGGGGTTGAGTGTTACCAGTTCTCCCCCAAATAGCTCCAGCTTTCAGAGGAAAGAAACAAGAAGGAAACATCGGCGGATGAAAAATCTTCGATTTGGACCCTCTAGATTCGGGATAGCAACACTGAATTTGCGAAAGGGGGCTGTCTTCAGATCAGCAGCAGTTGTCATTTTACTCTCAATGGCAAGCAAATCCAGTAGAGGGAGGTTCGCCTTGTCTGAGCCGGAAGCGACTTTGGCTGTGGGAAATACTCTGGGCATCGATTTTGAAGGGAAGGATGAGGAAGTTATTAGCAAATTGCAGCAGCTGGAAGCTAATGATCTGGAGAAGGTTAAAGCTTGGGTTGGGGATGCCAACTAGGCTACTACTGGCAGGAAATAAGAGTGTAAATTTGTCTACATGAAGATTCAATCATGGAATATAAGAGGGATTGACAGACCGGAAAAAAGAAGAAAGATCAAAAAAGGTGTTTCTGAAAGGAAAGTGGATATTATCTTACTCCAAGAGACCAAAAAGTCTGAGGTAAGCATAGGTCTCATAAGATCTATGTGGCCAGTGATCATTTTGAATTTATGGCAGTTGATGCTATTGGTCGAGCTGGGGGCCTGTTGTGCATTTGGAATCCAGACGTCTTCCAACTTATTGACTCCTGCTGTAACCATAGTTTCTTGCTACTGTCAGGTACACTATTTTCTAGTTTTCCTTGTGTTATTGTTAATATATATGCTCCTAATGATGTGGCAAAAAGGCAAGACCTCTGGGCTAGTTTAGTGAAGCTCAAAACCAATTTCCCAGGGCCTTGGTGCTTGGGAGGGGACTTCAATGAAATTAAGAATTTATCTGAGAGAGTTGGATGCTCCAACAGAGATAGAGGTATGCGGGATTTCAACACCATGATAGAACAAATGGATCTATTGGACATGCCCATGCTTGGGAGAAAATTTACTTGGTGCAACTCTCAGGATAGGGCCAATTGGAGTAGAATTGATAGATTCCTAATTCATCATGAATGGATCCAAAATTTTTCTCTCAAACTCTAGGGTCTGCCTAGACATCTGTCAAATCACTGCCCAATTATTTTGATGGAGGATGATAGAGACTGGGGCCCGCGACCTTTTAGATTTCTCAATGCTTGGCTCTTGTATCCCAAGTTCATTCCGTTTGTGAAACAAAGCTGGTCTGAGTTGCATATAGAAGGATAGGCAGGATATAAATGCCTCATGAAGTTCAAAGCTCTAAAACAGGTATTGAAACAATGGAATCTGGAGGTGTTTGGGAGGGTGGAATCCAGGTTAAAAAGTCTCGAGGAGGAAGCTCATGCTTTAGATTTGCTAGCCGAGGATAGGCCACTGCTCTCCACAGAATCATGTAGAAGAAAGGAAATTAGGGGCAAAGCTTAGAGACTGAACAAAATGCTAGAATGGATTTGGCTGCAGAAATCTAGACAAAACTGGGCTCTGAAAGGGGACAGAAATACAAGGTTCTTCCATATCATGGCCTGCAGCAGAAATAGTAGGAACACCTTGGGCTCACTGCTTGTGAATGGCTCTCTGTTGGAGGAGCCTAGGGAGGTTCGGGCTGCAGTTTTTAATCACTTCTCCAGGCTATTTTCTGAAACTTGGGGATCCAGACCCAAATTATCTAGCCCTTTTAAGAACATTGGAGGTGCACAGGCTATAGCTCATTTAGAGGGTGAGTTCACTGAGGAGGAAATCAGACATGTTATCATGACTTGTGAGGGTAATAATGCCCCTGGGCCTGACGGTTTTAACTTAGCTTTCTTTAAGAAATGTTGGAGCATTGTGAAATCTGATGTGGTCAATTTCATGCGTGAGTTTCATCGCAATGCCTGTTTTGTTGGAGGAATAAATAGCTCATTCATTGTTTTGATTCCAAAGTCTGATAGCCCCTTTTCTCTAAATGATTTTAGGCCTATTAGTTTGATTGGCTCCCTTTACAAAATTCTTGCCAAGGTGCTATCTAATAGATTGAAATTGGTTATGCCTAGGATCATTGGTGAGGTTCAGTCAGCTTTTGTGGGTGGCCGAAATATACTTGATGGGGTTTTGATTACAAATGAGATTGTTGATGAGTGGAGCAAATCGAAAAGTAAAGGCCTTATTCTCAAATTAGACTTTGAAAAAGCATTTGATTCCGTCAATTGGGCCTTCTTATTTACCATGCTATCCAACTTTGGGTTTGGCGATAAATGGATCAAATGGATCAAAGCTTGTGCATCTTCTGCTAGGATTTCAGTCCTGGTCAATGGTTCACCAACCCCTGAATTCCATCCACAAAGGGGTCTAAGACAGGGCGATCCTTTGTCACCCTTTCTTTTCAACATAGTAGCTGAGGCCCTTAATATTCTGTTGTCTAAAGCGAAAGAGTTGGGACTTTTAAAAGGTGCTCAGGTGGGATCATCTGGATTTTCTATATCCCATTTACAATTTGCGGATGATACTATCTTGTTTTGTGAAGCTAATTGGGGGGAAGTGGTGAATATCAAACGAATTTTAAGATGCTTTGAGCTACTCTCGGGTCTAAAAATTAATTATCATAAGAGTGTAATCAGTGGTGTTGGGGTGGACGAGGGTATGTTGCATAACTTTGCTAATCAACTTAATTGTCTGCACCATAAACTACCTCTTAAGTTCTTAGGCTTGCCCCTGGGTGCAAATCCAGGCCGGAAAAGCACCTGGAAACCTGTTCTCGAGAAGCTCAGGTTGAAACTAGCCTCATGGAAGAAGAGACTGCTCTCCTTTGCTGGAAGACTGACCTTAATCAAATCTGTCATGTCCAGTTTACCGACGTATTATCTCTCTCTGTTTAAAGTTCTTACTGGAGTGGCTAAGGAGATAGAGAAATTGCAATCCTCTTTCCTTTGGGGTGGATCTGACTTAAGAAAGAAGGTGCATTTGGTCAAGTGGGATGTGGTCACTCGGAACAAAAGGTTTGGTGGTTTGAGGGTGAGAAGAATCAATATTATGAATGCTTGTCTTCTTCTAAAATGGTGGTGGCGTTTTGGGACTGAGAATCACTCTCTCTGGAAAGCTGTAATCTGTAACAAATATAACTTAAGGGGTGGCAGCTAGACTCCTAGTTCGGGTGGCAATGGATCCAGAATCTGGTTTGATATCTTATTTTTTGTCCTATCAAACACAGTGCTACATAACTTCTATATTAATAATTCCATCATTGTGTTGGGGGATGGTAGGAGGTCTTCATTCTGGTGGGACAAATGGGCAGGAAATGTTTGCCTTAAAGAGGCATTTCCCAGGCTATTCACCTTATCCATTGATAAGATAAGTGTGGTTGATGCCTACTATCAGTGAAGAGTTAGCCGTATGGATTGGAATCTTGGTTTTAGAAGAGCCTTACTGGCTTAAGAGGAAGAAGAGGTGTCTAGGTTATATGACTTTCTTATAATTGCACTTGATTCATGCAATTCACAATCTAACACTTTATCTTGGACTGCTGGCCCTTCAAGTTCTTTCACTGTGTCCTCGGTTTATAATTGGTGGGAATCTTCTCTTGGTCATGCTCTGAGCTACAATAATATACTCTGGAACAACTGTGCCCCTCCCAAAGCCCAATTTTTTGGTTGGTTAGCTTGGCATGACAAGGTTAAGACTGCAAGCTTTCTCTGCAGAATTGGGGTCCTGGGTTCTAATGTCAACCAAGCTTGTATTTTCTGCAAGAATGAAGCTGAATCTGTTAACCATATCCTCCTGTTCTACCCTTTTGTTTGGCTGATTTGGTCCAACATTGTACGATGGTGGGTCTCCAGTGGGTGTTACCTGGTTCTGTGCCTGACCTAATGCACTGGTGGTCTGGCTGCAGGTTGAAAAAACTGGAAAAGAAAATCTGGTTGGCTATTCCTTTCGCTGTTCTTTGGTCCATTTGGAAACTCCAAAATGATTGTGTTTTTAATGGCTCTCAACCTAACCTAGAGGTGCTTTGTGACCTTGTTAAGGTGAGAATAGCACTGTGGGTCAAGGCCTCATCACCCTCTTTGGTATTCTCTGTCAGTGGCATTGTTTCAAATTTACAACAGGTTTTATTCTGCCTCAGGCATGGCTGATCTAGTCTGCTGGTCTGGCTGGTGTTCTGGTCTGGTTTGTTCTGGCCCAATTTTGAGTTGCTCTAGCCTGTTCTGCTCTGGCTGCTTCGTCTTGAGTTGCTTTGGTCTGTTCTGCTCTGCGCTGTGTCTGTGCTGGGAATGTGTTCTGCTCTGTACTTTGAGCTGTGTTTGTGCTGGTTTCTTGGAGCCTCTCTAGCTTTTAATTGTTACTTTGATGAGGCCTTCTGTTGGGGTTGATGAGGTCCTTAGCTTTTGGTGGTTACTCTCAGTGAAAGACAACAACAACTGGAGCTTTGTTCTGGTTTATACTGTTGTTTTGATCTAGTGCATTCTAGTGTATACTGTTTGTTTTGTGTTGTTCTGGTAGTTTGTTCTGGTTTCTCTTCCCTTCTTGTTGGTTTCTCACCAACTGGAGCTTTGAGCTTCTTTTAGCTCAGAGCTCCTCTTAGCTCAGAGCTCCTCTTTATTGATGTATTATTTCAAACTATGTTTGGTTCCATCAATAAAGATTTATTTTGCCGATCAAAAAAACAATTAATAGATGTGCCAGATTCCTGTCTTATTTGTTTGATGATAGCACCACCTTTGCAATCACGCCTCTAATATTTTCATTTGGACAAACCAAAAGAAGTGAGAATTCCCTTACACTGTGCTTGGTTGGGGGATTTGAAGAGAGATTTGGAAAGAGAAAGGGAAAATGTGTATGAAAGTAGGTGAAATATAGGTATATTTTATTCATATTTCATCTATCTTTTTCATTTCCCTTTTCAAATCCTTCCTCAAATCCCTTAACTAAACACAAAATTACGGTACCTGACCAATCTCCGACTTCACTTTTGTAACCTTGAAAGGACCCATCAACGAAGTTACACCCATAAGTGGCATGTTGGGTATACCTCATTATTGGAGTGTGGGACCCAATTGGTTTACTAAAAGAGTTTTAATTTGGTTTGGTTTAGGTATAATATATTTTTATATATTATATTTAATTTGTGGAGACCCAATCCAATTTAGAAACAACTAAGGTTTGATAATAAACCCTAGATTCACAATATTTTAGGGTTTTGTTTTTGCTCATTCCGAGGTGAAGAGAACGGCTGCTACACAAACTCCACTTTGGTGAAATCAATTATTTGGGTGTGTGAACAGTGGAATTAATTTGGGTGGTTCTTTGCTTCGTTTTCGGTGTTGATTTGTTTTGTTATTTTGGATCTTCTACGACTCTGGTTCTGAAGATTTTAGTTTATCTATTTGGTGAGGTCTTTCCTCTTTGTTAATTTGTGATTATTTGGAATTCACCTAAGGGTGGTTTGTGAGACTATTCGTGTCTCATTTGTAATCGTTTGAAAACTTATTTGGTTGATAGTGGAATCAGATTTCGATCCCGTAGACGTACCTCACATTGAGGGAACCACGTAAAATTCTTGTGTTGCGTTTGATTTAATTTTTCCGCATTAGTTTTTATTCGCATTGATTGATTTACTTGTGGGGAATCACATATTTTCCCTAACAACTGGTATCAGAGCTTTCGGTTTATTTGGGTTTATTTATTTGTGTAAATCAATGGAGGGGAATGTGGATCGTATGTCTAGCTTCAATGGAAGCAATTGGGTAACTTGGAAAACTAAAATGGAAGACCTATTATTTTGTAAAGATTTGTATGGACCTATTGAGGGTGATAGTGGCAAACCTGAGGGTATGAAAGATGATGAATGGAAGAGGCTTAATCGAAAAGTCGTTGGTGTTATCTGTCAATGGATTGATGACAGTGTGTTTCATCATGTTACTACTGAAACTTCGGCACATGATTTATGGAAAAAATTAGAGGGCCTTTATGATAGGAAATCAGCCACAAATAAAGTCTTTCTGTTTCGTAAGTTGGTTAATTTAAAATATAAAGATGGCAGCCCTATTCCAGAATACTTGAATGAAATAAAGAGTATTGTTAACCAACTTGCTTCTATGAAAATTGTTTTTAATGATGAGTTGCAGGCTTTGATGCTACTTAGTTCTTTGCCCGAAAGTTGGGAGACTTTGGTTGTGACGGTTAGTAATTCGGCACCTAATGGAGTTGTCACAATGGGCCAAGTCACTAGTAGCTTGTTGAATGAAGAAACTAGAAGAAAATCAGCGGGTTCCTTTCATTCGGAAGCATTTGTTGTGAGAGGCCGAAGTAAAACAAGATGGAGGAGTAAGACTCCTCATGGTCGTGATCAAAGCCGTGACAAATCAAAAGATGGTTCTTTTTCAAAGAAAGACATTGAGTGCTATTATTGCCATGAAAAAGGGCACATGAAGCGGGAATGCCGAAAGCTCAAGAACAAAGAGAAAAGGCGTGACAAAAGTGTGGATAAGAAGCAAGAAGACATAACGGCAGTTACTACCGATGATCTCATGGTTGTTTATGAAGATGATTGTATCAATTTTGTGGGCCAAGAGAGCAATTGGGTGATTGATTCCGGTGCTTCTTTTCATGTGACTTCTCGAGTTGATTTCTTCACTACCTACACCGAAGGAGATTATGGTTCTGTTCGAATGGGTAATGAAGGTTTGTCCAAGATTATTGGCATGGGTGATGTTTGCTTGGAAACAAATTTGGGCTGCAAGTTGTTGCTTAAAGATGTGAGGCATGTTCCCGACATTCGCCTCAATTTGATCTCTACTGGGAAGCTAGATAATGAAGGCTTCAACAACAAATGAGGTGATGGAATATGGAAGCTCACAAAGGGTTCTTTGGTGGTGGCGAAGTGCAAGAAGACTCATACACTTTATTCGATGCAAGGAAAAATTTGTAAAAGTGTTGTCAATGCACTTGAAGATGATACTTCTACCGAATTGTGGCACAAGCGGCTTGGCCATATGAGTGAAAAGGGGCTACAAGTATTGTTCAAGAAAGAGCTTCTACCCGGTTTGAAAGGTACACATCTTAAAACTTGTGTTCATTGTTTGGCGGGTAAACAACATAGAGTTTCTTTTCATAAAAATGTTGCTTCTAGAAAAGAAAATGTTTTGGAGTTGATTCATTCGGATGTTTGTGGTCCTTTAAAAGTTAGAACACATGGTGGTGCACTTTATTTTGTTACATTCATTGATGATTATTTAAGGAAAGTTTGGGCTTTTCTACTAAAAACTAAAGATCAAGTTCTAGAAGTATTTAAGCATTTTCAAGCCATGGTTGAAAGAGAAACAGGGCAGAAATTGAAGTGCATCCGATCTGACAATGGTGGTAAATACATTGGGCCATTTGATGAGTATTGTCGCAGCCAAGGTATTTGGCATCAAAAGACAGTTAAGAAGACTCCTCAAAAAAATGGAGTTGCCGAGAGGATGAACCGCACCATTGTGGAAAGAACAAAGTGTTTGCTTTCACAAGCTAAATTGCCAAGATCCTTTTGGGGTGAGGCATTGAAGACAGTGGTTGACGTGATCAATTTGTCTCCTTCCTATCCTTTGAATGGTGATGTTCCTGAAAGAGTTTGGACTGGCAAAGATGTATCTTATGAGCACTTGAGAGTGTTTGGTTGCCGAGCTTTTGTTCACATTCCAAAGGATGAGAGGTCCAAGCTTGATAGTAAGTCAAGACAATGCATTTTTCTTGGCTATGAGCGTGATGAATTCGGGTATAGATTGTGGGATCCGGTCGACAAGAAAATCATTCGAAGCCGTGATGTTGTGTTTCTTGAAGACCAAACAATTGAAGACTTTGGCAAAGGTGATCAACCAGAGCCAAAAACTAGTGATCTCATTGACATGGATCCATCTCCTTCATCTTCAGTGGATGATGAAAATTGGGGAGATGTGCAGCCACCTATTGAAGATGTGGAGGATGATGCTAATCCTAATGAAGTTGAGCCAGAAATTAAGGAAGAGCATCCAACTCAAGAACCGCCACCACAACTTGAGTTGAGGAAATCTACAAGGGACCGACAACCTTCAAGAAAGTATCCTCCCAATGAATTTGTGTTGATTTCCGATCAAGGGGAGCCTGAGAGTTACCAAGAAGCAGTTGAGCATGCAAAGAAAGATGATTGGAAAAGGGTCATGGAAGAGGAAATGAATTCCTTACTTGAAAATCACACTTATGATTTAGTAAAGTTGCCTAAAGGGAGGAAAATTTTGAAAAATAAGTGGGTTTTCAAATTGAAGAATGATAGTAAAAATCTGAGGTACAAAGCACGTCTTGTTGTGAAAGGCTTTGGGCAAAATAAATGTATTGACTTTGATGAGATTTTCTCGCCGGTTGTGAAGATGTCTTCTATTCGGGTTGTACTTGGCATGACTGCAAGTATGAACCTTGAAGTTGAGCAACTTGATGTGAAGACCGTATTTCTTCATGGTGACCTTGAAGAAGAAATTTACATAGAGCAACCGGAAGGTTTTGTGGAGAAAGGGAAAGAGAAACTTGTTTGCAAATTAAAGAAAAGTTTGTATGGTCTCAAGCAAGCCCCGCGGCAATGGTACAAAAAATTTGATTATTTCATGATGAATAATGGTTTTTCTAAAACCACTTCGGACCATTGTGTGTTTGTGAAAAATTTTTCGGATGACAAATTTATTATTCTTTTGCTTTATGTTGATGATATGTTAATTGTGGGTCAAGATTCTACCATGATTAATAGGTTGAAATTGGAGTTGAGCAAGTCTTTTGCTATGAAAGATTTGGGACCGGCAAAGCAAATTCTTGGTATGAAAATTGTTCGTGATCGCAAAGAGGGACTAATTTGGTTGTCTCAAGAAAGCTACATTGAGAAAGTTCTTGAGAGGTTCAACATGAATAAAGCAAAGCCGGTTGGTTGTCCACTTGTGGGTCACTTCAAGCTTAGTTCGAATCAATGTCCTACAAGTGAGAAAGATAAAGAAGAGATGTTGAAAGTTCCTTATGTTTCAGCAGTTGGTTCTTTGATGTACGCCATGATTTGTACAAGGCTGGATATTGCTCACGCCGTTGGTGTGGTGAGTCGGTTTCTCTCTAATCCGGGTAAAGAACATTGGGCAGCGGTAAAATGGATTCTGAGGTATCTTCGAGGGACTTCGAAGGTATGTTTGTGTTTTGGAGATGGTAAACCGGTGCTTGATGGGTTCACAGATTCTGATATGGCCGGTGATATTGATTCTAAGAAATCTACTTCGGGGTATTTGATGACTTTTGCAGGGGGAGCTGTGGCATGGCAATCTAAATTATAAAAATGTGTTGCTCTCTTAACTACCGAAGCTGAATTTATTGCCATTACAGAAGCTTGCAAAGAAGAGTTATGGTTGAAGAAATTTTTGCAAGAGTTGGGTTTAAAGCAAGAAAAGTATGTGCTTTATTGTGATAGTCAAAGTGCTATTCACTTGAGTAAAAATTCTACTTTTCATTCGAAATCGAAACATATTGATGTGAGATACCATTGGATTTGTGATGTATTAGATTCAAAATTGTTACAACTCGAAAAGGTTCACACAGATGATAATATTTCAGATATGTTGACAAAGACTTTGTCGAGGGACAAACATTTGAAGTGTCGAACTTTAGCGGGTATGGTTGATCTCTCCACCTAAGTCGGTAGGAGAAGAATTGTTGGGTATACCTCCTTATTGGAGTGTGGGACCCAATTGGTTTACTAAAAGAGTTTTAATTTGGTTTGGTTTAGGTATAATATATTTTTATATATTATATTTAATTTGTGGAGACCCAATCCAATTTGGAAACAACTAAGGTTTGATAATAAACCCTAAATTCACAATATTTTAGGGTTTTGTTTTTGCTCATCCCGAGGTGAAGAGAACGGCTGCTACACATACTCCACTTTGGTGAAATCAATTATTTGGATGTGTGAACAGTGAAATTAATTTGGGTGGTTCTTTGCTTCGTTTTCGGTGTTTATTTCGTTATTTTGGATCTTCTACAATTCTGGTTCTGAAGATTTTGGTTTATCTATTTGGTGAGGTTTTTCCTCTTTATTAATTTGTGATTATTTGGAATTCACCTAAGGGTGGTTTGTGAGACCATTCGTGTTTCGTTTGTAATCGTTTGAAAACTTATTTGGTTAATAGTGGAATCGGATTTCGATCCCGTAGACGTACCTCACATTGACGAAACCACGTAAAATTCTTGTGTTACGTTTGATTTAATTTTTCCGTATTAAATTTTATTCCCATTAATTAATTTACTTGTGGGGAATCACATATTTTCTCTAACATAGCACACCACCTTGATTCATAAATGAACCACCAGATTTATAGATTGAAGATGATGACAGCAGCATGTGCTGGGATCGTGACGGATTATCATGTAAACGAGATGCCACTTGATAAAGAACCTTCCTGATAACAGAGGCCTCCCCAGTTATCTGAGACCAAAAACATATCCTAAGGTCTTCATTACGATCAAATGACTATTCCATACAACCAATAATATGAAAATAAATTCCCTAATATACCAACATTATAAAACATAAACGTGCAATCACTGGATACAGAATCCAACAGACACAGATGGACAGAAGATTATACTGATCATCTTACTGCTCAAGTTCAACGAGGCATAGAAAGTTAAAATTGCAGTCCTGGAAAGTATCCCTAGACTAAAGTATCCATTCAACAATAATCTAAAGTATCCATTAAACACGTCCCTTGACTAAAGTATCCATTAAACAATAATCTCATGATTGCCGTGTTGAATCAATTGATTAAGTTTAGGGTAAATTATAAACACACCCTTGAGATTTATTTAAATTATAAATTATTTTTTGTAATTTTAAAAATTACATTATGCTCTCTAATTTTATAACAAATAGGTCCTTTTATTAATAAATTATCTTGTTAATTAACAATTTTTAATAATGTTAAAATTTTATTTCAATTAATAATTCAAATAATTTTATTATTGTGTAGGTGAACAATTAGAAATTTTACTTTTTAATTAATTTTGTTAAATAAAAGATTTTGACAGAGAAATATTTGTAATTTTTCAAACCACAAGGGGCAATTCGTATTCTAAGCAAATTTCAAAAGATGTATTTGTAATTTATTCGTAACTTTATTATTATACTTTTCAATTTTAAATTTCGTACGTCTCTTTTCATTGTATAAAATTTAATGGTTGTCGTGTTGAATCTGTTAATGAATGTCTCTTTTGATTTTAAAACAGTCACTAATTTTTATCTTTTAGTGATAGTTTGAAAAAATTATTACAAAAAAGTCACTAATTATAAGTTTTAATGGTAACTTATAAAAATCTTGACAACGAAAGTCACTAATTGTCTATTTTTAACGACATATGTAAAAAATTATCACAAAAAATTATTTTTAGCCCCTATTGTACTATGACTTATTTTCAATAGGACTTGATGAGAATTAAGTCTAACTATTATGACCTATTAGTAGTATACCCTTAACGAGTACTTCTATGGTTTATTATTTAATGTAATTATTTTAATATCTATCTATATCTATACTATTATTAACAGTAAACAACTTTCTTGGTATTCAAACTTTGCCACATGTCTTCATGGTTTATTCAAACTTTGCCACATGTATTCAAACTTTCTTGGTTTATTCTTATGCCACACGTCTTCATTTTTCTATTTGAAATAATAAAAAAATAAAATAAAATAGATAGTTGACAAAAGTAAGATTTGAATCTTGGACCTTAAATTTAATCAATAAGACTCTTATCATTTGCATAGTATATCATATATAGTAGAAGATTTATTTTATTGTTACTTATTTTTATTGCATACGTATTGTGTATGCCGACGGTTAGTTTATAAATATTCACCTACTGATTGATAGGAAAAAAACACAATGTCTATTAACAATGACAAAAAAAGAAAAATGTTTGAAACTCTTAGAAAATATTTTCTAATTGATCAATAACTTAACATAACATGTTATATAAATTTTGAAAGGAATGATTTCTCTCCAGTTAAAATTTCATCTAGATCAGACAATTGAGATCTCTTAAACCTCCATTTAATGACTTATTGGTCGTTAAAATTTCAACTTGAGACAAGTTAAATCTAATTTTTAATTAGTCACAAACTAACTTTCTTATTATAACATTCGAATTGAATTTTAAATTATTAGTTTCTAGTATTTATATAAGAATAATTTAATAGCTGCCTTGTTAAATTTGTTGATTGATTATTTATTTTTATTTTCTTAGGACGTGAATAAGATTTTTTTTTGGATCATCGAGAAGGACGGGAATCATTCAAGTGAGCTATAGTCTTTTTTTTTTTTTTAATCATCGAGAAGGACATGAATCATTCAATTATGCTATAGTCTTCTCTTTTTTTTTTTTTTTTAATCATCGAGAAGGACAGGAATCTATTCAATTGAGCTATAGTCTTTTTTTTTTTTCTTTTTTCTTTTCTTCTTCTTCTTCTTCTTTTTTATTTTTTAAATTTTTTTTTATTGTATCCAATAATGATGGGGAAGCAGTTCTCTCCAATCTATTGTTGGACGGGAAGGATGCCGCTGAGACCGTGAGGCAATTACAGGTTACATTCCTACAATTTAAACGGTTGATTTTGTGAGATTTTATATGAAAAATGATTTATTTACATAATTTCTTTTTTTCAAATTTTCTCAAATAATGTGACAAGTAAAATTTGAAAAATTAATCCACATTTAAATAAAAAACACTCTTTACATGTATTTTGTCATGCCATCTCATTAAAGGAAATGTAGGAGGAAGAAATTGTATGGACGTAGCACTTTTGATTTTATATGAAATAATGATTCATCTCCTTAATTTTGTTTCTCCAATTTTACTCCTAATGATATGAAATTAGGGAGGCTAAAGATAAGGAGAAAAGTGTGAGACTGTTTCACATGGGCATGAGTCATGTCACTAGAGGTGGAATTTGGGAGACAAAATTAGAAAATGTAGCACCACTCTTTTATATATAGATCATTCATGATTTTTTATTATTTATTTGTTGATCTCATATTCATACCTTTATAATTTTGTAATATTTGTTGTAAAAATTTGAATGATTTATTTTTAAAGTTTTATGTCAACCATTTTTATTTTTTTTAATTTTTGATGATATATATAATAAAGGGTAAATTATCAATAGATTATAATAGTTCGATTTGATTCCCATCAAATCCTATTGAAAATAAGTCGTAATAAATTCATAGTAAAAAATAATTTTTTACATATGTCACTAAAAATTGACAATTAGTGACTTTTTGTCACGATTTTTATAAATTGTTTATAAAATTTACAATTAGTAATGTTTTTCTATGACAAATTTTTTAAACTGTCGTTGAAAGTTGAGATTTTTTAAAATTATCTTTAAAACTTATAATTAATAACATTTTTTCTGATAAAATTTTGATATTATCGTTGAAAATTAATAATTAATAATTTTTTTTATTTAGTATTTTGTGAAAAAAATTATTAATTATTATAGGACTTATTAAATAATAAATTCACCTATTTTGACCTACACAAAAGTTGTCTATTTTAAATTCGTGTAATTATGAATGTTCGGTCAATCTAAATCTTTTTATTGATTTACAAATGAAAGATTTAGTTGGACCTGTGATATACCTCCACCGGTTTCAATAATACTTGGGGCTGGCTTTGTTTTTGTCTCACGGTGGTGAAATTGGATTAACAATCGGAATCATATTTATTTTGGAACAGGGGATAATTTACCAATCCGTGGTAATGAGAAAATTTATTTACAAAAATATAGTAAATATTATAAATATTAATAATTAAAGGGGTAAATTACATTTTGCCTCTTTTATGTTTGATTACTTTTTTATTTTGACCCTTAAAGTTTATTTTTTCTCATTTTGACTTTTCATTTAAGTTGTTCCCAATTTACTCCTAAAGTTAATTTCTGTTAAAAATTAGATAGAAAATGACATATTAACAGTCACGTCATGTGACATAAAAATAGTTTATAAAACTGACATCTCTAACATAAATTTAAATTCTAATATAATAATATATTTTTCATGTTATGTGACACTTATTATGATTTTTTTTATCTAATTTTGAACAGAAATCAACTTTAGAGATAAACTGAAAAAAAAAAAAAAAAAAAAAAAAACGTAAAGGATCAAAATGAAGAAAAATAAATTTTAAAAATCAAAGTGAAAAAATTATCAATAAAATATAATTTACCCATAATTAAAATTATAAATTTATCTAATTTTTTATTTTTATTTTTATTTTTTTTCTCTGAAAAGAAGAGATGATCATATCTATACCATATATAAAGTGAACACATGTCCTCAAATTTTGATTTATTATCCTGCCACGTGTCTATTTTTTTATTTAAAATAATAAAAAAAATAGATGGATGAAAGGATTTACACTTTGGACTTATATCAAGTGAAAAAAAAAAAAAAAAAAAAAAAAACTCTTACCACTTAATTAACACAATATATAGAGCCTCCGTTTGGGAAGTCGGTTGGCTTTTTGGCTTTTTGATTTTTTTAGCTATTTTAGCCTGGGCTAAAAAGCTTGGTTTGAGAATGGCTTTTTGGCTTTTTGACTTTTTTAGTTTTTTTTATGAGAGAAGAGTGTAATGATTATGGGTTGGATGTGATGTTTTGTTTTTTGTGCCTAAAATAGCCTATTTTATCTTTTGTGGCTAAAATAGCCACTTTAGCCCTTCCCAAACAATCCCATGTAAACGTATGATGTTTAGCCCTTCCCAAAAAAATGGGTGTGTTTGGTTTGTGTTTGTAGATTAGTTTTTGAGATAAAAAGTACGAAAACTTGTTTGGTTTGCTTTTTTTTCAGAAATGGTTTTGGAAAATTGTTTTGGAGAGAAAGTTTTAAAAAAAGTGATTGATTTGATGTGCATGAAAGAGAGTGTGATTTTGAAAAGTAGGTAACCAAACAAAATTTTGAAATTTTTTTTGAAAAAATTTATTTGATTTGATTACTCTTGAAAATTTGTTTGTAGAGAATTTTTTTCAAAATTTTTTCTGAGAAACAAACCAAACAAGACCGATGGCATGATGTTTATTTTATTTCTACTTATTTAAATTGTAAACATATCTCGTGCTGACTGCAATTAAGGAAGAGATGGCGGCCACCCTTTTTCTTATGCCATGTTGATCTTATGTAAAGTCATCAAGGATCCTCTAAAGTTTTTTTTTTACCTAAAATTTTTTAAAGTGATATATTGTATAGTTGAGATTTAATACTAAAAAATTGATGTGACTTATCATTAAATCTCAACCATACAATACACCACTCTAAAAAACTTTAGGAAAAAAAAATTCTAGAGATCCTTGCTCGTGTAAAGTACCTTCTACTGACACAGTCAACCATTCCTTAATGGACCATTCCTTAATGGTTAAGCATGCCAGAAGATTCAACCTTGGTAAGAACTTTCTTGTATATATATACTAGCGGGTGCGGGTGAAGATCAAAAGTACTCTCTCTCTCTCCGGAGTCTTTATGCGCCCACAGATTCTGCTATTGCTGAAGAAGACGCTTAATGGAAGAAATTGGAACCAGTTTCTTACCAATTCCTCCTTCCTCTGCTTCTCCTTCGCATCTTGATGAAGATGATCCCACGGTTCATTACTCTTTCCACTGCTTTCTTTATACTTGGAATTAATGGCAGGGGAAGGTTTGGATAAATATTAACATACCCACCAAGTTTATGTGGAAGTCGTGTATCTATGTTGTCGATTTGCGTCATACTCTAACATCAAATGTTTGTCCACATAATTATGAAATTTGTTAAGCAAACTTGAATTTCTCTACCAAGCATCAAATGTTTTAGCAGCAGCAAAGCATTAAAAATGACACGTTGCATATACAGGATGTGCTGAACAGTATTCACCCTCCAAGGCCAGATTGGTATGAGGAATTATTTGCATTTGTCATGGCTAAGGGCAGTAAAGCATATGAGGCACAGGTTAGTGCCTTTTTTTTTTTTCTTTTTTCTTTTTTTTCACAATTAGACCAGGGTGTGCAAGTATTGATTTTGCCCCGCGTTCTTGTTACTGAAATTTCAACCATGTGCATATCTAATATGCACCTATTCTCTGGTAAGGTTGCGGGTTTTAAGTCTCAGATCTTTACAAATTTGAGGGGAAAGGATAAGACAGTGTTGGAGCTTGGCATTGGGACAGGTCCTAATCTCAAATATTATGCCAGTGATAATGGTGTTCGTGTTTTTGGCATAGATCCCAACAGAAAGATGGAGAAGTATGCACAGGCAGCTGCAGCAGCTGCTGGCCTACCTCCAGAAAATTTCAAATTCATACACGCGGTACTTTTTTCATTCCATATGACACTATTTACATTGAATCTCGTTTAACTTCCAAAGACAGTATAATCTTCCTGGAAATTATGTAGTTAGGCACCTAAAAAGCAGCAAGGACATATTTAAACTGTTCTGCAATTTCTTCACTGGTGTCATTTTTTGTCTTCTGTTCTTAATTTCAATGTTCAATGGTTAAATCTTTAGTAAGAAGGTGTCCTGCATTGCTGAAATGTTCATTTCGTTAAATATGTGAAATATTGCAATTGAGTTTCCATCTTCAGCCTTGTGTGTTTTGTGGGTTTCTTGGTGTGCCTAGCGACATAGAGTTCTAGACTGCATCTTAAAGCATTTGATTTTTGTACCCCCCCCCCTCTCTCTCTCTCTCTCTCTATTTAACCTTCTTTTCGACTAATTCTAGTTCCAACTTGAGAAGAATAACTGAATGTTGTAGAAAGCATCCTTGACGAGTTGTGTTCTTAGAGCTCGTAGGTGATGAATCATCACCCCAAAAAAATGATTGTTTTTCACTGTAGGAGAATGGAGATTTGGATTGTAGAAATAAAACAAATTACGGAATTTTAAGAGTTCCACAAATTTTGGTAGGAATATATGTTAGACGAAGTTCAGTAATTGAGTTGTGAAGCTACTACCCTAGTATTGGTGCTTCAGCCCATTTCCTTTTGGGGAGGCATGTTAGTCATATCCTGCTCTTATACTGGTTCCAAATTCCAAATTATTGGTTGCTTCCTTGAATTATATATGTTAGTCTAGAAATTTATGTGTCAAGTTAGGAGGTTAAAATTCTCTAGACTTAAACGTTGTTGATTTTGTGTAGGTTGGGGAGGTTTTGCCATTAAGTGATGCTTCCGTTGATGCAGTTGTCGGAACGCTTGTACTGTGTTCTGTAAAAGACATTAATATGACATTAAAAGGTATGTAAGTTAGGGTGACTTTCACTTTCATCTCAAGTTAGTCTACTTAAGAAATTGAAGTTCAAGCAGATACCTTATATTCACAGAGGATCAATCTCTGAGTGAAATTCAGTGAACCATAACATTTTCCAGTGAACTACTTGCATATATAATATGACACAAAAATTTCAAGTAGTGAATCAGTTTTCTGGTTTTTGAACTATATTGAGTTTGTCATTAAAACTTCTCCCTTTTCAAGTTTAACCAGAAACTCTGAAGAAGAATGCACACATTGAAGAAATTCAATTTATGGCTAAAACTTATTGCATGATGGCCCAAAAACTAAAAGAATTGTAATTGGTCAGAACATTGGTGAGTTTTGGTAAACTAGGTGTGAAAAGAATAGAAATGATTAGGTAGGAGAGAAAAGAAAAGACAGGATAGTGGTACTGGTCTCTTTGCTTGTTTGGTTGAGGAGAGATGACAAGAAGATGATAGATTATCCTCTCTTCTTGTATGGGAAAGATAAAGGAGAGGGAAAAAAAGAGATAAGAAAGCCTTTTTAATGTGTGAAATAAGGGCAAAAATGGCAACAGTTCCTAAAAGAAGTAGGGGTGAAACTGGTAACTAACTACTAACTCTTCTCCATTTCTACCCATTTCTCTCTATTAAGCCATACAAACAGATGATTTGGAAAGAGAAACTTTGTATTCTTTTATTTTGTCACATTAATGTAATTATGCCCTTTTCATTTATGCGACATAGGCACAAATCCATCCTTAGAATTGGAATCAACAAAAATACTAGACACATTAAATGAACATAACCTCTGAAATGTCATCTTGCATGTATGCTTTGAAATTTACCCATCCCAAAAGTTATGTGAAACATAATCTAATAATTTTCAATCCAATAGGCTTTAAAATGCCCCTCTATAGGTTGGTTATGTGGCCATTTAACTTGGATGGACTAAAATTTGACGGCAAGTGCCCAAACTCGATTGTAGTATGAGCTACTTTTCCCTATTTATTTGTAGGGAAGTGATTGAGACCCCCTCCAATCACCACCCCACCACCCCCACACACATGTGGAGGCTGGTGATTGGAGGAGAAGAAAAAAAAAACTGGCCAATCAAAGAGAGAGGGGCTGTGGGGGTGCCCCCTTGTGGGGGTCCAAGTCATTTTCCTTATTTGTATATGATTTATGAATTTTGTGAAATTTCATGATCCGTCAAGCCATTCTATAATGAATATACTATTGAATTCACAGAGGTGATGAGGGTGCTTAAACCGGGTGGTCTTTTCTTATTTGTGGAGCATGTGGCTGCAAAAGGTATGGAATTGATTATCTTAATTCATGTGATCGAAGTAAAAATCTTATAGTGCTATATTTCAATTTGAAACTCTCCGTCACCGTTGCCCCACTTTGCTGAGTTGGTTCATTTTTAAAGTTTTCTTTCTCTTTTTCTTGTTTTGGTTGGATAGATGGTACGATTCTCAGATTTGCACAGGGCATTCTTGATCCTCTTCAGCAGATAATCTCTGATGGGTGTCACCTTACAAGAAAAACAGGAAAGTGTATATCTGAAGCAGGGTTTTCTGCCGTCGACATAAACACAGCTTTCGTGTCTGTTGCCTGTATTCTAGGCCCTCACGTTTACGGAATTGCTTTCAAGTAGAATAAAATGACAAAAATGGTGTAATTCATAGTAACCCTGCAGTTTGGTGATGCTGAACATATGTTGCGGCATTTGATTGTTAGTTCAAGAGAATGTGCTGATGCATGTACTAATGCAATCACTAAGCAAATGGAGGATCTTTGGAGTATTTCAGTCATTATTTGTCAGTGTATTGCTTCCATTCAGTATTTCATTCAGTATTTGTCAGTGTATTGTCATTCCGTATTTCATTCAATATTTTATTTTTGTTGGTCAAGATTGGACCTTTTTTTTTTTGCCTCGCATGAGGAAAGTGCATCCCTTACCAGGCTCATTGCCAAGTATTTTCATGCAATGCACTTGTAATGATCTGAGTTACACAGTAATCATGTGGGCTCGCTTATGTGTGATTTATGATTTGAGGTTGGTTGGGTATGTTGATGATGTGATTGAGAGTTTTAGGAACTTAGGCCATGTTTGATTGATTGATTTGGTTGGGTAGAATTTGAGTATGATGAATTGAGTAATGGAATTACTAGAGTGGTGGTTTTAGGACAGAGATGTAAGATAAATTATGTTTGTTTATACATTAATGTGATGATATTAGTTTGTTAGGATTAAATCTATGACATTATGTAAAAACATTCATTTATATAAAAAAGTGACTTCATATTTTTCAAGCCCGTATGGTGGTTAGATCAGTGGTTGAAGGAGTAATGGGATGAATTGTAAATGTAGACATTTTATATTCACCTCTCGGTGGTTTGAGTGAGTCATGCAATGAACTGTAAATACGAACATCCTATGTGCACCTTTCATTACCAACAAAACATGGATTTAATCAATATATGTGGTTTGCAGTTTATTACATATGGTAAAATCAAAATCTTCTACACCTTGAAAGGGTGGCCTCTTCTAGGTCAACCGCCTGTCTGTTTTACCTTAAATTATTACATAAATAAACTTTTGTTGATATTAACAAAGAGACTGTAATTTATCCTGGTGCGGCGCTTTATCCATATGACCATCTTGCATTGGCTGCACACAATTTATTGGGTAGTTTTCAGTCTTTTTCAGTGTCTCATGTTTATCGAGAGGGTAATTCTATAGTTCATTGTTTGAGCAGATTAGCGTTTGCTGGCACTGGTATGTGAGTTTGGATAGAGGATGTTCCACTCTCACTTCAGTCATTAATTTTATCTAGTGTAACTGATGCTGCTTCTCAATTTTAACCTTCTCTGTCCTAAAAAAAAATAAAAAAATAAAAAACTGTAAATGTATACTAAAAGCCATTATGATATTTTATGTGCAATCTCCATTAGAAGTTCACAAATATTGTGAATTTAAGCGTGGGGTGGAGCATAAAAAAAAATGTGAATTACAGGTTTCAATTTCAAACAAGTCTATGAATAAGGGAATGTTAGATAATGCAGTTCAGCACTTAAAAAGACATATTTCATGGTTTTGTAATTATGTGATATTGTTTAAAAAATAAGTTTCCAAATTTAAGATGCGCAAAAAATATCAATTAATGTCGAAAATGTTCATAAAAATGAGGCTTGAATATTTAAAAGGATGGAGGAAGGGAGGGAGCTGTTGAGCAACAACGGCAGTTTTTTTTTTTTTTGGGTGAATAACAATGGCAGGTTATGAAAACAAAAATGATATTTTGTTAATATTGAACAGTGTAAGCAGTAAACTTTAAAATAAAGTATCATGAGTTTTAATATATATTTTTGTTGTGACAATTGATAGGAAATTTAATATAACAAAAACTTGTATAATTGGAAAATTATTAATTATATTTGAAGCAATGTTCGTATTATTTATTAATTGATACATTTCATGTTATCTTTAAAAACACTGATAAAAAAGTGATGGATCTTGTCATCATTTAAGTAAGTAATTTCAAATTAGAGCATCATATATAATTAATTGAGGAACACAAAGCAATTTCTTCTTGTAATGAAAAACAAATTAATCTTTGTCTTTACAATAATTGATCATTGACCTCCGAAATAAACGTATAGAGAAATGATCAACTGAACTAGTCGAGTTGATAATCATGAATTTAAATTGAAAAGGTAATAAAAATTGCTTTTGACCGGTTTAAATTCTTGCACAAAATTAAAAAAAATAAAAATAAAAGGGTAAATTTACACTCACTTCTTTTGAAATTTATAAAAAATAGAGTTAATCTCATATTTTTTTACAACTTGTTAATCTATTTTTTTTTGTGTATCTGTGCAGATGATGGATAGACACTGAAATATATAGTGCACATATAAATAGAGAGAGTACAAAAATTTCCAATGTCAAGAGGAATGTGATGACATGTTCTCTCTTCCATGTTTGCGGCCTTCTCCAAGAACTCTTTAGTTGAAGAAGTTCTATTATTATAAAAGGGATGAAAATATTAGGCTCCGTTTGGTAGATTTCAAAACATATTTCCACCACTAATTTGAGTGTAGTATTTGGTTGCAGCTTTCAAATTATACTTTTACACCCATTTCTCAAAACTCATTTCAAACTATAATAATTATTTTTCAAAACTCATAACCAAACACACAACTCAAAACTCTTTTCAAAACTCAAAAGCAACTTAATTTTTATTTTAAATATTTTTTTATTTTTTTTATTTTAAATATTTTATTTTATTTTATAGGAATATTTTTAATATTTTAATTTTCATAAAAATATTTTAATATTTTGATTTTAATCCTTTGATATTTTAATTGTAAATATTTTGATTTTCAGAATATTTTTAATATTTTGATTTTCGGAATATTTTTAATATTCTTAATATTTTAATTTTCGGAATATTTTTAATATTTTATTTTTCAGAATATTTTTAATATTTTAATTTTCTAAATATTTTTAATGTTTTTAATATTTTAATTTTCTAAATATTTTTAAAATATTTTTAATATTTTTAATGTTTATACAAGCCTAAAAAATGAATTGACAGAAAAATTAATTGACATAGAAGTAATTTGAAAAAAAAAATTATTTGAAAAAAAAAATTATTCAAAAAAATTACCTAAAAACAATTAATTGAAAAAAAAATTATTTTTTTATTTGAGTATTTTAAAAATAGTTTGGTTATGACTGTTAATCAAAAATACGGATATCGAGTTATGAGTTGTGTGTTTGATTATCAATTATAGGTTGAATTAAGTTTTGAAAACTATTTTGAAAACTCATCACCAAACAAATTTTCTTATTTCACATGTCACATCAAACTTTCAAAACTCAATTCCACATACAATTCAATACTCAATTCAACACTCTATTCAAAAATCATAACCAAACAAATTTTCTACACTCAAATCGTAATTCCATAACTCACACACTCAAAATACAACTCATACTCTCAAATCATATTTACAAAACTCTACCAAATGCAACCTTATTTTTTCATTCACAAGACTAATGAATTACAGATGAAAAAGAGTCTGACTGTTATGTAAATAAACATTTTAAAAGAGATTAGTATAATTATGTCAAAAGTGAAACTAAATATATTTTTTTCAAATTTCGAGGGGAGGTGAGTGTAACTTACTATAAAAAAGAAAATGAAAAAAGTAGGGGTATAAACAAGAATAGAACAAACATGAGGGGTGTGGATGCAAAAATTCCATGTAGAGAATCGGGCTCTCCCAGACATATTAGGGTTTCCACAACGGATTAAGGGTCATAGCAGTGACTGTTGTGCCTCAATTTGAGGTGTATTATGGGCTTATTTTTATGATCTGAACCGTTCATTTTGTAGGATTTGTTGAGTACTTTGTACCTGTCAAAAATCATATTAATCAGATATCAATAATTATATGATCGATAATCAAAAAAATAAACAATAAGTTTTTATTTTGAGAAATAGCATAAAAAATATACAATTCGATTATATAGTTATTGATATTCAATTAATATGATTTTTGGTAGACACGAAGTATTCAACAAACCCTACAAAATGAACTGTTCGGATAATAAAAATAAGTTCATAATACACCTCAAATTGAGGCACAACAGTCACTGCTATGCCTTAGCACAACAGTGACCCTTAATCCTTCCGCAACGTAACCACTCACGCAGACATTTCTTTCTCTTCCAATTGCATCTCTGTTCTGTTGCTTCTTCTCTGGCACAGTTGTTCACTACCCCATCCTTATCGTAAGCTCACTCTCACTCTACTTCGATTCAACTTCTCTTTCTCTCTCTGTATTTCTATAAACTTCCAGTTTTGGGGCTTTCGTATTTTTTCTTTGTTTGAATTTCGCTTTCTCTTTTTTCCTGATTTTGTTGTCGTTGAAATCTTTGTTTCTGGTGTTTACACGTATGTTAGTTTATGTTTAGAGTGTTAGATTTTGAGTTGTGTAATATAGAAATAAATTGATAATTGAATGAAACCAAAAATCTATTCTTTGGCATTTTATTGTTTTCGTTGTTGTTGAGATTGATGATCAGTTCTCTTTTAGCATCCAAAGTTGTTATTAAGGTTGTTATTATTTGGGTTTATTGTGGAATTAAAATTAAAATTCTTTTGATTGAAAAGTTTTGAACTTTCCTTTGTGCTATTTTGGTACTTTTATATGCCCAATGTGGTTGGGTTCTCTTTTAGTTCCCTAATATTCAGTTTCTGTTGACTTATTTTTTTGTGTTTGTTATCTATATATATATATCATATATAAGTAAAAGGGGAGTTTTAGCGAGAAAGTCTCTTAGGCCTCCACATGTCTAACCTCAATTTCTTATTTTTTTCAATTAAAAAAAATAATAAACTCTTCATATGTCTCACATAATTTTCTAATTAATAAATAAAAAAATAAAAAATCTTCAAGCCTATCTTCTATCATTGTCTAAAAGATGTTCATTTCCTAAAATCAAATATAGAAATATGGTTTGTTGAACTACCAATTATTTGTTTATCTTCTAAAATCTCTACATAAAATCTTTCATTACTTAAAATAAATTAAACAAAAATCAATTCAAATCTATTTAAATTGTTTTGTTTGATTTTGTTTCCTTATAATTAATTTGGAAAACTAATTTGGTTATTTCTTTATAAATAAATTAAATAAACTGATTTGGTTGTTTTCCACACTAGATTAGTGAATTTTTAAGTTTAAAAAATAATTTAAAAATAAAAAAAGAATTCATGATTTATGATTTAGAAAAAGAAAAATGAATATCTTTTTTGTGCACTCTTTCTCTAACCAATTCTTTCCCCTATCACAAAACCCTAGCTATCATACATTATACCTTATCCAAATCATCCACGTTCTCCTCATCCTATAAATATTACATTCATGTAATGATGCAACTCATTTTTTTTTCTTCTATCTTTATGAGACAATTGAAGGTTTGTTAATATTTAGCTTTTTGTATTTTTTTAAACAGACTCTTTCATCTTTTAAGTACATCTTTTTCTTTCTTTCTTTTTTTTTAAAATTTTTACTTCTCACCATTTTTTGTTTTTGTATTTCATATTTTATGTATCATTTGTCTCTCTACTCTCTACTGACCATTATTCATTTTTTTTTTCTTATAACCATTTTTTTTGTTGGAAAAATAATATTGTTTCACTGGAATTTGTATGCAAAATTTTATCCTAAAATGATGTGACAGTTTCATTGGTATAATAAAAAACATGTTAACGGACTCTTTATTATAAAGTGATAGATCAAAAGATAACCAAATCATTATTAATAATTTTTTTGTATTGATTTTATGTTTCTTTTTTTTATTTTGCTTTTGATATTTTGTGACATCATAATATGTGTTAATTGACAATTGGTGTAGAGCTTTACTTCAAAATTACGTAATTATTTTTTCTTTAATATTTTTATTGAAAATTTTAAAATCCCTTAGATATTGATTTGTGATTATGTTTCAATTTTAAATAACGAATATCAATCCCAATCAAATAATTAATAACAAATCGACACAACGATTTAACGTGAAAAAAATCACAATTGAAGCACCTCCAATTGTGATAAAAAATCATAGGCCAAAACCACAAAACAATCTACTAAGAAGATAAAAAGAAATTACACGTGTATCCTCAATTACTTAGCGAATTCACACCCGAATTGAACTGACCCCGATGTATCTCTTCCACCACCGTCTTTACCTCAAAATTGTCTTGCCCAATGTTGAATCTACAATACTGATGTTGAATCCATAACTATGAGCCACTCCGGAATCCACCAAAATTTCAGGTCTAAGTTCATCGAAATCCACCGAAGAATACCTCTCTTTTGTGAACGTAACAGTAAAAACAACCCCTAAATGAAGTCAATATGAAGTTCGTAGATTCATTGATCACTCTCAAATCATCAAGGAAACACTTATAAAACACCCTCCAATATACCACACTTTGGTTTTTCTTTCTCTCTAAAAATCTGGATGGATTGAACCCTAAAACAGCAAATGACGCACTTTATAGTAAATAACATTGTGAAAACCGCTAAAGCGCACACTTCACCGCTTGAGCGGTGTAAGTGAAGGCGATACAAAACATATAGGCTGACCGTTTGAGCGCAACATTCACCGCTTGAACGATAAAACTTGCTTCGCAGAAGTTCAGTTTGCAGGCAGAGATACTAAACGATCCACTTTACCGTTCAAGCGTACAAATGATCGCTTGAGCGGTCAAACACCCTGGACCCTCGTGAGCTGACCGAACAGTTTGATACTGGTACATAATCAGCGAAGTGACAAACATGAAAGCCTCGAAATCATAAACTCCTCTACATAAGTACCATTCGGGTTGGATTCATATCTAAACACTCACATTCTCACTGAAACAAAAGAGCGAATAAAATTACAACTGAAATGAGTTTTGTCAAACAGAATTGCCAATTATAAAAATCTAACAACTTTTATAACTTCACTTTAATATTTTTATCTGCAGTTGATTTTGATTAAAAATATCAATTCAAAAAATATTTACATAAACAAATAACTGTTTTTTTGTTTGAATTGATTTTTGTTTAATTCTATTTAAAAATATTATAAAAATATCTATAGTTGTCTAGATTAAAGTGAAGTTACGACCATAATTACAACAAATATCTTTTTGTGAGTGAGCATTTACTCCTTTGGAACAAATATTTTTATTTGATTAAATAAACAAATATCTTTTTAAGTGTCTAGATTAAAGTGAGGACATAGGTATTTACCCCTTTGGAAAGGTAAAACGGAAATTTTAAGTAACAAAGAAAAATATTTGTATTTTCTCATACAATTAAAAAACTTATTCCTAAATACATTAACTTTTTTTTTTTTTATCTCTTAGAAAATTCAAAAAAAGCTAACTTCAAACACTCTTTTTGTTAAAAAAAGTTATAACTTACTTAATATTATTTATTTATTTGTTTTTTTAAAATTATTTTTAATTAATTTAAAAATAAATTTATCAATCATTGTTTAATCCGTACATAGCACGGGTGATATGTGATAAGAAAATGAAATCTTCAATCTTATTTAACAATCAATCAGTACATCAGTATTTATAATACAAGAGTGCAACCTAACCAACTAACCAACTATTAACAACTGTCTATACAATCTATATATTCACATACCTCTCTAGCTAATTCAGTTAGAGAGAGAGAAGTTATCCTCTGTTTTTCATTGGGTTATACTTGCTTGAGCTAGGTTTGGTATATTCTTATCAGGCCCCCACAAGCAAATGGGTAAGGAACGCACTATAAGCTTGGAAAGAAGATAAGAAAATTGAGCCAAGGGAAAGGGTTTGGTGAACAGATCAGCTACCTGATCAGAGGAAGACACATGTTTAACCACAACATTGTGAGAAAGAACTTGCTCTCGTATGAAATGATAATCCACCTCGATATGCTTAGTGCGGGCATGGAAAACAGGATTAGAGGCAAGAGAAATGGCGGAGAGGTTGTCACACCATAAAACAGGAGTAGCAGAAGGAAGAGAAAGTTCTTGAAGAAGCATGCGAAGCCATTGAAGTTCAGCGGAAGTTTGAGCAAGAGCCCTGTACTCTGCTTTAGTGGAGGACCGAGAAACAGTTGATTGTTTCTTTGCAGACCACGAAATCAAGTTAGGGCCGAGAAAGACACAATAACCAGTGGTAGATTTACAATCAAGAACATTGTCGGCCCAATCTGAATTAGAAAAAGCATGCAAATCCAAAGAGCCCAGAGTGAAGAGTAAACCATGATGGAAAGTACCCTGAATATAGCGAAGTAACCGCTTGACAGTATTGAAATGGGCAACAGTAGGAGTATGCATGAACTGGCATACATGGTTGATAGCAAAAGAGATGTTAGGTCTGGTAATGGTGAGTTATTGTAAGGCCCCAACAATACTTCGATACAAGGACGGTTGAGAAAAGGACACCAAAGTGTCTAAAGAATGATCGGATTTAGAGGCCATGAGAGAAGAACATGGTTTACAATTGATCATACCAGCCTTGGTAAGAATATCAGTGGTATATTTGTGCTAAGAGAGAAACAAATCAGAGGCAATGCAAGCCACAGATATACCAAGAAAATAGGAAATATCACCCAATTCTTTCATGGAGAAGGCTTTGTGCATATGATGGATAAGAGAAGTGATATGAGTAACACTATTTCCAGTAATTAAGATATCATCCACATATATCAAAAGAAAAGTAACAGTAGTAGAAGTTCTCTGTATGAACAAGGAAGAGTCACAACGACTATTCGTGAATCCAAATGAGAGAAGATAAGAGGAAAATGTTGAATACCAAGAGCGAGGAGCTTGTTTAAGCCCATAGAGAGCCATTTTCAATGTGTACACATGTTGAGGAGAAGAACTTTCAAAACCTGGAGGTTGCACCATATAAACTTCTTCTTGAAGAAGACCATGAAGAAAAGTATTTGAAATATCCAACTGTTTAATGGACCAATTAAAATGAAGGGCAATGCTAAGGAGAACATGGACTGTAGGTTGCTTGGCGACAGGGCTAAACGTTTCATGATAATCAATGCCTTCCTGCTGGAGATAGCCCTTAGCCACAAGATGAACTTTGTGGCGAGCAATGGAGCCATCATAATTTTTTTTTAAGCAAAAAACTCACTTACAGCCAATAGCTTACTTGTGAGGAGGAAGAGGAACAAGAGACTAAGTACCTTGGTCTTGTAAGGCTTGAAATTCCTCTTGCATGGCTTTAGACCATTCAGGAGTTAGAGCAGCTTTAGAGAAACAAGTGGGTTCAACAAGAGGAGAAATAGTAGAGAGAAGAGCAGAAGAAGAAGACTTGGGCCTGATAGTCATGGGATGAATATTTAGAGAAGAGTGAGAAGGGGCAGCAGGAATAGGATGCACAAAAGGAAGATCAATAGTGAAAGAGGAAATAGGAATAGAAGTAGGGACAACAGAAGATGGAGACAAAGTAGGGGCTGGCAGCCTAGGTAAGATAGTGGCAGCAACAGTAGGCTGGCTAGGAGCAGCAGCAGACTGAATTGTTGCAGGCAAAGCAGAAACAACAGGAGCAGAAGGCTGAATGGATTCAGCAGATGGCTGAACAGAAGCTGCAACAGGCTGAGAAGAGGACCAGAAAAAGGAGTGTAGTTGAGGAAGAGTAGGTGGAGAGTTATGTGTAGAGGTAGAAATAGATGAAGTAAGAAAAGGAAAGAGTGATTCATTAAAAGTGACATGCCGAGACAAATAAATTTTTCCAGAAATAGAATCAAGGCAACGATATCCCTTGATAGAGGGGTGATAACCAATGAAGACACAAGGAATGGACTTAGGGGCTAGCTTATGAGAAGCATAGGGTTGAAGCCAGGGAAAGCACCTACAACCAAAGCTCTTAAGAAAAGCAAAATCAAGGGAATGATGAAACATGACCTCATAAGGAGTTTGATTTTGAAGTTTGGAACTAGGAAACCTGTTAATGAGAAAAACAGAAGTAGCAAGAACATCAAACCAATAAGCAAGGGGAAGGCCTGATTGTTGTAGCAAAGCGATGGTAGTGGTGACAAGATGCCTATGTTTCCTCTCGGCAACTCCATTTTGGGAAGGAGCGTGTGGACAACACATTTGATGAATAATGCCATGTGTTTTAAGAAAAGTCTCAAACTGAGAACTAGTGTACTCTCTACCACTATCAGTGCGAAAAATTTTAAGATTAGTCTCAAACTGATTTTCAACAAACACCTTAAATTTCATAAATTTGGCAAACACTTCACTTTTATAGCAAAGAGGATAAACCCAAGTAAATTTGCTAAATTCATCAATGAACAAAACACAATATTTAAACCCTGAAATAGATAGAGAGAAAGGGCCCCAAACATCATTATGAACAAGAGAAAGGGGCTTATTTACAGTGGAATTAGACAAAGCAAAAGAAAGTCTGTGACTCTTGGCCACACTACAATGAGGACACAAATTCTTATTAGAAGATGAAGTAGTAGGCAACTGAAACTTATTAACAAGATATTGCAGCTTTTGTGGAGATGGATGACCAAGTCTGGTATGCCATGTAGCAGTAGCCAAACAAGTAGGAGAAGAATGCTGTAGTGATGAAATTTGTGAAGAAGATGAAGGCCACTAATAAAGGCCATGACTATGAATGCCTTTGAAGAGATATATCTTGCTGGTCTTGTCCTGAACCACAAATGATTTGTCATCAAAAGTAACAGTGCAATTATTATCAGAAGTCAATTTATGAACTGAAAGAAGATTAGATGACATATGTGGAACATGAAGAACATTAGTCAGCTTGAAAGGAAAAGAAGGAGTTGGAAGAATACCATTTTCGGTGTTGTGAATAGGAAGATGACTACCATTTCCAACAGTCACATGATCTTGGCCATGATAGGGACTATAGACTTGGACATTATTAAGATTAGGAGTTACATGATTTGTGGCAGCAAAGTCCACATACCAATTTGATGAAGCAGGAGATGAAGATGTAAGAAAAGCAAGTTTATCAGGAGATGGATTTGCAGTTGGTGTTGGATAGGAAGTATGATAGGAAGTATCTAATCTGTGCTAGCATTCAAGAGCAGTATGATTTGATTTGCCACAAATCTGACAGACCAAAGAAGAGGAAGATGGATGATAGAATAATGAAGATCTTCCTCCTCAACCTCGACTGAAGGTATTTTTAGAAAAATATCTACCTCCTCCTCTATGAGAAGAGCCTCTGTATGATGATCAATTGCCACGACTACCAATCTGATAAGAAGATGACTGGTTCGGAATCTCATTTCGGGTTGCAGTGTAAGCAACAGTAAGATCTGAAGAAGAGAATTTATGATTGGCCTCAATATGCAAAGCCTCTGAACAGAGAAGAGAAGCAAGATCCTCCATGGTGATGGCCTCTGATCGAGCTCGAATAACTACTTTTAAAGCATTATATTTAGATGGCAATCCATTTAGAGTAATCAAATCTAGGTCCTCATCCTCAATAAGAGAGGCAGCAAGTGCTAGCTGATCAGTAAGACTGTTGATCTGAACAAGATAGTCTTCTATGGACTCAGATTTTTTCATGATACTACTGAGTTTGTTTTTGAGTTGGTGTATGTGAGATCTGGAGAGTGATGTGAAGCGCTTATCAAGATATTTCTAGATTTCTTGACAGCTTTTGCAATGAAACACAGATGTAAACTCTGTGGGAGTTAGAATTGCAGTAATACAACTTAGCAAATGTGAATCGATTTGTGTCCAACTCAAAAATTCAGTATAGATAACATCTTTGCCTTCTGAATCTGTGATTGTTGCAGATGGACAAGCAAAAGTACCGTCCACATAGCAGAGAAGATTTATGGCTCTGAGTATATTTTGGAGATGTGTTTTCCAAACAATGTAATTTATAGAATCCAATTTGACAGTAACAAAAGAATTGAGATTTGAAATCAGAAGTGTGAGATTATGAGGAAGATAAGCCATTGAAACAGATTCAAGAACTCAAACTCAAGAATATAATGTAAGAAAGAAGACAAAGAAGGATCGATAGTTGTTTGAGTAGATCTGCTCTGATACCATGATAAGAAAATGAAATCTTCAATCTTATTTAATAATCAATCAGTACATCAGTATTTATAATACAAGAGTGCAACCTAACCAACTAACCAACTATTAACAACCGTCTATACAATCTATACATTCACATACCTCTCTAACTAATTTAGTTAGAGAGAGAGAGAAGTTATCCTCTGTTTTTCATTGGGTTATACTTGCTTGAGCTTGGTTTGGTATATTCTTATCACTAGTTCTATATATATGAAAAAGAGGGGTGACCATTGGTTCAATGGGAAAACCTTGGCCTAATAATAGCCTTGAGATTATGAGTTCAAGTCTGGGGCAATCACTTTGTACACTATGCCAAAGGTTAGGTACTTACCTAATCTTTTCCCTTCCAAACACACATTAATGTGTACTAATTGGGTGTTTCTATATATATGAACATTGATATTTTTTGATAAGTTATTCTATATATATGTATGTATATATATATTCTAATTTAATGGGATATGAAAAGAAAAAAGTAGTCTTTATTGTCTCAGTGGCTAAGGATAGTATTACAGAGTCGTTTCACGCATGTTTGTGTTGGGTCCGTGTTGCTTTGTAATGGAATTTGTGCTAGTGAAATTTGTGTCTAAACTTGTTTTATCTTCTTTTGCAGCCAGTGTATCTGCCAGAGAGTTTTAAACAAGGTTTTTTGATGCTTAGAAACTAATCAGCTTTTTGGAAGATTTCGTATCTTGTTTGTTGGTGAGGTTTGCAAGTAATAGTTTACTGCATTGGAACAGGGAGGTGTCTGTTTGAGGTTGTGCTGTCTTTGCTGTAATATAAAAGTTTCTTCATTAGCGGGGCATTATCTAGAATTCAAAAATGATGAAGCTTGGTTTTATTGATTACCAAATTCTTGCTCAAGTGATATATGTAGTGAATTTAATTAGTGATGTGGTGTAAGCAGATGTTATGAACCAGAATGTTGTTGTTTGAGAGAACTAACTGATTATTTGGTTGGCTGTCAACAAGCTGGAGGAAGTTTGTAGAAGCAAGCGGAATAAGTTTTGGTGAGTTTTACAAAACATAGCTAAGACGGGGTCCCTTTGTTGTGTGGCTGCAAGGCCACATGGATCTAATGGCGCCAGCAGGGAGTGGTCCATGGGTCCAAATGAGCCCTATTGGCGAACTAATACGAGCTTCTCACCTCCGCCATCGAGATGGGATTTCCGGGTCCAACCTGAAGGGCTATCATTTGGTTCTCATGACGGTATTCAATTGTACGGTTCTTTTACATCGTCAAACAGTAGAGGAAGTAGGAGCTAGGTGAGAGGAAACCATGTTTCCAATCATCAATATTCAACATCTGATGGTGTTGGGCCATACTTTAATAGTCCATCTGAGATCTCTCCAGCCCGGCAATGGAGAGATCAGCTATCCATCACTTTTAACATCTATAATATTGGGATAGTCATGATGTTGTTCTCACTGGAAGTTGTTTTATAATTATCTTATTGTTTGTTAGTGTGACGCTATGTGGAAATTTAAACTGCTTTAAGGGGTAGTTTTAATTTCAAATTGTTCTTGGTCTTAAAAATTATGTGCATTATTTTGACCCTACTTGATTGCATTTCTTGTTAACTACTTGTATCATGTGTTTAGGCTTTGCATTATATTAAAATAGTTTGCTGGTTCCTTAATATATATATATATATTTTCCTTTACTTTAAAATTTTTTTTCTAAATAGGTTAAACTGAATTACGAATCAAATTGATTAAATGTATGCGTCTGCATATGTTGTTTGCATGTGTGTCTCTTTCTAAACAAGTTTGTTTTTATTGTTTTCTTAAAATCTCTATCGCCAGATAAGATGATGAGATGCAACGATGTAATGATTTATTTGCTAACTTTTTGTTCATTGGAATCACATCAGATCAGAAATCAATCAATCATAAATATACATTAGCAGACATTTTATTATTTAATAGGTTAAATATCAAAAAAATTTAGTTTAGTAAGTTGTGGTAGAGTAGTTGTAATAACGATAGGAATTGACAGGTCAATGTCAGACTTTCTAGTTATTCCCATAAAGATCATTTTAAAATTATTGTAGACTCCTCTCTTGAGTTGATGTGCAGACCTTGTTTTAATAATTAACGTGATCAGTTGCTCTAATATGAATGGAGCAGGCATAACTTGCATGATTTCTCTCTCTAAAAGCAGTAGAGTGATTGTTTAACATAGTACCTTCATACTGTGTTTTTCTTTTCTTGTGGCTTAAGCATACATTCCACTGCTCCTGTGGGCTGTTGTATTAAGGCTTTGTTTGTCATTTTCTAAAAAAGTCAAAAAATCACTATTCTATTTAAGTCACATCACTTCTCTACTACATTACTTCAAACCCAACTCATACCTAACCCATATTTCATAAAAAGTCAAAAAGTGCCCTTATTTAGAACATCCCAAACAACCCCTAATTTACATCAATTTTAAAAATTGTTTTGGGCTTATTTTGCCTTTTGGAATGGGTCACTCTCTCACACACTTTTTTTTGAACTTCAACTTTGGGCTGATCTAGTGATTTGCTAAACTAATTTTTTGGATGTTGGTCACCATTAAACAAGTATATGAATTTGTACTCAGAAACATGTGAAGCACAGGTACTCTGAAAATAATTCCGTACTAGTACCGGGTACACAAAATACGTGTTCGGTACTTGGGGTTATTTTTTTGGCCATTACAAAGATCTATATCACCTTTTGGTAACCTTTTCTTGCCAACTCTGTAGCATTATACTATCTACATGGACCTTAGTTTTAGTTTTGGCATTAAACTTTGATTTGTAAGCTGGCTAAACTAATTTTGGTATTAAACTCTGGTTTGTACTTAAGGTTTTGCCATATCAGTGTACCCGTAACATACTCGCACTTTCATCCGTACTAGGCTTTTCCATATTGCCATCCGTAATATATTCACACTTTCATCCGTACCCATACCCGTACCTATGGTTTATAGTCAGAAACTGAAGGAATTTGTGGATTAAAAAAAAAAACAGCTAATCCATTCCCCGCCAGTTGGAAGTACAGTTACCATTTTAAACCCAGGAGGATTGCAAAGCAGTTCAGTCATTTTATGATTATTAAGTATGTAGATACCTCGTTTGATTGATTCAATATATACTTTTAATGGTTTTTTTTTCTAGCTCTAATATCTGTTATAGTTTTTATTTGCATTTTTTACTTCGTTGGCCAACTTCAAGTTGCTTGTAATAGCTGTTTCAGCATAGGGGAAACATAGGGGATGCTTGGTGCCTTTACTTGCACTGCTTAAGGGCTCAATGGAAATTGGTGGGGCTCTGGAATTTCTGCAGCTTCTCTGTAGGATGCCAAACCATTGTGGCCTAAAATTAATTATTCAATGGTTGGAGATGGATCTTCAAAAGACTGATAAGACAATATAGTAGAAGCATATCAATCACACGGCCTAGGTTCTCTGTACCTGACCAATCTCCGACATCACTTTTGTAACCCCCGTAAGGACCCATCAACGAAGTTACACCCGTAAGTGGCACACCACCACCTTGATTCATAAATGAACCTCCAGATTTATAGATTGAAGATGATGACAGGAGCATGTGCTGGGATCGGGACCGATTATCATGGATAGAGACGAGATGCCACTTGATAAAGAGCCTTCCTGACAACAAATGACTATTCCATACAACCAATAATATGAAAATAAATTCCCTAATATTCCAACATTATAAAACATAAACGTGCAATCACTGGATACAGAATCCAACAGACACAGACGGACAGAAAAGTGGATGGCCTGGCACTTGATCGACAATCCAGACCAACCCAATGTCACACCTCACAAAAACAGAAGATTATACTGATCATCTTACTGCTCAAGTTCAAGGAGGCATTGAAAGTTAAAATTGCAATCCTGGAAAGTATCCCTTGACTAAAGTATCCATTAGGACATGTTGGTAGTATACCCTTAACGGGTATTTATGTGGTTTATTATTTAATGTAAGTATTTTAATATCTATTGATATCTATACTATTATTAACAGTAAACAACTTTCTTGGTATTCAAACTTTGGTGGTTTATTCTTATGCCACGTGTCTACATTTTTCTATTTGAAATAATAAATAAATAAAAAAAGATAGTTGACAAAAGTAAGATTTGAACCATGACCCTAAGTTTAATCAATAAGCCTCTTATCATTTGCATAGTATATCATATATAGTAAAAGTTTTATTTTATTGCTACTTATTTTTATTGCATATGTATTGCGTAGGCCAACTGCTAGTTTATAAATATTTACCTACTAATTGATAGGAAAAAAACACAATGTCTATTAACAATGACAAAAAAAGAAAAATGTTTAAAACTCTTAGAAAGTATTTTCTAATTGATCAACAACTTAACATAACATGTTATATAAATTTTGAAGGGAATGACTTCTTTCTGATAAAATTTCAACTGGATCAAATGATTGAGATCTCTTAGACCTCCGTTTAATGACTTATTGGTAGGGGAAATTTCAACTTGAGACAAGTTAAATCCAATTTTTAATTACTACTACAAACTAACTTTGGGGTATTTTGGAAAGATGATTAAAAGTTGACTTTTGACTTTTAACCAAGCTTTTTGGCTTTTTTGGAAAAGTAATTTGAGAAGTTGGTAAAAAACTGTTTTTTTGCCTTTTGGATTAATATTTATTTATGATATCACATCACAATAAAATGACCAAAATACCTTACCCAACTTAGAAAATTTACTTTTTGACCAATGTGACTCATTTAGCTGCTTGTTGGAACAAGAAGGGTAGTAATGTCATTTCACACTTGACGTTTTGCAAACTTTCCAAATACCCATCTAGCTTTTGTAGCTACCAGGCTGCATTTTTGGCTGCAAACCAAAAACGCAGTTTTCTTATTATATCATTGGAATTGAATTTTAAATTATTAGTTTCTAGTATTTATATAACAATAATTTAATAGTTGACATGTTAAATCTGTTGATTGATTATTTATTTTTATTTTCTTAGGACATGAATAAGATTTTTTTATTTGATCATCAAGAAGGACAAGAATCTATTCAATTGAGCCATAGTCTTATTTTTTTTTAAATAATCGAGAACGACTGGAATCATTCAATTGAGCTATAGTCTTTTTTTTTTTAATCATCGAGAGGGACAAGAATCTATTCGATTGAGCTATAGTCTCTCTCATTTTTTTTCTTTTCTTTTCTTTTTTTTTTTTTTTATATTTATATATATATATATTTTATTGTATCTGTGTGTGCAGTTTTCTGACCACATTGCTAACCGAGAACTCAGCTGGAGAATACCGGTAGAATAGATTGAGCCCGAACAACCTGTAATAGAAAGATGAGACTCTGGCGGTGGTTCTTCTACCCGGGGGCACTCCAAAGATCAAGTCAATACTCAGTTATCTCTCAAAGATAATAATTAGTGCTTAACTCACTAGCCAGAATACAAAAAGCGTACCTTAGACCCATGATGGTGCCTTACTTTTATAGTCAACACTGACCTAATCTCTGTAGAAGCCTAGTTTCAATGGACTTTGGCTCAATGTTTATCCTGGACTCTCCAATAAATAAAGATAAACTCCTTAAGAGCTTTATCCTTATCCAGTTTGAGGTCCTCCTCCATTCTAGGACTCTTGTCCCCTTACCCGTTCATCTCGGATTCCGGTATCTCCGCAGATAACCTCGGCCTAGCCGAGATCACCTCGGCGCCATGACCAAGACACGTGGCACCTCGGCTAGCACTTCGGTGCCACCTTGGCCGCGTGTTGTCATTCAAGAAATATGTCTCAACTGCCCCCTAAGTTCTATTATCTCAGCATCTTGAGGTGATGGAACGTATATCATTTGAACCCATAGCACGTCGGCTAAACTTGCTTTATCATTTGTTACCGAGGTCATCATTAATCGGCTCCACAACTCCAAGACTTATAGTCTATTTTCATCAATGCCTTAGAATCAAGGATCAAGTTTTTCCAAATTCCTTAACCGACATCGTTTCCTTAGCTGAGGTCTTTGCTTCATTAAATCAAGAACTCCAAGAGTTTTTACACACATATGAGCTGTCACGCACAGTAATTCAATCATTTTTGCCACGCGTCTCTTCCCCATTGAACCGTACCTGACACGCGCCATTAAGTCGCATCGCACTTGCATGCGCCGTTTGACAAGCACGTCATCCTAGGCACACTAATTGTGATTTGCCGCCTTTTCATGTTTTGACAAAATTACTTCCCTCTCTCTTCGTCTTTTCACTTCACATTTTCTGATTTCTCTTTGTGCTTCAAGCTTTTATCTCTCTAAACCACCATTGTCATCTTCTCAAAGCTTCCTGCAACCACTCCATTTACTTCCTCCAGCGAAGCACTTTCCTGCTCTTCTCTGCCATTGCCACCGTCTGACTCCGACGAACTCCATACCGGCCTCACATTCTTTGGTAAGCCACTGCTCCTCCTTGTTTCGTTTTTTGATTCACTTCGAACTCTGTTACATTGGTACTTTGTTTTCATGAATGTACTCAGTCTTCACTTGCGTTTTAAATTTTATCATTTGTCTGATTGAGCATGTTTCGATTTTGCAATCTTGTGTTTGCCCACTCTGTTTTTTGGGTCTACCCATGTACACACATACTTGATGTTCTTGTAAATTACCATTGACTTCGACTTGTTTTACATTTTGTTCAATATTCTTGAATCCCTTGTACACACTTTGTCACAGTGTTCTTGATAGTTCATCACTATTCTTGATTCTAAATCATGTTCTTGTTTCTTTTTTCTTGTTGTGTTGTCCAGATTTCTGCCTTTAATTCTTGTTTGCATAGTCTTAGGTTTTGGGATTCGTTGTAGAACTCACAAATTTTAGGAAAAATTGAAACAAATTCCCTTTAGATCCTCAAAAACCCTTGCCCCAGCATACGTTTAGGTTTTGCCGAGGTCTTTTAAACCTTAACAAGCCACTTCCTTCTGAAATCCAACACCCTTCCCACTTAGCCGACGTCATGGGCATGTTCAGGTGGAGGGTAAACACCCCAACTAAGTTAGAATACTTTAGGCAAGAGTTTGCCATCCCTGCCGACGTTCATCTTAGGTTGGCTAGAGAGGAGGACTCCATCATGCCCAAAGACGACTCCACGCCATTCCCAGTGGTAGCCTGTATAGAATGTGGACTTAGGTTCCCTCTTGACATCCTTTTTCGAGAAGTCCTTCACTACTATAAACTGAATCCAATGCAGCTTGCCATTAACTCTTATTGAGTTATCAATGGTATAATTGCCTTAGCCAAAAATGAGAATGCTAGGGTTACCCTTGCCGATATCCAATACTGTTACACCATGTGCGGCCTGAAGTCAGAAAAGGGCTATATCTATTACCTTAAGCCGAGATCCACGGAATACAAACTTGTCGCCGACCTCCCAGACTCCAACAAGGGTGCTGGAGACGATTACTTTATCGTCTCGGGCAACTGGGAGTTCCCACCAGATGATGACCTTCACCTCTATCCCCTAAGCCGAACAGTTTTTAGAGAGGGAGATGGTAAGAGCCAAGTGTCACCTTTACTTGCTTTCAAGTCTTTCTTACTGTAATGTTTTTGTATGCTTTAACCTCTGTTCGTTTTACTTTGTAGTTCTTTCTCAACCACCCAAGGACTTTCGCAAATCCTTCTATCCTAGCAAGGATTTCAAGAAGTTGTTGGGTTTGCCAGTTGACCAGCGGAAAGCACCTCTGCTGCTCAACTACATCCCAACCTACAAGTCCATTTTGCCCGACGTCCCGAAGAAGAACAAGTCCCCTCCTTCAGCAACAACTCCTTAAGCCGAATCATCAAGGCATGACCAAGGATCAATATCTGGTCCTGTGGAGCAACCATCAACCTCTGCTCCATAACTGATCCCACCTTCTCAACGCCAACGCTGATGTCAAGCTCCACTACTCACACCAGTAGGCAGAACTCGAAGCCGAAGATGCCGAAGTACCGAGGCGTCCTTATACGATCCAGCTAACCCCCCAACTACACTTCCAGCGATCCATTTCGGCACTAAGGTCACCATTGCCGTTGCTGCAACGAGATGGGTCGTAAAAAGGCTGTAGCAGACAACCTTTTAGCCGACATCCCCAACGTCGTCACCGTATAATCTTCACCATCGCAATCTCAGCCAAAGCCAAAGAGGCTAAAGAAAGCCCAAGCAAAGGCAATGGTAACTCAAATCGATTCTGAGGATACCTTGCCGATCTCAAAAATGGCTGAGGCAGAAAAAAACGCTTCTGTCGCCGAAAAGAGGCCCGCAGAGGCTGCTCCCTCTGAATCCACCCGGTTAAAGAAGCAGAGGTCAGAGTCTGCTACAACCTCGGGGTCCATGAAATCTGATGCCCCCTGGGCCGCTCTAATCACCTTTGAAGACAAGCCAGTTAGAGTCGGCGACAGCGCAACCGACATTGAAGTCAGCGTTGCCCTCTCTACTGCCTTGCTCCTTTCCAAAGACCTTGAATGCAATGCCGAGGTCAGTGAATATGAAAATTTTGCACTGATGTTGCAGCACTCCGTACAGGTAAGCCCCTAACACTTGGTATTCTCCATTCTCTGTTTTTCCATACTTAGAGAATTTTACTAGCTCTTTTTTTTTTTTTTTTTTTCATTTCTTCTAGGCGATCCAGCATGCCCACTCCTTCGCGATGCAGACCTTTGACATTAAGAAGGAGTTGGTCAACAAGACCAAGGAGGCTGCTAGTTTGCTGAAGACCATCAATAAGGCCGAGGCTAAGATGAAGACACTGATAGATCAGGCCAAGGTAGCCAAACAGGCCCAAGACGAGGCCGAGGAAAGGACAGGGGCTACTGTGGCTATCGTTGAGGTCCTCAAGGCTGAGAAGAAAGAGGCCGAAGAAAAAACTGCCGAAGCCCAAGCCGAGCTCATCGCTGCCTTGACCACAAAGGATGTCGAGATCAAAGCGGTGGACGAGAAGGCCTACGCCGAAGGGGCAGTCGACGTTCGCGAGGACTATAAAAAACAAGTCAGAGAGGCATGCAACAAGGGTTTCACCCTTGGTTAGATGGCCGCTCTAAAGGAGTTGGTTGTCCCCGAGGACTCTACGCTAAGGGACGTGGGCCGACTTGTGCTGCCATTTCCACCCACTTCAAGCCAGTCTAAGACTAAGGCTGGGGAGGAAGAAGGAGATGAAGAGGCCAATGTGGCTGTTGCTGAAGATCCTGCTGGGGCCAAGTCCCCAACTCTGAATGAGTAAGTCCTAGACTTGACTCAAGATGAGGAGGGCGATGTCTCAAAAGGTGCCTCCCCCCAAAAGACAACATCCGAGGTGCCTATCGCCGAAAGGAGCATTGATCAGACTCTACAAGAGATCAACATCGAGCTCGAGGCTGAGAAAGCTACCTAAAAGATTCCCCAGTTGTCTTCTAGGGCCGAGACACAGCCCGCCACCGACGCCGAGTAGTTTTGCTATAATCTTTTTCTTTGTACTGAGAAATTTTTTGAACAATGTTTTCAGTTTTTCATATTTGGCTGACATGCCACTTTTGTAATCTGAATAAGTACTCTTTTTGTAGGCTGAAGTGCCCTTTTGCTTCTGTTAATGCAAGTACAATTTCTTCTTTCAAGTGTTGTATGCCTTCTTTTCTCTCATGTATGTTTATGATTTTCATACTTAGAATAATTCTGTATGTCTTCAGAGTACACCTTAACTGTGAAATCTGCTTGGGATAATGTACCTCGGGTATATCTTCTAAATGTTTATCTCAGCCTTGGCATAACACTCGAAAACATTTGTGAAAATATTTTCACAAGTGCTTATTTAAAACCTGCCACTTCACTTCCACTTATCAAGACTTCTGTTTTTCATTATCTTCCAAGTCTTGGCAACATGGTGATCTCGGCAAGTACGTAGATACATCTTTCAACATAACCTTGGCTTAACTTGTAAATTTTTCTTAAAACATTTCAACAAGTGTTAAACTAACTTTTTTTCAACATAATCTCGGCTTAACTTCAATTTGTAAATTTTAAAATTTCAACAAGTGTTAAACCAACTTTATCTTGTAAATTCTAACTCCCGAGCATTATTCTCCAGCTTTAAGTTCACATTAAGCATGTACCTATGATCTTGTTGCCGAGATTAGATTCAAACAGAGACTGGCCGAGGTTATCAACCTCGCTCTCTTTGTTAATCTAACTAATATGTACTTAGTACCATTATGCCGATATAGAAAATCTAGGTTAATCTAGCTTAGTTCAACTCTATTATATGCAAGTATAATTCAACTCTGCCATATAATAAGTCTAAGTTATTCGTCATGTTTCAATCAGAAACATCGCCAACTTAGTTCAACTCTATTATATGCAAGTATAATTCAACTCTACCATATAATAAGTCTAAGTTATTCGTCATGTTTCAATCAGAAACATTGCCAACTTAGTTCAACTCTATTATATGCAAATATAATTCAACTCTGCCATATAATAAGTCTAAGTTATTCGTCATGTTTCAATCAGAAACATCGCTAAGTGACTAGTCAATCGTTTTACATAAGTTTGAAATCAAAAATCGAGCTAAAATTTTATTAATTACTTCGGCTAATAACAAAAGATTTTAAAGAAAGAAACAAAATGAAATCTTAATGATAGAAGAATTTCAGGTTGCAAGTATTCCAAGGTCTTAGCAATTCTTTGCCTTCATTGTCTTCAAGCCGATATGCCCTATTGCCCAGGACCGAGATGATTCTATAAGGTCCCTTCTAGTTTGGTCCAAGCTTGCCCTCTTTGGGATCCTTCTTGTTGCCGACAACCTTTGTCAGGACGAGGTTCCCAACTTGAAACTCTCGTGGGTTGACCTTTTTGTTGTAAGCCTTGGCAAGCTGCTGCTAGTATGCCCCCAGCTGAATTGCTGCCTTCTCCCTTCTTTCTTCTAATAGATCCTGATCTCGAGCTAAAAATGCATCATTAGTACCATTCTCCACTCCCTGGGTTTTGACCCCTGGGATGTCGACCTCTAATGAGATTACTGCCTCTGTGCCATAAGCTATGACAAATGGGGATTCTCCAGTTGATCTTCTCGGCGTGGTCTGATATGCCTAGAGTACACTAGGCAACTCATCCACCCACTTTCCCTTTGCTGCTTCCAACCTCTTCTTAATCCCATCCAATATAGTTTTGTTGGATGCTTCTACATGTCCATTGCTTTGAGGGAAACTTGGAGTGGAATAGTAGTTCTTGATATTGTACTTTGCACAAAAGCTCTTGATTAGCTTACTGTCAAACTGCGTACCATTGTCTGCTATTATTGCCTTTGGGATCCCAAACCTGGTGATGATGTTCTTCCATATGAAGTTTTTTATATCAATGTCCCGAATCTTTGCGAGGGGTTTAGCTTCAACCCACTTGGTAAAGTAATTTGTTTACACTAGCAGGAACTTCCTTTGTCCAGTTGCCTGAGGCAGCTGTCTAACAAGATCCATGCCCCATTGGGAAAATGGCCAAGAGCTGGATACTGGGTTTAAATCTGTTGCTGGTTGGCATATCAAAGGTGCAAACCTCTGACACTTCTCACACTTTCTGACATAAGCTTTAGCATTTTTTTGCATATAGGACCACGAGTATCCCTGAGTAATGGCCCTATAAGCAAGTGACTTGCCCCCAGTGTGGCTGTAGACACCCCATTTTTGACCGACCTTAAGACTCAGACGTCACCGATTGAGCGCTCGGTGATGTTGCATATTGTGCTCGTTCAGAAGTCTCAGAGTCACGGCCGTGAGCCCTGCCTCCGGACTTCCGAACCCTCTTCTGTACCTTGTCTCGGTTTGCGAACCAGACTCGGTTTTCTCTGTTTTTTTCCCTGAAGGAAGGGAGAGGTCCCGTAGACCATCTCTCAGTGGCCGTGGGCTACATTTCGTGGCCGTAGGCCATTTTGCCCATTTCGGAGCCCGGTTCCCGGTTTTCGGAGCCGTCAGGCCGTGTGCCTCGGTTCGGGACCGTCTAACCATCTCCGATTCCTCCGATTTTTGGTATGCATCTCATTTACTCCCTTTTGAGGGACACTGGGGCCTGAGAGACCCACTTCGTGGTCGAACGCCACTTTCGGTGCTTAACGGCTTATTTTCGGGACCCCGAATTGCGTGTTTTGGCCCCCGAGCATTCGTTTTGCATCAGTTTTCGTTCATTTTTGGCAGGTACCTCTGTTTTATCACCAGGAAGGTCACTGAAGGGTGGGAGGCCAGCAATTGTCTCAGCAACCAATTATATTCCTCCGGCGCCCTCCGACGCTTGTTTTTCTCATTTCCGAGCCAATGTTGACCACTCTAGGGCCATTTTCCTCAACCCTAAACCACATATTTGTGTTGTACACACATGGGAGGACCCTAAAAGTCTATGGCCGGCCAGTAATTCAAATTGAACCTTTTGAACCCCTCCTAAAAGTGGCCTATTCTCTCTCCTGTTTTAGAGTTGCCAATTTTGAACCACAGGGTTATGATGAGGAGAACTGGGAGGACACCTTTCTCTGGTGGCCGGCCAGAAAATCTTCTTGAACCTTTTGACCCTTGGCCGGCCGGCCATAGGGGGTGGCCGGCCGGCCACCTGCAGCAAAAATACCTGGCCGGCCATGATCCTCTCAATGTGTACTTTACAGCTGTATAGCTGTTTTCCCCAAAAAATATCTCCATCCGGAGGAAAGCTTTTGGAGGGAAACTTGGTGTCATTTCCCTCCACCTTTTCTCCCCTTCTCTTGCCTTTATAACCAGCCTCCAAGACTGATTTTAGGGTTACACAAATTTCCCTAAGGGCCTTGCATGCATCTCTCTCTATTTCTCTCTCATTTTCTCTCAAAATCCCTAAGTTCCAACCACATTTCTTCATCACTACCAAGCACCACCACCACCACTCCATTCCGGCAGCAAGGAGAGGTTTTCTAGAGGCTTAGAGGCAGCAAATTTGGTCCAAGAAGCAGCCAAAGCTTTGGTCTTCAAGGGTAAGTTCACTTCACCCTCTTTTGAGCTCAATTTTGCACCAATTTCTTAGCCTATTTTCTTGCTGTTTTGAGCTCCGACCCTAACTGAAAATAGGCCTATTTTGAGCTATTCTACATGTTTGTTGAAGGGCTCAACCCTGTTTGAGAGCCCCATCTTGCACTTGTTTCAATACCCTCTTGTATGCCATTATTTTGCATGGTATTTTTAGCATATGTGTAATATGTTTTTGAGCATGATGTAAACTGTGAGTAGGCTTATTTTGAGCCCCTCTACAATATTGTAGAAGGGCTCAACCTTGTTTGGGACCTCCATGCATGACTTGCCATTGAACCTCTTTTGGGTCCCTATTTTTGCATGCTTTGGTTAGCCTATTTTGCTTCTGTTTTTAGGCCATGATCAGAACTGAAAGTGGACATATTTTGACCTTATTGGCATATTTTATTAAGGGTCTTTGGCTGTTTGGTGATTTTTTTGTATACTTCATGTTATACCTTCTTGTGGCCTCAATCTTGCATTGCATTTTGAGCATGTTTGCATACTGATTTGAGGCTTGTCATCTACTGTAAATGTTCATGTTTTTAGGCCCTCTTCAGTGTTGTAGAAGGGTCTTTTTCCATTTGGGCTTTGCCTCTATCACTTGCTTCATTGCTTCCCTTGCGGAGCCATTTTTGTATGCCATTTTAGCCCTACTTGTGATTGCTGTTTGGCCATGTTTTGTACTGTAAAAATGTGATTTTTGGGGCTGCCTTGCTTCTGCTTTTTCATGTCATGTTCAAATTATGCATTTATTGTATAGCTACAAGTCATTTCGGATGCCTAGTTTTGCATTTCGGGAGAGATTCCTTGCATCGGGTTTCATTTCGCCGGGTTTCGGGGCTGTTTCGCCCCTCATTTTGCTACTGATTTTTGCATGTTTGCATGTCATATTCGGTGTCTTTGCCATGTCTCATTAGAGTGGCATTTCGTTGCCTGAGGGTCCGTTCTCAGTTTGCGTGCACGCGTGCACGCATTTCGAGGTGTCTTGTTTTTATCTGATGGCCTCCTATGTGAGTGCGGCTGAGGCTCTCTCATGTTGGTGTAAGCCCATATTGCATTGCGTATGCCATTTCATCCATAGCATTGTGTATGCCCGGTTGTGTATTACCTTGTATAGCGTGTATGCCATTCCATGACATTGTGTATGTTAGGATTGTATATTAGTTGCATTTCATGCATGTCGTGCATATTGCATCGTGTTCGGGATAGGAGTTAGCCCGGGCACAGGAAACGAGGTACGTTTCGTACCCCGAGTAACGGAATGTGTCTCAATTCCCCAGTCACCGACACTCCGGATTATCCATGATGGAGTTAGGTTTTATTGTAGCATTCATATGCATTCATTCTATATTGAGTTGTGCAATTCGGCTCCTCGGCCATCATGCATCGAGATGCGTGATTGGTGGTACGAGGATCGAGGCATGCATATATTTGTGAAATACATTGCTATGCCCCTTTCCTGCTCTCTGTTGCAGCAAAATGAAGAATCAGCAACTTTTCAGAACCTGGCACGCATCTCGAGGAACATTGCAAATAGAGGCTAATTGGGGCATCGCCGTGGATTTCCGCACAAAGCAGCCCAAACATGCATCATCCCATCATCCGGAGCGGAATCAAGGCAGTCCCTGGCTTGCATGCCAGTTTTATTTTTCTTAGTTAATTTGTTAATTAATTAGGAATTTGTACATTATTTGGACTGTATTATTCTTTTATTCGGGACTGTATATTTATTTGGACCCTCTGCGCGAGGGCATGATTGTAATAAGTGTGGGTGAGTGTGATGTATGTCTTCCAACCCCACGTCTTTCTTCCCTTTTATTTACCCGCTTATGATGGTTAGATTAGGGCATATTTCAATTAGCATACAGTATGATAGCATGTTTGCATTCATTTATCTGTTTTACATGCACCGGGCTCGGCGCATCATACTAACTGCATTTGTATTTCAATTCCAAGTTGAATACATGTTAGTTGTAGCATTCCATATGCCATGTTTAGAATAGCCGAGCCTGCTATAGTTTGCATCTTTGCATGTGTTGCATTAGGCAATTCTGTGTATCTAGGATCATGCATGGATTTCTAATCAGCTTCTGTTTTGGCTTGGAGTACTCGGTGAGTTTTTATGCTTTAGCATCCTTGCATGCGTGTGAGTGTTGCCATGAATAGCATGCTTACCATGAGGCTATTTGCTTATGTGATATAACTGCCTGAATGCCTGTGGGTGAAGGTTGGGTTATTTGAATTGGGACAATGCATTGATTGTTTGTTTTAAGCCCACTAGATAGTGGCAAAATCATATTTTCTAAGCCCACCTGAGGGTGGCAAAATCTGCATTTTAAGCTTACTTGCGAGTAGCAAACCATCTTTCAAACAAACAAACAAGAAATGTTTTGTTCCAATTCAGGCGACTCAGTCTATACTTGTATGCTGTGCGCATCACATAGTAACCTAGGCTAATAACCGGAATAAGAACACACAATGTTTTCGAAACTAGATATCATGGTTAGTAGAGGCCGGTCTTTGACCGGGCGAGCGGGGGTGCTCACGAAGTGACATTCCCCAATCGTACCCAAGTTCTCGAGCCGAGGCAACTTTGGTGATGACGGACACGTGGCCTTTGGCACCGAGTCAGGGTTTCCTAAATTTCCCCATTAAAAAATATTTAGGTGGCGACTCTGTATCTGGCAAAGCAGTCCATGTTTGGCACTTCTTTCAAAAAAATCTGTTTTCTCAAAACGATTTGCCGGATTTGGACTCTTTGGTTCAAGATTAAGAACCGTGACATTTGAGTCCTTCGAACTGTAGTGACCCAATATCGAACCAGAAACCGGGGGGGGGGGGAGGGACTCGCACTCCTCGCCCGGGATGCGTTCGGGGACGTCTACAGTTTCTGGCGACTCTGCTGGGGATTTAGAGAACTTGACTCGAACTCGTGATATCTTGTTTTGACTACACTTGTGTGTTTCTTTGCATTGCATTTGCATTGATGCGCCTAGGACACCGTGTTTGCCATCTGCTATTCCTGAGCGGTTTGCCGGAGGCTTGTCTTGTCAAGGCATGTCCGTAAGGCTGATCGGTTACGGGCTCTGCCAGTATGGGAACACAAACCCCGGTTTTACCGGGGCACCCTTTTTGACCATTCGACCTAGTGCATATTCGGATCCATAGTGACCATTCCAAACTAGGACAGGTTGCTTACCTGTTTATAGGTTGTTTGAAGCCGCTGCGTGCGTAGTGAAACCCTAGTTCCTGACAAAATAGGACAGGGAAACCCAACCCCAACATAGGGGTGTTTTGGCTCTCACTTATCTGCTATGTGCTTTAGAGTGCGTCTCTACAGGAATGCATGTATCAGTGTTTGAGCTTGGGCATCAGGCCTGCGGGCATCAGTTTTTGAGATTGGGCATCACGCCTGCGGGCATCAGTCAGTATTTGAGAATCAGTTGTCTGCGGATACCGGATTCAGTTTTGGGGAACAGTGATACAGGAACAGTGATCAGTGATTGAGGACAGTGTATACCCAGCTTATCAACCGTGTGTTGTATGCCCGACTGTGCGTTGTGTATTTTAATTTAAGCTGTTATGCTGTCCGTTTATCTGGTTATTTATTTCCTTTTCGCTTTATTTATCTTTTTGCTAGGGCATGTTTGTAGTACAATTGCTTCCGAACCAGTAGATATACTCCAAGCACTTTGGACACGAGGTCGCCGACTCATTCGATTCGAGGATCTGGTTGACGGACATCCAGTGTTCCACTCCCTACCCCCAGTTGTTAGAAGAAACCCAAGGAGGCGCAGTGTGTCAGAGCAGAGATTACCGGGGCAGCAGTCTACTTTAGCAGCAAACAGTCGAACTGAGGTTTCTGTTTCCGCTATAGAGATACACTTACCGGTTATTCAGATGGATCCGCAGAATACATCAGGGATGGAGGCGATGATGCGCCAAATGCATGAGAGCATGAAACAAATGCAAGAAGATGCCACCCGCCAAGCGGAGTTCTCCAAGCAGCAGGCCGCTGTCATGGCCCAGCAGACCGAGCTGATCACTAGGCTGCAACAGCAGAATGCGGCATCTGCTTCACATCAGGCTCCTCCTCCACCCGGAGCTCCATTACCCGAGCAGGCATCCACTGGTCAGAATGCCCTGCCAAATCCCCAGAATACCCCCCTGAACACCCAGAACACCCTACCCAATGTCCAGAATATTCAAGAGGACACAGGCCATCCAACGGGGCTGGCTCCGCCCCCGCTTCTGCCTCAACTGTCCAAGACCCATACACCTGCCAACCATCCGGACTCTCCCTTCGAGTTCGAGATAGACCATACAGCTCTGAAATTGAGCAAACTGGAGAAGCTTTTTAAGAAATCCCAGGGGGTGAAGGCCATCCCAGACATCGAAGATGGGTACACCGATGTGGCCGTAACATTGCCAGACAGATTTAAGATGCCACAGATTGATCGTTTTGATGGGTCCGGGGATCCTATGGTCCACCTCTGGCTATTCTCAGACATTCTGCGGCCAATGGGCCTGTCCAGACCACAAAAACTTTCACTATTCGGCCGAACCTTGTCAGGTGTGGCCGCCATCTGGTATGCAAAGCTGGAAGATGAGGTAAAAAGAAGCTGGGATGAGATGGCTGAGGCCTTCGTTGCATAGTACTCGTACAATACACAGATCGAGATTACAACTCGTGATCTCGAAACAACGAGGCAAGAGGCCAAGGAGACTTTCTCAGACTTCGTAACTCGATGGAGGGCAAAAGCATCGATGATGACCTTGAGGCCTACAGACAAAGATCAAATTAGGATGATTGTGCGCAATCTCCAACCAAAACTCATGCAGAAGATGATCGTACTCCCCTTTCCCACCTTCTCAGACTTACACGAGATGGGGGTACAGATCGAGGATGCGATGAAACAAGGTCTGATTGACCAGGACCGGGAGCAACCCCGGAGGACATTTAACCGCAATAACAACGCAGGCCCGAGTGGCGCTGCAAATACAAGGACTTCGGAGGTCAGTATGGTCACCACCACTCCCCCTCCCCATTCAAGGCCCGCGGCGGCCACACCCTTTTCCAATACATCCGGGAGCAGTACCCAAGCCCCGAGATATCAGTCCAGGGGCCAAAGAACCTTCACTCCACTATACATGCCTTTGTCCAAGGCTCTCGGGGTTCTAATCAAAAAGGGGCATCTGAAACCCCTAGAGCCGAGGCCATTACAAAATCCACTCCCCCCTTCCCACAACCCGGCCAAGTACTGTGCGTACCACCAGCAGCATGGCCATGATACAGACCAATGTTTCCGGCTACGTCACGAGATTCAGGATCTCGTTGACAAAAATATTACTCTGCCTCCCGAAAGACCCAACGTCACAACCAACCCACTCCCCGCACATAACCAAGATCCACCACCCAAAAGAGTCAATCTTATCCAAACTGGGGTCGTGTCCTACGATCCTAGTATCTATATTACTCCCTCCCACCTACCCAAGCCAGAGGTGATCCTTCCTGACTGCACTGACTTGTGCATGTTGGACGCCTTCACAACCCAATCTGAGCCAAAGGTGGTGACTACTGAAGATGGAACAGGGCAGGTTCCAGAGGCAAGTGGAATTGTTGTGTCTAGGAGTGACCAGTCTGGGGATTATACTGGAGGAGCCTATGATCCAAGCGAGTACATCTTAGCAGTGGGTCAGTCTGAGCCGAGTGTGGGACTGCCGGAAAAAGCCGAACTGTGCATGATTCAGGGGGACAGACTTGAACAGGGGATGGATGATCTAACAACAGTGGGAGAGGACTTTGCTAACCTCCAGTTCTTCAACGACCAAGAATCAGGGGATGCAACGATCAACTGGTTTGAATATGGGGAGTCGGCAGAAATTACCGGATGGTTGGATGATCAGCCAGACGTTGTGGAATTTTAGCCAGAGCAAGGCCCGGCAGGGGCAAAAGTATCAATGGTGGCCGGAAGGGTCGAAAGTCAGAATGGATTGCCGGAGAGCGCCGGTACAAAGAATTCCGCTCGGGACTTAAGCATTGTAGATGCAGAGAAAGTGGAACCACAAACTGTAGTGACGCAGTCAGAACAAGAGGAATTTTGGGAGTCTGAGAGAATCAGAAAAGCAAAAGCCCATGAAGGGGCCGGAAGTGCTGTGGGCACAAGAACGGGACATGCTGTGAGCATATGGGACGAAAGTACCGAGGGTACAAACTTGCCAGAACCAGATGGGTGTCTGTTAAGCGCTAGCGGGATGTGGTGGGAAGACGACGACTTATGTCTTGCCCACACAGACGAAGATTGGGGAGTAAATCAACCAGACAGCACGTGGTACCTCGATGAGGTGGACCATATGACCAGGAGTGGGCGGTACTTCAAGCCCCCACACCTTGACCAGCCCGAAGCATCTGGAAAAGACAAAGAAGCTGAGAAACAGAGAGAGAGACAAATTGAAGAAGAAGCTGTGCTGAGACAATTAAAGAAGATACAAGCAGACATCTCCATCTGGGGACTGCTTATGGCTTCGCGGGTGCACAGAAAGGCTGTCCTATCTGCTATGGACAGGGCCAAACTCTCTATCGACACTACACCAGAACAGCTGGTTGGGCTGGTTTTTCCGGGAGGAAGTTCCCCGGCTTTAACCTTCTCAGACAAAGAACTGCCGCCTGAGGGCGTGAATCATAACAAACCTCTCTACATCTCCGTGGAATGTAGAGACAAGTGGATACCGGTGGTACTTGTTGATACCGGGTCTGCTATCAATGTCTGCCCAGCCAGAACAACGTCTGCAATCGGGTTGAAGCCCGCGGACTTCATCCCGACAACTCAAGTGATCAGAGCGTACGATAATACTAGCAGGGAAGTGATGGGAACCGTCAAGATTCAGACAAAGGTTGGACCTGGACAACACGAGATAGATTTCCATGTCTTGGAGGTTCCCGCAACTTTCAACCTACTTTTGGGGCGACCGTGGTTGCATCAGGTGAAGGCCATCTCGTCCACTCTGCATCAGATGGTGAAATACCCCTATGGAAAGGGAGTAGCCATTGTGTTTGGGAATTCATCGATCCATCCCCCTCCGGAGGTGTCTACACCAGTCCTAGAAATCGAGCACGGCATGGAGGACGTGTTTATATTAGGATTTACTCTGGCCGAGGCCCGGGTTGTGCAAAACATTATGGCTGTGAATGAAGGTATGTACGTCAGTACTCAATCCGTCTACCTCATGAACAAGCTACAACACATCCCCGGGATGGGATTAGGAAGGAGCAGCAGGAAAGGCGTCGCAACATTGGCCGAAGTGCCACACAACCCGCATACCTTTGGACTGGGTTATCTGCCCACCAAAGAGGACTGGGTGAGGAAAGGAAAAGAAATGGCTGGAAGAGCCAGAGCCAAGCAGGCTGGGAAGCCATTTGACTTGATGCATAGGCCCATTCAGGGTACCCTGAACGGACGCTTCGTCCGGGAGGGGGAGGACTTTCCGTTTTGCGGCTTCCCATAGCCGTGGTTAAACGCGGAGAAGAAGCGCGTGCCCAGTTTTGAGATCTTCTTCGACCTGCAGTTATCCGGGGAGGATGTTGCCGAAGAGCAGACGGACCCATCAGCTGAGGTTGAGCAGTGTAGGGCAGTGGATCCTGAGGGCACAGAATTTGAAACGGGGGTAGCGCTGGCATGTCTACTCTCTGATCCTCCGATTGACCATAAGTGCTTGGGGGATAACTCTGAGGTTTCCATGATTGGGGATGAAACGGCCGCGAGCCAACCAGCAGCTATCTTGGATGCATCTATCGCACCCTCTCTCACTTGGCAATACGAGGAGGGATTTTTGTCCAGCAGCACCGGGTCAGGTAGTGAGCCGGAATCTGATTCCACCGAGTCTTGTGAGTCGGAATCAGATTCCAGCTCGACTGAGTCTGAGTCTGGTACTCCTGGGGATATTAACCCGGATGCCACAGTCCTGTCTAGGTCGTCTTTTTCCTTTTCATTTGAGTCTGTTGTAAATGAATTGGACGATTTGGATGTGCCTAATGAGAATCAAGCAACTGTGGTTTCTGAGTACTTTTCTGTGCCCTTAATTTATTGCATTAATTCAGACTTTCAAAATTTTGAAAACGACGAGGACGAAGTTCCTCCGGTTTTGCAACGATTAATTGAGCAGGAGCAGGAAAGATTTGTTAAACCCCTAGTGGATGAAATCACTACCGTGAACATTGGTACTGAGGAGGACCCGCTGCTGGTCCAGATCGGGTCCACGTTGTCTTCGGAGGAACGCGAGCGCTTAGTCGCTTTATTAAAAGATTTCAAAGATGTTTTCGCGTGGTCCTACGAAGACATGCCTGGAATCGATCCTGAGATTGTATAGCATCGGATCCCCCTTGACCCCGAGGCCCGACCTATCAAACAGAAACTCAGGAGGATCCGCCCGGACTGGGCTCTCAAGATCAAGGAAGAGGTCACCAAGCAAATTGACGCAGGCTTCCTGCTGGTATCTGAATATCCGACTTGGTTAGCCAACATTGTTCCGGTGCCGAAGAAAGATGGCAGGATCCGGGTATGTGTGGACTTCAGGGATTTGAACAGAGCTAGTCCGAAGGACGACTTCCCCTTGCCGCACATCGATGAGTTGGTAGATTTCACAGCAGGGCACGCTTTGCTCTCATTCATGGATGGCTTCTCAGGCTACAACCAGATAGTAATGGCACCAGAAGACAGGGAAAAGACTGCATTCACCACCCCGTGGGGGACATACTGCTATAGAGTCATGCCGTTTGGGTTGAAGAATGCTGGAGCTACTTATCAACGAGCCGCGACCACAATATTACATGATATGATCCACAAGGAGGTTGAGGTGTACGTGGACGACATGATTGTCAAGTCCAAAGAAAGAGAGGGCCACTACACCGCCTTGCATAAGTTCTTTCAAAGGATCAGGGAATTCCGGTTGCGGCTGAACCCTCAGAAGTGTACATTTGGTGTTACAGCGGGAAAAATGCTGGGGTTTCTGATTACACAAAGGGGCATCGAAGTCGACCCTTCCAAAATCAAGGCCATCCTAGAAATGCCCCCACCAAGGACTGAAAAGGAGGTGAGAGGCTTTCTGGGTAAAGTGCAATTCATAAGACGGTTTATCTCAAAATTAACCTTGACTTGTGAACCACTTTTTGGCCTTCTGAAGAAAGGCAAGAAATTTCAATGGGACGGCCGATGTCAAGCAGCGTTTGAATAGATCAGAGAATATCTACAGAACCCGCCCGTTTTATCACCACCAGAACCAGGGAAACCGTTGATTTTGTACCTATCAGTGACTGAGACCACAATGGGCTGTATGCTCACACAAGAGTCTGAAGACAGGGTGGAGAGAGCCATCTACTATCTGAGCAAGAAGATGCTAGAGTATGAGACTCGGTACACACCGCTGGAGAAGGCTTGTTTAGCTTTGGTATGGGCTACCAGGAAGCTGCGGCACTACTTGTTAGCTCACTCCGTAATGTTGGTTTCACGTCTCGATCCCATCAAATATCTTTTCGAGAAACCAGCACTTACGGGTAGGCTAGCTCGTTGGTTGCTGTTGCTCTCCGAATTTGATTTGAAGTATGTCACACGCAAGTCAGTGAAAGGAAGACCAGTAGCAGAGTTCCTTGCCGACCATCTGGTTGAGGGGGATGAAGCAGTTGAATACTTGTTCCCAGATGAAGCCATTTTGCATATCGACGACGAAGCTTGGACGATGTACTTTGACGGAGCGTCAAATCAACATGGGTATGGGATAGGAGTGTTGCTGATAGCACCCGATAATTCCCGTATTCCTCTAGCCTTCAAACTCCGATTCAAAGTCTCGAACAATGAAGCAGAATATGAGGCGTGCATTGCTGGCCTAGAAGCAGCCCTGGAACTAGGGGCAAGACGGCTGGATGTCATTGGGGATTCGAACCTTGTTGTGTCTCAAGCTAAAGGAGACTGGAAAGTGAAAGAGGAAAAGATGATGATGTATCACTAGACCTTGGATTTGCTAATTCCTCGGTTTGAGAAGTTAAGTTTTACTCATCTACTAAGAGAGAACAACAGGTTCGCAGATTCTTTAGCAACTCTATCTTCCATGATAGACATCCCGTGTGGAGTCCGGATGCGTCCAGTCATCATTGACCAGAAATTTGCGCCTGCCTATGAGTCGATTGCAGCCATAGATGAAGTTCAGGATGAACATCCCTGGTATTACGACATTTGGAATTTCTTGGAGAAAGAAGCATACCCGCCAGAGGTAAATGCCAAAGACAAGAGGGCAATCAGGAGAATGGCAGTTCAGTTCATCATCTGCGGGGGTAAACTGTATAAACGAGGCCATCTGGGAATGCATAAACTGTGTGTTGATGCTGAAGAATCAAAGCGTCTAATGGAAGCCATCCATGGAGGAGAATGTGGAGCACATATGAATGGGGTAATGTTGGCACGGAAGATCCTCAGACAGGGTTATTACTGGTCAACCATGGAGGAGGATTGTATCCGTTTCGTCCGGCGATGCCACAAGTGTCAAATTCATGCAAATCGCATGAACATCCCGCCGACAAAGTTGTACAATATGACTTCACCATGGCCATTTTCAGTCTGGGGAATTGATGTGATCGGGGCTGTTACGCCAAAGGGGTCGAATGGGCATGAGTTCATCCTGGTCGCGATAGATTATTTTACAAAGTGGGTTGAGGCCCAATCTTACGCAGTGTTGAAGGCTTCGCACGTTGCAAAGTTTATCAGAAACAACATCATCTGTCACTATGGGGTCCCAAATGAGATAATTTCGGATAACGGTTCCCACTTCAAGAAGGAGGTGATAGACTTGTTGGAGAAATACAATGTGGCTTTTCATAAGTCATCCACATACCGGCCGTAAACCAATGGAGCGGTTGAGGCCGCCAACAAGAATATCAAGCGTATATTGCAGAAGATGGTGGAAACCTACCGGGACTGGCCAGATAAGCTGCCGTTTGCTCTGTGGGGCTACCGGACTTCAATCAAAACTTCTACTGGGGCGACTCCGTACTCATTGGTTTATGGGATGGAGGCCGTTCTACCTATTGAGATTGAGGTTCCGTCATTACGAGTATTGGCTGAGTGCTAGATAGCCGAAGCGGATTGGCAGCAGAGCAGATTCGAGGAACTCATGCTTTTTGATGAAAGAAGACTGAAGGCATTGTACCACGTCCAAAGTTATCAACGCAAAATCGCCCGGGCTTTTAACAAGAAGGTTAAGTCCAAGAATTTGAAAGAAGGAGATTTGGTACTCAAAGACAACCGAGCTCCCATCCACGACCCAAGGGGCAAGTTCAGACCTAATTGGACTGGTCCTTACATTATTAAGTCTATCTGGTCAGGTGGGGCTGTGGTTCTGATGGATCTGGATGGCTTAGAGTTTTCCCAACCGATCAACATGGACAAGTTGAAGAAATACTACCCTTGAGAGGCTCGCTAGGCCGAAAACCCGAAAGGGCGACCTAGGCAAAACTCAGAGCACAAAAAATTTGAAAATATAAAAACTGAGCTCGCAAGGTTGAAAACCCGCAAAGGGCGGCCTTGGCAAAAGTTAGAGCGCAAAAGGAGAGTAAAAATACCCGAGCGAACCTAAGCCTGAACTACGTAAGGCTTGATTCCCATCTTTGGGATACGTAGGCAGCTTCATCCTGAAGTTTAGCCATAAACATTTTCCCCGATCAACTTTGTCCATTTTGATCATCTCAGTCATCCTTGTCCATCAGCATTCATCGTAATCTCTGGTGCAGTGCTATTCAGACTAGGGGCAACTTTCCGTTGCCAGGAGGTGCTGCGGTACCATTCAGACTAGGGGCAACTTTCTAGTTGCTAGGATCCGGGGTTGTGCATCTCAGTGACAAATCTCAGGCGTGTCCAGTTCTGATCCATATCGAAAATAGTTTTGAAAAGTTTTAATAAAAGTTGACTTTGTTCAAATTAATCTTTTCACAACTAAGACCATTTTTGGACCAAAGCGGAAAATTTTCAGTACCACAATTTTCAATTTCATTGATTTCAAAACAGAGTTCTCCTACTCTTACATACAATTGAAGTTGCTTTTTATTACACTCATAATGAAAACTTGAAAGTACTAATAAAGCAATAAATCTGCGGCATAGTCAAGTCAGGTGTCCCTGCGCCCCCTCCCAGAGCTAGTCGAAGCCTCCGATGCCGACCTAGGCCCAATCTGTGCCTCCTCATTGAGCCAATCCCAGCACTCATCAGACAAAGTGCAATTGAAAATAGGGGCGGGGGGCAGGAGCTCTCTAGTCCTCCAAGCCGTAGTATGTCGGGTAAGGTGTGCACCTCGGACCGGGAAGGCGACCGGATACTCTATCCCCTCCGGAGGGCAAGTCTGATCATGGCCGAACTGGCGCAGAATGCGGAATGGGAAATAGAATACACAATGGGTCAGGCCAATCAACCGGATCCCAGTATCCTGGAACATGCTATAGCTCATCGCCGGAAGGTTAAGCCAAGGACAGCGCCAAGCAATGCGTTTAGCTGACAAATTGCACATCCATTCAAACCACCATCCCTCATCAAGGGCGTCGACCAAGCATTGTCGAAAGAAGTAGCCGCGGGCTGAGTAAGCAGGGCAAGAGTCCGCAACTTGCAATTTATCCATCAACCATATCTGGGGAGGGATGAAAAATGAGAGAATAAAGAATAGAGAGATGTGCGATGAGAGAAAAGTAAGATGAGGGTTTTGTGAGAAAAACCGAGCCTGAGGGCCGAGCGATGTGAGCAAATACATATGTGAGCTTGGGTGGGAAACATTACCTGTAGCAGTAGTGGACTCCCCGCAAACCTAGTTGTCTCCTGGCGGTAGAAGGCATCCAAACCCAGCAGTGTTTCAGCCAATGTCATGGCGATACAGCTCTTCCCTTCCCTCAAGCCTTGAGCAACTTCGATCAAACGGATATTGGTTCCCCCGGAGCCCGAGACGAACATAAAATGAGATAGCATGCACAAGCAGAGGGCATGTTGTCGAAAACGTTGCCGATAATGGTCACTGCGGTCACCAGCATCGGAGAATCGGTAAATCAGGCTCGGGATATCCAACATCCCGTTACAAATCAGGGATCGAGCATCATGCGCGTTGAGACCACACATCCGCCCCAAAGCTTGGGCGTGGCCAAAACGAGACTGAGGCAAGATCTCTTCTGAGCGTTCAGACTCCATCAAGACTTGAAAATCTTCAAAAGTGGGACATACCTCTTGTCCTTCGAAGCTGAAGACGTGCGTTACCGGGTTCCAAAATCTCGCCGCCGCATGGAGGAAAGGAAGGTGCAGTGGAGTCTGGCCCAGCGTGAATAGTGCATTCAAGCCGAAGCCCCGGAAGTTCAACTTTTCCGAGCCATCTAAAGAAGAGATCCAAGATGTGAGGTTTTCTACGAGAAATGCCTCAATTTTTGTGCAAAGTAGTGATGAAATGAATGAGTTCCAAAGTTGGAGCTTTTATAGAAGGCGAAACACTATTCGAAGGACGACAAGTGTCAGAATTCTGTGGGCTGCAGGGAAAGGTGGCCGGCTGGCCACCTATCCTAGCAGGCTGGCCATCTTTGTTTTAAAAACTGGCCGGCCGGCCACCTTTCAGTCTCCAAAAAGCAAAATATGGCCGGCCATGCTCATTGGTCCTGTCTTGCCCCCCCGGAAGGAAGTTTGAGGCGCTTTCACGCGTTGGGAATGTTGGAAGCCTTCTTTTTTCTCAGTTTCGGATGCGTCCTAGCACCTAGATCGTCCGAAGTACGCTGTGTTGTATTTTGCTTATCGAGTTGTCGTTTTTGTTTATCGAGTTGTAAGTTTTGTCGAGCTGTCGCATTTTGTGTTTTGAGTTGTTACTCTTTGTTTACGCAATTTTGTTAAGTCTTGTTTATCGAGTCATTAACATTGTTGTACTTTTCTTATCGAGTTGTAAACTTGCTAAGATTCTGTTATTTCTTAGTGAGTCGGTTTGTTTAGTTTATTGCGTCGGTTCATTGCCTGACCCGGTAATTACACAAGGCACATTTCCATTCAATTCCATCTTTGTGCAAAATGATGCGATGCGATGCTGAGAACATAAAAATACAACACCTTTTCAAAAGCTGTTTCATTCCGTCATGTTTCACAACAAAATAAAGGTACAAGTTTTACAGAAAATAAAGCTGCCTGATAAAATGCAAAGTGCTACAAACTACTAGCAAAAAGTAAAATAAAGCAGGAAACAGCATCAATATCCTCGGGAGCGGGAATGAGGAGGCCCCCTCATCCTTTTCTGTGGGATAACCTCTGCACCATCATCACCATCGGGGTCGGAACTGTCATCCTCAGGATCCCCCCTCAGCCTCGCCTCCACTCCCGGAACCGAGACCAGAGCCCCCCTCCTCAGCAGATGTCTCTGACTCACGATCTGCGACCTCCTCCTCCTCCTCCTCTTCATCAGGCTCTGCCTCTATAACATGTGCCCTACGTCTGCGAGACGACCCCGCTCCTCGAGCTCCTCGGAAAGGCCTAGATGGCCCTGCTCCCTGAGAAGGCCTGGATGGCCTAGCTCCTCGAAAGGGCCCAGATGGCCCAGCACCTCGACCTCTCTGAGAAGGCCCGGGTGGCCCGGCCTGCGGTGGAGCATATACCGGAGGCATCTGAAAGTGGAAAGTCCAATACATTAGTTCAAATATGAAAATCAGATGCAAGTACAGTATGAGAATGAGGTGTGTGTCAGATGTGCTCTACACAAACAGCCTATCAATGCAGTAGAATGTTCAAAACCAGCGTGTCATCAGAAATATGATAAAATGCAAGAAAGATGAACAGTACCTGCACACCCATAATGGCCAGCTATGCCTCCCTCCGCAGGATCAAACCCTCAAATGTGGCCAGCATCCCAAGCATCTCATCCACGTACTCAACCGGAGGCTACAAGTACAAATGAAAAACTATCAGTAAAGGAATGAATGCCCAAGTATCCGACTGATAAATCAAAGCTGTAAAACATACCGGTGGTGAATCAGGGTCTCTAACATATCTATGGTCAGGAAGAGGAGGCTCCAGCGAGACCTGGTAAGGAGTCCCAAATCGCCAACTCGTCAACTCGGTCGGCATGTCTGGCCACCCAGGATGATGAAGAGTCGGAGGGATCGGAGGAATGAATCCGCCCCCACCTCGAGATGTACCAGCCCTGCTGGAGGAGGGGATATCTGTAGCATGAGCCCGACCCGAAGATGGCACACCAGAGGGCCTCAGTGGCGGGGCGCGCACTCCCGTCAAGGGAGGCATCAGATATGTGTGACGATAAGTGGCGTAGTCTCCCTCCGTAAGATGTAGCAAAGCATCAGTGCCTAGCATAGCACTAACGACATCCTGGGTAGAAAGCCTATCAGCAGTCCGCATAGTGGCTGGAGGTGCTGCAGGAGGGTCCTGAGAAGTGTATCCCCACACCTGACGTAGAAAGCGTTCCCCCAGGAACCATGCCCTACCAACCGGTCCCTCGAGCAGGATCCTGTACTGGGAGGTGCTTGATCCTCCGGCATACTGAAATCGGAGACCATCACCCAAGATCGCCCAGGGCTGCCACGTAATCTGCGGATAACCAGTGCATAAACCAATTAGAAATCGAGGATATACAGGGCAAATCAAAGATGAAAACGGAAAGGAACTGAGAGTTCTGAAATACCTCTGTCGTCCGCACAGTGTCAAAATACTGCCGCAGATAGAAGAGAGTCTCTCGAGGTCTCGGTCAGTGCTGGCCCTCGAATACCAAGGAATACGGGGTCATAAGGGGCCCTGCCACCTCCATCTCCGGGGCTAACGTCGGAAAATATACATAGACCCATAACTGTGGAAAACAGTGCAGAATGTGAATACAAAATGCTGAGTGCAAAATACAGGATGTAAAGCGCGCCGTGTGTGCAATGAACAAGTAATGAGGAGCAGAAATGTAAATCAAGAGGACAGAACGCACCTCCCAGGCTCTCCAATAGCCGTCGAGTAAGTCTCCCTGCCCGCGGGAGGTAGCGCTCATATAGCAGTAGAGGGTAGCCAGGCCGGCGCCACCCCAGTCGTATCGACTGACCTGTGATAGGTCTACTAGGGCACTCAAAAGATACAACCCGACAGTGTTCCCCCTATCAGCAAACAGAGTGGTGCCAAAGAGGAACATAAGGAAACCACGGGCATACTGCTCAGCCTCCTCAGGAGACTCGGGCTCCATCTCCGGCCTCCGAAAACGGGAAGAGAACCAGGTGTACCGGACTCTCCCAGAAGCTCTATCCACAGGCGGGCGGGCCCCCAACAGATGTACCCAAGCGGCCTCCCACTCGCCCATATCCTCGTCGTAAGGAATGGGCCAACCTCCTATGTCTAGGCCAGTAAGTACGGCAAAATCCAACGGGGTCATGGTCAAATCCCCGGTGGCGGAGAAATGGAAGGAATTGGTGGTGTCCCACCATCTCTCCACCAAAGCGGCTAATAGTGTCCTACTGGCAGGACAATGTGATAGCCCTACGCAGAAGGCCCTGAACCCTGCTAAATCGACTAAATCCCGGACAGCCTTCGGAAGCTCAGTGTACCACTCTCTCGCAGCAGTGGAGCCATATCCTCGCACGGTACGAGAGCCAACCTGCATTCAGAATGAATGCATGTGTCAGAATCAAATGAATGAGCCGTGTGCAAATGAAATGAACAAGCCGTGTGCAAATGAAATGAATGAGCTGTGTGCAAATGAAATGAATGAGCCGTGTGCAAACGCAAGTAAATGGACTGTGTGTTCAGAAAATCAGAGTTTGGGCTGCGTGTTCAACTCTCAGTCAGTGTGGGCTGTGTGTTCACCATCAACTTGGACTGTGTGTTCAGAAAATCAGAGTTTGGGACTGCGTGTTCTACTCTCAATCAGTGTGGGCTGTGTGTTCACCATCAACTTGGGCTGTGTGTTCAGAAAATCAGAGTTTGGGACTGCGTGTTCTACTCTCAATCAGTGTGGGCTGTGTGTTCACCATCAACTTGGACTATGTGTTCAGAAAATCAGAGTTTGGGACTGCGTGTTCTACTCTCAGTCAGTGTGGGCTGTGTGTTCACCATCAACTTGGACTGTGTGTTCAGAAAATCAGAGTTTGGGACTGCGTGTTCTACTCTTAGTCAGTGTGGGCTGTGTGTTCACCATCAACTTAGACTGTGTGTTCAGAAAATCAGAGTTTGGGACTGCGTGTTCTACTCTCAATCAGTGTGGGCTGTGTGTTCACCATCAACTTGGACTGTGTGTTCAGAAAATCAGAGTTTGGGACTGCGTGTTCTACTCTCAATCAGTGTGGGCTGTGTGTTCACCATCAACTTGGACTGTGTGTTCAGAAAATCAGAGTTTGGGACTGCGTGTTTTACTCTTAGTCAGTGTGGGCTGTGTGTTCACCATCAACTTGGACTGTGTGTTCAGAAAATCAGAGTTTGGGACTGCGTGTTCTACTCTCAGTCAGTATGGGCTGTGTGTTCACCATCAACTTGGACTGTGTGTTCAGAAAATCAGAGTTTGGGACTGCGTGTTCTACTCTCAATCAGTGTGGGCTGTGTGTTCACCATCAACTTGGACTGTGTGTTCAGAAAATCAGAGTTTGGGACTGCGTGTTCTACTCTCAGTCAGTGTGGGCTGTGTGTTCACCATCAACTTGGACTGTGTGTTCAGAAAATCAGAGTTTGGGACTGCGTGTTCTACTCTCAATCAGTGTGGGCTGTGTGTTCACCATCAACTTGGACTGTGTGTTCAGAAAATCAGAGTTTGGGACTGCGTGTTCTACTCTCAGTCAGTGTGGGCTGTGTGTTCACCATCAACTTGGACTGTGTGTTCAGTAAGTCAGAGTTTGGGCTGCGTGTTCAAATCTCAATCAGTGTGGGCTGTGTGTTCACCATCAACTTGGACTGTGTGTTCAGTAAATCAGAGTTTGGGCTGCGTGTTCAAATCTCAATCAGTGTGGGCTGTGTGTTCACCATCAACTTGGACTGTGTGTTCAGAAAATCAGAGTTTGGGACTACGTGTTCTACTCTTAGTCAGTGTGGGCTGTGTGTTCACCATCAACTTGGACTGTGTGTTCAGAAAATCAGAGTTTGGGACTGCGTGTTCTACTCTTAGTCAGTGTGTGCTGTGTGTTCACTTTCAAATTCGGGCTGTGTGTTCGACAAATTAGTGTTTGAGCCGTGTGTTCAATTCTTGACTAATGTGTGCCGTGCGTTCACAATCAATCAATGAGCCGAGTGTTCAGAAATTCAAGTGTGCAAGTCATATGTTCAGAACGCAAACAAAGTGCTATGTCATGAGCTAAACTGTGTGTTCAAGCATGGCAAAGGTACGAAATGCGCGAAAAATGCAGAAAATAAAATAAAATACCTCTCGTGCCTCGTAAGAGAGGTGATGCTCTGGCTCTCGCAGAAGTAGATCTCCGGGTGCCCGATCATTGAAGTCAGTAAAATGACGAAAAATGGCCCGCGGAAGAATGTGTACCGACGGGGCGTATCTCTCGGGAATAAAAGGTCGGACCCTCGGGGGTAGCGTCATGGCATCAAAATCATCCCCGGCGCCTGGAGGACCTCCACCATGAGGGAAATTACCCGCCATTCCGAAAAATCTGCAAAAGGAGCAAAAAATGAGCAAAATGAGCCAAAATTAGAAAAAGTCAACAAAAGTCAACTCTCAGGAAATGAAAAAGTCAACAAAAGTCAACCCCCGAGAAAATCTTCCAAATATTGAGACAAACTTACCTCAAGTGGTGAAAATGAGAAAAGAAGCCCCGAAATCAAAATTTAATCGGTCCAAAGTGCTTAAAATCGAATGTTTTTGCGAAAACAACTTGCGTGGGAGGCTGAAAAGTGCGTATAAAGTGCAGATCTGAAGGAGAAAATGGTTTGGGAGGCAAGAGGAGAAGTTTTCGCAGCTGTGGGTGTGAGCTCAAAGTGAATGGATGAGAGAATATAAAGAAAATGAGGCAAAAAGACCAAACTGCCCCCTGTTTTGGGCAGGTGGCCGGCCGGCCCCCTTTTCTAGCTGGCCGGCCATTTGCTTTATGAAATCTGGCCGGTGGCCTCCCCTTGGGCAACCAGCTGGCCGGTGGTGATCCCCCCTTGCTCCCCTAGGTCTCTGCAAATTTTGAGGAAGATCGGAGTTCCCGGGACCTGAAAAAGTTCAAGAAAAGTGCACTTTCTGGCGCGAAATTGCTCCGCCGGAACTTCAGCTTCAACTCCTGACATGTGTCTCATCATTATTCATCAAAATCAAGGTGTATCCTTTTTGAACATGTTGTAACCTCTCCAGGAAGTGAACCGTAGGCTGCGATCGAGTCGCCTTCGCCGAAATGCGCGTTTCCTTGCTCGTTGTTTCGCAACAAACGGGCACTCTGATTTGTGCTCGTTTTGCATTCTCATGTACATAACTTGCATTCTCATGAGCATTTTGCATCGTCATGCATGATTTCTTGGTATACCATACCTCTGTGCTTGAGCATGCGTTGTCACGCACGTTCCCTTCTTGCATTGCGATGCATTCACTCGCCGACACTGCGTGTGTCAAACTTTCGGAATCCCAGGAATCCCATTGAATATATGTTGTTAGCATATTGTTCTTGTTGAATTTCTCTTTTTTGCAGGCACGATATTGTATGTACGATTCATCTGAGGTTGGTGCGACCAGACGAATCGCGCAGGTATCGTATCTTCTCCGTGTGAGACGCGACGAGAATTGAATAATTCTCCGCATTCCCAACTGCATGAAATGTAGTTGTTGCTTTGCATTCTTGCTTAAAACTGTTGCATCTATTTGCGAATACTTGCTTCATTACAGCTTGCTGCACTTGCATGATCATTAAGTTACATCTGGCTCTGTGCATATCGCTTTGCATTTTGCCCCCTTGCCTGCGGGCACGCCTGCGGGCACATCTCTGTTTATCTTGTATGATTGTCTAAGTCTTCGGCCTTGTCAAAAATGGGTCGTCTCTGGGCTTTGACATTCACTCTCGTCACTTGTGACTTCCGAGTTCTGTCAAAGAGGGGCAACTGTAGACACCCCATTTTTGACCGACCTTAAGACTCAGACGTCACCGATTGAGTGCTCGGTGATGTTGCATATTGTGCTTGTTCAGAAGTCTCAGAGTCACGGCCGTGAGCCCTGCCTCCGGACTTCCGAACCCTCTTCTGTACCTTGTCTCGGTTTGCGAACCAGACTCGGTTTTCTCTGTTTCTTTCCCTGAAGCGAGGGAGAGGTCCTGTAGACCATCTCTCAGTGGCCGTGGGCTACATTTCGTGGCCGTAGCCCATTTTGCCCATTTCGGAGCCCGGTTCCCGGTTTTCGGAGCCGTTAGGCCGTGTGCCTCGGTTCGGGACTGTCTAACCATCTCCGATTCCTCTGGTTTTTGGCATGCATCTCATTTACTCCCTTTTGAGGGACACTGGGGCCTGAGAGACCCACTTCGTGGTCAAACGCCACTTTCGGTGCTTAACGGCCTATTTTCGGGACCCCGAACTGCGTGTTTTGGCCACCGAGCATTCGTTTTGCATCAGTTTTCGTTCATTTTTGGTAGGTACCTCTGTTTTATCACCAGGAAGGTCACTGAAGGGTGGGAGGCCAGCAATTGTCTCAGCAACCAGTTATATTCCTCCGGCGCCCTCCGACGCCCGTTTTTCTCACTTCCGAGCCAATGTTGACCACCCTAGGGCCATTTTCTTCAACCCCAAACCACATATTTGTGTTGTACACACATGGGAGGACCCTAAAAGTCTATGGCCGGCCAGTAATTCAAATTGAACCTTTTGAACCCCTCCTAAAAGTGGCCTATTCTCTCTCCTGTTTTAGAGTTGCCAATTTTGAACCACAGGGTTGTGATGAGGAGACCTGGGAGGACACCCTTCTCTGGTGGCCGGCCAGAAAATCTTCTTGAACCTTTTGACCCTTGGCCGGCCGGCCATAGGGGGTGGCCGGCTGGCCACCTGCAGCAAAAATACCTGGCCGGCCATGATCCCCTCAATGTGTACTTTACAGCTGTATAGCTGTTTTCCCCCAAAAATATCTCCATCCGGGGGAAAGCTTTTGGAGGGAAACTTGGTGTCATTTCCCTCCACCTTTTCTCCCCTTCTCTTGCCTTTATAACCAGCCTCCAAGACTGATTTTAGGGTTACACAAATGTCACGACCCAAACCCGGCCCTATGGGTTTAGCACCGTAACTGGCCAGTAATCCGAGATTACCGAAGGCCTGCTGAACAGTAATACAGTTAAACAGAGTACAGGGCCTGGCGGAAGCCAATACAGTAAGTAACTAGTGTCCATTGAGCTGTGAAAATCTGTATGCCAAAAACATTTTTCATGCATTCATACAGTTCAGAACAGTACAGTCTATATACAGTCTATACAATCATATACAACATTCAGTGCGGGGACCTAATCCCTCGATAACAGTACAGTAAAACAGTAGACAGTCTATACAGTAGTACAAAACAGTAAGGAGACCGATGGGGGACACAAAACACCCCAAGCCATAGCATGGCAACTCGGAACCTCGCAGTGAGGCACATAGGCTGGCTTGACAAAACTGGGGACCAACCTACGCTCCTATCTCTGGTCTGGCTGCTGAGAACCTACATATATATATATAAACAGTGAGCTAAAGCCCAGTGAATAACATAAAGCGTAAAGAGGTTATGAATGAATGTCCTTACAGTAATGAAAACAGTTCATTAAACAGTATTTCAGTCTTTCAGTATTCCAGTCAATCAGTCATATGTGGTACACCCATTAGCCTATAAACAGTAGGTCCAAAAGGACCGGGTCTTAACAGACCCATCAGTAATGATGGCCATCAATCAGTAAACAGTATGGTTCCACAAAGGAACCGACAGAGCTCTGTAACAATAAATAGTAAGTGCTAAGGATGCCACAATACAGTTCAGAATACAGGACATACATTTATTCAGTAAATAATATCAGTTCAATAAACAGTTCAGTTCAGTATTCAAAAGATAACCATTTTGAACATATCTTTACACAATCGTTACTCACAGAGATTGGGCTAATAGCAGCTAGAGCGCGTCCCCGAAAGCCAACCCTAAACAGTTAACAAATAGAACACACACTAAGTTTCACAGTCGGGAAGGATGATAATTAAATCCCTAAATTTCCTCGGTGTGGTTCTACGTCTAATCCTCATTAAGATGCCTTAAACTAGGCCTAAGAATGCCTAGGATGAGATGAGGATGCAAAAATACAGTTGGAAGGCATTTTTCAAAAGTTGCTGAAAACAGGGGTTTCGCTCGAGCGAGCCTTCCTTCGCTCGAGCGAGGTTGCAAAATCAAAGGCTTCGCTCGAGCGGTCTGATGAAACAGTAAAAGTACTGGTTGCTCGATTTTTACGCTCGAGCCACCAATCCTCCGCTCGAGCGTGGCTTAGAGGAAACGTTGGTCGCTCGAGCGAGGAATCCTTCGCTCGAGCGAAGAAGCCAAATCTGGAATTTCCAGATTTGCCTTCCAAGCTCAAACCAAGCATTCCCAACTCAATTCTCGACCTCTTGGGCCCAAATTCTGGAAAATACATCCCAAAACAATGTATAACAAGTTTCAAAAGCCAATTTATGAATTCAAGCCCCAAAGGTGAGTCAATTAAATCCAAAATTCAAACCCATTTTCAAGAACCATTTAAAACATGCAATGCATGAGCTTTAAACCAAAATTCAAGGTTCAAATTTTGCTCTAATGAGCTCAATAGTTGGAAAACAAAATGAAAACATGGACTTTGATAGAAACATGAGCATGCATGTACAATCCATCATGAATTCAACTTCAAAATGCACCAATTCAAGCATGCATGCAACAATGGAGTTCCAATTCAACATATATGAGCAAATTCATGACTTAACTTCTCTATAACCATGATACATGCAAGATGAAGCTTAAAGACAACAAGAAGAAGATGGATTTTCTTACCTAAGTCTCAATTACAAGTCTTGCAAGCTCAAATAGCAATCTATGTTACAAATCTTCAAGTTCTTCTAGCAATTCACAAGATGAGCGAGATGAATTCAATTTTCCACTTAATTCTCTCCCTCTCTCTCACTTTGGTCGGTTATGGCTCTCAATTGTGGCTGAGGGAAATGTTTTGGTTAAGTGTATACAAGGCTCAAACAATAATAATAAATAAAGGTCCACTATAGGTGGCAAAGTTGTAATTAAGGCAAACTCTTTAATTGGCTTAATTCTAATCTAATTTAATCATTCCTAATCACATTTTAAATAAATATACCATAAAATCACAAATATTCTACTGATCCCAAAACTCTAAACGGTTTCTAATTCGGCCGCCGATAAGGCCTTCAATTAGCAGTTTAAACACATAAACTCAAACAGATAATCAATCAATCAAACAGATAGAAATGCAATATAATAGATAATCTTATTCAATTTCAGTTTCGATTTCAATCAGTCCATTCAGTACTTCAGTTGGTTCAATTATCAGTCATTATCAGTTCAGTTTAGCAGTAACCAGTAGCTAATTCAGTAGTTTATCGGTAATCAGTACGAGGGTTGTTACAACAAATTTCCCTAAGGGCCTTGCATGCATCTCTCTCTATTTCTCTCTCATTTTCTCTCAAAATCCCTAAGTTCCAACCACATTTCTTCATCACTACCAAGCACCACCACCACCACTCCATTCCGGCAGCAAGGAGAGGTTTTCCAGAGGCTTAGAGGCAGCAAATTTGGTCCAAGAAGCAGCCAAAGCTTTGGTCTTCAAGGGTAAGTTCACTTCACCCTCTTTTGAGCTCAATTTTGCACCAATTTCTTAGCCTATTTGCTTGCTGTTTTGAGCTCCGACCCTAACTGAAACTAGGCCTATTTTGAGCTGTTCTACATGTTTGTTGAAGGGCTCAACCTTGTTTGAGAGCCCCATCTTACACTTGTTTCAATACCCTCTTGTATGCCATTATTTTGCATGGTATTTTTAGCATATGTGTAATCTGTTTTTGAGCATGATATAAACTGTGAGTAGGCTTATTTTGAGTCCTTCTACAACATTGTGGAAGGGCTCAACTTTTTTTGGGACCTCCATGCATGACTTGCCATTGAACCTCTTTTGGGTCCCTATTTTTGCATGCTTTGGTTAGCCTATTTTTCTTCTGTTTTTAGGCCATAATCAGAACTGAAAGTGGCCATATTTTGACCTTTTTGGAATATTTTATTAAGGGTCTTTGGCTGTTTGGTGATTGCTTTGTATACTTCATGTTATACCCTCTTGTGGCCTCAATCTTGCATTGCATTTTGAGCATGTTTGCATACTGATTTGAGGCTTGTAATCTACTGTAAATGTTAATGTTTTTAGGCCCTCTTCATTGTTTTAGAAGGGTATTTTGCCATTTGGGCTTTGCCTCTATCACTTGCTTCATTGTTTCCCTTGCGGAGCCATTTTTGTATGCCATTTTAGCCCTACTTGTGATTGCTGTTTGGCCATGTTTTGTACTGTAAAAATGTGATTTTTGGGGCTGCCTTGCTTCTGATTTTTCATGTCATGTTCAAATTATGCATGTATTGTATAGCTACAAGTCATTTCGGATGCCTAGTTTTGCATTTCGGGAGAGATTCCTTGCATCGGGTTTCATTTCGCCGGGTTTCGGGGCTGTTTCGCCCCTCATTTTGCTACTAATTTTTGCATGTTTGCATGTCATATTCCGTGTCTTTGCCATGTCTCATTAGAGTGGCATTTCGGTGCCTGAGGGTCAGTTCTCGGTTTGCGTGCACGCGTGCACGCATTTCGAGGTGTCTTGTTTTTATCTGATGGCCTCCTATGTGAGTGCGGCTGAGGCTCTCTCATGTTGGTGTAAGCCTATATTGCATTGCGTATGCCATTTCATCCATAGCATTGTGTATGCCCGGTTGTGTATTACCTTGTATAGCGTGTATGCCATTCCATGACATTGTGTATGTTAGGATTGTATATTAGTTGCATTTCATGCATGTCATGCATATTGCATCGTGTTCGGGATAAGAGTTAGCCCGGGCACGGGAAACGAGGTACGTTTCGTACCCCGAGTAACGGAATGTGTCTCAATTCCCCAGTCACCGACACTCCGGATTATCCATGATGGAGTTAGGTTTTATTGTAGCATTCATATGCATTCATTCTATATTGAGTTGTGCAATTCGGCTCCTCGGCCATCATGCATCGAGATGCGTGATTGGTGGCACGAGGATCGAGGCATGCATATATTTGTGAAATACATTGCTATGCCCATTTCCTGCTCTCTGTTACAGCAAAATGAAGAATCAGTAACTTTTCAGAACCTGGCACGCATCTCGAGGAACATTGCAAACAGAGGCTAATTGGGGCATCGCCGTGGATTTCCGCACAAAGCAGCCCAAACATGCATCATCCCATCATCCGGAGCGGAATCAAGGCAGTCCCTGGCTTGCATGCCAGTTTTATTTTTCTTAGTTAATTTGTTAATTAATTAGGAATTTGTACATTATTTGGACTGTATTATTCTTTTATTTGGGACTGTATATTTATTTGGACCCTCTGCGCGAGGGCATGATTGTAATAAGTGTGGGTGAGTGTGATGTATGTCTTCCAACCCCACGTCTTTCTTCCCTTTTATTTACCCGCTTATGATGGTTAGATTAGGGCATATTTCAATTAGCATACAGTATGATAGCATGTTTGCATTCATTCATCTGTTTTACATGCACCGGGCTCGGCGCATCATACTAACTGCATTTGTATTTCAATTCCAAGTTGAATACATGTTAGTTGTAGCATTCCATATGCCATGTTTAGAATAGCCGAGCCTGCTATAGTTTGCATCTTTGCATGTGTTGCATTAGGCAATTCTGTGTATCTAGGATCATGCATGGATTTCTAATCAGCTTCTGTTTTGGCTTGGAGTACTCGGTGAGTTTTTATGCTTTAGCATCCTTGCATGCGTGTGAGTGTTGCCATGAATAGCATGCTTACCATGAGGCTATTTGCTTATGTGATATAACTGCCTGAATGCCTGTGGGTGAAGGTTGGGTTATTTGAATTGGGACAATGCATTGATTGTTTGTTTTAAGCCCACTAGATAGTGGCAAAATCATATTTTCTAAGCCCACCTGAGGGTGGCAAAATCTGCATTTTAAGCTTACTTGCGAGTAGCAAACCATCTTTCAAACAAACAAACAAGAAATGTTTTGTTCCAATTCAGGCGACTCAGTCTATACTTGTATGCTGTGCGCATCACATAGTAACCTAGGCTAATAACCGGAATAAGAACACACAATGTTTTCGAAACTAGATATCATGGTTAGTAGAGGCCGGTCTTTGACCGGGCGAGCGGGGGTGCTCACGAAGTGACATTCCCCAATCGTACCCAAGTTCTCGAGCCGAGGCAACTTTGGTGATGACGGACACGTGGCCTTTGGCACCGAGTCAGGGTTTCCTAAATTTCCCCATTAAAAAATATTTAGGTGGCGACTCTGTATCTGGCAAAGCAGTCCATGTTTGGCACTTCTTTCAAAAAAATCTGTTTTCTCAAAACGATTTGCCGGATTTGGACTCTTTGGTTCAAGATTAAGAACCGTGACATTTGAGTCCTTCGAACTGTAGTGACGCAATATCGAACCAGAAACGGGGGGGGACTCGCACTCCTCGCCCGGGATGCGTTCGGGGACGTCTACAGTGGCTTCCGCATATTCCTTCATGTATCTCATACAAGGAGTTTTCAATTTGTAAAGGATGCACACACCTCAAAAGGGGTCCAGTAAAAGATTTTCTGTAGAGATGTTCTTCTGCTGTCAGACTGAATCTTGCCGACTTAAGTTTGATCTTGTGTGCTTCTTTATGATCATCTGGCAGTTTTCCCTCTTTAAGGAATACTATTATTGCATCCATCCAGCTTAGTCACATCTCTACACACATTGCTTCATGCTCTGTGTTCAGTGGTTCTACACTTGGACCTGACAAGTAGTTAACCATTATTGTCCTTGCCTCTCTTGGTTTCATTGCACAAGCCAGGTTGGCTAAGGCATCGGCATGGCTGTTGTTATCTCGGCTGAGTTGCTATAATCGGCAATTTTGGAACAATGCCATCAGTTTGCCCACCTCCTTTACATAGGCCATCATCCTTTCATCTCAGGCTGCATATTCGCCTGTTGTCTGGTTGACGATAAGCTGGGAGTCACAAAAGACCATTACCTCGTCGGCTTCTATTGTTGCTGCTAACTTGAATCCTGCTATCAATGCTTTATACTCTGCTTCGTTGTTTGAGGCCTTAAAACCCAAATGAATGGATTGTTCCAATATCTGCCCATCCGGTGATACTAGCACTACTTTTGCCCCCGCTCCTTGTCGATTTGAACTTCCATCAACAAACAGGCGAAATGAGTCGCCGACATAAATACTGCAGGGCCTGAGTTTCTCTTCTTTCCTCTATTCTGCTATCCCCAGCTGGGTTTCTCTTTGTTCATCTGGACATCATGTACCTCGGCTCAACGAAGCCTGATGTATGATGGCGCCTGGTGTAAATTCGGCCACGAAGTCGGCTAAAACTTAGCCTTTGATTGCTGTTCTTGGTCTGAATTTCAGGTCATATTGGCCTAACACCACTGCCCATCTGGCTATCTTGCCTGTCAGATCTCCTTGCTATAACAGGGACTTCAGCGGATGCTTAGTTAACACCATAATCTTGTGGGCTTGAAAGTAATGGTTCAGCTTCTTTGAAGCCATTACCAAAGCTAATGTTAGCTTTTCCAAAGGTAGATATCTAGTCTCTGCATCTGCTAGGGTTTTACTCACGTAGTAAACTGCCCTCTATTCTCCCTTATCTTCCTTGATTATTACTACACTTATTGCATGCTCTGAGACTGCCAAGTATAAGAACAGCTCATCTCCAGGTACTAGATTTGAGAGAACTGGAGCTGTGGTCAAGTATTTCTTCAAGTCGGCCAAGGCGACTTCGCACTCCTCTGTCTATAAGAAGTCTGTGGCTTTCTTTACTAAACTAAAGAAAGGTTTGCATTTGTCAGAACTTCTGCTTATAAACCTGTTAATGGCTGCAGCCTTTCCAGTCAACATCTGCACTTGTTTTGCCGATGTTGGGCTCTTTAATTCTAAGATGGCCTTGATTTGATCAGAGCTTGCCTCAATGCCCTTTCTGGTGACCAAGTATCCTAGGAATTTCCCTGACCCAACTCCAAATGCACACTTCGATGCATTGAGTTGGAGTCGAAATGTCTTTAGGATATCAAAGACTATCTTTAGGTCAGCCAAACGATCCTCAGGTTCCTTGGTCTTCACGACCATGTTATCAATGTATACCTCCACTGTTTTGCCTATTAGATGCGTGAACATTTTAGTTACCAATCTCTGATAAGTTGCTCCTGCATTTTTTAACCCAAAAGGAATCACTCTGTAGCAATACAGCCCTTTTGGGGTGATAAATACAGTCTTCTCTTCATCTAGGGGGTACATGGCTATCTGATGGTATCCTTTATAAGCGTCTAAGAAGCTCATCCTTCCATGCCCTAAAGTGGCATCCACCAATTGATCAACCTTGGGTAGTGGGAAACTATCTTTGAGACAAGCTTTGTTCAGGCTGGTGAAGTCCACGCAGACCCTCCACTTCTCATTCTTTTTCTTCACAACAACTGTGTTTAATAGCCATGTCGGGTAGTTTACCTCTCGAATGGCTTTGGCCTCCAGAAGTTTATCCACTTCTTTTTCTACTGCCTCAACATGCATCAGTGTCGGCCTCCTTGCTCGCTGGATGACAGGTTTAGCCGACCTGTCCACATTCAGTTTATGACAAGTGACTTCGGGGTCAATGCCAGGCATCTCGTATGGTGTCTAGGAAAACACCTTAAGGTTTGCTCTTAAGAACGCCTCTAATTCCTTTTCTTTCTCCTCGGCCAAGCCTGATCCGAGGAGGAAGAAGCGCTCTTCATCCCCTTGTTGGACTAAGATCTTCTTCAGGGCTTCCTCACTTTTCTCGGCTGGTTTTTTGCCGACGTCGTCAAGGACCTCCATGTCCTCATCTTCAATCTCTGCTGCTTCTGCTTCTTGTATGTTGCAGGTGGATTTCATTGTTACCATGGAGCAATTCTTGGCCTGCGCTTAATCTTCTCTGACCTCCTCAATTCCATGCTCTGTTGGGAATTGCAACAGCTGGTACAATGTTGAGGGAACAGCCCTTATTGTATGCAGCCATGGCCTTCCTAGGATAGCATTGTAAGGGGAGGGAGTGTCAATTATCGTGAACTCAATTTTTACCTTCTTGGTGCCAGCCTGCACCTCCAAACTTACTGCTTCCAGGGGCCATGTTAGTGTTCCATTGAACTCGACCATTGGACCATTGGATTGTTCCAGATCATCTTAGTGAAGACTAAGCTCCTTGTAAGGCCCCTGAAATATGTATTTACTTTTAAGACCCTAATGTTGAATTATATTTATTTGTTTATTTATTTTTAGCCCCTCGTTTACTTGAATTAATTCGAATCTTGTCGGTTAGCAATTGCTATTTTTATTTTTATCGAAACAGAAATTTCTCTAACCATATTAGGTTCCCTAACTTAATTTAATTCTACCTAGGTTACATGTATTTAACTTCAAGCCCTCATATTTTCTTTTAAAATTTCAAAACTTGCCCCAAAATAGTACTCATATCTTGTACCTTGGTATGCCATCAATCTTGCTATATATATATATACATATACACCTAGGAGAATGTGCCTAGAACTTAAAATAATTAAAAAAAAAAAAGAAAATTAGTCCCTTCACATCCCTATGGCTAGCCCTTCCTTGGAGAATGTGAGAAACCTATTTCCAAGACACACCATCATGAGATATTCTAGGAAATCCAAACCTAATGACCTAGACCTAGGTTGCAAATCTCAAGACTAGTTACCTTTTAACTAAAAATCAACTAATTGATGCCAAAACCTATAATTTAGCACCTTAGTTACTCCCATCCCTTTTGACACCAACCAAAATCCTAGCTTCCATCCAATTCCAACTAAAGGGCTTTTATGTCCTTTTATCCCAAATTTGCCTATATATACCACACCCTCCCTAGCTTGCAAATATACACACAACACACTCACTCACACACATTTTGGTTAGAGAGAGCAAGGAAGAGAGATCTAGAGGAGAAGAAGGAGGAAAAAAGGAGAGTTTCTTGTGCAAAGCTTGGAGGGTAAGCCACCAACACAACCTTCTCTTCATTTCCTTTTCTAATGCATGTTCTAAAGTTTCTGAATAATGTTCTAGATCTGTTATTATCAAGTTCTTATGTCAAAAAAAATGCTAAGGGTTGTGTATTGATTTCATCCCTCTTGTATTCTCCCCATTTTGGCACAAACCATCTTCTTTTTATACAAATCTCTCAACTTTCAAGGGCACTCTTTCAAACAAATTTTCTGAGTTAAACAGGTGATAGTTAGCATATTTTCTTCACAAAAGAAATGAAACTTTCCCATGGCGGAACCCCCTTTTTATAAATTTTCTTGTTTTGGGCATTTCATCTTAAAATCTGTTTTTGCAGTCAACTCTCAAAAATTCCAGAAAAATGTACAAAAATATTCCGAACCTCTATTTTATGTCAAAACCTTCCTTTAGAAGTTAGCTTTCAACTAAAATTGGTTTCATCGAAAAACATTGAGCGGTTTGAAAGAAAATCAAGTTTTCGTAACGGTCGACGGATCTGGACAGATTCTGGACAGCGCTGGACTATTTTCTAAATAACTTAAAATCTGGAAAAGCAAACCCATTTCCGAAAAATGTTCTAGAAACTAGATCAAATTCTCTACGAACCATAGGAATACCGAGTTCGGTGGATGATCTAAAGTAGTCCTTTCGTATTAATCTTCACGTGATGTTAAATCTGGAAATTTGTTATGTATGGATGTTTTGTGCCCTTTTATTCATGAAAATGTTTAATGGCTTATGATCATATCTTGGCAAGATGTTGTATGTGCATGTTATGCTATTTATCTTTCTTATCTTGAGGATGCATGCTTATGTGGATATTATTATATTGTTTAGTTGGACTAACCTTGACTTAAAACACTTAATTCAACGGGAAACCTAATTGGGTGGGTATTGGGTTTTCGAACACTTGAGTTATGAAAAGACGATAATATGTGGTATATGGATTATTGGGATGCGTTCCCTATTTGAACTTAAAGTCTTGCGCAAGTGGTTTTCGGAACCCTTGAACGGAGCGGTTGTATTCGGACCCTAGGTAGCTTGGTGTGAGGAGGGATTTGGGCAAGGCCCATTATTACCGTCTCTTTTGAGGCCCTGCGGTTGGCGCTACGCGGTATATAACCGTTGGTAGGCATCCGAGGTTAGTTCTGCAACAAAGCAGCAAAAGAGGGGGCATACCGAATAATCCGCGTCCGATTCTTGTGGTTGGGAGGACGAAATCTCTTTGGGGGATTTCTAGTTTACTAACATCTAACTTGACCCTTTATTTATTTATTTCAGTATCATGCTTTATTACTTGATGTTATAATTGTGATTGTGTATTGGACTGGGAAAAAGGGGTAGGGTGTGTGTGTGTTTACTGGGCATTCAAAGCTCACGGCATATTATGCCAGGTGGCGACGCGGAACTTATAGCGGGAGACGACGAGCCCGAAATCTTCGAGGACTTTTGGCTATCTTAGGAATAATAGAAATTTCCTTTTTGTTATTTTGTAAGAACTCATGTAGAGTTTAAACTTTCTATTGGGATGTAATGTAATGAAACAATCCTTTGAATTAAGTATAAATGTGGTTGTTATGTATTTATATTCTATGTATGTACCTTATCATTGCTTATGAGACCTTATGTCAATGCCTGGTAAGATCTGCCAAAAAGGTGGTGCGCTGCCTAAGAAAGTTGGACTTAGAAGGGAGGCTATTTTGACTCCTCCGGCGATCTGGGATCTTACTTGGTTATTGACCATAGGACTCACTAGTGACTCTTCCTTGACTGCAACCTATAGTGTAGAATCGGGGCGTCACACTCCTTGTGACACCTGACATACATAATGTCACAAGAGCTGCCCTGGTCGATCAGAATTCGCTTTACCTGGCACTCTCCAATCTGGAGAGACATTACTAAGGTATCGTTGTGTAGATGTTGCACCATCTCCAGGTCATCTTCAGTAAAGGACACCATTGGTCCTTGGCACTCCTCTACCCTAGGTCTCTTCTGCCGGACCTGATACACATGCTGTAAGTGTTTTACCATCTGAGTTTCTCCACGTATCGCATTCTCATTGACCTTTGAGTGAATCACATTGATCACTCGAGGTCCGCCTACTTGCGGTTGTGGTGCTAGAGGAGGTGGTGTTGCCGGTGCCTGAGGCAGTCTTGCTTGCTCTTCCCTTGTCCTGGTCTCATCTACTAGGTCCCTTAGATGACCTTGTCTTACCAGGTCTTCCAGATGTGCCTTTAGGGCTCTGAACCCTTGAGTTAGATGCCCATCCTCGTTGTGGTAGGCACAGTGTTTCCCTAGACTTCTTCTTATAAATTCACCAGGAATCTTCTCTAGTGCTCTATAATAGGGCAGATTCCGTATTCTTTCCAAAACTTTGTAAACCGGAATTTGGAATATGGTTGTGACTGCCTGTGCAGCCCTTAGTCTTGTCTTTGGCTTATTGTATCTACTATTACCTCGGCCTCGCTTCGGCGAGTCGTTTCTCTTCTCTTGTTTTGTCGCTTTTGTCCCCAGCGTATCCTCCTCGACTCTAGCATACTTTTCTATCCTGGCCATCAGTTCCTCCATACTTTTTGGTAGTGTATTTACCAGTGATTTTCAAAGTAAACAATCATCTTTCAGGCCGTTCTTAAAAGACACGACCGCCACCTCTTGGTTGCACCCTGGTATCTGGTTGAACACCTCGTAATACCTTTTGGCATAAGCCCTAAGGCTTTCATCCTCGCCAATTCTTAGAGCCGTCAGGGAGTCCACCCTCAATGGCTGCAGTTTGTTTGTTACAAACCTGGCCACGAATATCTCGACCAGACCTTTCCAGCTTTTCACAGTTCCTTTCGGCAATTTGTGAAACCAGTCTGATCCGATTTCCCCAAAGGATGAGGGAAACACTTTGCAGAGCAACGACTCGTTCCCGGTGTATAATGCCATTGAGTTTAGGTACAAGCCGACGTGAAAGTTAGGGTCAGACTTACCGTTATATATCTAAAATCTCGGCATGTGGAACCTCTTCGGGGCTTCGAATTTATTCAGTTCTACCGAAAACGGTGTTCTCGGCTTCACCGAAGAGGTTACCTCGACATCTTGTTGCTTCCTCTGGAGGTAATCCCTCAGATCCTCCTTGGTCCATCCAGGAGCTCAGCTATCAACGGATTTCAGCCTCTTCGGTGCGTCACTCCCAGTGTTGTTATGAGTCCTTTTGGACCTCTCTCCATTAGTTGCGTCGAAACAAAGTTCCTTTCCTTGAATATGCCGATGTTCTTTGGGGTCAGCTTCTTTGGTACGATGCATCCTCCGAGAATCTCCCTTCATTGACTCTCCTCGCCTGACCTCCCTTGAAAGCCGGTGAGAGTGTTCCTTGGTCCTGGTCTGGTGTGCTGGGGGACTGTAGGGACTTTTTTCTGTCCCCCTTTCTTTGCATTGTTCTTGGCCGTTGGAATCGGCATATCTTATAACGGAAACGATGGCTGTATGACGTTGTTCTACATTATGAAATTGACAACTGATTGCAGGTCTGCTAATTTGTTCGCCATTTCTTTCATCTCGTCGTCCCTCTGCAGGTATCTATCTTTCCATACCTAGAGGTCGTCCTCGTTATAATACCCGCCTCGGTCTGACTTCTTTGGTACGTCGCCCTCTTTGCCGATATCTTTCTCTCCGGGATTCTGATCCTAAGTTTCTTCATTGCAGTTATCCTCCTCCACGTTAGGGTTAATGTGCTTACCACTCCCAATAAGGATGTCATCCCTAACCTTTTCGTTCTGTCCGTCGTTGGCCATCTATTCTCTTTTCTTTCCCACAGATGGCGCCAAATTGTGTGTGCTGTTTTCTCACCACACTGCCAACCGGGAACTCAGTTGGAGAATATCGGCAGAATATATTGCACCCGAACGACCTGTAACAGAAAGATGAGACTCTGGCGATGGTTCTTCCACTTGGGGGCACTCCAACGATCAAGTCAATACTCCGTTATCTCTCAAAGATAATAATTAGTGCTTAACTCACTAGTTAGAATACAAAAAGCGTACCTTAGACTCATAAGGGTGCCTTACTTTTATAGCCAACACTGACCTGATCCATGTAGAAGCCTAGCTTCAATAGACTCTGACTCAATGCTTATCTTGGACTCTCTACTAGATAAAGATAAACTCCCTAAGAGCTTTATCCTTATCCAGTCTGAGGTCCTCCCCTATTCTAGGACTCTTGTCTTTTATCCGTTCATCTCCGATTCCGATATCTCGGCAGATAACCTCGGCCTAGCCGAGATCACCTCGGCGCCATGACCAAGACACATGGCACCTCGGCTGGCACTTCGGTGCCACCTTGGCCACGTGTTGTCATTCAAGAAATATGTCCCCACAGTATCCAATAATGATAGGGAAGCAGTTCTCTCCAATCTATTGTTGGACGGGAAGGATGTTGCTGCGTTTGTGAGGTCGTTACGGGTTACATTCCTACAATTTAAACGGTTGATTTTGTAAGATTTTATATGAAAAATAATTTATGTACATAATTTCTTTCTTTCAAACTCTCTCAAATAATGTGAGAAGTAAAATTTGAAAAATTAATTCACATTCAAATAGAAAACTTTTCTTACATGTATTTTGTCTTATCACCTCAATAAAGGAAATGTAGAAGGAAGAAATTGTATGGACATAACACTTTTGATTTTATATGGAATTATGATTCATCTTCCTAATTTGTTCCTCCAATTTCACTTCTAATAATGTGAAATTAGGGAGGCTAAAGATAAGAAGGAGAAAAGTGTGAAACCGCTTCACATGAGCATGAATCATGTCATTAGAGGTGGAATTTGGGGGACAAAATTAGAAAATGTAGCACCACTCTTTTATATATAGATCATTCACGATTTTTTATTATTTATTTGTTGATCTCATATTCATACCTTCATAATTTTGTCATATTTGTTGTAAAATTTGAATGATTTATTTTTAAAATTATATGTCAACTGTTTTTATTTTTTTATCTTTGATGATATATATAATAAAGGGTAAATTATTAATAGGTTATAATAGTTCAATTTGAAATCCTATTGAAAATAAGTCCTAATAAAATCGTCGTTAAAAATAATTTTTTGTAACAATTTTTTACATATATCACTAAAAATTGATAATTAGTGTTTTTTTTCTCACGATTTTTATAAATTGTCCTTTAAATTTACCATTAGTGACGTTTTTCTGTAACAAATTTTTTAAACTGTCGTTGAAAGTTGAAAATTAGTTATTTTTTTGTGACAGTTTTTTTAAATTATCTTTAAAACTTATAATTAGTGACATTTTTTATGATAAAAATTTAATATTATTGTTGAAAATTAATAATTAATGATTTTTTTATAATATTTAATGAAAAAATTCATTAATTATTATAAGACTTGTTAAATAACAAATTCAGCTATTATGACTTACATAGAAGTTCCCTATATTAAATTCATGTTATTATGAATGTTGGGTCAATCTAAATTTTTTTATTGATTTACAAATGAAAGATTTAGTTGGAATGGAACCTATGATACACCTCCACCGGTTTCAACAAATCTTAGGCTTTGTTTGCTTTTGTCGAACGGTGGTGAGATTGGATTAACAATCGGATGACTCTCACCTAAATCATATTTATTTTGGAACAGGGGACAATTTACCAATCCGTGGTAATGAGAAAATCTATTTACAAAAATATAGTAAATATTATGACTATTAATAATTAAAAGGGTAAATTACACTTTGCGTCCCTTATGTTTAATCAATTTTTTACTTTGACCTTTAAAGTTTATTTTTTCTCACTTTGATTCTTCATTTTTTAAGTTGTTCCTAATTTACTGTTAAAGTTAATTTCTGTTAAAAATTAGATAGAAAATGACACATTAACAATCACGTCACGTGACATAAAAATAATTTATTATATATAACTCACATCTCTAACATAAATTTAAATTCTAATTTAATAATATATTTTTTATATTATATGACAATTATTATAGTATTTTTTGTCTAATTTTAAACAAAAATTAGCTTTAAGAGTAAATTAAAAAAAAAACTTGAAACATAAAAGATCAAAATGAAGAAAAATAAATTTAAAAAATCAAAGTGGAAAAATGGTCAAACCCAAAAAGGGTAAAATATAATTTACTCATAATTAAAATTATAAATTTCTCTAATTTTTTTTTTTTATATAAAGAAAAGAAGAGATGCGCCTGTCTATACTATATATAAACTCTGAAATTTTGATTTATTATGTTGTCATGTGTTCATTTTTTATTTAAAATAAATAAATAAATAGATGAGAACTTAAACTTTAAACTTATATCAACTGAAGAAAGATTCTTACTATTTAAATAACACAACATATATAATAAGGTCTCGTTTGGGAACAAGTTAATTTAGTAATTTTTTGGCTATTTGGCTAAAATATGAGTTAAAAAAAAGGGTTATGCTTGGTAGCTCGAAAGAGCTACGTCCCGAATCCCCCGAATTTTCAGAAAACAGAAGAAGGAGAAGGAAGGAGGAGGAGGAGGAAGCCGAAGGACTGGAGGGGGCCAAATAAATCAGGGTGTGGAGGCAGAGGCGGGGGGCGGAGAAGGAGGCAGAGGCAGAGGCAGTGGCTGCGACGGCGGGCGACGAGCTCTTCCCTGCGACGGCGAGAAGCTCTTCCCTGCGACGAGCTCTTCTCTCCCTCTCCCTCTCCCTCTTTCTGTTTCTCTTCCTCTCCCTCTGTCTCAGAGGTGCGTGAAGAAGAAGAAGAAAATAATAATAATAATAATAATGCCCAAAACGACGTCGTTTTGGGCATTAGAGGGATTAGGGGGGACATTTTTCGTGCTCTCAAACATTATCCTAAAAAAAATTAGTATGTTTGGGATGACTTTTTGACTTTTTACGAAAATATGTGTAAAAAGTAGAGAGAAAAGAGAATATTTGACTTTTTGGTATGAATTATTGACTTTTTAATTAATTTAATAATTTTTTGACTTTTCAGCTAAAAAGATTCTTAAACGAGACCTAAATATTTAATTTTATTTGTACTTATTTAAATTCTACACATATGTCGTGCGCGCTAACCGATATTAAGGAATAGATGGCCGGCCACCTTTTTTCTTATGCCATCTTGATCTTGTGTAAAGTACCGTTTACTTTCAGACTCAACCATTCCTTAATGGTTAAGCATGCAAGAAGATTCAACCTTGGTAAGAACTCTCTTGTATATATATATACACTAGCGGGTGAAGATCAAAATTACTCTCTCTCTCTCTCTCTCTCCGGACTCTTTATGCGCCCACAGATTCTGCTATTGCTGAAGAAGACGCTTAATGGAAGAAATTGGAACCAGTTCCTTACCAATTCCTCCTTCCTCTGCTTCTCCTCCGCATCTCGATGAAGATTATCCCAAGGTTCATTGCTCTTTCCACTGCTTTCTTTATACTTGGAATTCATGGTAGGGGAAGGTTTTGATAAATATTAATATACCCACCAAGTTTATGTGGAAGTCGTGTATCTATGTTGTTGACTTGCATCATACTCTAACATCAAATGTTTGGCCACACAATTATGAAATTTGTTAAGCAAACTTGAATTTCTCAACCAAGCATCAAATGTTTCAGCAGCAGCAAAGCATTAAAAATGACACGTTGCATATACAGGGTGTGCTGAACAGTATTCACCCTCCAAGGCCAGATTGGTATGAGGAATTATTTGCATTTGTCATGGCTAAGGGCAGTAAAGCATATGAGGCACAGGTTAGTGCCTTTTTTTTTTTTGTTTCACAATTAGACCAGGGTGTGCAAGTATTGATTTTGCCCTGCGTTCTTGTTACTGCAATTTCAACCATGTTTATATCTAATATGCACCTCTTCTTTGGTAAGGCTGCACGTATTAAGACTCAGATCTTTACAAATTTGAGGGGAAAGGATAAGACAGTGTTGGAGCTTGGCATTGGGACGGGTCCTAATCTCAAATATTATGCCAGTGATAATGGTGTTCGTGTTTTTGGCATAGATCCCAACAAAAAGATGGAGAAGTATGCACAGGCAGCTGCAGCAGCTGCTGGCCTACCTCCGGAAAATTTTAAATTCATACAAGCGGTACTTTTTTCATTCCATATTTAGACTGTTCTGCAATTTCTTCACTGGTGTCATTTTTTGTCTTCTGTTCTTAATTTCAATGTTCAATGGTTAAATCTTTAGTAAGAAGGTGCTCTGCGTTGCTGAAATGTTCATTTCGTTAAATATGTGAAATGTGAAATATTGCAATTGAGTTTCCTTTTTTCCCTTGTGTTGCTGAATGATGTTTAATTAGCTCCTAACTTTCCTGATGAGAGATGTTAGTGCTTGAAAGTTATGGTCCCAGACTCCCACGATTGCCTTTGGGCTTGAGGTGACTGCATGTGGTAATTATGTCTTCTGTCGCAGCCTTGACCCATGTTCTTTGGGCTTCGCAAACTTTGGGCAAACCACTCCTCTAAACTGCTGCTTGTATTGTTTGTGTTGAATATAACTGAGCCGTCTTTAGATGACTTCTTCTTCTTCTTCTTTTTCTTTTTTCTTTTTTTTTTTAAACTGGCACCGCACCTTATTTGTTATGAAGGTGTCTGTTTCTTGTTCTCTTCTATTGTATTGCTCACTCATTACATTTGTGATTCTTGTGCCTTTTTGTATGACTATATCGTCTGAATTTTTTCTACTTTTACTCATCTCTTCTCCACTTCACTGCTTCATTGATGTTTTCTTACCAGTTGCAATCAGTCAATTATTTCAGTGATGGCCTCATGGGTGCGCAGAATTACTACTGTTAAAGAAATCAACGTAGTTGTTTTATCATGTGGTGACATTTCAGCCTTGTGTGTTTTGTGGGTTTCTTGATGTGACTAGTGACATAGAGTTCTAGACTGCATCTTAAAGCGTTTGATTTTTGTACCCCCTCTTCCCCTCCCTTCTATTTAACCTTCTTTTCCACTAATTCTAGTTCCAACTTGAGAAGAATAACTGAATGTTGTAGAAAGCATCCTTGATGAGTTGTGTTCTTAGAGCTTGTAGGTGATGAATCATCACCACAAAAAAATCATTCAGTGTGTTTGGTTTTAATTTTTTGAATTCAGTTTTAAAATTGAGTTTTTTATTTTTCGTGTTTTTTTGTTTTTAGTAAATATTTTTAAAATTTTAAGCATTTTTCAAATTTTTTTATATGCACCTCACTTAGATATATCTAAAAAGTCAAATATTTGTAAAAAAATATTTCAAAAAATTAATAAATATACAAAAATATGAAAATTATACTTAATTTTTTTTTTTTTTGTATTTTTTATATTTAGTGAATTTTTTAAAGATTTTTTTCTCTAAAATTATATTTTTTTAAGTGTATTTATGTTAGGTGTGTTTAAAAATTAAAAAAAAAATTCCTTAAAATATTAAAAAAATTCAGTAAAAATAAAAAAAAATATGAAAAACAAAAAAGTAAAATTTTTTAAAAAGTATTTTTGGAAAACTTAAACCAGGCAAAGTGATTGTTTTTCACTATAGGAGCATGGAGATTTGGATTGTAGAAATAAAACAAATTACAGGATTTTAAAAGTTCCACAAATTTTGGTAGGAACATATGTTAGACGAAGTTCATTAATTGAGTTGTGAAACTACTACCCTATTATCGGTGCTTCAGCCCATTTCCTTTTGGGGAGGCATGGTAGTTATATCCCGCTCTTATACTGGATCCAAATTCCAAATTATTGGTTGCTTCCTTGAATTATATATGTTAGTCGAGAAATTTATGTGTCAACTTAGGAGGTTAAAATTCTCTAGACTTAAACGTTGTTGATTTTGTGCAGGTTGCAGAGGTTTTGCCATTAAGTGATGCTTCCATTGATGCAGTTGTCGGAACAGCAGTATTGTGTTCTGTAAAAGACATTAATATGACACTGAAAGGTATGTAAGTTAGGGTGACTTTCACTTTCTTCTCAAGTTAGTCTACTTAAGAAATTGAAGTTCAAGCAGATACCTTATATTCACAGAGGATCAATCTTGAAGTGAAATTCAGTGAACCATAACATTTTCCAGTGAACTACTTGCATATATAATATGACACAAAAATTTCAAGTAGTGAATCAGTTTTCTGTTTTTTGAACTATATTGAGTTTGTCATTAAAACTTCTCCCTCTTCAAGTTTAACCAGAAACTCTGAAGAAGAATGCACACATTGAAGAAATTCAGTTTATGCCTAAAACTTATTGCATGATGGCCCAAAAACTAAAAGAATTGTAATTGGTCAGAACACTTTTGAGTTTGGTAAACTAGGTGTGAAAAGAATAGAAATGATTAGGTAGGAGAGAAAAGAAAAGATAGGATAGTGGTACTGGTCTCTTTGCTTGTTTGGTTGAGTAAAGATAACAAGAAGATGATGGATTATCCTCTCTTCTTGTATGTGAAAGATAAAGGAGAGGGGAAAAAAAGAAAGAAAAGAAAGTCTTTTTAATGTGAGAAATAAGGGCAAAAATGGCAACTAATTCCTATAAGAAGTAAGGGTGAAACTGGTAACTAACTACTAACTCTTCTCCATTTCTACCCATTTCTCTCTATTAAGCCATACAAACAGATGATTTGGAAGAAACTCTGTATTCTTTTATTTTGTCACATTAATGTAATTATGCCCTTTTCATTTATGCAACATAGGCACAAATCCATCCTTAGAATTGGAATCAACAAAAAAACTAGACACAATAAATCAACATAACATCTAAAATGTCATCTTGCATGTATACTTTGAAATTTACCATCCCAAAAGTTATGTGAAATGTAATCTAATAATTTTCAATCCAATAGGCATCAAAATGCCCCTCTATAGGTTGGTTATGTGGCCATTTAACTTGGATGGACTAAAATTTGACTGCAATTGCCCTAACTCGAATGTAGTATAAGCTACTTTTCCTTATTTATTTGGATATGATTTATGAATTTTGCGAAATTTCAAGATCCATCAAGCCATTCTATAATGAATATACTATTAAATTCACAGAGGTGATGCGGGTGCTTAAACCGGGTGGTCTTTTCTTATTTGTGGAGCACGTGGCTGCAGAAGGTATGGATCTAATTATCTTAATTCATGTGATCGAAGTAAAAATCTTGTAGTTCTATATTTCAATTTGAAACTCTTCGTCACTGTTGCCCCACTTTGTTGAGTTGGTTCATTTTTAAAGTTTTCTTTCTCTTTTTCTTGTTTTGGTTGGTTAGATGGTACGATTCTCAGATTTGTACAGGGCATTCTTGATCCTCTTCAACAGCGTGTCTCTGATGGGTGTCACCTTACAAGAAAAACGGGAAAGTGTATATCTGAAGCAGGGTTTTCTACCGTCGACATAAACACGGCTTTCGTGTCTGTTGCCTGTATTCCATTCCCTCTTGTTTACGGAATTGCTTTCAAGTAGAATAAAATGACCAAAATGGTGTAATTCATAGTAACCTGCAGTTTGGTGATGCTGAACATATGTTGTGGCATTTGAGTGTCAGTTCAAGAGAATGTGCTAATGCACATACTAATGCAATCCCTAAGCAAATGGAGGATCTTTGGAGTATTTCATTCAGTATTTGTCAGTGAATTGCTTCCATTCAGTATTTCATTCAGTATTTGTCAGTGTATTGTCATTCAGTATTTCATTCAGTATTTGTCAGTGTATTGTCATTCAGTATTTCATTCAGTATTTGTCAGTGTATTGTCATTCAGTATTTCATTCAATATTTTATTTTTGTTGGTCAAGATTGGACCTTTTTTTTTGCCTTGCATGAGGAAAGTTCATCCCTTACCAGGCTCATCGCCAATTATTTTCATGCAATGCACTTATAATGATCTGAGTTACACAATAATCATGTGGGCTCACTTATGTATGATTTATGATTTGAGGTTGGTCAGGTATGTTGATGATGTGATTGAGTGTTTTAGCAACTTAGGCCATGTTTGATTAATTGATTTGGTTGGGTAGAATTTGAGTATGATGAATTGAGTAATGGAATTACTAGAGTGGTGGTTTTAGGACAAAGATGTAAGATAAATTATGTTTGTTTGTACATTAATGTGATGATATTAGTTTGTTAGGATAAAATCTATGACATTATGTAAAAACATTCAGTTATATAAAAAATGGACTTGTCGATCAAAAAAAAATATAAAAAATGGACTTCATATTTTTCAAGCCCGTATGGTGGTTAGATCAATGGTTGATGGAGTAATGGGATGAATTGTAAATGTAGACATTTTGTATTCACCTCTCAGTGGTTTGAGTGAGTCAAGCAATGAACTGTAAATACAAACATCCTATGTGCACCTTTCATTACCAACAAAGCATGGGTTTAATCAATATATGTGGTTTGCTGTTTATTACACATATATGGTAAAATCAAAATCTTCCACACCTTGAAAGGGTGGCCTCTTCTAGGTCAACCACCTTTCTGTTTTACCTTAAATTATTACATAAATAAACTTTTGTTGATATTAACAAAGAGACTGTAATTTATCCTGGTGCAGCTCTTTATTCGTGTGACCATCTTGCATTGGCTGCACAATTTATTGGCAGCTTTTGGGGTCTTTTTCAGTGTCTCATGTTTATCGAGAGGGTAATTCTATAGCTCATTGTTTGAGTAGATTAGCGTTTGATAGCACTGGTATGTGAGTTTGGATAGAGGATGTTCCACCCTCGCTTTAGTCATTAATTTTATCTAGTGTAACTGATGTTACTTCTCAATTTTAGCCTTCTCCGTTCTTAAAAAAAAAAAAAAAAATTGTAAATTAATACTAAAAACCATTATGATATTTTATGTGGAATTTCCATTACAAGTTCACAAATATTGTGAATTTAAGCGTGGGGTGGAGTAGAAAAAAAATGCGAATTAAAGGTTTCAATTTCAAGCAAGTTTATAAATAAGGGAATGTTAGATAATGCAATTCAGCACTTAAAAAGACATATTTCGTGGTTTTGTAATTATGTGATATTGTTTAAAAAATAAGTTTCCAAATTTAAGATGTGCAAAACATATCAATTAATGTTGAAATGTTCATAAAAATGAGGCTTGAATATTTAAAAAGATGGAGGAAGGGAGGGAGCCGTTGAGCAACAATGGCAGGTTTTTTTTTTTTTTTTGGTGAATAACAACAATGGTAGGTTATGAAAATAAAAAGGATATTTTGTCAATATTGAACAGTGTAAGCAGTAAACTTTAAAGCTAAGTATCATGATTTTTAATATATATTTTTGTTGTGACAATTGATAGGAAATAATATAACAAAAACTTGTATAATTGGAAAATTATTAATTATATTTGAAGCAATGTTCGCATTATTTATTAATTGACACATTTCATGTTATCTTTTAAGACACTGATAAAAAAAGTGATGGATCTTATCATCATTTAAGTCAGTAATTTCAAATTAGAGCATCATATATAATTAATTGAGGAACACAAAGTAATTTCTTCTTATAATGAAAAACAAATTAATCTTTGTCTTACAATAATTGATCATTGACCTCCGAAATAAAAGTATAGAGAAGTGATCAACTGAACTATTCGAGTTGATAATCATGAATTTAAATTGAAAAGGTAATAAAAATTGCTTTTGACCGGTTTAAATTCTTGCACAAAATTGTAAAAAATAATAAAAAAATAAAAGGGTAAATTTACACTCACTTCTTTTCAAATTTATAAAAAATACAGTTAGTCTCATATTTTTTTACAACTTGTTAATCTATTTTTTTTGTATGTGTGCAGATGATAGATAGACACTGGAATATATAGTGCACATATATATAGAGAGAGTATAAAAATTTCCAATGTCAAGAGGAACGTGATGACATGTTCTCTCTTCTATGTTTGCGGCTTTATCCAAGAACTCTTTGGTTGAAGAAGTTCTATTATTATAAGAGGGATGAAAATATTATATTTTTATTCATAAAACTAATGAATTACAAATGAAAACGAGCCTAACTGTTATGTAAATTAACATTTTAAATGAGATTAGTGTAATTATGTCAAAAGTGAAACTAATTATATTTTTTTAAAATTTTGAGGGGAGGTGAGTGTAATTTACTAAAAAAAAAGAAAATAAAAAAGTATGGGTATAAACAAGAATAGAACAAACATGAGGGGTATGGATGCAAAAATTCCATATTGAGAATCGCGCTCGCCCCGACATGTTAGGGTTTCCGCAACCCAACTACGCACACAGACATTTCTTCCTCTTCCAATTGCGTCTCTGTTCTGTTGCTTCTTCTCCAACACAGTTGTTCACTCCCCCATCCTTATCGTAAGCTCACTCTCACACTACTTTGATTCAATTTCTCTTTTTCTCTCTGTATTTCTATGAACTCCCAGTTTTGGGGCTTTTGTATTTGTTCTTTGTTTGAATTTTGCTTTCTCTTTTTTCCTGATTTTGTTGTCCTTGAAATCTTTGTTTCTGGTGTTTACATGTATGTTAGTTTGTGTTTAGAGTGTTCGATTTTGAGTTGTGTAATATACAAATAAATTGATAATTGAATGAAACCAAAAATCTATTCTTTAGCATTTTATTGTTTTCGTTATTGTCGTTGAGATTGATGATCAGTTCTCTTTTAGCATCCGAAGTTGTTATTAAGGTTGTTACTATTTGTGTTTATTGCAGAATTAAAATTAAAATTCTTTTGATTGAAAAGTTCTCAACTTTCCTTTGTGGTATTTTGGTTCTTTTATATGCCCAATGTGGTTAGGTTCTCGTTTAGTTCCCTAATATTCAGTTTCCCTTGACTTATTTTTTTGGTTTTTTATTCTATATATATGAAGAAGAAGGGTGACCATTGGTTCAATAAGAAACCTTGGCCTAATAATAGTCTTGAGGTTATGGGTTCAAGTCTCGGGGCAATCACTTTGTGCACTATGCCGAAGTTTTTCTCCTCCCAAACACACGTTAATGTGTACTAATTGGGTGTTTCCATATATATGAACATTTATATTATTTGATAAGTTATTCTATATATATATATATGTGTATATATATATATATTCTAATTTAATGGGATATGAAAAGAAACAAGTAGTCTTTGTTGTCTCAGTGGCTAAGGATAGTATTACAGAGTCGTTTCACGCATGTTTGTGTTGGGTCCGTGTTGCTTTGTAATGGAATTTGTGCTAGTGAAATTTGTGTCTAAACTTGTTTTATCTTCTTTTGCAGCCAGCGTATCTGCCGGAGAGTTTTAAACAAGGTTTTTTGATACCTAGAAACTAATATGCTTTTTGAAAGATTTCGTATCTTGTTTGCTGGCGAGGTTCACAAGTAATAGTTTACTGCATTGGAACGGGGAGGTGTCTGTTTGAGGTTGTGTTGTCTTTGCCGTAATATAAGAGTTTCTGTTATGTCAAGAATGTTATGAATTATGGGTCAGTTGAGGGTCAAGAAGTTAGTTAGGTAGTTGGTTAAGAGATTAGTTAGTCAGTTAGAGGAAGTCAGTTGTGAATTAGTTAGTTAGCTAGAGATGTGAGGTAAAGAAGTAGTTATAAATAATTGGGGAACTCCCGTATGAGGGATAGGTAATTTTCTGAGAATAATACACAGAATTGTTACTTTATTTCTTTATGTTTCTGTTTCTTCTTCCCTAGCTATTACATTGGTATCAGAGCACCCAGGTTCTTGGCCTGTTCATCCTTTGCAACCTTATGGCCGACGGAACTAGAGCAGCCCAAGAAGCTAAAAAAATTGAGGAGACGTTGCGCTCATTAAATGAGGGTAATAAGAGAAATACGAAGGAAATTGGGGAAATCAGGAGTTCTCTCAAAGATTTGGGGGATATCAAGGAATTGATTGCTGCCATGAGTATGAAGTATGATCAAATGGCAGGACACATCTATGGGAAACAACATGTAGATCAGAGTGACAATTCTAGAATGCTCCGCCAAGAATAGTCAGGGGTTTCTCCAGTAAGAGTTCAGGCTTGTGGGGATTTTCAAGCTCGTGGGGATTTGCCATTCAGGTCAGATTACCAATCTCATCAACGATTTGCGAAGATTGAATTTCCTCGCTTTTATGGTGATAATGTAAACGGTTGGCTTTATAAATGTGAAAGATTTTTTGAGTATGATGTTGTTGACAATCTTGATAAAGTGAAATTGGCGTCTCTTCATTTGGAGGACTCGTCCCTATAGTGGTTTCAATGGTTTGAAAGATGCCATCATCATATTACTTGGGATTTGTTTACATAAGGACTTCTATCAAGATTTGGCCCAAATTCATATAAAGATGCAATGGGTAACCTAACCAAATTGAAACAAACCACTACTATGAGAGCTTACCAACAATAGTTTGAGATTTTGGCGAATAAAACTCAAAACCTCCCTAAAACTTTCTTTATTAGTTGTTTCATAAGTAGTCTTAAGGATAAAATTCAACCAGGGGTGTTAATGTTTAAACCAACCTCTATCACTCAGGCTATTGGGTTGGCAAAACTTCAAGAAACAAGTATTGAAGCCATTACCAAGAAGACTAGGTTGGGAACCAAATCAGAAGGCATCCCTCATTTTTCTTTAAACAGGTCACAAGTGGGTAATGGGGGATATGTTCGAAAAGAGTTATCTAAGGAATTGGAGGAAAAGAAGGCCAAAGGGTTATGTTTTAAGTGCAATGAAAGGTATACAAAAGGGAATGTGTGTAAAAAAAAGCAATTGTATGTTATGGAAAGAGAAGAATATGGAGAGGAAGATGATCAACTACCAATTCTTGAAGAAGATAAAAGGGAAGATGAGGAACAATTATCTGGGGAGGAACTGCAAATTTCTTTGAATGCTTTAATTGTTACAATCTCTTATAGAACAATGAGGGTTAGAGTTAATGTTAAAAAACACCTCATCATCATCTTGATTGATTCAGGGAGTACACATAATTTTCTAAGTCCAGTAGTGGCCAAAAGAGCTAATATCGAGACTGAAAATATTGATTCCTTACCAGTATCAGTTGCTGATGGGACAAGAATGTTGAGTACAGCCATGTACAAAAATTTTCAATAGGAAATGCAAGGCACAACTTTTCAGGTTGACATGAGGGTCCTGCAACTAAAAGAGTGTGATATGATTTTGGGTATCCAATGGTTGGCAACTCTAGGTCCAGTTAAATGGGATTTTAAGCATCTTAGTATGGAGTTTCATCTCAATGGCAGAAAACATGTTTTAAGAGGGGGAAAGAGTGAGGAATTGAAGGTTTTGAGCCCAGAAAAGATGCAGAAGTTGCTGTATAAACAACCACAAGGAGCCATAGCCCAACTCTATTTGTTACAGGCTAATTGTCATGTGAGGGAAGAGGAGACTCCATCAGATTTGGTTGCTTTGCTTTCTGACTTTACAAGTGTATTTCAAGAACCAAAGGACTTACCACCTCCTAGATCTCATGACCATTGCATCCCTCTCAAACCAGGGACTGAACCTACAAATGTGAGACCTTATAGGTATCCTTACTTTCAAAAAACTAAGATTGAGAAACAAGTAAAAGACATGCTTACCTCTGGTATAATAAGGCCTAGTGTCAGTCCATATTCTTCACCAGTACTATTGGTTAAGAAAAAAGATGGCACTTGGAGAATGTATGTGGATTATAGAGCTCTTAATAATGCTACTGTCAAAGATAAGTTTCCTATCCCAATAATTGATGAACCTCTGGATGAATTATGTGGGACACAGTATTTTTCTAAATTGGATCTCAGGTTGGGCTATCACCAAATCAGGGTTCATTCCTCTGACATTGACAAAATAGCTTTTTGAACCCATGATGTGCACTATGAATTTTTAGTGATGCCCTTTGGACTCACTAATTCCCCTTCTACCTTTCAGAGTCTCATGAATGAAGTCTTTAGACCTTTCTTAAGGAAATTTATTCTGGTATTTTTTCATGATATCCTGGTATATAGTGGGTCTTGGGGAGACCATTTGCAGCTCACTTTACAGTTGCTTAGGCAACATCATTTGTTTGCAAAAAAGACCAAATATGTTTTTGGGAAGGCTGAGGTGGAGTATTTGGGACATTTAGTTTCAGCTAAGGGTGTTTCTACAGAACCAACAAAGTTACAAGCTATCAAATCTTGGCCAATCCCTTCTACTATCAAGGAATTAAGGGGTTTTTTGGGTCTCACTGGTTATTATAGAAGATTTATCCAGCATTGTTGTCGAATTTGCTCTCCACTTCATTGTTTGCTCAAGAAAGATTCCTTTGTATGGTCCCCTGCAACTACAACAGCTTTTCTTCAACTCAAAGCTGCACTGTTTTCAATACCAGTCCTTGCCTTACCTGATTATAGTAAGGCCTTTGTTTTTGAATCAGATGCCTCTAGCACAGGCCTTGGGGTTATACTTATGCAAGATGGGCATCCCATTGCCTATTGGAGTAAGGGCATTTCATCAAGAGACCAAGCTCTATCTGCTTATGAAAAGGAATTAATGGCAGTAGTGCTGACAATCCTCAAATGGAGGCATTACCTTCTAGGTAGGCACTTCCTTATTAGGACTGACTACTAAAGTCTATGTTACTCAAAAGACAACCTAAGAGGGGGGGTGAATTAGGTTTTTACAATTAAAAATTAATAATACCCTAATAAAAATTATGACTAGCACAATAAATAAATATAGTTAATGAAATAAAAATAATTAAAACAAGTATTATAACAACTATGTCAGTTAATGATTTTAGCACAGTGAAAATGTGAAATATAGTTACAACAATTTAAATAAAATAAAGAGATAAAGGAGAAAGAGGTAAACAAATTTATAGCGGTTCGGCTTCAACTCGACCTACGTCCACTCTTCAAGCTTCATTTGAGATTTTTCACTATGCTCTAGCTTCACGGGGGTGCTAGTAACCTCTTTACAAATGGAGCAATCCTTCACGGATTTTACATAGACTTTCTAAGTCAAGAACACTGAATGTACTACACTCTTACAAGGTTGAAAAGAATGTGTTTTTGCTTTCACAGAAAGCTACAAGAATTATCTCTCAAAGATAGATATATAAATGAAACTTTAGATTTTCTGTAAACCTCACACAGGAAAGATGGGCTTAAAGCTATAAGACTTAATGTATAATTTCTGAGAGAGGATGTAAACAAAAATTGAAGAACACTTCTCAGAGAATTTATCGGAGGATAGATGTGAGTGATTATAGATCAAAGAATATTTTCTGATTTTTTTTGTAACTTGTTTACATTAGAGGCTTTGATATATATAATGAAACTTATAGCCGTTTATAGCCATTGTATTCATTTGAATTTATAACCGTTGTACTTCCATCATTACAAATTTGAATATCTTCCACTTGAACCTTTTGGCCTTTTGAACCTTTATAGCCATTTATAGCTGTTGTACTTCCATCATTACTAATTTGAATATCTTCCACTTGAACCTTTTGGCCTGCTGCTGTGCTGGGTTGTTTGAACCTTTATTTTGGGCTATTTGAACTCCTGATTTAATCAAATATTAAATACATTCTAACAACATTTAGGATAAAGGTTTAGGTGATAAATAATGGGATAAAATAAATTTTGATTCTATTTTTCTCTTTCAAATAAATTAAAATATAATTAAATAAATCATCAAAATAAATTTTAGATTCTATTTTTCTCTTTCAAATAAATTAAAACATAATTAAATAAATCATCAAAATAAATAAGTCTAACAGTCTAAAATACCTTTTGGAGCAGAGAGTGGGAACTCCTTTCCAGCAAAAATGGGTGACCAAGCTGTTGGGTTTTGACTACACTATCACATACAAATGTGGGAAAGATAATCAAGTTGTTGATGCTTTGTCTAGGAAAGAAGAGTTGACCAATGCTGCTAACTCAATAGCTATGATTCATGCTTTATCTTATGTCTCTACCAGTTGTTGGCTGAAGTAGAGCTTAGTTGGAGTGAAGATGCTGACATTCAACAGTTGATACTGGACCTGCAACAAGGTCAAGCTCATGCTGGTTATGCTTGGGACCATGATATTTTAACCTACCATGGCAAGTTGGTAGTTGGGAACTCAGCCCTCAAGATGCAACTCATTTAGGACTTCAATTATTCACCTTTGGGAGGACACTCGGGGATAATCAAGACCACAAAAAGATTACATAGGAATTTTTATTGAAAGGGCCTGTAGCAGGATGTGGCTCATTTCATTTCTGAATGTGATACATGTCAGAGGTACAAAAGTGAAAATGTCAAGTATCCAGGCCTATTGCAGGCCCTTCCCATTCCTAATAGGGTATGGTCTGACATTTCCATGAATTTCATTGAAGGTTTACCAAATTCTGAAGGCAAGACTGTGATTTTTGTAGTAGTAGATAGATTGTCAAAATATGGACATTTCATGGCTTTATCACATCCCTATACAGCTAAAGATGTGGCCAAAGTATTCTTTGATCAAGTGTTTAAGCTGCATGTCTTCCTTCTACCATTGTTTCAGATAGAGATGCTATGTTTACTAGCCATTTCTGGCATGAACTTTTCACTTTACAGGGCTGTAGGTTGTGCCTTAGCACTACTTATCACCCTCAAACAGATGGTCAAACTGAAATTTTGAACAAATGCTTGGAGAACTACCTTAGGTGTATGTCTAGAGACTATCCTAGGCAGTGGGCTAAGTGGCTCTCTTTAGCTGAGTGGTGGTATAATACCACCTATCATGCTGCCACTAAAACTACTCCTTACTTTGCAGTCTATGGACAAGAACCTCCTGACCATACCTTTTGCCTTTCCACACCTTCTTTAGTAGCAGTTGTGAATAATTGGGTAAAAGAGAGGGCTGTTATTATCAAGACCTTAAGGGTGACTAAGGCACAACAAAGGATGAAACATTATGCTGATAAGGGAAGATCTGAAAGGGAATTTGAAATTGGAGACTGGGTGTTCCTCAAGTTACAACTTTATAAATTGACTACAGTGGCTTTGCAGAGGAATATGAAGCTATCTCCAAGGTTTTATGGGCCATATCAGGTCTTGGAAAGGGTTGGTTCAGTAGCTTGTACGCTGCAATTACCAACAACTACTAAAATTCACCATGTTTTTCATGTCTCACTACTTAAAAAGAAAATTGGGACTAATGTGTTAGCTCACACTACCTCTCCCCCAGTGGGTCTTGAGGGAACTTTGCAACTGAAACCTATGGCTGTCTTGGATAGGAGGATGGTTAAGTGTGGTAATAAGGCTGTGGTTCAGTGGTTAGTCTAATGGGCGAATTCTTTTCCAGAGGATGCTACCTAGGTTAACCATTCTACGATAGAAGCAAAGTATCCCCAATTTCAGCCTTGAGGCCAAGGCTATTTCTCAAGTAGCAGGGAATGTTATGTCAAGAATGTTATGAATTGTGGGTCAGTTGAGGGTCAAGAAGTTAGTTAGGTAGTTGGTTGAGAGATTAGTTAGTCAGTTAGAGGAAGTCAGTTGTGAATTAGTTAGTTAGTTAGAGGTGTGAGGCAAAGAAGTAGTTATAAATAATTGGGGAACTCCCATATGAGGGATAGGTAATTTTCTGAGAATAATACACAGAATTATTACTTTCTTTCTCTATGTTTCTGTTTCTTCTTCTCCTTCCCTAGCTATTACAGTTTTATCATTAGTGGGGCATTATATAGAATTAAAAAATGATGAAGCTTGGTTTTATTGATTAAAAAATTCTTGCTTAGGTGGTATATGTGGTGAATTTAATTAGTGATGTGGTGTAAGCAGATGTTATGAACCAGAATGTTGTTGTTTAAGAGTACTAAGTGATTATTTGGTTGGCTGTTGACAAGCTGCAGGAAGTTTGTAGAAGCAAGCGGAATAAGTTTTGGTGAGTTTTACAAAACACAGATAAGACGGGGTCCCTTTGTTGTGTGGCTGCAAGGCCACATGGGTCTAATGCCGCCAGCAGGGAGTGGTCCATATGGGTCCAAATGAGCCCTACTGGCGAACTAATACAAGCTTCTCACCTCCGCCATCGAGATGGGATTTCCGGGTCCAACCTGAAGGGCTATCATTTGGTTTTCATGATGGTATTCAATTGTACGGTTCTTCTACATCGTCAAACAGCAGAGGAAGTAGGAGCTGGGTGAGAGGAAACCATGTTTCCAATCATTAATATTCAACATTTGATGGTGTTAGGCCATACTTTAGTACTCCATCTAAGATCTCTCCAGCTCGGCAGTGGACGCCTCCAACAATACAAGAAATCAGAGTGGATGATTATGGAACTTCATCAAGGAGAGGTAACGTGAATCAGCTATCCATCACTTTTAACATCTATAATATCGGGACAGTCATGATGTTGTTCTCACTGGAAGTTGTTTTATAATTATCTTATTGTTTCTGAGTGTGACGCTATATGGAAATTTAAACTGCTTTAAGGGGTAGTTTTAATTTCAAATTGTTCTTGGTCTTAAAAATTATGTGCATTATTTTGACCCTTCTTGATTGCATTTATTGTTAACTACTTGTATCATGTGTTTATGCTTTGTGTTATATTAAAATAGTTTGTTGGTTCCTTACTATATCTTTCTTTTCTTTTCTTTTTTGTGGTAAATTACACTAACAGTCCCTATAGTTTGAGACTTGTGTCACTTTGGTCTCTGACTTTTCAATTATAACACATTTGACCTTGAATTTTGAATCTTGTTTCAAATAAGGACAATTGAAGATATCATTGCTTAATTTCAAGAGCAAAATTGTCAATTTGACAAAATATAAACTAATTTGACAAAAATAAATGTCAAAAATTATTTTTGAAGTTTTAAAAATTATTTTTACCCACTAAAGATAAAATTATGTAAAATTGATAAATCTTTTAGACATTTATTTATTTATTTATTTTTACCAAATTAATTTTTATGATGTGTTTGGATGATGATCATGTAATAGATGGTCGTTTTTATTTTCATTAAATTAATTTCTATTTTTCCAAAAGACAAATGTGGCGATAATTTTGATATCATTATTAAACCAATCCATTAAATTAAAAAATCCAAAACTAAAAACATTTTATATATTAAATATATCGATTACACATTAAAATCTTACCAATCATCCATTACATGATCATCATCCAAATACATAATAAAAATTAATTTGGTAAAATAAGTTAATAAATGTCTAAAAGATTTATCAATTTTACATAATTTTATCTTTGGTGTTTTGAAATAATTTTTAAAAATTTAAAAATATTTTTTGACATTTATTTTTCTCAAATTAGTTTATATTTTATTAAATTGACGATTTTGCCCTTAAAATTAAGCAATAGGATCTTCAATTGTCCTTATTTGGAACAAGATTCAAAATGCAGGATCAAATGTGTCACAATTAAAAAGTCAGGGACCAAAGTGATACGAGTCTCAAACTATAGGGACTGTTAGTGTAATTTGCCCTTCTTTTTTTTTCCTTTACTTAAAATTTTTTTTTTCTAAATAAGTTAAACTGAATTACGAATTGAATTGATTAAATGTATGCGTCTGCATATGTTGTGTGCATATGTGTCTCTTTCCAAACGAGTTTGTTTTTACTATTTTCTTAAAATCTCTTTTACCAGATAAGATGATGAGACGCAACGATGTAATGATTTATCTGCTAACTTTTTGTTCATTGGAATCACATCAGATCAGAAATCAATCAATCATTTTTTTTTTTTTGATCGGCAAAGAAATTTTTTTTATTGATGTAAGAGCAAAGTACAAGGTACAAAAACAACAAACATCAATAAAGAGAAGCAAGTGCAAAAGTATCACGATGAGTTAAATCATCCCAACTACGTTGGCACTAAGAAGCCCATCCTATCATCGGCTAGCATCCTCAAAGTTGGTGAGCAACCAACCAAAGAGACAGGATAAACTCAAACTCAAAAACTGACAGACACCAGCATTGCAAATTTCACACTGAAGAACAAAAACAGTACAAAAAAACAACAGCATTGCATATCAACCATAGTTCTAAATATACGTACCGGTCGATTCGTATCAGAAAATCATAGCATCGATTCAGATATGGATTGATATAGCGGTGAGAATGAAATTCGCAGCCGTAGTGTCCGAGTCCCGATACGTAGTGGCCTGTAGATACCCCATTTTTGACGGTCCTCAAGACTCGGTTGTGCTTGCAGGTATATCTGGACACAAGTTCGATTGCTCGTCGGGCATTTGACTTTTGCGGCGGAACGTCACAGGTTCGAGCTTTCCAGACCCTATATCATTTCTGCCCCATTCTTGGACCATGACTTAGTCATTTCAGAATGTGTTTCTTGGTGCACTGCCGGCTCCCTTTTGGACTTGCCGGCCCCCACTATGTTGTTGCCGGCCATTGATTGGGCATGCCAGCCATCAATGAGCCACTGCCGGCTATCCCTGATAGCCGGCAACACCCCTGTCTCAGCAGGTTTCACTCCAGATCTTTTGAGCCAGCTGGAATCCTTTTATCTGCTCTCCATACACGTGTATGGAGGGATGAAGCTCTTGCCAAGCTTCTTGAAGAAGCTTTGCATTGTTTTTCTTCTATATAAGGAGAGAGCCTCTCTCCTTATCAGAGGTTCAGATTTTTGAGAAGAAATATCTCTCTCTCTCTCTCTCTCTCTCTCTCTCTATGTTGTTGTTGATTTGTGCCTTGAAGTCCATTTTCCTTGCACTTTTACACTACAACACTTAGAGATACACCACCATCTTTAGATTGAGGTTCTTGGGAGGACTTCTTGAGCTCTGAAAGTGAGGTTTTACCCCCTGAAGTTGCTGGTTTCGAAGTTGATCTTCAAGGGTGAGTTTCTTCCCATTTTTAGCACTTTTTTGTACCTCATTTTGGCCATCCTTGCATATTGTTTTAGGCCTTTATTTCAACTAAAAAAAGTCTTTCATTTAAGTTCTTTTGAAGTTTTTTTAAGGTCTTTTGGCTGTTGAGGGTCTTTAACCCTCTTGTTGGCCTTGTTTGGCCTTATTTTGAGCCATGCCTTAAGGCCTCTGAGCTAGCCTTGGTTTGGCCTTCTAACCACTGAAATCCAATGGATTTTCAGTGGTAGGCATGTGGTCTTGAGGCCTCAAATCAGAGGGGGTGGCCCCCTCTCTTTTGGTTTTTGTTTGCTTGCATTTTTGGCCTTCCAAAGGAGCATGCCTCTCTGTACTTTTGAGGCTTGGTTCAGGCCCTTTTTTGTGACTTTTAGGACCTTCCTTGGCTCTCTCCATGGCTGGTTTGGTCACCTTTTGCATGCATCTTGTATATGTAGTGTAATCCCATTTGTAGCTCATCAAAGTAGCCTGTTTGCCTAGCTTGTGTTGAGTCCATTTCAGTAGGTTTTTGGTGATGTTTTACCATGCCTTAGATCTATTTTGGGTTGGTTTTGTCACTCCATGCATGTGCAATACACTTGTAGTGTAAATCTCATAAACTAGCTTTATATGCTTCTTGCTTTAGCATGTCATCCTAGCTTATGTTTAGTCCATTTCAGCATGTATTTGGTCATCATTTGGCATGTCATGACTCTATCTTTTGCTGGTTTGGTCATCCTTTACATGCTCCATATACTTGTAGAACAAATCTTGCTTACTAGCTTTATGTGCATGATGTTTTGACTCATCATCCTAGCATATTTTGGCTTTGCTTCAGCATGATTTTGTTCTTATTTTGAGGTGTTCTAACACTGTTTTGGGCCGCCATGGCCATATCACTCTTGCTTTGTATAGCTATAGTGTAAATGCTTAAGCTAGTCTTGGGTTTTGAAGCCCCTACCATGCCATACATGTGATGTTTGCATGCTTTGCCATCATTTCAAATGTTATTTCAGTCCATGAAATGTAGTTATACACTTGCATTTGACATGCTTTTAATGCCTTGGAGGCTTGGCTCTTTATGCCTCAAGAATGAACTTTTGTGCATGTCATTACGCCTAAGCCTTTGGCTCATCATATCAGAGCATTTTTGGTCTTGTTATACTATGATGTAACTCTGTTTTATGTTGTCCAAGTCAATGCCATGTTTGGTTTCAATAGGTGTAGTGCATTGCCTCTTTTGTAGCCTTGCATACTCCTTGTTTTTGGCCTCTTGTTCTAGCCCGTGTTGGCTGGCTTCGAGTTTGTTTTTGGTCTTGTTTGGACCTGCCTTGGGACTGTTTTAGGTTCCCTTAGCCCTTTGGGGCTTGCCTTGCATGGCCATGGCCTAAGTTCCTTTGTTAGTTTCGAGCTTTGAGCTTTCTAACATGCTATGCTTGCATTGTCTAGTTGATTTGGCATCAATTTACATAAGATTTCAGAGCTTACCTTGTTGTCACATATCCATGCTTGTCACTCTTTAAGTGTGCTTAAGACTTGTATCTTTGTGCCTTAATCCTTGAGCCAATTGGCATGCATGTTTCCCTTGCCTTTTCATGTTATCAATTCATCACTTTTGGCCACTGATTTTAGGCATGGCTGAGGCCTATCCATCTTTAGTGTAAGCCCATCTTACCATGTTGTCACACGCTTGTCCTACTTCGTATGTTGTTGCATACTTGTCCGCCTTTACATGCCTTGCATGTTTGTATGTTCATGTTGCATTTTATCATGTTGTTCAAGGTTGTTACCTCACATCATGCTTGTATGCCTGTTGCATGCTCGGATTATTACATTGCATGATTGCATGTTCAAGTTAAGCATTGTGTATGCCATCCTTGCATTGCATTGTTGTTTGGATTAAGTATTAATCTGAGCACGAGGAACGAGGGGCGTTTCATAGTTCAAGTGATGAAACGTGTCTTAATTCTCGGTCGTCGACGCTCTTGATGATCTATGATAGAGTTCTAGGCACTTATGTGTTTATTTATGCATTCATTTCACATTGATTTGCACAAGTTGGATCTTTGGCCATCATGCATCGGGATGCGTGATTGATGGTCGTAGATCCGACTATGCCTCTCTTTTGATGTTTTGAGATGATATGGGGTGGCATAGTGCGTACATATCCTTGGAAGACCCTCCATTTTCTCTGTTTTGTGCTATACTGCAGCTTGGTGTCCCAGCACATCAGTGGCCGGCAGTGCCTTGCAGATGGCCGGCAGTGCCTTGTTGTTGGCCGGCACCCCTTCATTTTTGGTTGGCAGTGGCTCCCTATGGCCGACAGGCCACTGATGCACTCCCCAGCATGTTTTTGGTAAGGTTCAACATGAATTCCTTGAGGACACCCTGCAGACAGAGCCTCTAAAGAGCAACCGGAGAGCGTTTCGAGGCGAGAAATCGAATGCGAGCATGCATACCCTTCTGCTTTTGTGAACAGAGCTGGAGCGGCTTTATTTGTTGTTTTTCATTTGTAGTTAATTAATTTGTTAATTAATTAAGTGTTGTAATAATTAGTTATAGCTAGTTATTCAATTCGGTTATGTAATAATTAATTAGCTTGTTAGTTAGTTAATTAGCCGGCATGTATTATTTATTCGGACCCTCCGTCGAGAGGGCCAATTTTGTAATAAGTGTGTGTGCGTGTGTGCATGTCTTCCAACCTCCATTTCTTTCTCCCTTTTACTTACCTGCTTTCGTTGGTTAGTTTTAGGTCATGTTTCAAATTAGCATACTTATGCTTTGCATGTTTGCATCCATTCATCTGTCTAGCATACTTATGCTTCGCATGTTTGCATACATTCATCTATTTTGCATGCACCGGGCTCAGCGCATCATACTAACTGCATCGTATTTCAATTCCAAGTTGAATACATGTATCAATTATCGCATCTCATATGTCATCTTAGAATAGCTGAGCCTATTTCTAGTTGCATCTTGCATGTGTTGCATTAGCCATCTTAACATGAATTAGGATCATGCATTGATTACTAACTAGTTCTTTGTTTTGGCTCGGAGTACTAGGTAAGCTTTTATGCTTTAGCATACTACATGTGTGTCATTGATTGCCATGATAGTATGCTTGCCATGAGGCTATTTGCTTAAGTGTTTAACTGCCTGAATGCCTGTGGGTGAAGGTTGGATTGCTTGAATTGGAACAATTCATTGAAATCTGCATTTAGCCTACTTATGAGTAGCAAATTTCAAACCATTTTCCAAACAAACGGATATGCGATGCTTTGTTTCAAATTAGGCGATCTAGTCTATACTTGTTGTGTTGTGCGCATCACATAGTAAGATTAGCTAATTAATCGGAATAAGAACACATGTGTTTTCAAAAACTAGATATCATGTTTAGTAGTGGCCGATCTTTGATCGGGCGAGCGGGGGTGCTCATAGCTGACCTTCCCCAATCGTACCCAAGTTCCCGAGCCGAGGCAACTTTGGTGATGATGGACACGTGGCCTTAGGCAACGAGTCAGGGTTTCCGAAATTCTCCCAAAATAAAATATTTATGTGGCGACTCTGTATCTGGCAAAGTAGTCCATGTTTGGCACTTCTTTCTTAAAAATCAGTTTTCCAAAACGATTTGCCGGATTTGGATTCTTTGGTGATTTATCAATCTCACATCGCACATTGTGAGATCAGATTAAGAACCGTGACAATTTGAGTCCAAACTGTAGCATGAGGCCCTCGGGGCGCGTCTACACGGCCTGAATCCAATATATTGGGCAATACGGTATGATATGGGTTGGTTGTCGCCGGTACGGACGAAAATCAACGCAAAGAACTGCTCGTGGCTTCGATGCTGTTTCTGGTTTTGCATTGCTGGTCTTCGTTAAAATGGGAGTGCAACTATGAGGTTCACGAGGAGGTCGTGATGTCCTTCGACAGATTCCAGCGTGTTTCAGAATGGTTTTCTGGGTCGTGCGCTGTAACGCCCCAAATTTCTAGCCCAAATGATAATACAACAATCATGACTCTTTCAAGGAAAACCGAACATAAATCTCCAAACTTACATTACATGATACAATTGTTCTTCATGCAACAATACATTAATTCAACAACAAGTAAATAAACAAATAAATACCCCCAAGAGTTTACAAGTTTCCAAGGCTTGAGCCTAGTTGCACAAAACGATTATTCAAACCCACACACATACAACCATTGGCTTACACACAGAGTCACAGTAAAATGAGAGTCTCGTACTCTCAACACACATTTCCTCGCCTTTAGTTAGGCGGCATCACCACATCTTTTCCTTCACAAAAATCCCATAGGGTGAATATAAAGCCCAGTAGGAAATCCTTAACAAAGTATATACATTTTATACAAGTCTCAACAGATGAAATGCACATGCCATGCTATGTCCTTTTGAAAGAAAATCACATTTTCATCTTTGAAACCATCATGCTCAATGATGTCATGCAATTTCAATTCTTCAAAACTTAACAATTTATTTCAAGAGCTGTAAATACGACTCTGGTAATCCCTAAGTCGGTGTTTGCAAGTAAACTATACAAGTACTACCAATTTGTCATTTTTACTAGTATTAACAGGGAGGCTCAACACCTATCCGCGCAGGTTTTTGGTCTTTTACCCCGGACTCTCAGGCTAACTTATTCAATATCATCTACACCACCTATCAAGACTTACCAACGTATTTACCCCAAAACTATTCCATGAAAACTTGTTTCTCAACATTCTTTTCTCAATACAAGTTTTCAAATCAACTTTCAAAGTTTAATGTAATCAAATGAATTGGTATGCCAATAACACAAGATGAATATAAATACTTTTATTCCAGTTTATCATCCAAGGAATAACACAATTCCCTCTTCTCAAGTATCCTCAACAATTAGTCATTTCAAGACTATTTCAACGTTTTGAACAATAATTTCCAAAATGAACAACAATTCTCATATTCCCTAAAATTCATCATTTATATAAATATAAATAAGAAATTTTCTAAACATCCATTTATTTTGACACACAAAATAAATATAATAATATCATTCATGGATTTTCAGTCTCTTTTAAAAATATTCCCAAATTCTAGCTTTTCTCATAGAAAATATACAACTCAAATCTTTTGAAAGAAAACTTTCCAAAATCATCTTTTCTTCAATCAACGAAGATCAAAACCCATAAGATCATTTTAAAAGAACAAGAGACAAACCCACTTTCAAAATCACTCAACTTCTTGAATCAACAATCAATTTTCAAAGCTATCGAAAGATGATTTTGAAAATCATCTAGATCTTGCAAAAATATATATATCACTCTAAGAAAATCCCTACCTCAAGTTTGAAGAAGAATAGAAATGAAATCCCAAAATCAACGATGCCTAAACTCGATCTTCACCGCACACAACGAAGGCCTTGAGATGATAACCCACTTTGATGAAAAAGCAATGGCAAAACTCAAATGGATCTTGAGAAATCAAGGTTTTTGATCTAGTTTGTGTAGAGAAATGTAGAGAGAAGAGAGAGGAACTGATTTTTAGAGAGAGAGAGAGACCTAACAAGAGTGAGAGACACTCAACCTAAAGAGAAGAAAAGACCAAAATTTCGGACTCACCTACCACCGCGCGTACGGCTCTTCTCCCGCACCTGCATTTATAGCAGTAGCCAAACAAGCCCTCCCCTATTTTCTGCACGTGCAGCTCAAGCAACTTCGAATGCATTTTGCATTTTTTGCTTCAGTGAGCTGACCAGGCAGCTCGACCCTCGTAAGCTAACCGAGTCAAAATCGGGATCGCTACAACCTCCCCCCCTTAAAGAATTTCGTCCCTGCAATTTCAAATCAAACTACCCAAACGAAGGGGGTTTCTAACGATCAAAACCACGCTACTTCATTTTAAAATCATAATATTAACTCTCAGCCTTTTTTTTTTTTTTTTGCCATTTCCACCATGGTTGTCTCATTAACAACAACCGTCCATATTAACCTAAACATGAAGCAAAGAAATGATAATCCGTAACTACTTCATGCTTAACATAGCAACATACATAACAACATGTGGTTAACAATTTTAACACATTTCCCTCAAACACTAGGGAATATTACAAGGAAAAACAACTTAAGCATTTTCAAACAATTCCGGATACTTAGAGCGGACTTCTGCCTCCCATTCCCACGTTGTTTCTTCAACCCCATGGTGTCTCCACAACACCTTTACCAACAACATAGTTTTGCCCCGTAGCACTTGCTCCCGGGTATCTAATATTTGAACCGGTCGTTCTTCGTAAGAGGCATCCTCATCTACCTCCAAGTCAACCCAATCAAACACATGAGAAGGGTTGGGTTCATACTTCCTAAGCATAGCTACATGAAATACGTTGTGAACTCCCGAAAGTTGTGGCGGTAAAGCTAACCGGTATGCCACTTCCCCAATTCGCTCTAAGATCTCAAAAGGCCTAATGAACCTTGGAGATAATTTGCCACTCTTACCAAATCTCATCAAACCCCGCCTTGGTGAGATTTTTAGAAACACATGGTCACCAACTTCAAAAAAAATAAAGGTCGTCTCCTCTTATCGGCATAACTCTTTTGTTAGCTTTGGACTGTAGCTAACCTCTTCCGAATGAGAACAATTTTCTCGGTTGTCTCTTTAAGAATTTCCAGACCCAGTAACAGTGCATCACCCACTTCGGCCCAACAAACCGGTGATCTACAAGGTCGGCCATACAAGGCCTCAAATGGTGCCATCCCAATACTAGCTTGGTAATTATTGTTGTAAGCAAACTCAATCAATAGTAAGTGCCTTTCCCAAGGCCCTTTAAGATCAGGGACACAAGCAATAAGCATGTCCTCAAAAATCTGAATGGTACGTTCCGGCTGTCTATCGGTTTGAGGATGATAAACAATGCTAAGAGTCAACTTAGTTCCCAACGCCTCTTGAAGGCTTTGCTATAACTGGGCAGTAAAACGAGGATCCCTATCCGACACAATAGTCACAGGGACTCCATGAAGTTGAACTATCTCTCTAATGTACAACTCTGTCAAGCGTTTAACCAAGTCACTGGTGCACATCAGAATGAAATGGGTAAACTTAGTCAACCTATTAACAATCACCCAAACGGCGTCATTGCCTCATTGTGTTCTAGGAAGCCTAACTACAAAATCCATGGTAACACGCTCTCATTTTCACTCGGCTATCGGTAAGGGTTGTAACAAAGCTACTGGTTTTTGGTGTTCGGCCTTCACTCGTTGACAAGTAAAGTACTTCGATACAAATAAAGTAACATCCCGTTTCATACCCCTCCACCAAAATTGACAACTAAGATCATGATACATTTTAATGCCCCTTGGGTCTACCGCAAGGCGTGAGTGATGGAACTCCCGAAATACTTCCTCTCTGCAAGATTCTGGTATAAACAAATGGTCTAGGTAACGTACACTCAAATTCGAGTGAACGTTCAAACCTTTCTCTTCCTTCCCATTGGAAATCTTAACACAGATTGATTCCACATCACGGTCTCCTCGTTGTGCCTCTATGAACTTACTAACCAAGGTAGGTGGAGCATTCAAAGTAAACAAGGTAGCACTCTCTCTAGACTCACCTAAGTGCAAATCAAACTTGCCAATAACATCTAGCATATCCCATTCCCGAATGGCCACACTTGCCAAACTACTCACAGATTTTCGACTCAAAGCATCGGCCACCACATTGGCCTTCCCTGGATGATAATGTAACTCAAAGTTATAATCCTCTATAAATTCCATCCAACTTCGTTGTCATAAATTCAAGTCTTTTTGAGAAAACAAATACTTTAGACTCTTATGATCAGAGAAGATTTCAAACTTCTCACCGTACAAGTAACGCCTCCAAATTTTCAAAGCAAAAATCACCGCTGCTAATTCTAGATCATGGATAGGGTAATTTTTCTCATGAGTTTTCAATTGTCATGAACCGTAGGCCACAACTTTTCCCTCTTGCATCAAGACACAACCAAGTCCATTCGCAGATGCATCACAATAGACAGTGTAATTCAAACCCCTTTCCGGAATTATCAAAACCGATGCAGTAGTGAATCTAGTCTTAAGCTCTTGGAATGACTTTTCACAAGCCTCACTCCACACAAATTTGATACCCTTTCTAGTCAACTTAGTCAAAGGTGCAACTAGTCTAAAGAAGTCCCTTACAAAACGTCGATAATATCCCGTTAATCCTAAGAAACTCCGAATTTCAAAAACATTCTTCGGTGGTTCCCAATCCTGTACGGCATCTATTGTTGAGGAGTCTACATTCACTTCCTCTTTAGACACTACATGTCTCAAAAACTTCATCTCTGTTAACCAAAACTCACATTTTTCAAATTTGGCATACAATTGGTGCTCACTAAGTAAACCCAGCACTACCCGCAAGTGAGTCTCGTGTTCCTCTTTAAAGGTTAAATAAATCAAGATGTCGTCCACAAAATGGTCCAAGTATTCCCGAAAAATTTTGTTCATCAAATCCATAAAGGAAGCTGGTGCATTGGTCAACCCAAAAGGCATTACAAGGAATTCATAGTGGTCATAATGAGTACGAAAGGCCGTCTTCTGAATCTCCTCCTCCCGGACTCTCAACTAATGGTACCCTGACCTCAAATCTATTTTTGAGAAGTAAAGAGACCCTCTAAGTTGGTCAAACAAATCATCTATTCTGGGTAGAAGATACTTGTTCTTAACTGTAACTCTATTCAACTTGTGGTAATCAATGCACAACCACAATGACCCATCCTTCTTCTTCGCAAAGAGAGCTGGCGCTCCCCAAGGCGATGTACTAGGGCGAATGAAGCCCTTGTATAAAAGTTCTTGGAGTTGAATCTTCAACTCATGCAATTCGGCATGTGCAAATCTATACGGTGACATGGAAATCGGTGCCGTGCCAAGCACTAATTCAATGGAGAACTCAATTTCTCGGTGAGGTGGTAAACTAGTAAGATCTTCTGGAAAGACATCTGGGTATTCACAAACTACCCTTGGTAACTCAACACGAGCCCTGTCACTCTTACTATCCAAGAGAGTTGCAGGAAGACCACTAAGCTTGCTCCTACTATGAGGGTCGACAACTGGCGACAAGGCTCTATCAACTCGGTTCCCCAGAAAATAGAAACGATCAACACCCAAAGTTGTAACGACCCCATACGTATAATGATTAGTACTTGATTAATTAAGAGGATTTGAAATTTAATTGCCGAGTATTATAATTTAATTTGGGACTTATAAGAATTGTGGGATCTGACTTGTATATGATTCTATTAAAGATCTATTTTGGAATTAGAAATTAAGGGTCCAAATGGCTTAAGGAAGTGAAGTTAAGAAGTTGAATCAATTTAATCTTAATTATGGACCCATTTGGGAGTTTAATTAAATTTTCGTTTCAGTTTAGTAAAATTGAGATTCGATTAATTAGATCCTAATTGGAGTTAATCAAGTTAATTAAGTTATGAAGATTGAGAATTGTAATTATTACGAATTAAATTTATTTATGGGGTGCCTAATTTGAATATGTAATTTAATTGACGAAAATTTGGAATCTAATCAGAAGTTGAAGGCCTAGATGATTTAAGAAAACAAAATTGAAGATGATAATAAGTTCAATTTAATAATTGGAGCCTTTTGGGATATTGATTAAAAATCTGATTCAGATTGATAAATTTAGTTATGATTGATTGGGGCTTATTTGAAGTCAATTAGACTAATTGAGCTATGTAGAAATTTATCAGTCACGATCAAATATGGTTAATTGTGGTTTAATTAAATTAAAGCGTAATTGGTGTGCCAAACTAATCCTAATTAATTAAGTTGATGTGCAATTAGTAAATTAAGTTAATTCTAAATAATTACATAATTAAGAAGAAGAGTTAGGACAATGGTGCAAAATATAGAATTCTTTTGCTAGAGGGTGCGTTTGGCTACATGTGAGGAGAGAGAGTATGAGTGCTCAATTTGTTGTTGGTAGGAACTATGAATTGAAAAACACTACAAGGAAGGAGAGAGAGAGAGAGAGAGAGAGAGAGAGAGAGAGAGAGAGAGAGGTTCTGCAGAAGTGAAGTCAAGAAAGGAGAAGAAAGATTGGATGAATAAAGAAGAAGAGGGTTTTGTGGGATACTAAAATTAAAGTCAAAAATTATGAAAAATTCATCTTAAGGTAAGAAATTTCATCCTCTTTCTAGTGTTGTTTACTTAATCTAAACAAAAATTTATTGAAGGTGGATTTTGAGAAGATTCAAAATAAAGATTTGGGGATTAATTATAATTTCATAGAAATTAGATTTGTATGTTAAATCAAGTTGAGTTGAAAGACATGAGTTTTGATTCTTTTAATTTGTTAAATTTGGATTCAATTTAGAGAATTATTCTTGGATTAAGTTCTATAAATTACATGCAACAAGGGTTTATTTAAGATTTGGCCCATACAAATGAGTTAGGTTAATGATTATGGAAATCAATTTAGAAATTAATTATTTTGCATTTAATTTTTGTAATCTTGCATGAATTTGGGCCTTATTTCTACATGCATGTAATTTGGATGAATTAAAGAATAAATATGGGTTTTGATTTTAATTATTAACCCATGCATGTAATATAATCCAAGAGTTTGGCTCAAATTAAACATATTTTGGAACATCTATGACTATGAATTAAATTGAGGTTAAAATAAATTGAGTTAAGCTTGAGATTAAGGAAATGAGTTTGGGAAAATTTATCAAGTAAGTTTAATGTGTTTTATTCCTCATGAATTTGGACTTCATCTTTACATGCATCAATGGATCTTTAAGAAAGTTGGAGAATTAATTTCATGTTTGAGATGATCCTCCATGCATCATGAATTAAGAAAGTTATGGAATTATTCTCATGGATTTTGTAAGAAATAAGGTTTAAAGTAAGAAATTAAGTAGACTCATAGTTGTGGAAATTGTAGACGTCCCCGAAGGTCCCGAAAAAATCCCATTTTGTTCATTGGGCTTACTACAGTTCGAACTCAATGTCATGGTTCTGAATCTAATCTCACAAAGTGCAATGCAAGATCGATAAATCACCAAAGAGTCCAAATCCAGCAAATCGTTTTGAAAAACTGATTTTTAGAAAGAAGTGCCAAACATGGACTGCTTTGCTAGATACAGAGTCGCCACCTAAATATTTTATTTTGGGGGAATTTAGAAAACCCTGACTCGTGCCTAAGGCCACGTGTCTGTCATCACCAAAGTTGTCTCGGCTCGGGAACTTTGGTACGATTGGGGAAGGTCATTTCATGAGCACCCCCGCTCACCCGATCAAAGATCGGTCACTACTAAACATGATATCGAGTTTTTGAAAACACATGTGCTCTTATTCCAATTTATTAACCTAGAATTACTATGTGATGCGCACAGTATACAAGTATAGACTGGATTGCCTAAGTTGGAACAAAGCATCGCATATCCGTTTGTTTTGAAAATGGATTGAAGTTTGCTACTCGCAAGTAGGCTAAAACACGGGTTTCGACGAATTATTCCAACTCAAGCAACCCAGCCTTCACCCACAGGCATTCAGGCAGTTATATCACATAAGCACATAGCCTCATGGTAAGCATGCTATCATGGCAGTCACTCACACACATGCAAGGATGCTAAAGCATAAACACTTACCGAGTACTCCGAGCCAAAGAAAGAAGCTAATTAGAAATCGTGCATGAATCCTAACTATGCTAAGAATGCCTAATGCAACACATGTAAAAATGCAACTACAATAGGCTCAGCTATTCTAAGATGGCATATGAGATGCAACAATCGATACATGTATTCAACTTGGAATTGAAATACAATGCAGTTAGCATGATGCGCGAGCCCGATGCATGCAATACAGATGAATGAATGCAAGCATGCAAACATATAGATGCTAATTGAAACATGCCCTAAAACTAACCATCATAAGCTGGTAAATAAAAGGGAGAAAGACGTGGGGTTGGAAGACATGCATCACACATACGCACACTTATTACAACATTGCCCTCCTCGGAGGGTCCAAATGAATAGTACAGAATAAACTAGCTAATCTAAGCTAATTAAACTAATTATTACACAACATTAATTAATTAACGAATTAACTAAGTAAGGAAAGTAGCATGCAAATTAAACAAAATGGACTGCCTCAGCTCTGTTCCGAATGATAAGGATGCATGCATGCTCAAGTCGCCTTGTCGGGAAATCCATCGCGGTGCCCCGATTTGCCTCTGTTTGCAACTGGTCCCAGAACACTATACAAAGCTCCAGAAGGTTGCTGACCAGTTTTTGCTGCTGGTTTCCGGTTTGCTGCAACAGAGAGCGAGAAAGGGGCATGGCAACGTATTTTCAACATATGTGTGCATGACCACTCTCCCTATCATTGCACAAGCTCCAGGCAGTGTAGTCCTCGATCCTCGTGCCACCAATCACGCATCTCGATGCATGATGACCGAGGAGTCGGATTGCACGACTCAATGTAAAATGAATGCACATATAAACACAACAAGGCCTAAACTCCATCATGTGTAATCCGGAGTATCAGCGACCGAGAATCGAGGCACGTTTCGTCACTTGGAGTACGAAACGTCCCTCGTTTCCCGTGTTTGGACTAAACCCTATTCCAAACACAATGCAATATACATTGCATACACAATACAACTAGCATGCAACCCTAAACGCAATGCAACCTAATCATGCTAGCATGTGAGGGATGATATGCAAACATGCAACTAGCATACACAATGCTATGAACTAAAAATGGCATACTCAATGCACATGAACTATATGGCATACGCAATGCACATACGAAGATGGACATGCACGAAGACATGAACAAGGCATACACAATGCGACGATCAAGCATGCGACAACATGGATATGGCATACATAATGCAAGATGGACTTAAACTAAAATGAATGGGCCTCAGCCACACTCAAATCAGTGGCCATACATGATGAAAATGAAGCAACAACACACATGCAAACATGTACAAATGCAAGGGACCAAACCTAAAGCACAAAGTGCAACTCCACCAAAGCATGGTAAGCATGAAATATGGCATACAATCACATATTTTCCAGCTCTGAAATGACATACAAGATGGTCCCGAATCATGCAAACACCTCACACAATGCATGCTAGATGGCCCAAATACTGAAACTAGTGAAGTGGATTACACTATAGGCATGCAAAGCCATACTCAAATGGCCAAACCAACCCCAAACAGTCCCTATGCAGGCCAAAATAGTAGCAAATATGGACTAAAATGATGGCTTGCAAAGCATGGAAATGAAGCTCATGCGATGGTCCAAAATGAGGTATTCATGCATAACTCTCAAACACATTCAAAGAGTGGAAAACATGAGAATATGGCATACATATAAGCTCTGAAATATGATTCACAATGATGCCAAAACATGGAAACACCTCAAAATACGAATGTAATAGGCTTCAAAACTCAAAGCTAGGTAAGGGTATTGAACTACAACCATGCATAGCAAACATCATTCGACCATGAGGCCCAAAAACAGAGCTAAGGCAGTCCAAAACATGCACAAAATCAGTTTAAGGCATGGCCAAAAAGTGCTAGAATCAAAGGCCAAAAATAGCATGCAATGTAAGCTAGTAAAGAGGATTTGCACTACAAGCATGTGAGGCAATCAAGAGGCCACCAAACCAGCAAAAGTCAGAGGTATGCCATGCCAAATAAAGCCCAAAAGCCCACTGAAACATGATTAATGCATGCAAGAATGAGATGCTCCTTTGATATGCTATGAAGAGGGTTATTCTACACATGCAAGATGGACATCCAATACGGAAAGACAAGCTCTAGACAGAGCCTATGCAGGTCCTAAAACTCATCAAAAATGGCCTGAAACATGGCTTGGAAGCATGCAAATAAGGGCTCCTTTGTAAGGCCAAAAATGCTAGAAAACAAAACAAGGAGAAAGAGGGTCACCCCTCTCTGATTTTGGCACTCAAAACAGCATGCTAGCCACTGAAATCCAGTGGCTAAAAGGCCAAACAAAGGCCAACACAAATGCTCTAAGGCATGTCTCAAAACAAGATAAAATGAAGCATGCAAGAGGGTAGATGACCCCCAACAGAAAAATGATCTTAAACAAACATGTTAAGGGCCTCCAAAATAAGACTTTTTCAGTTTACACCAAAGCTCAAATATGCTTGCAAGTATAGCTAAAAGATGAAGCAAAATAAAGCCTTAAAAGGGAGAAAGTGTGTTACCCTTGTAGCACAAAAGGACCAGCAACCTCTGGACCACAAAGACAGCCTCTCAACCTCTGAAAATGGCCTCCAAGATGTTTAGAGTGATGGTGGAGGGGTCAGGTTGGGAGATGGTATGCAAAGGTGCAAGAACCATGCACTTTTTGAGCTTGGATGCAGAGATATAGAGGGAGAAGTCTTGTATGCCTTAGACAAAAAAATTTTTGAACCCTCTACAAGGAAGGGGGGCCCTTCCTTTATAGACAAGAGGGACTAAAGCTTCTCCTAGAAGCTTAAAACCAAGGGCAAACATCCTCCATACACGTATGGAGGATGGAGTCTGTGCCTCCCAGCTGGCACAGCTGGAATCAACTCACTGAGACAGAACTAATGGGAGCTGGCCGACCAGTCCAAGTGATCGGCCAACCACTTGCCCTGGTCGGCCGACCAGGGTCAAAAGGTTCAAGTGGTCAGCAGCCTCCCAGGGTGGTCTCCACATGAAATGCAAGGAAGTGGTATGGTGAGAGACTAGTAAATATGGCCCAAAAACCAAGGAGACCAGCTTCCTGTCAAGAAAATCGGCCGGCGAAGAGAAAGGTGGTCTCCAAGGAGAAAAGGTGGTCTCCCACCCTTGTACCACCTTCCAAACAATGAAAAAGGGGTCCAAGCCAAGAATGAACCAAGACGGATGCAAAACGAGGGTTCGGGGGCCAAAACGCGCAGCCGGGTGCCCCGAAAACTGACTGCTAAGCATCAAAAGTGGCGTGCGACCACAAAGGTGGTCTCCCGGGCCACAACATCCCTCTAGAGAGAGTAAACAAGGTGTGTGCCAAAAACCAGAGCAAACGGAGAAAGTTAAGCGGTCCCGAACCGAGGCACATGGCCGACGGCTCCGAAAACCGAAAACTGGTCTCCAAACGGAAACAGTGGTCTACGACCACGAAAAATAGCCTACGGCCACTGAGAGATGGTCTACGAGACCTCTCCCTCCCTTCGGGAAGAGAAAACAGAACCTAGTTCGCAAACCGAGGCAAAGCACAAAAGAGTCTCGAAGTCCGGAGGCAAGACTCTCAGCCGAGACTCCGTAACCTCAGAACGAGCACAACATGTGCAATCACCGAGCGCTCAATCGATGACGTCTGAGTCTTAAGGTCAGTCGAAAATTGGGTGTCTACAGTTGCCCCTCTTTGACAGAACTCGAAAGTCATAAGTGACGGGAGTGAATATCAAAGCCCAGAGATGACCCATTTTTGACAAGGCCGAAGACTTAGACAAACGGGCGAGATAAACAAGAGATGGGCCCGCAGGCGTCCCGCAGGCAGGGCAAAATGCAAAACGACATGCACAAATCCAAACATAACTCATGATCATGCAAAGCAGCAAACTGTAATGAAGCAAGTATTCATAATAAATGCAACAGTTTTAAGCAAGAATGCAAAGCAAAACTACATTTCATGCAGTAAGGATGTAAGAGAATTACAATTCTCGCTACGTCTCACACGGAGAAGATACAATACCTGTCCGGTTCGTCTGGTCGTACCAGCTTCAAATGAACCGTACATACAATATCGTGCCTGCAAAAGAGAGAAACCTAACAGGCACAACATAGTTAGCAACATATGTTCAACGCTATATCAAACGCAGACAAACATGATGCCGATGAAAAAGTACATCGCAATGCAAGAAAAAACATGCGCGACAACGCAAGTTAAGCATGGAGGTATGACGATACCAGTGAAACGTGCACAACAATGCAATCGATGCGCATAATAATGCCAGTGACGTGCATAACAATGCAGGATAAGCGCAACTTCAAAAGCATGTTTGAAACAAAACATTGAGCAAAGAAAAGCAAGCCTCGACGAGGGCAACTCAAACGCGACCTCCGGTTTACCTCTCGGAGGGGTCGCAACATACTCAAAAAGGATACGCTTGGCTCTCGGCGAGTAATGATGAGCCATGCGTCGAGGATTGGATTTGAAGTTCCCGCGGAGGGATTTCGCGCCGAAAAGTGCATTTTCCTTGTACTTTCTTGAGAGCCAGGGACTCCGATCACCACCAAAATTTGCAGGGAGAACAAAGAGTCATTGGAGACCACCCAGGAGGGCCACCGACCACCTAGGGAGGCCACCGACCAAGTTTTGTGCAAGGGGGTGGTCGGCCTACCAGGAAAGGTGGTCGGCCGACCACCTGTCCAAATCCGGGACAGTTTTGTCTTTTTACACTTGTTTCTTTAAATCCACATGTCCCAATCACTATTCCTCACACCCTCAAGGCCGAAATTAGTTCTCCTTCCTTCCTAGACCATTTTATCTCTCAGATCTACGCTTTATACGCGTTTTCCAATGCCCCACGCAAAGTTGTTTCGCGAAATCTTTCACTTTTCTTCACTTTGGACCGATTAAAATTTGATTTCAGAGCTTATTTCTTTATTTTCACCACTTGAGGTAAGTTTGTCTCGACATTTGGTACATTTTCTCAGGAATTGACTTTTGTTTGACTTTTTCATTTCCCGAGAGTTGATTGTCATTGACTTTTTCCAATTTTGGCTCATTTTGCTCATTTTTGCTCCTTTTTGCAGATTTCTTCAAATGGCGGGTCATTTTGCTCATGGTGGAGGTCCTCCAGGTGCCGAGGGTGAGCCAGACATCATGTCCTTGCCCCCGAGAGTTCGGCCGTTTGATCCCGAGAGGTATCATCCTCGGGAGCACGTCCTTCCTCAGGCCACTTTCTACCATTTCACTGACTTTGATGACCGAGTGTCTGCGGATCTGTTGTTGCGGAAGCCAGAGACTCATCTCTCTCATCAGGCACAAGAGGTACGTACTTCACTTTTACATTCTCTGCAATGTATTCTGCATTTCATGCACATTTTATACTTTCGCTATGTATGCTTATCCGCTTGTTCTGAACACATTTGCACACCATATTTCTGCTTATTTTAGCACATATCTCACAGCACAGAATTCTGTTGAGTGGGCACACAGCTTGTTCTGAACACTTAGTCTATAACATAGCATTCTGTTTGCATTTTGAACACACAGCTCAATCACTCGAATTTCTGAACACGCAGCTCATACTTTTTATCGTGAACACGCAGCCCACAGTTTTTGAAAGTTGAACACACAGCCCCAAACTCTTGATGGTGAACACACAGCCCACTTTTTTGAAAGTTGAACACGCAGCCCAAACTTTTGATGGTGAACACACAACCCACATTTTTCTGAAATTTGAACACGCAACCCAAACTCTTGATTATGAACACACAGTCCATAGTTTTTGAAAGTTGAACACGCAGCCCAAACTCTTGAGGTGAACACACAGCCCACAGTTTTTGAAATCTGAACACGCAGCCCAAACTCTTGAGGTGAACACACAGCCCACAGTTTTTGAAAGTTGAACACGCAGCCCAAACTCTTAAGGTGAACACACAGCCCACAGTTTTTGAAAGTTGAACACGCAGCCCAAACTCTTGAGGTGAACACACAGCCCACAGTTTTTGAAATCTGAACACACAACCCAAACTCTTGAGGTAAACACACAGCCCACAGTTTTTGAAATCTGAACACGCAGCTCAAACTCTTGAGGTGAACACACAGCCCACTGTTTTTGAAAGTTGAACATGCAGCCCAAACTCTTGAGGTGAACACACAGCCCACAGTTTTTGAAATCTGAACACACAACCGAAACTCTTGAGGTGAAGACACAGCCCACAGTTTTTGAAATCTAAACATGCAGCTCAAACTCTTGAGGTGAACACACAGCCCACTGTTTTTGAAAGTTGAACACGCAACCCAAACTCTTGAGGTGAACACACAGCCCACAGTTTTTGAAATCTGAACACACAGCCCACAGTTTTTGAAATCTGAACACGCAGCTCAAACTCTTGAGGTGGACACACAACCCACAGTTTTTGAAAGTTGAACACGCAGCCCAAACTCTTGATGGTGAACACGCAGACCACTTATTTCATTTGCACGCAGCGCATATTGAACACACAGTTCTTACATTTCACTTTTGAACTCACAGCTCATTCATTTCATTTGCACGCAGCTTATACATTTCATTCTGAAACTGAATACATCTGTTCATTTTGAATGCAGGTACCCTCTCGTTCTACGCGAGGTTATGGCTCGATTATCGCTAGGGAGTGGTATGCAGAGCTCCCAGAGACCGTTCGTCACATGGTGGACGGGGCAGGATTTGGGCCCTTCTGCGCGGGGCTATCTCGCTACCTTACGAGCAGGACCTTGACGGGGGCACTCGTGGAGAGATGGTGGGACACCACCAACTCTTTCCACTTCTCAGCTACGGGGGATATGACGATGACCCCGTTCGACTTTGTGATGCTGACTGGCCTTGATGTGGCCAGCCGACCGGTTCCCTACGACGAGGATATGGGCGAGTGGGAGGCTGCTTGGATCTATCTGTTGGGAGCTCGCCCACCGATTGACCGATCTTCGGGCAGAGTCAGGTACACTTGGTTCCCCGTGCAGTATAGGGGGAGTATGCCCGAGACTCTTGAGGAGATAGAGCAGTACGCTCGAGGTTTTTTGATGTTCCTCCTTGGGACTACTTTGTTCTCCGACAGGGGGAACACAGTTGGACTATATCTGCTCAGTGCTTTGGTGGACCTATCACAGGTCAGCCAGTATGACTGGGGTGGCGCCGGCCTCACTACTCTCTACTACTATATGAGTGCGAACTCCCACGGACAGGGGAACATAGTTGGCGGCTACTGGAGAGCCTGGGAGGTACCTTCTGCCCTCTTGATTTACATTTATGCTTTTCATTATCTGTACACTGCACACGGCACACTTTACATTCTGTATTCTATATTTTACACTTAGCACTCTGTATTTTCTATATATTCTGTATTCTGATGGCCACTGCCCTGTTTTCCACAGCTATGGGTTTACGCGTACTTTCCGACGCTAGCCCCAGAGTTCGAGGTGGAGGTGCCTCTTACGATCCCTTACTCTCACGTATTTGAGGGTCGATGCCGAGCGAGGGCTCAAGAGACTCTGCCCTTCTTGCGACAGTTTTTTGACATGGTGCGGGCGACCGGGGTACTTCAGAACTCTCAGTTCTTCATATTTTCAACTTTGATTCATCTCGCCTATTTATGACATCTGATTGGCTCATGCACTTGTTATCCTCAAATCGCTTGGCGGCCCTAGGCACCCTTGGGAGGAGATATCCGTTTCCAGTTCCCGGGGGCATGGGCTTCTTCTCAGTATAGGACTTTGTTTGAGGGGCCAGTTGGCAGGGCCTGGTTTCTGGGAGATCGCTTCATGCGCTAGACGATGGGCGTCCCTGAGCAGAGTGTCCCTTCAGCACCTCTAGATGACATGCGGTCCGCTGAGAGACTCACTCCCAAGGAGGTCAATGTCGCTATATTGGGTACCGATGCAGCTCTGCACACGGAGGAGGGGGAGTATGCGACTTACCGCTACACGTACTTGATGCCCCCGTTGATGGGTGTTCGTACTCCTACTAGGAGGGCTGCTGGTGCATCATCGTCAGCTCGAGCCCAGGCTGCAGACGTTCCTTCGTCTAGCAGGGCCGGCACATCGAGGAGTGGGGCTAGATAGATTCCCCTGATTTCCCCGACTTATCAGCTCGCCGGGTTGCCAGATCTTCCGACCGAGTTGACTGGATGGCGATACGGGTCATCTTACCTGATTCCAATAGAGCCTTCTAGGCCCGATCACCGATATGTCAGTGATCCTGACTCGCCACCGGTATGCTCCACTACTTTTCATTTATCACTCAGATACTTAGGCATTCATTTATTCATTGATGACTTAAGCTTGTATCTGCAGCCTCCCAGGGAGTATTCTGATGATCTGCTCGGATTAGTGGCCTCACTTAAGGGCATGGTCTTGCGGAGGGAGACACAGCTGTTCATCACCGGTGTTACAGTATTTTTCAATTTTCTCGCATTTATCATACTTCTGATGACATGTTGTATTTAACCATTTCACTGCATTGCTTGACTGTATGTGTAAAGCACATCTGACATACACCATATTTATACATTGTATCTGCATACACCCACTCTATGTAGCATTCTTGTCTCTACATCTGATATACATGTTGGCTAATATACTCAAATTGTCCTTTTCAGATGCCACCATCACAGGCCGGGCCATCCAGGCCTTCTCGAGGAGCTGGAAGAGGGGACTCGTCTCGCAGATGAGGCAGGTGCAGAGCACCCGTCATAGATGACGAGGAGTCCAGTGAGGAGGAGTTTGCGCATCCTCAGTCAGAGACATCCGCAGACAGAGAGGAGGGCTCCGGTTCTGGTTTTGAGAGTGGAGGTGATGTCGGGGTGGATCCCGTGGATGACAGCTCTGATTCAGATGATGGTGTTGGTGGAGGTATTACAGAGACTACTCAGGCGAAGAGGATGAAGAGGGCCTCCCGATCTTGAGTCCGAGAGTACTGATGCAGATGTTCCCTGCTTTATTTGTCTTTTTTACTAGTAGTTGTAGCACAATGTACATTATTAGGTAATTTTATTTTCTGTAAAACTTGTACCCTTGTTGTAAAATGTTGTAACAAAGGAAACATGATGGAATGAAACAGCTTTTTGAAAAAGTGTTGTATTTTATGTTCTTAGCATCGCATCGCATCATTTTGCACAAAAATGAGATTGAATGAAAATTGAGCATCGAAAATTGCCAAGTCAATTAGTGAACCGATGCAACAAACTAAACAACTTAACTTACTAAGAAACAACAAAACCTTAGCAAATTTACAACTCGATAAGCAAATCCCAACAATGTTGATTAAACAAAGAGTAACAACTCGATATACGGAACTCAACGACTCGATAAGTAACGACTCAATAAACAAAACTTTAACAACTCAATAAGCAAAACCAAACAACAACTCGATAAACAAAGAATAACAACTCGACAAGCAAATGCATCTCGGACAAATGGAGTGACGGAACGCATCCAAAACAGAGGTAAACTCGGACCTTTGACACTCCCAACACATGGAAAAGCTAGGATCTCTCTTCTAGAAACTAGGAACAGACCAAAGACCAACTTTTCTCCATGGCCGACCACTAGAAGGGGCTGGCCGACCAGCTATTTTCCTTGGAGACCAAAGGGGTGGTCGGCCTACCAGAAAAAGTGGTCGGCCGACCACCTGGTTTGGCGACCACCAGATTTTTGACACGTGTCCCCAAACAGTGCCTTATCCTCTATAAAAGTTCCAGCTTCGTGGTTCTTTCATTTCATCTCAGTTTTATATCAAAATGGAGGCATTCCTCATCGAAAATCTCGCAGCTTGGATTGCTACTTTAGATGGCTCGGAAAAGTTGAACTTCTAGGGCTTCTGCTTGAATGCACTATTTACGTTGAGCCGCACTCCGCTGCATCTTCCCTTTCTCCATGCCGTGGCAAGGTTTTGGAATCCGGTAACACATGTCTTTAGCTTCGGCGGGCAAGAGATGTGTCCTACCTTCGAAGATTTCCAAGCTTTGATGAAGTCCGAGCGCAACGAGGAGGTCTTGCCCAACTCTGCTTCGGCCATGCTCAAGCCTTAAGACGAATGTGTGGGCTCACTATGCACGACTCTCGGTCTTTGATCTGCAACAGAGAATTGGACATCCTCAGCTTGATTCAACGTTTTTCTGATCCCGGTGACCGCGGTGGCCATCATTGGCAGGGCTTTCGGCGATATGCCCTTCGCTTGTGCATGTTATCTCACTTTTTGCTTGCCCCAAGCTTCAGCGGGTCTAGCGTTCGTCTGATTGAAGTGGCCCAAGGCTTGAAGGAGGGTAAGAGCTACATTGCCATGACATTAGCCGAGACACTGATGGACTTGGATGCTTTCCATCACCGGGAAACAACCAAATTTGCGGGGAGTCCACTACTGCTGCAGTTAATGTTTCCCTCCCTATCTCACATATATATTGCTCACATCACTCGGCCCTCAGTCTCGATTTTTTCTCACAAAACCCTTTTCTCACTTTTCTCTCAACGTACACCTCTCTATTCTTTAATCTCTCATTTTTCATCCCTCCCCAGGTGTGGCTGATGGACAAGTTACAGGTTGTGGACTCTTGCCCAGCATACTCGGCTCGTGGCTACTTCTTCCGACGACGCCTAGTCGATGCCCTTGGTGAGGGATGGTGGTTCGACTGGATGTGCCATTTGTCCGCAGACCGCATTGCTTGGCATTGTCCTTGGCTCAATCTACCGACAATGAGCTACAGCATGTCCCGGCAGACTGGGATTCAGTTGATTGGTCTGACGCACTGCGTGTTTTACTTTCCTTTCCGGTTCCAGCGCCAATTTGACCATGATTAGACTTGCCCCCCAGAGAGGATAGAGTACCCTGCTGCATTCCCAGTCCGAAGCGCACAGCTTGCTCGGTATGCCACAGCATGGAGGACGAGAGAACTCCTGGCCCCCGCTCCCACTTTCAGTTGCACTTTGTATGATGAGTGCATAGATTGGCTCAATGAAGAGGCACAGATTGGGCCCACTTTGGCGTCAGAAGCTTCGACCAGCTCTGGGAGGGGGCGCAGGAACACCTGACTTAGCTATGCCCCGGATTTATTGCTTTATTAGTACTTTAAAGTCTTCTTTATGAATGTAACCAAAAGCAACTTCAATTTGTATGCAAGAGCAGGAGGACTCTGTATTGAAATCAATAAAATTGAAGGTTGTGGGCACTGAAAATTTTCCGCTTTGGTCAAAAAATGGTCTAAGTTGTAAAAAGATTAATTTGAACAAAATCAACTTTTATTAAAACTTTTCAAAACCATTTTCGACATGGATCAGAACTGGACACGCCTGAGATCTGTCACTGAGATGCACAACCCTCGATTCCAGCAACTAGAAAGTTGCCCCTAGTCTGAGTAGCACTGCACCAGAGATCACAACCGAACTCTTGAATGCTGAATAGACAAAGATGACAGAGATGATCAGATGGACAAAGTTGATCGGGGAAAAGTTTATGGCTAAACTTCAGGATGAAGTTGCCTACGTATCCCAAAGATGGGAATCAAGCCTTACGTAGTTCAGGCTCAGGTTCACTCGAGTATTTTCACTCTCCTTTTACGCTCTAACTTTTGCCAAGGCCGCCCTTTGCGGGTTTTCAACCTTGCGAGCTCAGTTTTTTGTAATTTCAAATTTTTCATGCTCTAACTTTTGCCTAGGTCGTCCTTTCGGGTTTTCGGCCTAGCGAGCCACTCAGGGGTAATATTTCTTCAACTTGTCCATGTTGATCGGCTATGAGAACTCTAGGCCATCTAGGTCCATCAGAACGACAGCTCCACCTGACCAGATAGACTTAATGATGTAGGGACCCGTCCAATTGGGTCTGAACTTGCCCCTAGGGTCGTGGATGGGAGCCCGAGTATCTTTGAGCACCAAATCTCCTTCTTTCAAATTCATGGACTTAACTTTCTTGTTGAAAGCCCTGGCAATTCTGCGCTGATAACCTTGAACATGGTACAGTGCTTTCAGTCTGCGCTCGTCAAAGAGCATGAGTTCTTCAAATCTGCTCTATTGCCAATCTGTTTCGGCTATCTGACACTCAGCCAACACTCTCAATGACGAAACCTCAATTTCAATAGGTAGAACGGCCTCCATCCCATAAACCAATGAATACGGAGTCGCTCCAGTAGAAGTTCTGATTGAAGTCCGGTAGCCCCATAGAGCAAACGACAGCTTATCTGGCCAATCCTTGTAGGTTTCCACCATTTTCTGCAAAATGTGTTTGATGTTCTTGTTGGTGGCCTCGACTGCTCCATTAGTTTGCGGCCGATAGGTGGATGACTTATGAAAAGCCACATTGTATTTTTCTAACAAATCAATCACTTCCTTCTTAAAGTGAGAACCATTATCTGAAATAATCTCGTTTGGGACCCCGTAGCGACAGATAATGTTGTTCCAGATGAACTTTGCAACATGCGAAGCCTTTAACACCGCATAAGATTGGGCCTCGACCCACTTTGTGAAATAATCTATCGCGACCAGAATGAACTCATGCCCATTAGAACCCTTCGGAGCAACGGCCCCGATCACATCCATTCCCCAAACTGAAAATGGCCATGGTGAAGTCATATTGTACAGCTTCAACGGCGGGATGTTCATGCGGTTTGCATGGATCTGACATTTGTGGCATCGCCGAACAAAGCCGATACAATCCTCCTCCATGGTGGACCAGTAGTAACCCTGTCTGAGGATCTTCCGAGCTAACATTACCCCGTTCATATGCGCTCCACACTCTCCTCTATGGATGGCCTCCATTAAGCGCTTCGATTCTTTGGCATCAACGCATAACTTATGCATTCCCAAATAACCCCTCTTGTACAATTTACCCCCGCAAATGATGAACAGAACGGCCATTCTTCTGATTGCCCTTTTATCCTTGGCATTTGCCCCTGGTGGATACGCCTCTTTTTCCAAGAAGTTCAGACATCGTAGTACCAGGGGTTCTCATCTTGAACCTCATCTATAGCAGCAATCGACTCGTAAGCTGGTGCAAATTTCTGGTCAATGATGATCGGACGCATCCGGACTTCGAAAGGGATGTCTATCATGGAAGATAGAGTTGCTAGTGAATCTGCGAACCCGTTGTTCTCTCTTAACAGATGAGCAAAGTTTAGTTTCTCAAACCGATGAATTAACAAATCCAAGGTCTGGTGACACATTATCATCTTTTCTTTTTTGACTTTCCAATCTCCTTTCGCTTAAGATACAACAAGGTTCGACTCCCCGATGACGTCCAACCGTTTTGCCTCTAGTTCCAGGGCTGCTTCTAAACCAGCAATGCATGCTTCATATTCTGCTTCGTTGTTCAAGACTTTGAACCGGAGTTTGAAGGCTAGAGGGATACGGGAACTGTCAGGTGCTATTAGCAACACTCCTACCCCATACCTGTATTGGTTTGACGCTCTGTCAAAGTACATCGTCCAAGTTTCGTCTTCGATATGCAAAATGGCCTCATTTGGGAATAAGTACTCAACTGCTTCACCTCCTTCCATTGGATGATCGGCTAAGAACTCCGCTACCGCTCTTCCCTTGACTGACTTATGCGTCACATATTTCAGATCGAATTCGGAAAGCAATAGTAACCAACGAGCTAGCCTACCCGTAAGTGCAGGTTTCTCAAAGAGATATTTGATAGGATCTGATCTTGAAACCAACATTACAGAGTGAGCTAACAGGATAGTGCCGCAGCTTCCTGGTAGCCCATACCAAGGCCAAACAAGCCTTCTCGAGTGGAGTGTAGCAGGTCTCGTAATCCAACATCTTCTTGCTCAGATAGTAGATAGCTTTCTCCACTTTATCCTCTGATTCCTGCACAAGCGAGCAGCCCATCGTAGTTTCAGTCACTGAAAGGTACAAAATCAACGGTTTTCCTGGCTCAGGTGGCGACAATACAAGTGGGTTCTGTAAGTATTCCTTGATCTATTCAAAAGCAGCTTGGCATCGGCCGTCCCATTGGAACTTCTTTCCTTTCTTCAGGAGACCAAAGAGTGGTTCACAACTCAAGGTTAATTTTGAAATAAACCGTCTTATGAATTGCACTTTACCCAGAAAGCCTCTCACCTCCTTTTCAGTCCTTGGTGGTGGCATTTCTAAGCTGGCCTTGATTTTGGAAGGGTCGACCTCGATACCTCTCTGTGTAATCAAGAACCCCAGCATTTTCCCTGCTGTAACATCAAACGTACACTTCTGAGGGTTCAGCCGCAACCGAAATTCTCTGATCCTTTGAAAGAACTTTTGTAAGGTGATGTAGTGGCCCTCTCTTTCTTTGGACTTGAAAATCATGTCGTCCACATACACCTCCACCTCTTTATGGATCATGTCATGCAATATCGTGGTTGCGGCCCATTGATATGTAGCACCAGCGTTCTTCAACCCAAATGGCATCACCCTGTAACAGTAAGTCCCCCATGGGGTGGTGAAAGCAGTCTTCTCCCAGTCTTCAGGTGCCATCACTATCTGATTATAGCCCGAGAATCCATCCATGAACAAAAGCAAAGCATGCCCCGCTGTGAAGTCCACTAACTCATCAATATGCGGCAAGGGAAAGTTTTCCTTCGGACTGGCTTTGTTCAAATCCCTGAAATCCACGCATACTCGGATCCTGTCATCCTTCTTCGACACCAGAACAATGTTGGCCAACCAAGTTGGGTATTCAAATACCAGCAGGAACCCTGCGTCAATTTGCTTGGTGACCTCTTCTTTAATCTTGAGGGCCCAGTCTGGGCGGATCCTCCTGAGTTTCTATTTAACGGGTCGGGCCTCTGGGTCAAGAGGGATCTGATGCTGTACAATCTCAAAATCGATTCCAGGCATGTCTTCGTAGGACCACGCGAAAACATCTTTGAAATCTTTTAATAAAGCGACTAAGCGCTCGCGTTCCTCCGAAGACAACGTGGACCCGATCTGGACCAGCCGCGGGTCCTCCTCAGTACCAACATTAACAATAATGATTTCATCAACTAAAGGTTTAACAAATCTTTCCTGCTCTTGATCAATTAAGCGTTGCAAAACTGGAGGAATTTTTTCCCTGTCGTTTTCATCAAAATTTTGAAAGTCCTGATTAATACAATAAATCAAGGGCACAGAAAAGTACTCAAAAACCACATCCATTCCATTCTCATTAAGCACATCCAAATCGTCCGATTCTTCTGTTACAACAGACTCAAAAGAGAAAGAAAAAGATGACCTAGATAGGACTGTGGTATCCGGGTTATCACCCCCAGGATTACCGGACTCAGATGAGCTGGAACCTAATTCCGATTCTACAAACTTGGTGGAATCAGATTCCGGCTCACTACCTAACCCGGTGCTGCTTGACAAAAATCCCTCCTCGTACTGCCAGATGAGAGAGGGTGCGATGGATGCATCCAAAATGCTTGACGGTAGGCTCGCAGCCGTTTTATTCCCAATCATGGACACCGAGAAGCTATCCCCCAATCACTTCTGTACGATCGGAGGATCTAAAAGTAGACAAGCCAGTGCTACCCCCATTTCAATTTCAGCGCTCTCGGAATCCACATTTTTACACTGCTCAACCTCAGCCGATGGGTCTGTCTGCTCCTCGACAACATCATCCCCGGATAACTGCAGGTCGAAGAAGATCTCAAAACCTGGCATGCGATTCCTCTTCGCATTCAACCATGGCTCTAGGAAGTCGCAGAATGGAAAATCCTCCCCCTCTCAGACGAAGCGTCCGTTTAGGGTACCCTGAATGGGTCGGTGCATTAACTCATATGGCTTCCCTGCCTGCTTTGCTCTGGCTCTTCCAGCCATTTCCTTGCCTTTCCTCACCCAGTCCTCTTTGGTGGGCAGATAACCCAAGCCAAAGGTATGCGGGTTGTGCGGCACTTCGGCCGATACTGCGATGCCTTTCCGGCCACTCTTTCCCAATCCCATCCCGAGGATGTGTTGAAGCTTGTTCATGAGGTATATTGATTGTGCGCTGACATACACCCCCTCATCAACAGCCAAGATGTTTTGCACGACTCGAGCCTCAGCCAGAGTAAACCCCGATAAGAACACATCCTCCGTGCCATGCTCGATTTCTAAGACTGGTGTAGACACCTCCGGGGGTGGATGGATTGATGAATTTCCAAAAACTATAGCTACCCTCTTCCCGTGAGGGTATTTCAACATCTGGTGCAAGGTGGAAGAAACTGCCTTTACCTGGTGCAACCACGGTCGCCCCAAAAGTAGGTTAAAGATTGCAGGAACGTCCAAGACATGGAAATCGATCTCGTGTTGTCCTGGACCAACCTGGGTCTGAATTTTGACAGTCCCCATCACCTCCCTACTTGTGTTATCATACGCCCGAATCACCTGGGCAGTTGGCACGAAGTCCGCGGGCTTCAACCCGATTGCATATGCCGTCCTCGACGGGCACACATTAATGGCGGATCCCGTGTCGATAAGAACCATCGGTACCCACTTGCCTCTACATCCCACAGAGATGTAGAGAGGTTTGTTGTGATTTGCGCCCTCAGGCGGTAGTTCTTTGTAAGAAAAGGTCAACGTCGGGGAACCTCCTCCCGGAAAAACCAATACAACTAGCTGCTCCGGCGTGGTGTCTATCGAGAGTTTGGCCTTGTCCATGGCTAAAAAGACAGCCTGTCTATGTACTCGAGAAGCCCATAAGCAGTTCCCAGATGGAGATGTTTGCTTGTATCTTTTTCAACTGTTTCAACACAACCTCTTCTTCGAGTTGCTTCTCTTTCTGTTTCCCTACCTCCTTGTCCTTCCCGGACGCTTCTGGTTGATCTAGATGCGGAGGCTTGAAATACCGCCCGCTCCTGGTCATATGATCAACTTCGCCGATGTACCAGGTATCATCAGGTTGATTGCTCCCCCAATCCTCATCCGTGTGGGCAAGACATAGATCATCGTCCTCCCACCACATTCTATCGGCAGCCAACAGACACCTGTTCAGCTCCGTTACAAAAATCTCTGTGCCCGCAGCACCTTACGTTCCTGTACTCGCAGTACATTCTGTTCTTGTGCACACAGCACTCTCAACCCCCACAGAAGCTTTAGCCTTTCTGGCTCTTTCGGAATCTTCGATCCCTTCTTGTTCTAACTGCTTCAACACAACCTGCTCAACATTTCCTGTATTCACAATGCCCAAGTCCCGAGCGAAATTCTTAGCATCGGCGCTCTCCGGCGATGCATTCTGATCTCCGACCCTTCCGGCCACAACTGATGTACTTGCCCCTGACGGGCCCTGTTCCGATTGAGATTCTTCAACAACGTCTGGTTGGTCATCAAGCCACCCGGTAACTTCTGCTGATTCCTCAAAATCAAACCAGTTGACTGCCATGTCTCATGGATCTTGTTCGTTGAAAAACTGGAGGTTAGCAAAGTCCCCTTCCAGAGTTGCTAAGTCATCCTACCTCTGATCAAATCCGTCCCCCCGTATTACACAAATCTCTGCCCCTGCTGGCAATTCAAAGTTTGGCCTAGCCTAGCCCACTGACGCAATATAGCCATTCGGATTGTATACCTCCTCAGCAAAGCTCACAATTTCCTCAGACTCTGACTCAACAATCCCATTCTCCTCCGAAGTCATCCCTATTCTGTCTTCGACAGTCACCACCATTGGTTCAGGTTGGGTTCGGGAGATGTCCAACATGCACAAGTCAGTGCTGTCATGAAGGAACACCTTCAGCTTGGGTAGGTGAGATGGGGTGATATATATGCTGGGGTCGTATGACATGACCCCGGTCTGGATAAAGTTGATGCGTTTGGGAGGTGGAGCTTGGTTGTGTGGTGGGAGAGGGTTGGTTGTGACATTGGGTTTCTCTGGAGGCACAATCACCCTATTATCAACGAGATCTTGAATCTCATGACGTAATCGGAAGCATTGGTCGGTGTCATGACCGTGCTGTTGGTAAAAGGCGCAGTATTTGCCTGGATTATGGGAGGGGGGAAGTGGATTTGGCAATGGCCGCGGCTCCAGGGGCTTCAAGTGCCCTTTCCTGATTAAAACCCCCAGAGCTTTGGACAGGGGCATATATAACGGAGTGAAGGTTCTTTGGCCTCGAGGTTGTGTTTGGTTGTTTACGAGCTACTTTCGAACGCACCGGAGAATGGTGTAGCCGCAAGGGTTCTTGGGGGAGTGGTGGTGACCATGCTTACTTCTGAAGCTCTGGCAGTTGCGGCATTGCTTGTGCCTGTATTGGTGTTGCGGTTGAAGGTTCTCCTGGGTTGCTCTCTGTCTTGGTCAATCAGACCCTGTTTCATGGCATCCTCAATTTGTACCCCCATCTCATGTAAATCTGAAAAGGTAGGGAAGGGGAGCACGATCATTTTCTGCATCAGTTTGGGTTGAAAGTTGCGCACAACCATCCGTATTTGATCCTTATCCGTCGACCTTATGGTCATCATTGAGGCCTTGGCCCTCTAGCGGGTTACGAATTCAGAGAAACTCTCCTTAGGCTCCTGCCTTGTTGTCTCGAGATCACGGGTTGTAATCTCGATTTGCGTGTTATAGGAGTACTGTGCAATGAAAGCCTCAACCATCTCATCCCAGTTCCGCTTGACATCATCTTCCAATTTTGCGTACCAGATGGCCGCCACATCTGACAAGGTCCGGCCAAACAATGAAAGTTTCTGTAGTCTGGTAAGGCCCATCGGCCTTAGTATGTCCGAAAACAAACGTAGATGCACCATGGGACCCCCGGACCCGTCAAAGCGGTCGATTTGTGACATCTTGAACCGATCTGGCAGCGTCATAGCCGCATCGGTATACCCGTCCTCAATGTCTGGGATGGACTTTACCCCTTGGGATTTCTTGAACAACTTTTCAAGCTTGCTCAACTTCAACGCTGTAGGGTCCACCTCGAACTCAAAGGGAGAGTCCGGTTGATTGATAAGCGTAGGTGCCTTGGATAGTTGAGGTAGAATCGGGGGCAGAGCCGGCCCTGTTGGGATGTCTGTATCCTCCTGGATATTCTGGACATTTCGTGTCTCCCCGGGTAGTAGGACCCTTGGTGGGGGAGGAGCTTGATGTGAGGCTGATGCTCCGACTTGCTGCTGTAGCCGGGTAATTAGCTCTGCCTGCTGGGTCATGACCACAGCCTGCTGTTTGGCAAATTCCGCTTGACGAGCAGCATCCTCCTGCATGAGTTTCATACTTTCTTGGAGTTGACGCATCATTTCCTCCATCCCTGCCATGTTCTGCTGTTCTAGCTGACTGACTAGTATATCTATCTCTGTGGTAAAAACTGAAGCCTCAGCCTGACTGTCCACTGACGGCGTAGACCACTGTTCTGGCAACCTCTGCTCGGATACACTGCGTCTTCTCGACCCCCGTCTGATAACCGGGGGTAAAGAATAAAACACTGGTTGTCCGTCGACCAAATCCTCAGATCGATTGAGTCGACGACCTCTAGTCCAGAATGCTTGGGGAATATCTGCTTGGTCTGAAGCAATTGTGCTAAACTACCCCTAGCGAAAAGATAAATAAAGCAATAATAATGAAATAAACAACCAGACAAACTGACAGCATAACAGCGTAAATAAACACACAACACACAGTTGGGCATCACAACACACAGTTGATAAGCTGAATAGACTGTTCTCAAACACTGATCATTGTTCCCAAATCACTGCCCCCAAAATTGAATTTGATACCCGCAGATAACTGATTCCCAAAATACTGAACTGGTGCCCGCAGGCCTGATACCCAAACTTGTAAACTGATACACGCATTCCTGTAGAGACGCACTCTAAAAGCACATAGCAAACAAGTGAGAGCCAAAACACCCCTATGTTGGGGTAAGGTTTCCCTGTCCTATTTTGTCAGGAGCTAGGATTTCACTACTCACGCAACGGTTTCAAACAACCTATAATTGGGTAAGCAACCTGTCCTAGCTTGGAATGGTCACTATGGATTCCGAATATGCATTAGGTCGAATGGTCAAAAAGGGTGCCCCAGTAAAAATTGGGGTTTGTGTTCCTATCGTGGCAGAGCCCGTAACTGGTCAGCATTATGGCACGCAGCCTCCGGCAAACCGTTCAGGAATAACAGATGGCAAACATGGTGTTCCTAGGTGCACCAATGCACATGCAATGCAAAAAAACACATAAGTGCAAACAAAACAAGATATCATGAGTTCGAGTCAAGTTCTCTAACTCCCCAGCAGAGTCGCCAGAAACTGTAGACGTCCTCGAACGTCTTGGAAAAATCCCGTTTTGTTCATTGGGCTTATTATAGTTCGGAATCAATGTCACAGTTCTGAATCTAATCTCACAAAGTGCAATGCAAGATCAATAAATCACCAAAGAGTCCAAATCCGGCAAATCGTTTTGAAAAACTGATTTTTAGAAAGAAGTGACAAACATGGACTGCTTTGCAAGATACAGAGTCGCCACCTAAATATTTTATTTTGGGGGAATTTAGAAAACCCTGACTCGTGCCTAAGGCCACGTGTCCGTCATCACCAAAGTTGTCTCGGCTCGGGAACTTTGGTACGATTGGGGAAGGTCATTTCATGAGCACCCCCGCTCGCCCGATCAAAGATCGGTCACTACTAAGCATGATATCAAGTTTTTGAAAACACATGTGCTCTTATTCCGATTTATTAACCTAGAATTACTATGTGATGCACACAGTATACAAGTATAGACTGGATTGCCTAAGTTGGAACAAAGCATCGCATATCCGTTTGTTTTGAAAATGGATTGAAGTTTGCTACTCGCAAGTAGGCTAAAACACGGGTTTCGACGAATTATTCCAACTCAAGCAACCCAACCTTCACCCACAGGCATTCAGGCAGTTATTCACATAAGCACATAGCCTCATGGTAAGCATGCTATCATGGCAGTCACTCACACACATGCAAGGATGCTAAAGCATAAACACTTACCGAGTACTCCGAGCCAAAGAAAGAAGCTAATTAGAAATCATGCATGAATCCTAACTATGCTAAGAATGCCTAATGCAACACATGTAAAAATGCAACTACAATAGGCTCAGCTATTCTAAGATGGCATATGAGATGCAACAATCGATACATGTATTCAACTTGGAATTGAAATACAATGCAGTTAGCATGATGCGCGAGCCCGATGCATGCAATACAGATGAATGAATGCAAGCATGCAAACATATAGATGCTAATTGAAACATGCCCTAAAACTAACCATCATAAGCTGGTAAATAAAAGGGAGAAAGACGTGGGGTTGGAAGACATGCATCACACATACGCACACTTATTACAACATTGCCCTCCTCGGAGGATCCAAATGAATAGTACAGAATAAACTAGCTAATCTAAGCTAATTAAACTAATTATTACACAACGTTAATTAATTAACGAATTAACTAAGTAAGGAAAGTAGCATGCAAATTAAACAAAATGGACTGCCTCAGCTCTGTTCCGAATGATAAGGATGCATGCATGCTCAAGTCGCCTTGTCGGGAAATCCATCACGGTGCCCCGATTTGCCTCTGTTTGCAACTGGTCCTAGAACACTATACAAAGCTCCAGAAGGCTGCTGACCAGTTTTTGCTGCTGGTTTCCGGTTTGCTGCAACAGAGAGCGAGAAAGGGGCATGGCAACGTATTTTCAACATATGTGTGCATGACCACTCTCCCTATCATTGCACAAGCTCCAAGGAGTGTAGTCCTCGATCCTCGTGCCACCAATCACGCATCTCGATGCATGATAACCGAGGAGTCGGATTGCACGACTCGATGTAAAATGAATGCACATATAAACACAACAAGGCCTAAACTCCATCATGGATAATCTGGAGTGTCGGCGACCGAGAATCGAGGTACGTTTCGTCACTTGGAGTACGAAACGTCCCTCGTTTCCCGTGTTTGGACTAAACCCTATTCCAAACACAATGCAATATACATGGCATACACAATATGACTAGCATGCAACCCTAAACGCAATGCAACCTAATAATGCTAGCATGCGAGGGATGATATGCAAACATGCAACTAGCATACACAATGCTATGAACTAAAAATGGCATACTCAATGCACATGAACTATATGGCATACGCAATGCACATACGAAGATGGACATGCACGAAGACATGAACAAGGCATACACAATGCGACGATCAAGCATGAGACAACATGGATATGGCATACATAATGCAAGATGGACTTAAACTAAAATGAATGGGTCTCAGCCACACTCAAATCAGCGGCCATACATGATGAAAATGAAGCAACAACACACATGCAAACATGTACAAATGCAAAGGACCAAACCTAAGGCACAAAGTGCAACTCCACCAAAGCATGGTAAGCATGAAATATGGCATACAATCACATATTTTCCAGCTCTGAAATGACATGCAAGATGGTCCTGAATCATGCAAACACCTCACACAATGCATGCTAGATGGCCCAAATACCGAAACTAGTGAAGTGGATTACACTATAGGCATGCAAAGCCATACTCAAATGGCCAAACCAGCCCCAAACAGTTCTTATGCAGGCCAAAACAGTAGCAAATATGGACTAAAATGATGGCTCGCAAAGCATGGAAATGAAGCTCATGCGATGGTCCAAAATGAGGTATTCATGCATAACTCTCAAACACATTCAAAGAGTGGAAAACATGGGAATATGGCATACATATAAGCTCTAAAATATGATTCACAATGATGCCAAAACATGGAAACTCCTCAAAATACGCATGCAATAGGCTTCAAAACTCAAAGCTAGGTAAGGGTATTGAACTACAACCATGCATAGCAAACATCATTCGACCATGAGGCCCAAAAACAGAGCTAAGGCAGTCCAAAACATGCACAAAATCAGTTTAAGGCATGGCCAAAAAGTGCTAGAATCAAAGGCCAAAATAGCATGCGATGTAAGCTAGTAAAGAGGATTTGCACTATAAGCATGTAAGGCAATCAAGAGGCCACAAAACCAGCAAAAGTCAGAGGTATGCCATGCCAAATAAAGCCCAAAAACCCACTGAAACATGATTAATGCATGCAAGAATGAGATGCTCCTTTGATATGCTATGAAGAGTAGGGATGGCAATCTGAAACCGACCCGATGGTGACCCAACCCCCCGACCCCGAATTAAGTGGTTATTCACCGAAAAATACCCCCGTGGGGACGGGGACGGTATTCAAAAGTTTATCCCCGATGATATCCGGGCTGGGGACGGGGATAGGTGTTTCAAACCCGGACCCGGCCCGCCCCCGGCCCAGCCCCGCTTAATCCCCGAGGTGAAATTACAGTTTTGTCCCTACATATATATATATGCTTATGTTTGTCTAGGGTTTCAAACACACACTCAGCCTCTCCTCTCACTCACACGGCGCGACTCCTCTTTCTCTCTCGCTCGCCACCACTGGTTTGGTCTCCCCCTCTCTTTCTCTCACCACCGCGTCTCTCTCCTCAACGGCGATCCTCCGTCGCCACCAATCCTCCCTTATAGCCTCATCTCTGCCGTTCCTCCGTCGCTCCCTCACCGCTGCTGCTTTCTCTCCCTCACCGTCGCTGCTTTCTCTCCCTTAGGTATATATATATATCTCTCTCTCTCTAGGGATTTCGTTTTAGGGTTGACATATATGTATATATATCTGAGTGTAAATTATATATAGATTCAACCTCTGTTTTTTTTTTTTTCCCTTCTAAATTTATATATCTATCTATTTTATCTATAGATCTGTTTATAGATCTGTTTATCTATAGATCTGTTTATTGATCTGTTTATAACACATCAAATATTAATAAAAAAAATATAGATCTGTTAACCTGGATTCTGATATATAAGTTGGCCTTTGGGTTCTTTTAATCTGTGTTGTAGGCTTCTACGGTTCAGATAGCTAGACAACAAGTATTCATTGAAGGGCGGAGAGCAAATAGAATCAGTGCATCTCGAGAAGGGAGTAAGTACTTAAATCATCCTCATCAGTTTTTGTCAAACAGGACAGTTTTCTGATAGTTCTATAGTTCTCATGCATTCAAGTTTTCTATAGTTCTCATACAGATAGTCAATATTTCCATATCAACTCTCTGTCTCAAGTTTTTTGAGTTAATTTATGTTGTTTGGGCATTCCATTCTATAAATTGGGTTAAAAAAACTGGATGTGAAAGGGGATTAGGTAGATTACTTTGAAGAATATCAGAAACTGGATGTGAAAGGGGATTAAGATTATGATTCTAAAGTTTCATCCCTGCGTGTCACGTGTTAGTAAAAAAAAAAGTTTGTATAGTGTTTTCCTTTATGTTTTGTTATTCATTTTCCAAGTTTCCTATAATGCTTGCAATGCAGGTGGGTATTATTATGATGTAGTCCAACCAATGTGATTTTTCAATTCTTGAATAAATGCAATTGCAAGTTACCCACACAGAGTCTGCTTTTATTAGGTTGAGGCGTAAAAGAGAACTTTTGCAGACTCCATTCATCCGTCAAGGCATAGTTTCCCCTACAGCCTCTCTATGTCATTTCAGGACACGTGCAGAACTAGATAGATATCTGGAAGCATCACAAATAAGAGAGCGGGCTGTTGAGAGGGTCAATAACGTCACTGGAATGTATGGCCTCATATTGTCTCTTTTTTGTTGTTGTTGTTGTTGTTGTTGTTGTTGTTGATGGTCTACTGTTTGTTCAATTCATTTAAAAGCTAGGATTTTGTTTCTATTTCTGTACTTGTTTAGACGCTCATTGGAAAGCTTAATTTTGGTGGGTATATGATCATGTATGTTCTGATTGTTGAACTATCCTTTCAATCTCTTGTGCAGATACAATGATTTAAGACTTAGGATATTTACCAAGTATCCTGATTTATTTCCTGAAGAGGTACCTATTTCATGCTGTGCAATTGTTCTATTGTTAAAGGAATATAGGACGATGTAATCTGAATCATGTAACAAGAATGACATTGATGATATTCTGGTCCATGGTTTGCATCATTGATGTAATCTGAATCATGCTGTGCAATTGTTCTATTTCATGCTGTGTAATTGTTCTATGGTTTACATCATTGCTGAATCTATTTTTGCTGCTAGATTATTGGCTTTGCATTTCTTTAACCTGGGCTATATATTATTACAGGTATTCAATATGGAGACATTTAAATGGTCATTTGGCATTCTTTTCTCACGCTTGGTGAGTTTTTTTAGCAATGTGCTTGATAAATTTGTTGTCTCATTGTCTTTGAACTAAAGTTAGACTATTATGAGGTTTTGAAGTGGCTTTGAACAACAAAGATTATTAGTTCTTCTGTGGCTTTGGCAAATGGAAAAAACCATTGACTCAGAAATAATAGTGCACATAATATCAGAAAATGATGTGTATGGTGTTGATAGAATAAATGAATATGATTTGCACAATTTATCTTTTGGCCATTTTTCAAATTATTTCAATACCAGATTGATTTTGCTTCATCTTTTTCGGTCGCTGATGCTTAAATCAATTAGCCCAAGTTAGTGAAGTGGTAGAAAATAATTTATTTATAAAAATAATCTAATTAGAAGGGAAATTAATAAATCTACATGAGACTGAATTCAAGTTGTTGTTTATTTAATTCAAACAGAGAAAGAAATCTTATTAATATTAATTATTTATTTTTTTCCTTTTGTTATTTAACAGGAATTCAAGTTGAAGGAGATGATTGAAGTTGTTGTGTGGTTTGTATGGATATTGGAGAAACAATATGAATTTGATTTTTATGTTGTAATGGATATATATATATATATTTAATTTCAATTTTTGGGTAACATATCCCTTGCGGGTTGTGCTTGGGATTAATTATTCTCTTTGCTACTTGCTGAATTTTCTTGTGTATGGGCTGCTGAATTTTCTTGGAGAAACATTGTATTTTAATCCATGTTTACAGATTTTGTATGGCATGCTACAGGTTAATTGGCATGCTACAAGTTATTTTAATCCATGTTAATTGACAATGCTACAGGTTTACAGATTTGTATGGCATTGTGTCAAATATATTTTAAAATTGCTACAGGTTATTTTGTATGGCAATACTACATGTTTACAAAAATATATTTGTATGACAATGCTACAGGTTTACAAATATATTTTAATCCATATTAATTGGCTTCATTGTTTCAAATATATTTTAATCCATGTTTACAGATTTTTATAGATTAAAAAAAAAAATCGGGGATTTTTCGGGGTCGGGGATCCCCGATCCCCGATCGGGGGCGAGGATAGGACCGGGCAATGAGTCCCCGTCAGGGATCGGGGTCGGGGCCGGGGCCGGGGAAAATTTGAGCATCGGGGATCGGGGACGGAGAGTGTGATCCCCGGCCCCGTCCCGCCCCGTCCCGTTGCCATTCCTAATGAAGAGGGTTATTCTACACATGCAAGATGGACATCCAATACGAAAAAACAAGCTCTGGACAGAGCCTATGCAGGTCCTAAAACTCATCAAAAATGGCCTGAAACATGGCTTGGAAGCATGCAAATAAGAGCTCCTTTGAAAGGCCAAAAATGCTAGGAAACAAAACAAGGAGAGAGAGGGTCACCCCTCTTTGATTTTGGCACTCAAAATAGCATGCTAGCCACTAAAAATCCACTGGATTTCAGTGACTAAAATGCCAAACAAGGGCCAACACAAATGCTCTAAGGCATGGCTCAAAACAAGGTAAAATGAGGCATGCAAGGGGGTAGATGACCCCCAACAGAAAAATGATCTTAAATAAACATGTTAAGGGCCTCCAAAATAAGACTTTTTTCAGTTTACACCAAAGCTCAAATATGCTTGCAAGTATAGCTAAAAGATGAAGCAAAATAAAGCCTTAAAAGGGAGAAAGTGTGTTACCCTTGTAGCACAAAAGGACCAGCAACCTCTGGACCACAAAGACAGCCTCTCAACCTCTGAAAATGGCCTCCAAGATGCTCAAAGTGATGGTGGAGGGGTTAGGTTGGGAGATGGTATGCAAAGGTGCAAGAACCATGCACTTTTTGAGCTTGGATGTAGAGATATAGAGGGAGAAGTCTTGTATGCCTTAGACAAAAAAATTTTTGAACCCTCTACAAGGAATGGGAGCCCTTCCTTTATAGACAAGAGGGACTAAAGCTTCTCCTATGGAGGATGAAGTCTGTGCCTCCCAGCTGGCACAGCTGGAATCAACTCATTGAGATAGAACTGATGGGAGCTGGCCGACCAGTTCAAGTGGTCGGCCGACCACTTGCCCTGGTCGGCCGACTAGGGTCAAAAGGTTCAAGTGGTCGGCAGCCTCCCAGGGTGGTCTCCACATGAAATGCAAGCAAGTGGTATGGTGGGAGACCAGTAAATGCGACCCAAACACCAAGGAGACCAGCTTCTTGTCAAGAAAATCGGCCGGCGAAGAGAAAGGTGGTCTCCAAGGAGAAAAGGTGGTCTCCCACCCTTGTACCACCTTCCAAACAATAAAAAAGGGGTCCAAGCCAAAAATGAACCAAGACGGATGCAAAACGAGGGTTCGGGGGCCAAAACGCGCAGCCGAGTGCCCCGAAAACTGACTGTTAAGCATCGAAAGTGACGTGCGACCACAAAGGTGGTCTCCTGGGCCACAGTGTCCCTCTAGAGAGAGGAAACAAGGTGTGTTCCAAAAACCAGAGCAAACGGAGAAAGTTAAGCGGTCCCGAACCGAGGCACACGGCCGACGGCTCCGAAAATCAAAAACTGGTCTCCAAACAGGAACAGTGGTCTACGACCACGAAAAGTAGCCTATGGCCACTGAGAGATGGTCTACGAGACCTCTCTCTCCCTTCGAAAAGAGAAAACAGAACCTGGTTCACAAACCGAGGCAAAGCACAAAAGAGTCCCGAAGTCCGGAGAAAAGGCTCTCAGCCGAGACTCCGTAACCTCAGAACGAGCACAACATGCGCAATCACCGAGCGCTCAATCGATGACGTCTGAGTTTTAAGGTCAGTCAAAAATGGGATATCTATAGAAATTAATTTGGAAAATTAATTGTTTTGATTTGATTTTGTAGTATTTTCTTGTAATACAAGAGTTTTAAGGGAATTGAGCCATTCAAGTTCATATTTTGAAGAGACAAAGAAAATGTTTTAAGAAAATCAAGTTTATGGAAATTTGGAATTAATCCTAAAGTTTTGATTTTATAATTAGATTTTTATTTAATCCATGCATGTGATGTAATTTAAGAATTTTATTCAATTTAGATACATTTTAGAACACCCATGATTATAAATTAAGTATTTGGTTAAAAATTGAGTTAAGTTGATTTTGTTATTAATAGTAAGATTGGACCTATTTTTATTACATACATCATGGAATTTCAAGAGGTTGGGAAGTCTAATTTATATTTTAGAATTGTGGGTTGATATTAATAAGATGAATTAAAACTAAATTTGGGCAATTGGAACATGATTTTGAATGAATGTTTTCTAAATGAAAGTGTTTACTAAATCATACAATGGTTCTCCATTTTTGTGTACCAAAAGTATATGTTTTGAGGCTTTGAATACCAAATTTGAACTTCAATTGCAATTTTGGAATTTCAAAATTTACGTTGTCCGCTCGAGCGAGGAAAGTCTCGCTCGAGCGTGAAAATCGAGCTCCCAGTAGTTTTTCAAATTTTACAGTCCGCTCGAGCGACCAAAGTGGCACTCGAGCGGAGACCCATTTTCAGCATATTTTGGAAAATCGCATTTTAGTTCACATTTTTATTCTCATCTCTTTCCAAGGCATTCTAGACATGATTTATGACTCAATAAAGATTAATAAGCTACCAATCAACATAGATTAGTTAGTTGAAGAATGAATCATTGATCTAGTGGTAATTATTTAAGAAACCAAGTAAATGATCAATCTATTTGGAAAAGAAGGGATTAGTAATGGAAGAATATGTGAAATAAGAATCCGGTTTATTTGAATGAGAAAGAATAAGCATAGTAGAACTTCGGACTGTTTAGACGGAAAAAGACTAGGAAAGTCAAGTTTGATCAAGGGAGTAATATTGTATTTCAATGTGTACATGTTATGTGCTTGTGTAGGTCACGCGCCATTGTCTGCCTGATTTATCTGATATGTCCAGTCCGTCTGATTTGCTTCTGCGACTATCTGTGAGTAATAACTCTGTAAAGTTATGTTTAACTTAAGTATTTTCTGACTGGTATGGTATGATCTGTTTTCTGAAATGCTATCTTACAAATTATGAATGAATGTCCAATTTTCTAAAAAGTATTTGTGGCACCCTTAGTTCACGTGGCCCTCGCCCGGGGGTAACAATACTGCGGCCAATCTGCACGTGGCCCTCACCCGGGGGTAACAATATCGCGGCCAATCTGCACGTGGCCCTTGCTTGGGGGTAACAATACCATGGCTACTTGCGCGCAAGATATGGACCTTTATGGTCGTTGGTACCAACTATGCATGTGGGTCTCTGGACCAAATTGATCTGATAACTAATGGGTGTACCACGTATGATCTTATGCAAAATCTGAATATGAACATGAGTGTGTATCTAAATCTATTTCTGTTTTGAAGTCTGAATATGTTCTGATTTAAATATTGGATCCTAACTTGTGCTGGACATCATTCATAAAACCCCTTTACTCTGTTATTATTCACTAGGCTCTAGCTCACTGTATTATTTATGTATGTAGGTGATCAGGCGCGTGACCAGGCTTAGAGGCATCTGCCTAAAATCTGTTTTTGTCAGCCAACCTATGTGCCTCCCGTGGAGGTTCCGAATATGTCAAGTGTTTATCGCTATGTGATTTAAAGTTTAAGTTTTGTTTTCGTGTTTGGTTGAACAAGTCTTGTGTATTTTGTAAATAAGGCTAAGTCCCTTTTTGTCTAATCTGTATATATATAATGACTAAAAGATAATGTGTATATATGTATATAAAAAGTTTAAAATTTTTCTATCTCATATAAGTCTGCACAACTCAATGGACGTTGTCTATTGTTATTTGCTTCCGCTAGCCCCTAATATTATGTTAATCTGTCTCAAAGGCCTTCGGTAATCCCAGGATTATTGACCGGTTACGATGCTAAACCTATAGGGGCAGGTTTGGGTCGTGACAGAAGTATACACCGTAACTCTCTGACGATAACAATCAATCACAGCTTGATAAGAACACAACTAGTCTATGCCTAAAATGACATCGAAACTCGACATATCTAGCAACACAAAAGCAAACGGAAGTCGACGCCCGGCAACTTCTATTTCACAATCACGACAACCCCAGTCTAAATCAACTGTACCCCCAACAGGTGACTCTACTCTGAGTAGAGGCACTAACCGTGCCACCTCTAACCCCAATGCAGAAGCAAATGCAGTAGATATAAATGAATGAGACGCACCCGTGTCTATCAATACATTAGTCAAAGAATTACACACAACAAAAATACTTTTCACAGCTGAGGATTCTGGTAACTACTTTGGCACGGTAACAGCATACATGTGCCCCTGTGGCCCCTGATTAACTTGCTCCCCTCTCGGAGCATAGGCCTGTTGTACTGACTGAGCCGAAGCGGCTCCCTGATTAACTCGCGAAGCTTGGACTGATTGAGCTTGCTGGTGGCTCTGAGTCTGCCTTGACCCTGATGTGCCAGATACACCTCCTAACTATTGGCAAGTTCTCTTCATATGCCCCGGCTGACCATACTAATAACAATTAAACCCTTGACCTTTATTCTGAGACTGAGATTGACTTTGAGATCGGTTAGGTGGTGGCAAAATTAACTGCCCTCCTCCCTTTTGTTGGCATGAGAAGGCTTTGTGACCCAGTTGGCTACACTTGAAACACGAGAAGCTACTCGATGCACTTTTTCCCGAACCCGCACTAGGCAAAGGAAAAGTAGATCTAGACTACTGTGGTTGGGACTGGGATGGATAGGTGTTCCTACTTTTCTTGTTCTGCCTATAGTCTCCTTGAGATTTTTGGCCCCTAGACCTCGAACTCCGAAGCCTCTCTTCCTCAGCTTGTATGGAAATTTCTACATGTGTCGCCGTCACCACAAGACAGTCATATTTCTGAATCATATTTCCGACAAGCTTGAACATAATTTTTGTTTTCAATTTCTTTTCAAATTCAATGCAACGACGTTCTTCCGTTACCACCAACTCTGGTGCAAATCTGGACAAACTAGAGAAGACCTCCTTAAACTCGGCCACAGGCATGTCGAGTTGTTTGAGGTCTTTAAACTCTTGCCTCAATCTCTCCCTAGCAGTGGGAGGTATGTACTTATCTTGGAAAGCAACCGCAAAGGCTTCCCATGTCGACTCCACTATACCCTTGGCATATTTCCACCATTGACCCGCGTCTCCCTTAAGGTAGTAACTCGCTAGAGTCACTCTTAGTACACTATCTTCGATGTGAAGCATCTCAAATGTCTTCACAGTTTGTTCGAGCTACTCATCCGCTTTCTTGGGCTCGGGGCTACCATGGAACTCATCCGATTTGGCTCGTAAGAACTCTCTAGTAAGGAAACTCGCTCTTGACTCCGCAGTGTTCTCTCGGGCTTGATTCTCCACCCTCAACAAGTTCATAGACTCTCTTAAAGCCCCTGCCATTTCTCGAGCTAGGGCCCTCATTGCGGTTTGACCAACTTGTCCCAGGATTCCCACCTGCCCCACTTGTTCGGCCACATTAGCTTGGCCGGACTCTTCCTCTTGCACCGGAACCTCATGGACCGGTACCTCATGCACACCTTGGCGAGCCCTACCACACCTCCCGTCTCTACCACCACAGGTTTGACCTCTTCCTGACATCCTATAAATGACAATAGAATTAATTTAGCACACTAACCCACACGTGCCCGCAACTTGCCTTACACGTTTGATCACAATAATTCTATATATTCATCTATCATATAACAATTAAATTTCGCCCCATATAAGCACTTAGTCGTGTAAACACATACGGATTATACTCTTATGATGAGATTTGTCCAACGAAAAACTAAGAATTCTTAGTAGAATGAGTATTGATCAAGTACCCTTCTAATAAGACCTAGAGGAATTTAACAGGCGCAAACAACATCCTAAAAGTCCAATCCCATACCCATTTAGTCACATAAGCATGTTATCACATAATCACAAAATGCATAACACTTCCTAAGCATGCTAAATGAACCCATTGTGGTTAAACAACCACTTCCCACGAACTCCAAGTATTCAAACCCGGTAACTTTGATACCAAGTTGTAACGCTCCAAATTTCTAGCCCAAATGATAATACAACAATGATGGCTCCTTCAAGGAAAACCGAATATAAATCTCCAAACTTACATTACATAATACAATAGTTCTTCATGCAACAATACATTAATCCAACAACAAGTAAATAAACAAATAAATATCCCCAAGGATTTACAAGTTTCCAAGGCTTGAGCCTGGTTACACAAAATGATTATTCAAACCCACACACATACAGCCCTTGGCTTACACACAAAGTCACAGCAAAATGAGAGTCTCGTACTCTCAACACACATTTTTTCGCCTTTAGTTAGGCGGCATCACCACATCTTTTTCTTCACAAAAATCCTGTAGGGTGAGCATAAAGGCTAGTAGGAAATTCTTAATAAAGTATATATATTTTATACAAGTTTCAAGAGATAAAATGCACATGCCATGCTATGCTCTTTTGAAAGAAAATCACATTTTCATCTTTGAAAACCATCATGCTCAATGATGTCATGCAATTTCAATTCTTCAAAACTTAACAATTCATTTCGGGAGCAGTAAATACGACTCTGGTAATCCCTAAGTCGGTGTCTGCAAGTAGACTATACAAGTACTACCAATTTGTCATTTTTATCAGTATTAACCGGAATGCTCGACACCAATCCGCGTGGATTTTCGGTCTTTCACCCCGGACTCTCAAGCCAACTTATTCAATATCATCTACACCACCTATTAAGACTTACCAACGTATTTACCCCAAAACCATTCCATAAAAACTTGTTTCTCAACGTTCTTTCATCAATGAAAGTTTTCAAATCAACTTTCAAAGTTTAATGTAATCAAATGAATTGATATGCCAATAACACAAGATGAATATAAATACTTTTATTCCAATTTATCATCCAAGGAATAACACAATTCCGTCTTCTCAAGTATCCTCAACAATTAGTCATTTCAACGTTTTGAACAATAATTTTCAAAATGAACAATAATTCTCATATTCCTTGAAATTCATCATTTATATAAATATAAATAAGAAAATTTCTAAACATCCATTTATTTTGACACATAAAATAAATATAACAGTATCATTCATGGATTTTCAGTCTCTTTTAAAAAAAATTTCCAAATTCTAGGTTTTCTTATCAAAATTATACAACTCAAATCTTTTGAAAGAAAACTTTCCAAAATCATCTTTTCTTCAATCAACGAAGATCATAACCCATAAGATCATTTTAAAAAACCAAGAGACAAACTCACTTTCAAAATCGCTCAATTTCTTGAATCAACAATCAATTTTCAAAGCTATCGAAAGATGATTTCGAAAATCATCTAGATCTTGCAAAAATATATATATAACTCTAAAAAAATCCCTACCTCAAGTTCGAAGAAAAATAGAGATGAAACCCTAAAATCAACAATGCCTAAACTCGATCTTCACCGCACATAACAAAGGCCTCGAGATGATAACCCACTTTGATGAAGAAGTAATGGCAAAACTCAAATGGATCTCAAGAAATCAAGGTTTTTGATCTAGTTTGTGTAAAGAAATATAGAGAGAAGGGAGAGGAAAGGGTTTTTAGAAAGAGAGAGACCTAACAAGAGTGAGATATACTCAGCCTAAAGAGAAGAAAAGATCAAAATTTCGAACTCACCTACCACCGCGCGTGCGGCGCTTCTCCCGCACCTGCATTTATTGCAGTAACCAAACAAACCCTCTCATGTTTTCCGCACATGCGGCTCAAGCAACTTCAAATGTATTTTGCATTTTTTGCTTCGGCGAGTTGACCGGGCAGCTCGACCCCCGTAAGTTGACTGGGTCAAAATCAGGATCGCTACATGCACCGTTGAGTGAAGCTTTGTGGCTACAACAACAAGCTAGGTGGGGCGGCTGCTGAGTATATGTTTTATTTATATTTTATATAAATATATACTCATAGTTTTGGGCCAGGATATTTGGCTCAAGATTTTGAGCAATCTTGGGCCCATATGTTTCTTTAACCAACTCGTGGGTCTAGTTGGTGTACTGTTGTGGATTTATTTTAAATTGTAGATAATTGAAAGTTATAATTAAGACTAAAATAAATACATATCATTTAGTTGGAAATGAGTTAAAAGTGCTTTTACATATCAAAATTTTGATTAAAATGTGACAAATTAAGGCTAAAAGAGTCAAAAAAATATATAAAATTGAGTTTTAGAGGGATTGTTAATGATTTTTAAAATTTCACGATCGCGACACCCGATTTCCAATACATACCGGCTGAAACTACCGATACCGATACTCCGCGATCGATACCGTTATATTACTTAACACCGCGATTTAGAACTATGATATCAACCCATCCTCTCATAGCAGCAGCAATCATAAATATACATTAGCAGACATTTTATTATTTAATAGGTTACATATCAAAAAATGTTATTGTTTAGTAAGTTGTGGTAGAGTAGTTGTAACAATGATAGGAATTGGCAGGTCAATGTCGGACTTTCTAGTTATTCCCATAAAGATCATTTTAAAATTATTGTAGACTTTGCTCCCTTGAGTTGATGTGCAGACCTTGCTTTAATAATCAACGTGATCAGTTGCTCTAATATGAATGCAGCAGGCACAACTTGCATGATTTCTCTCTCTAAAAGCAGTAGAGTGATTGTTAAACATAGTACCTTCATACTGTGTTTTTCCTTTCTTGTGGCTTAAGCATACATTCCACTGTTCCTGTGGGCTGTTGTATTGATTTACATCAAATTTAAAAATTGTTTTGGGTTTATTTTGCCTTTTGGAATGGGTCACTCTCTCACACACTTTTTTTTTAACTTCAACTTTGGGCTGATCTAGTGATTTGCTAAACTAATTTTTGGATGTTGATCACCATTAAACAAGTATATGAATTTGTACTCAGAAACATGTGAAGCACGGGTACTTTGAAAATAATTCCGTACTAGTACTGGGTACGCAAAATACGTGTTCGGTACTTAGCGTTATTTTTTTGGCCATTACAAAGATCTATATCACCTTTTGGTAACCTTTTCTTTTCGAACTCTCTAGCATTATACTATCTACATGGACCTTAGTTTTAGTTTTGGAAATAAACTTTGATTTGTAAGCTGGCTGAACTAATTTTGGCATTAGACTCTAGTTTGTATACTTAAGGTTTTGCCATATCAGTGTACCTGTAACATACTCGCACTTTTATCAGTACTAAGTTTTTTCATATTGCCATCCATAACATATTCGCACCTTCATCCGTACCCATACCCGTACCTGTGGTTTATACTCAAAGACTGAAGGAATTTGTGGATTAAAAAAAAAAAAAAAAACAGTTAATCCGTTCCCCCTCCAGTTGGAAGTACAGTTACCATTTTAAAGCCAGGAGGATTGCAAAGCATTTCAGTCATTTTATGATTATTAAGTATGTATATACCTCGTTTGATTGATTCAATATATACTTTTAATGGTTTTTTTCTAGCTCTAATATCTGTTATAGTTTTTATTTGCATTTTTTACTTCGTTGGTCAACTTCAAGTTGCTTGTAATAGCTGTTTCAACATAGGGGAAACATAGGGGATGCTTGGTGCCTTTACTTGCACTGCTTAAGGGCTCAATGGAAATCAGTGGGGCTTTGAACTCGTAGCTCTGGAATTTCTGCAGGTTCGCCAAACCATTGTGGCATAAAATTAATTATTCAATGGTTGGAGATGGATCTTCAAAGGACTGATAAGACAATATAGTAGAAGCATATCAATCACACGGCCTAGGTTCTCTGTACCTGACCAATCTCCGACATCACTTTTGTAACCCCCGTAAGGACCCATCAACGAAGTTACACCCATGAGTGGCACACCACCACCTTGATTCATAAATGAACCACCAGATTTATAGACTGAAGATGATGACAGGAGCATGTGCTGGGATCGGGACCAATAATCATGGAGACGAGATGCCACTTGATAAAGAGCCTTCCTGACAACAAATGACTATTCCATACTACCAATAATATGAAAATAAATTCCCTAATATACCAACATTATAAAACATAAACGTGCAATCACTGGATACAGAATCCAACAGACACAGACGGACAGAAAAGTGGATGGCCTGGCACTTGATCAACAATCCAGACCAACCCATTGTCACACCTCACAAAAACAGAAGATTATGCTGATCATCTTACTGCTCAAGTTCAAGGAGGCATAGAAAGTTAAAATTGCAATCCTGGAAAGTATCCCTTCACTAAAGTATCCATTAAACAATAATCTAATGATTGCCGTGTTGAATCAATTGATTAACTTTATTATTATACTTTTCAAGTTTAAATTTCATACGTCTCTTTTCATATAAAATCTAATGGTTGTCGTGTTGAATCTGTTAACTAATGTCTCCTTTGATTTTAAAAAAGTCACTAATTTTTATCTTTCAGTGACAGTTTAAAAAATTCGTCACAAAAAAGTCACTTATTGTAAGTTTTAGTAATAAGTTATAAAAATCTTTAACAAAAAAAAGTCACTAATTATTTATTTTTAACGACATATGTAAAAAATTATCACAAAAAATTATTTTTAGCGACTATTATACTATGATTTATTTTTAATAGGATTTGATGGGAATTAAGTCTAACTACTAGGACATGTTGGTAGTATACCCTTAACTGGTATTTATATGGTTTATTATTTGGTGTTTTGGAAAAATGATTAAAAGTTAACTTTTGACTTTTAACCAAACTTTTTGGTTTTTTTAAAAAGTGATTTGGAAAGTTGATAAAAAGTTATTTTTTTGCTTTTTGAGTTAATATTTATTTATGATATCACATCACAATAAAATGATCAAAATACCTCACCCAACTTAGGAAATTTACTTTTTAACCCTTGTGGCTCATTTAGCTGCTTGTTGGAACAGGGAGGGTAATAATGTAATTTCACACTTGGCGTTTTGCAAATTTTCCAAATACCCATCCAGCTTTTGTAGCTACCAGGCTGCGTTTTTGGCTGCAAAAACACAGTTTGGGTTGCCAAAAGACGACTTTCTTTTTATATCATTGGAATGATTATTTATTTTTATTTTCTTAGGACATGAATAGGATTTTTTTATTTGATCATTGAGAAGGACAGGAATCTATTTAATTGAGCAATAGTCTTCTTTTTTTTAAATAATCGAGAAGGACAGGAATCATTCAATTGAGCTATAGTCTTTTCTTTTCTTTTTAAATCATCGAGAAGGACAGGAATCTATTCGATTGAGCTATAGTTTCTCTTTTTTTTCTTTTTCTTTATAAATTTTTTTTTTTTTATTGTATCCAATAATGATAGGGAAACAGTTTTCTCCAATCTATTGTTGGACGGGAAGGATGCTGCTAAGTCTGTGAGGTAGTTACGAGTTACATTCCTACAATTTAAACGGTTGATTTTGTAAGATTTTATATGAAAAATAATTTATATACATAATTTCTTTCTTTCAAACTCTCTCAAATAATGTGACAAGTAGAATTTGAAAAATTAATCCACATTTAAATAGAAAACTCTTCTTACATGTATTTTGTCTTGTCACCTCATTAAAAGGAATGTCGGAGGAAGAAATTGTATGCACTTAACACTTTTGATTTTATATGGAATAATGATTCATATTCCTAATTTGTTCCTCCAATTTCACTTCTAATGATGTGAAATTAGGGAGGCTAAAGATAAGAAGAAAAGTGTGAAACCGTTTCACATGGGCATGGATCATGTCATTAGAGGAGGAATTTTGGGGACAAAATTAGAAAATGTAGCACCACTCTTTTATATATAGATCATTCATGATTTTTTATTATTTATTTGTTGATCTCATATTCATACCTTTATAATTTTGTTATATTTGTTGTAAAAATTTGAATGATTTATTTTTAAAATTATATGTTGACCATTTTTATTTTTTATCTTTGATGACATATATAATAAAGGGTAAATTATTAATAGGTTGTAATAGTTCGATTTGAAATCCTATTAAAAATAAATCCTAATAAAATCGTCGTTAAAAATAATTTTTTGTGACAATTTTTTACATATATCACTAAAAATTGATAATTAGTGTTTTTTTTCTCACGATTTTTATAAATTGTCCCTTAAATTTACAATTAGTAACATTTTTCTGTAACAAATTTTTTAAAATGTCATTGAAAGTTGAAAATTAGTTATTTTTTTGTGATGATTTTTTTAAATTATCTCTAAAACTTATAATTAGTGACATTTTTTATGATAAAAATTTAATATTATCATTGAAAATTAATAATTAGTGGTTTTTTTATAGTATTTGATGAAAAAAGTCATTAAATATTATAAGGCTTATTAAATAATAAATTCAACTATTCTGACTTTCACAGAAGTTCCCTATATTATATTCATGTAATTATGAATGTTGGGTCAATCTAAATTTTTTTATTGATTTACAAATGAAAGATTTAGTTGGAATGGAACCTATGATATACCTCCACCGGTTTCAACAATACTTGTGCTGTCTTTGTTTTTGTCTAACGGTGGTGAGATTGGATTAACAATCGGATGACTCTCACCTAAATCATAATTATTTTGGAACAGGGGATAATTTACCAATCCGTAGTAATGAGAAAATTTATTTACAAAAATATAGTAAATATTATAACTATTAATAATTAAAAGAGTGAATTATACTTTGCCTCCTTTATGTTTAATCAATTTTTTACTTTGACCTTTAAAGTTTATTTTTTCTCACTTTGATTCTTCATGTTTTAAGTTGTTCCTAATTTCTTAAAGTTAATTTCTGTTAAAAATTAGATAGAAAATAATATATTAATAGACACGTCACGTGACATAAAAATAATTTATTATATATAACTCATATCTCTAACATAAATTTAAATTCTAATTTAATAATATATTTTTTATATTATGTGACAATTATTATGAAATTTTTTGTCTAACTTTGAACAAAAATTAACTTTAAGAGTAAATTGAAAAAAACAAAAAACTTGAAACATAAAACATCAAAATGAAGAAAAATAAATTTTAAAAATCAAAGTGGAAAAATGGTCAAACCCAAGAAGGGTAAAATATAATTTACCCATAATTAAAATTATAAATTTGTCTTCTTTTTTTTTTTTTTTTTTTTTTTTTTTTTTTCCTAAGAAAAGAAGAGATGCGCCTACCTATACTATATATAAACTTTGAAATTTTGATTTATTATGCTTTCACGTGTTCATTTTTTACTTTAAAAAAAAAATAGATAGATGAGAACTTTAAACTTCAAACTTACATCAACTGAGGAAATACTCTTACTTTGAAATACTCTTACAAAATGGCGTGCGCGCTAACCGGTATTAAGGAAGAGATGGCCGGCCACCCTTTTTCTTATGCCATCTTGATCTTGTGTGAAGTACCGTTTACTTTCACACTCAACCATTCCTTAATGGTTAAGCATGCAAGAAGATTCAACCTTTATCTTTTGAACAAAGAAGATTCAACCTTGGTAAGAACTCTCTTGTATATATATATACACTAGCGGGTGAAGATCAAAATTACTCTCTCTCTCTCTCTCTCCGGACTCTTTATGCGCCCACAGATTCTGCTATTGCTGAAGAAGACGCTTAATGGAAGAAATTGGAACCAGTTTCTTACCAATTCCTCCTTCCTCTGCTTCTCCTCCGCATCTCGATAAAGACGATCGCAAGGTTCATTACTCTTTCCACTGCTTTCTTTATACTTGGAATTCATGGTAGGGGAAGGTTTGGATAAATATTAATATAACCACCAAGTTTATGTGGAAGTCGCGTATCTATGTCGATTTGCATCATACTCTAACATCAAATGTTTGGCCACACAATTATGAAATTTGTTAAGCAAACTTGAATTTCTCAACCAAGCATCAAATGTTTTAGCAGCAGCAAAGCATTAAAAAAGACACGTTGCATATACAGGATGTGCTGAACAGTATTCACCCTCCAAGGCCAGATTGGTATGAGGAATTATTCGCGTTTGTCATGGCTAAGGGCAGTAAAGCATATGAGGCACAGGTCAGTGCCTTTTTTTTTGTTTTTATTTTTCATAATTAGGGCAGGGTGTGCAAGTATTGATTTTGCCCCGCGTTCTTGTTACTGCAATTTCAACCATGTGCATATCTAATATGTATCTCTTCTTTGGTAAGGTTGCACGTTTTAAGACTCAGATCTTTACAAATTTGGAGGGAAAGGATAAGACAGTCTTGGAGCTTGGCATTGGGACAGGTCCTAATCTCAAATATTATGCCGGTGATAAGGGTGTTCGTGTTTTGGGCATAGATCCCAACAGAAAGATGGAGAAGTATGCACAGGCAGCTGCAGCAGCTGCTGGCCTACCTCCTGAAAATTTTAAATTCATACACGCGGTACTTTTTTCATTCCACATGACACTATTTACATTGAATCTCGTTTAACTTCCAAAGACAATATAATCTTCCTGGAAATTATGTAGTTAGGCACCTAAAAGGCAGTAAGGACATATTTAAACTGTTCTGCAATTTCTTCACTGGTGTCATTTTTTCTCTTCTGTTCTTAATTTCAATGTTCAATAGTTAAATCTTTAGTCAGAAGGTGTTCTGCGTTGCTGAAATGTTCATTTCGTTAAATATGTGAAATGTGAAATATTGCAATTGAGTTTCCATCTTCAGCCTCGTGTGTTTTGTGGGTTTCTTGATGTGACTAACGACATAGAGTTCTAGGCTGCATCTTAAAGCATTTGATTTTTGTAACCCCCCCCCCCCCCCCCCCCCCCGCCCCCCTCTCTCTCTCTGTCTCTCTCCCTTCTATTTAACCTTCTTTCGACTAATTCTAGTTCCAACTTGAGAAGAATAACTGAATGTTGTAGAAAGCATCCTTGATGAGTTGTGTTCTTAGAGCTCATAGGTGATGAATCATCACCCCAAAAAAATCATTGTTTTTCACTGTAGGAGCATGGAGATTTGGAATGTAGAAATAAAACAAATTACAGGATGTTAAGAGTTCCACAAATTTTGGTAGGAATATATGTTAGACGAAGTTCACTAATTGAGTTGTGAAGCTACTACCCTAGTATTGGTGCTTCAGCCCATTTACTTTGGGAGGCATGTTAGTCATATCCTGCTCTTATACTGGATCCAAATTCCAAATTATTGGTTGCTTCCTTGAATTATACATGTTAGTCTAGAAATTTATGTGTCAAGTTTGGAGGTTAAAATTCTCTAGACTTAAACGTTGTCGATTTTGTGCAGGTTGGGGAAGTTTTGCCATTAAGTGATGCTTCCGTTGATGCAGTTGTCGGAACGCTTGTACTGTGTTCTGTAAAAGACATTAATATGACATTGAAAGGTATGTAAGTTAATTAGGGTGACTTTCACTTTCTTCTCAAGTTAGTCTACTTAAGAAATTGAAGTTCCAGCAGATACCTTATATTCACAGAGGATCAATCTCTAAGTGAAATTCAGTGAACCATAACATTTTCCAGTGAACTACTTGCATATATAATATGACACAAAAATTTCAAGTAGTGAATCAGTTTTCTGGTTTTTGAACTATATTGAGTTTGTCATTAAAACTTCTCCCTTTTCAAGTTTAACCAGAAACTCTGAAGAAGAATGCACACATTGAAGAAATTTAGTTTATGGCTAAAACTTACTGCATGATGGCCCAAAAACTAAAAGAATTGTAATTGGTCAGAGCACTTGTGAGTTTTGGTCAACTAGGCGTGAAAAGAACAGAAATGATTAGGTAGGAGAGAAAAGAAAAGATAGGATAGTGGTACTGGTCTCTTTGCTTGTTTGGTTAAGGAGAGATGACGAGAAGATGGTGGATTATCCTCTCTTCTTGTGTGGGAAAGATAAAGGAGAGGGGAAAAAAAATAAAATAAGAAAGCCTTTTTAATGTGTGAAATAAGGGCAAAAACGGCAACTAATTCCTAAAAGAAGTAAGGGTGAAACTGGTAACTAACTACTAACTCTTCTCCATTACTACCCATTTCTTTCTATTAAGCCATACAAACAGATGATTTGGAAAGAGAAACTCTGTATTCTTTTATTTTGTCACATTAATGTAATTATGCCCTTTTCATTTATGCAACATAGGCACAAATCCATCCTTAGAATTGGAATAAAAAAAAATACTAGACACATTAAATGAACATAACCTCTGAAATGTCATCTTGCGTGTATACTTTCAAAATTTACCCATCCCAAAAGTTATGTGAAACATAATCTAATAATTTTCAATCCAATAGGCTTTAAAATGCCCCTCTATAGGTTGGTTATGTGGCCATAACTTGGATGGACTAAAATTTGACTGCAAGTGCCCAAACTTGATTGTAGTATGAGCTACTTTTCCCTATTTATTTGTATATGATTTATGAATTTTGCGAAATTCCAAGATCCATCAAGCCATTCTATAATGAATATACTATTGAATTCACAGAGGTGATGAGGGTGCTTAAACCGGGTGGCCTTTTCTTATTTGTGGAGCATGTGGCTGCAAAAGGTATGGAACTGATTATCTTAATTCATGTGATCAAAGTAAAAATCTTGTAGTACTATATTTCAATTTGAAACTCTCCGTCACTGTTGCCCTACTTTGTTCAGTTGGTTCATTTTTAAAGTTTTCTATCTCTTTTTCTTGTTTTGGTTGGATAGATGGTTCGATTCTCAGATTTGCACAGGGCATTCTTGATCCTCTTCAACAGACAGTCTCTGATGGGTGTCACCTTACAAGAAAAACGGGAAAGTGTATATCTGAAGCAGGGTTTTCTGCCGTAGACATAAACACGGCTTTCGTGTCTGTTGCCTGTATTCTAGGCCCTCACGTTTACGGAATTGCTTTCAAGTAGAATAAAATGACAAAAATGGTGTAATTCATAGTAACCCCTGCAGTTTGGTGATGCTAAACATATGTTGCGGCATTCGATTGTCAGTTCAAGAGAATGTGCTGATGCGTGTACTAATGCAATCACTAAGCAAATGGAGGATCTTTGGAGTATTTCGTTCAGTATTTGTCAGTGTATTGCTTCCATTCAGTATTTCATTCAGTATTTGTCAGTGTATTGTCATTCAGTATTTCATTCAATATTTTATTTTTGTTGGTCAAGATTGGACCTTTTTTTTTTTGCCTTGCACGAGGAAAGTTCATCCCTTTTCCAGGCTCATTGCCAAGTATTTTCATGCAATGCACTTATAATGATCTGAGTTACACAATAATCATGTGGGCTCGCTTATGTGTGATTTATGATTTGAGGTAGGTTAGGTATGTTGATGATGTGATTGAGAGTTTTAGGAACTTAGCCATGGTTGATTGATTGATTTGGCTGGGTAGAATTTGAGTATGATGAATTGAGTAATGGAATTACTAGAGTGGTGGTTTTAGGACAGAGATGTAAGATAAATTATGTTTGTTTATACATTAATGTGATGATATTAGTTTGTTAGGACTAAATCTATGACATTATGTAAAAACTTTTAGTTATATAAAAAATGGACTTCATATCTTTTAAGCCCCGTGTGGTGGTTAGATCAGTGGTTGAAGGAGTAATGGGATGAATTGTAAATGTAGACATTTTATATTCACCTCTCGATGGTTTGAGTGAGTCATGCAATGAACTGTAAATACGAACATCCTATGTGCACCTTTCATTACCAACAAAACATGGATTTAATCAATATATGTGGTTTGCTGTTTATTACATATGGTAAAATCAAAATCTTCCACACCTTGGAAGGGTGGCCTCTTCTAGGTCGACTGCCTGTTTTACCTTAAATTATTACATAAATAAACTTTTGTTGATATTAACAAAGAGACTATAATTTATCCTGGTGCGGCGCTTTATCCATAGGACCATCTTGCATTCGCTGCACACAATTTATTGGGTAGCTTTTGGTCTTTTTCAGTGTCTCATGTTTATCGAGAGGGTAATTCTATAGCTCATTGTTTGAGCAGATTAGCATTTGATGGCACTAGTATGTGAGTTTGGATTCCACTCTCACTTCAGTCATTAATTTTATCTAGTGTAACTGATGCTGCTTCTCAATTTTAACCTTCTCCATTCTAAAAATAAAAGAAAAATAAAAAATAAAAAACTGTAAATGTATACTAAAAGCCATTATGATATTTTATGTGCAATCTCCATTACAAGTTCACAAATATTGTGAATTTAAATGTGGGGTGGAGCATAAAAAAAAAATGTGAATTAAAGGTTTCAATTTCAAACAAGTCTATGAATAAGGGAATGTTAGATAATGCAGTTCAGCACTTAAAAAGACATATTTCATGGTTTTGTAATTATGTGATATTGTTTAAAAAATAAGTTTCCAAATTTAAGATGTACAAATGATGGATAGATACTGAAATATATAAGGAAATTCATAAAAAAATACAGTTAATCTCATATTTTTTTACAACTTGTTAATCTTTTTTTTTTTTTGTATGTGCGCAGATGATGGATAGACACTGAAATATATAGTGCACATATATATAGAGAGAGTGCAAAGATTTCTAATGTCAATAGGAATGTGATGACATGTTCTCTCTTCCATGTTTGCGGCCTTCTCCAAGAACTCTTTAGCTGAAGAAGTTATATTATTATAAAAGGGATGAAAATATTATTTTTTCATTCATAAGACTAAAGAATTACAGATGAAAAAGAGTCTAACTGTTATGCAAATTAACATTTTAAAGGAGATTAGTATAATTATGTCAAAAGTGAAACTAATTATATTTTTTTCAAATTTCGAGGGGAGGTGAGTGTAACTTACTATAAAAAAGGAAAAGAAAAAAGTAGGGGTATAAACAAGAATAGAACAAACATGAGGGGTATGGATGCAAAAATTCCATATAGAGAATCGGGCTCTCCCTGACATATTAGGGTTTCCGCAACGAACTTTAGCACAACAATGACTGTTGTGCCTCAATTTGAGGTGTGTTATGGGCTTATTTTTATGATCTGAACCGTTCATTTTGTAGGGTTTGTTGAGTACTCGTGTCTATCAAAAATCATATTAATCAGATATCAATAACTATATGATCGATAATCAAAAAAATAAACAATAAGTTTTTATTTTGAGAAATAGCATAAACAATATGCAATTCGATCATATAGTTATTGATATTCAATTAATATGATTTTTGGTAGACACGAAGTATTCAACAAACCCTACAAAATGAACAGTTCGGATTATAAAAACAAGTCCATAACATACCTCAAATTGAGGCACAACAGTCACTGCTATGCCTTAGCACAGCAGTGACCCTTAATCCTTCCGCAACGCAACCACTCACGCAGACATTTCTTCATCTTCCAATTGCGTCTCTATTCTGTTGCTTCTTCTCTGGCACAGTTGTTCACTCCCCCATCCTTATCGTAAGCTCACTCTCACTCTACTTTGATTCAACTTCTCTTTCTCTCTCTGTATTTCTATAAACTCCCAGTTTTGGGGATTTCGTATTTGTTCTTTGTTTGAATTTCACTTTCTCTTTTTTCTTGATTTTGTTATCATTGAAATCTTTGTTTTTGGTGTTTACATGTATGTTAGTTTGTGTTTAGAGTGTTAGATTTTGAGTTGTGTAATATAGAAATAAATTGATGATTGAGTGAAACCAAAAATCTATTCTTTGGCATTTTATTGTTTTCGTTGTTGTTGAGATTGATGATCAGTTCTCTTTGAGCATCCGAAGTTGTTATTAAGGTTGTTATTATTTGGGTTTATTGCAGAATTAAAATTAAAATTCTTTTGATTGAAAAGTTTTGAACTTTCCTTTGTGGTATTTTGGTACTTTTATATGCCCAATGTGGTTGGGTTCTCTTTTAGTTCCCTAATATTCAGTTTCCCTTGACTTATTTTATTTTTGTGTTTGTTATCTATATATATATTATATAAGCAAAGGGGGGGTTTTAGCGAGAAAGTCTCTAAGGCCTCCACATGTCTAACCTCAATTTCTTATTTTTTTTCAATTAAAAAAATAATAAACTATTCATATGTCTCACATAATTTTTGAATTAATAAATAAAAAAATAAAAAATCCTCAAGCCTATCTTCTAATATCATTGTCTAAAAGATGTTCATTTCCTAAAATCAAATATAGAAATATGGATTTTTGACCTTCCAATTATTTGTTTATCTTCTAAAATCTCTACATAAAATCTTTCATTACTTAAAATGAATTAAACAAAAATCAATTCAAATCTATTTAAATTGTTTTGTTTGATTTTGTTTTCTTATAATTAATTTGAAAAACTAATTTGGTTATTTCTTTATAAATAAATTAAATAAACTGATTTGGTTGTTTTCCACACTAAATTAGTGAATTTTTAAGTTTAAAAAATAATTTAAAAAAAGAAAAAAGAATTCATGATTTATGATTTAGAAAAAGAAAAATGAAGATCTTTTTTGTGCACTCTTTCTCTAACTAACTCTTTCTCCTACCACAAAACTCTAACCGTCATACATTATACCTTATCCAAATCATTCACGTTCTCCTCATCCTATAAATATTACATTCATGTAATGATGCAACTCATTATTTTTTCTCTATCTTTATGAAACAATTGAAGGTTTGTTAATATTTAGTTTTTTGTATTTTTTAAACAGACTCTTTCATCTTTTAAGTACATCTTTTTTTTTTTCTTTTTTTTAAATTTTTACTTCTCACCATTTTTTGTTTTTGCATTTCATATTTTATAAATCATTTGTCTCTCTACTCTCTACTAATTATTCATTTTTTTTTCTTATAACCATTTTTTTTGTTGAAAAAATAATATTATTTCACTAGAATATGTATGCAAAATTTTACCCTAAAATGATGTGACAGTTTCATTGGTATAATAAAAAACATGTTAGCGGACTCTTTATTGTAAAGTGATAGATCCAAAGATAACCAAATCATTATTAATAACTTTTTTGTATTGATTTTATGTTTCTTTTTTATTTTACTTTGGATATTTTGTGACATCATAATACGTGTTAATTGACAATTGGTGTAGAGCTTTACTTCAAAATTACGTAATTATTTTTTCTTTAATATTTTTATTGAAAAATTTAAAATCCCTTAGATATTAATTTGTGATTATATTTCAATTTTAAATAACAAATATCAATCCCAATCAAATAATTAATAACAAATCGACAAAACGATTTAACGTGAAAAAAATTACAATTGAAGCACCTCCAATTGTAATAAAAAATCACAGGCCAAAACCACAAAACAATCTATTAAGAAGACAAAAAGAAATTACACGTGTATCCTCAATTACTTAGCGAATTCACACCCGAATTGAACTGACCCCGATGTATCTCTTCCACCACCGTCTTTACCTCGGAATTGTCTTGCCCAATGTTGAATCTACAATACTAATGTCGAATCCACAATTATGAGCCACTCCGGAATCCACCAAAATTTCAGGTCCAAGTTCCTCGGAATCCACCGAAGAATACCTCTCTTTTGTGAACGTAATAGTAAAAACAACCCCTAAATGAAGTCAATATGAAGTTCGTAAATTCATTGATCACTCTCAAATCATCAAGGAAACACTGATAAAACATCCTCCAATATACCACACTTTGGTTTTTCTTTCTGTCTAAAAGTCTGGATGGATTAAACCCTAAAACAGCAAATGGCGCACTTTATAGTAAATAAGATTGTGAAAACCGCTAAAGCACACACTTCACCGCTTTAGCGGTGTGAGTGAAGGCGATACAAAATATATAGGCTGACCATTTGAGCGCAACATTCACCGCTTGAACGATAAAACTTGCTTTGCAGAAATCCAGTTTGTAGGCAGAGATACTAAACAATCCACTTCACTGTTCGAGCGTACAAATGATCGCTCGGGCGGTCAAACACCATGGACCCCGTGAGCTAACCGAGCAGTTTGATACTGGTACATAATCAGCGAAGTGGCAAACATGAAAGCCTCAAAATCACAAACTCCTCTACATAAGTACCATTCGGGTTGGATTCATATCTAAACATTCACATACTCACTGAAACAAAAGAGCGAAAAAAATTACAACTGAAATGAGTTTTGTCAAACAGAATTGTCAATTACAAAAATCTAACAACTTTTATAACTTCACTTTAATATTTTTATCTGCAGTTGATTTTGATTAAAAATATCAATTCAAAAAATATTGACAAAAACAAATAACTATTTAATTTTGTTTGAATTGATTTTTGTTTAATTCTATTTAAAAATATTATAAAAATATCTACAGTTGTCTAGATTAAAGTGAAGTTACAACTGTGAGTGAGTATTTACCCCTTTGGAACAAATATTTTTATTTGATTAAATAAATAAATATCTTTTTAAGTGTCTAGATTAAAGTGAGGACATACTTATTTACCCCTTTGGAAAGGTAAAACGGAGAATTTAAGTAACAAATAAAAATATTTGTATTTTCTCATACAATTAAAAACTTATTCCTAAATACATTAACCTTTTTTTTTTATCTCTTAAAAAATTCAAAAAAAGCTAACTTCAAACACTCTTTTTGTTAAAAAAAAAAGTTATAACTTACTTAATATTATTTATTTTTTGTTTTTTTAAAATTATTTTTAATTAATTTAAAAATAAATTTATCAATCATTGTTTAATCCCGTACATAGCACGGGTGATATGCGATAAGAAAATGAAATCTTCAATTTTATTTAACAATCAATCAGTACATCAGTATTCATAATACAAGAGTGCAACCTAACCAACTATTAACAACCGTCTATACAATCTATACATTCACATACCTATCTAACTAATTCAGTTAGAGAGAGAGAAGTTATCCTCTGTTTTTCATTGGGTTATACTTGCTTGAGCTTGGTTTGGTATATTCTTATCAGGCCCCCGCAAGCGAATGGGTAAGGAACGCACCATAAGCTTGGGAAGAAGATAAGAAAATTGAGCCACGGGAAGGGGTTTGGTGAACAGATCAGCCACCTGATCAAAGGAAGGCACATGTTTAACCACAACTTTGTGAGAAGGAACTTGCTCCCGTATGAAATGATAATCCACCTCGATATGCTTAGTGCGGGCATGGAAAACAGGATTAGAGGCAAGAGAAATGGCGGAGAGGTTGTCACACCATAAAACAAGAGTAGCAGAAGGAAGAGAAAGTTCTTGGAGAAGCATGCGAAGCCATTAAAGTTCAGCAGAAGCTTGAGCAAGAGCCCTGTACTCTGCTTCAGTGAAGAACCGAGAAACAATTGATTGTTTCTTTCCAGACCACGAAATCAAGTTAGGGCCGAGAAAAACACAATAGTCAGTGGTAGATTTACGATCAAGAACATCGTCGGTCCAATCCGAATCAGAAAAAACATGCAAATCCAAAGAGCCCGAAGTGAAGAGTAAACCATGATGGAGAGTACCCTGAATATAGTGAAGTAACCGCTTGACAGTATTGAAATGGGCAACAGTAGGAGTATGCATGAACTGGCATGCATGGTTGACAGCACAAGAGATGTCAGGTCTGGTAATGGTGAGATATTGTAAGGCCCAAACAATATTTCGATACAAGGACGGCTGAGAAAAGGACAACAAAGTGTCTGAAGGAGGATCGAATTTAGAGGCCATGGGAGAAGAACATGGTTTACAATTGATCATACCAGCCTTGTTAAGAATATCAGTGGCATATTTGTGCTGAGAGAGAAAAAAATCAGAGGCAATGCAAGCCACGGATATACCAAGAAAATAGGAAATATCACCCAGTTCTTTCATAGAGAAGGTTTTGTGCATATGATGGATAAGAGAAGTGATATGAGCAGCACTATTTCCAGTAATTAAGATATCATCCACATATATCAAAAGAAAAGTAACTGTGGTAGAAGTTCTCTGTATGAACAATGAAGAGTCACAACGACTATTCATGAATCCAGAGGAGAAGATAAGAGGAAAAGGTTGAATACCAAGCGCGAGGAGCTTGCTTAAGCCCATAGAGAGCCCTTTTCAGTTTGCACACATGTTGAGGAGAAGAACTTTCAAAACCTGGAGCTTGCACCATATAAACTTCTTCTTGAAGAAGACCATGAAGAAAAGCATTTGAAATATCCAACTATTTAATGGACCAATTAAAATGAAAGGCAATGCCAAAGAGAACCCGGACCGTAGGTTGCTTGGCGATAGGGCTAAACGTTTCATGATAATCAATGCCTTCCTGCTGGAGATAGCCCTTAGCCACAAGACGGGCTTTGTGGCGAGCAATGGAGCCATCAGAATTTTTTTTTAAGCGAAAAACCCACTTACAGCCAATAGCTTGCTTATAAGGAGGAAGAGAAACAAGAGACCAAGTACCTTGGTCTTGTAAGGCTTGAAATTCCTCTTGCATGGCTTTAGACCATTCAAGAGTTAAACCAGCTTCAGAGAAACAAGTGGGTTCAACAAGAGGAGAAATAGTAGAGAGAAGAGCAGAAAAAGAGGACTTGGATCTGGTAGTCATGGGATGAATATTTAGAGAAGAGTGAGAAGGGGCAGCAGGAATAGGATGCACAAAAGGATGATCAATAGTGAGAGAGGAAATAGGAATAGAGGTAGGGACAGCAGAAGATGGAGACAAAGCAGGGGCTGACAGACCAAGTAAGACAGTGGCAGCAGCAGCAGGCTGGCTAGAAGCAGCAGCAGACTGAACTACAGCAGGCTGGCTAGGAGTAGCAGCAAACTAAACTGCTGCAGGCAAAGCAGAAACAAGAGGAGTAAAAGGCTGAATGGATTCAGCAGATGGCTGAACAGAAGCTGCAGTAGGCTGAGAAGAGGACCAGAAAAAGAAGTGTAGTTGAGGAAGAGTAGGTGGAGAGTTATGTGTAGAGGTAGAAATAGATGGAGTAAGAAAAGGAAAGAGTGATTCATCAAAAGTGACATGCCGAGACAAATAAATTTTTCCAGAAATAGGATCAAGGCAACGATATCCCTTGATAGAAGGGTGATAACCAATGAAGACACAAGGAATGGACTTAGGGGCTAGCTTATGAGAAGCATAGGGTTGAAGCCAGGGAAAGCACCTACAACCAAAGCTCTTAAGAAAAGAAAAATCAGGAGAATGATGAAACAGGACCTCATAAGGAGTTTGATTTTGACGTTTAGAAGTAGGCAACCTGTTAATGAGATAAACAGAAGTAGCAAGAACATCAAACCAATAAGCAAAGGGAAGGCCTGATTACCTGTAGCAAAGCGATGGTAGTGGTAACAAGATGCCTATGTTTCCTCTCGGCAACTCCATTTTGGGGAGGAGCGTATGGACAACACATTTGATGAATAATGCCATGTGTTTTAAGAAAAGTCTCAAACTAAGAACTAGTGTACTCTCTACCACCATCAATGCGAAAAATTTTAAGAGTAGTCTCAAATTGATTTTCAACAAACACCTTAAATTCCATAAATTTGGCAAGCACTTCACTTTTATAGCAAAGAGGATAAACCCAAGTAAATTTGCTAAATTCATCAATGAACAAAACATAGTATTTAAACCCAGAACTAGATGGAGAGAAAGGGCCCCAAATATCACTATGAACAAGAGAAAGGGGCTTATTTACAGTGGAATTAAACAAAGCAAAAGAAAGTCTGTGACTCTTGGCCACACTACAATGAGGATACAAATTCTTATTAGAAGATGAAGTAGTAGGCAACTGAAACTTATTAACAAGATATTGTAGCTTTTGTGGAGATGGATGACCAAGTCTGGTATGCCATGTAGCAGTAGCCAAACAAGCAGGAGAAGAATGCAGTAGTGATGAAATTTGTGAAGAAGATGAAGGCCACTGATAAAGGCCATGACTATGAATACCTCTGAAGAGAGGTATCTTGGTGGTCTTATCCTGAACCACAAATGATTTGTCATCAAAAGTAACAGTGCAATTATTATCAGAAGTCAATTTATGAACTGAAAGAAGATTAGATGACATATGTGGAACATGAAGAACATTAGTCAACTTGAAAGGAAAAGAAGGAGTTGGAAGAATACCATTTCTGGTGTTGTGAATAGGAAGATGACTACCATGTCCAACAGTCACATGATCTTGTTCATGATAGGGACTATAGACTTAGACATTATTAAGATCAGGAGTTACATGATTTGTGGCAGTAGAGTCCACATACCAATTTGATGAAGCAGAGGATGAAGATGCAAGAAAAGCAGGTTTGTCAGGAGATGGATTTGCAGTTGGTGTTGGATAGGAAGTATGATATGAAGTATCTAATCTGTGTCAGCATTCAAGAGTAGTATGATTTGATTTGCCACAAATCTGACAGACCAAAGAAGAGGAAGATGAATGATAGAATGATGAAGATCTTCCTCCTCAACCTCGACTGAAAGTATTTTTAGAAAAATATCTACCTCCTCCTCTATGAGAAGAGCCTATGTATGATGATCTATTGCCACGACTACCAATTTGATAAGAAGATGATTGGTTCGGAATCTCATCTCGAGTTGCAGTGTAAGCAACAGTAAGATCTTAAGAAGAGGATTTATTATCGGCCTCAATATGCAAAGCCTTTGAACAGAGAAGAGAAACAAGATCCTCCATGGTGATGGCCTCTGATCGAGCTCGAATAACCACTTTTAAAGCATTATATTCATATGGCAATCCATTTAGAGTAGTCAAAACTAGATCCTCATCCTCAATAGGAGAGGCAACAAGTGCTAGCTGATCAGCAAGACTCTTGATCCGAGCAAGATAGTCTTCTATGGACTCAAATTTCTTCATGATACTACTGAGTTTGTTCTTGAGTTGGTATATGTGAGATTTGGAGAGTGATGTCAAGCGCTTATCAAGATATTTCCAGATTTCTTGATAGCTTTTGCAATGAAACACAGATATAAACTCTGTAGGAGTTAGAGTTGCTGTAATACAACTTCACAAATGTGAATCGATTTGTGTCCAACTCAAAAATTTAGGATTGATAACATCTTTGCCTTCTGAATTTGTGATTGTTGCAGATGGACAAGCAAAAGTACCGTCCATGTAGCAGAGAAGATTTATGGCTCTGAGTATATTTTGGAGATGTGTTTTCCAAACAATGTAATTTGTAGAATCCAATTTGAAAGTAACAAAAGAATTGAGATTTGAAATCAGAAGTGTGAGATTAGGAGGAAGAAAAGCCATTGAAACAGATTCAAGAACTCAAACTCAAGAATATAATGTGAGAAAGAAGATGAAGAAGGATCGATACTCGTTTGAGTAGATCTGCTCTGATACCATGATAAGAAAATGAAATCTTCAATCTTATTTAACAACCAATCAGTACATCAGTATTTATAATACAAGAGTGCAACCTAACCAGCTAACCAACTATTAACAACCGTCTATACAATCTATACATTCACATACCTCTCTAAGTAATTCAGTTAGAGAGAGAGAGAAATTATCCTCTGTTTTGCATTAGGTTATACTTGCTTGAGCTTGGTTTGGTATATTCTTATCACTAGTTCTATATATATGAAAAAGAGGGGTGACCATTGGTTCAATGGGATTACCTTGGCCTAATAATAGCCTTGAGATTATGGGTTCAAGTCCCGGGGCAATCACTTTGTGCACTATGTCAAAGGTTAGGTACTTACCTAATCTTTTCCCTCCCAAACACACATTAATATGTACTAATTGTGTGTTTCTATATATATGAACATTGATATTTTTTGATAAGTTATTCTATACATATATATGTGTGTGTGTATATATATATTCTAATTTAATAGGATATGAAAAGAAAAAAGTAGTCTTTATTGTCTCAGTGGCTAAGGATAGTATTGCAGAGTCGTTTCACGCATGTTTGTGTTGGGTTCGTGTTGCTTTGTAATGGAATTTGTGCTAGTGAAATTTGTGTCTAAACTTGTTTTATCTTCTTTTGCAACCAGTGTATCTGCCGGAGAGTTTTAAACAAGGTTTTTTGATACCTAGAAACTAATCAGCTTTTTGGAAGATTTCGTATCTTGTTTGCTGGTGAGGTTTTCAAGTAATAGTTTACTGTATTGGAACAGGGAGGTGTCTGTTTGAGTTTGTGTTGTCTTTGCTGTAATATAAAAGTTTCATCATTTGCGGGGCATTATCTAGAATTCAAAAATGATGAAGCTTGGTTTTATTGATTACCAAATTCTTGCTTAGGTGGTATATGTGGTGAATTTAATTAGTGATGTGGTGTAAGCAGATGTTATGAACCAGAATGTTGTTGTTTGAGAGAGCTAAGTGATTATTTGGTTGGTTGTCGATAAGCTGCGGGAAGTTTGTAGAAGCAAGCAGAATAAGTTTTGGTGAGTTTTACAAAACATAGCTAAGATGAGGTCACTTTGTTGTGTGGCTGCAAGGCCACATGGATCTAATGCCGCCAGTAGGGAGTGGTCCATGGGTCCAAATGAGCCCTACTGGCGAACTAATTCAAGCTTCTCACCTCTACCATCGAGATGGGATTTCCAGGTCCAACCTGAAGGGCTATCATTTGGTTCTCATGACGGTATTCAATTATACGGTTCTTCTACATCGTCAAACAGTAGAGGAAGTAGGAGTTGGGTGAGAGGAAACCATGTTTCCAATCATCAATATTCAACATCTTATGGTGTTGGGCCATACTTTAGTAGTCCATCTAAGATCTCTCCAGCCCGGCAGTGGAGAGATTAGCTATCCATCACTTTTAACATCTATCATATTTGGACAGTCATGACGTTGTTCTCACTAGAAGTTGTTTTATAATTATCTCATTGTTTCTTAGTGTGACGCTATGTGGAAATTTAAACTGCTTTAAGGGGTAGTTTTAATTTCAAATTGTTCTTGGTCTTAAAAATTATGTGCATTATTTTGACCCTACTTGATTGCATTTGTTGTTAACTACTTGTATCATGTGTTTAGGCTTTGCGTTATACTAAAATAGTTTGCTAGTTCCTTATTATATCTTCTCCTTTTTTTTTTCCCCTTACTTTAAAAAAAAAATTCTAAATAGGTTAAACTGAATTACGAATCGGATTGATTAAATGTATGCGCCTGCTTATGTTGTTTGCATGTGTGTCTCTTTCTAAACAAGTTTGTTTTTATTGTTTTCTTAAAATCTCTTTTGCCTGATAAGATGATGAGATGCAACGATGTAATGATTTATTTGCTAACTTTTTGTTCATTGGAATCACATCAGATCAGAAATCAATCAATCATAAATATACATTAGCAGATATTTTATTATTTAATAGGTTAAATATCAAAAGATGTTATTGTTTAGTAAGTTGTGATAGAGTAGTTGTAATAACGATAGGAATTGACAGGTCAATGTCGGACTTTCTAGTTATTCCCATAAAGATCATTTTAAAATTATTGTAGACTCCTCTCTTGAGTTGATGTGCAGACCGTGTTGTAATAATCAACGTGATCAGTTGCTCTAATATGAATGGAGCAGGCATAACTTGCATGATTTCTCTCTCTAAAAGCAGTAGAGTGATTGTTAAGCATGGTACCTTCATACTGTGTTTTTCCTTTCTTGTGGCTTAAGCATACATTCCACTGTTCCTGTGGGCTGTTGTATTAAGGTCTTGTTTGTCATCCCCTAAAAAAGTCAAAAAGTCACTATCTTATTTAAGTCACATCATCTTATTGAAGTCACATCACTTCTCTACCACATCACTTCAAATCCAACCCATACCCAATCCATATTTGATAAAAAGTCAAAAAGTGCACTTATTTATAACATTTCAAACAACCCCTAATTTACATCAATTTTAAAAATTGTTTTGGGTTTATTTTGCCTTTTGGAATGGGTCACTCTCTCACACACTTTTTTTTGAACTTCAACTTTGGGCTAATCTAGTGATTTGCTAAACTAATTTTTGGATGTTGGTCACCATTAAACAAGTATATGAACTTGTACTCAAAAACATGTGAAGCACGGGTACTCTGAAAATAATTCTATACTACTACCGGGTACACAAAATACGTGTTCGGTACTTGGGGTTATTTTTTTGCCCATTACAAAGATCTATATCACCTTTTGGTAACCTTTTCTTTTCCAACTCTGTAGCATTATACTATCTACATGGACCTTAGTTTTAGTTTTGGCATTAAACTGATTTGTAAGCTGGCTAAACGAATTTTGGTATTAAACTCTAGTTTGTACTTAAGGTTTTGCTATATCAGTGTACCCGTAACATACTCGCACTTTCATCCGTACTAGGTTTTTCCATATTGCCATCCGTAACATATTCACACTTTCATCCGTACCCATACCCGTACTTATGGTTTATAGTCAGAAACTGAAGGAATTTGCAGATTAAAAAAAAAAAAAAAAAAGAGCTAATCTGTTCCCCGCCAGTTGGAAGTACAGTTACCATTTCAAACCCAGGAGGATTGCAAAGCATTTCAGTCATTTTATGATTATTAAGTATGTAGATACCTCGTTTGATTGATTCAATATATACTTTTAATGGTTTTTTTCCTAGCTCTAATATCTGTTATAGTTTTTATTTGCATTTTTTACTTCGTTGGTCAACTGCAAGTTGCTTGTAATAGCTGTTTCAACATAGGGGATGCTTGGTGCTTTACTTGCGCTGCTTAACGGCTCAATGGAAATCGGTGGGGCTTTGAACTCGTTGCTCTGGAATTTCTGCAGGTTCTCTGTAGGATGCCAAACCGTTGTGGCCTAAAATTAATTATTCAATGGTTGGAGATGGATCTTCAAAAGACTGACAAGACAATATAGTAGAAGCATATCAATCACACGGCCTAGGTTTTGGATTATATCCTTTAAAAAGAGAAAAATCAATAATACAAGAGAGTGGTGCTCACCTCCTTCGCCAATCACACCTCCAATATTTTCAGTTGGACAAACCAAACGAAGTGAGAACTCCCTTACGGTACCTGACCAATCTCCGACATCACTTTTGTAACCCCCGGTAAGGACCCATCAACGAAGTTACACGCATAAGTGGCCCACCACCACCTTGATTCATAAATGAACCACCAGATTTATAGATCAGTAATGTTAGGTATCATGAAAAGTTTTTCATGAAAATGATCATGAAAGATTTGTGACCTTTGGATTACACTTAGAATAAAGTACCACACACTAATCAAGGTAATCTAAGGGTCACAAATCTTTCATGATCATTTTCATGAAAAAATTTTCATGATCCCTAACATTTCCCTTTATAGATTGAAGATGATGACTGGAGCATGTGCGTGACGGATTATCATGGAGACGAGATGCCACTTGATAAAGAACCTTCCTGACAACAGAGGCCTCCCCAGTTATCTGAGACCAAAAACATATCCTAAGGTCTTCATTATGATCAAATGACTATTTCATACAAGCAATAATATGAAAATAAATTTCCTAATATACCAACATTATAAAACATAAACGTGCAATCACTGGATACAGAATCCAACAGGCACAGATAGACAGAAAAGTGGATGGTCTGGCACTTGATCAACAATCCAGACCAACCCAATTTCACACCTCACAAAAACAGAAGATTATACTGATCATCTTACTGCTCAAGTTCAAGGAGGCATAGAAAGTTAAAATTGCAATTCTGGAAAGTATCCCTTGACTAAAGTATCCATTAAACAATAATCTAATGATTGCCGCGTTGACTCAATTGATTAACTTTGTTATTATACTTTTCAATTTTAAATTTCATACGTCTCTTTTCATTGTATAAAATTTAATGGTTGTTGTGTTGAATCTGTTAATTAATGTCTCTTTTGATTTTAAAAAGGTTACTAATTTTTATCTTTCAGCGACAGTTTAGAAAATTAATTACAAAAAAGTCATTAATTGTAAGTTAAAGTTAAAATTATAAAAATTTTGACAAAAAAAGTCACCAATTGTTTATTTTTAACGACATATGTAAAAAATTGTCACAAAATTATTTTTAACGACTATTGTATTATGACTTATTTTCAATAAGACTTTATCAGAATTAAGTCCGACTATTAAGACCTATTGATAGTATACTCTTAACAAGAACTTATATTGTTTATTATTTAATGTAATTATTTTAATATCTATCTATATCTATACTATTATTAACAGTAAACAACTTTCTTGGTATTCAAATTTTGGTGGTTTATTCTTATGCCACATGTCTTCATTTTTCTATTTGAAAAATAATAAATAAATAAATAAAAGATACTTGACAAAAGTAAGATTTGAACCTTGACCTTAAGTTTAATCAATAAGGCTCTTATCATTTGCATAGTATATCATATAGTAAGACCTTAGGGGTTGTTTGGGATGATCTAAATAAGTGCACTTTTTAACTTTTTATGAAATATGGGTTGAGTTTGGGTTGGGTTGAAAGTGATGTGTTAGAGAGGTGATGTGACTTAAATAAGATGATGTGACTTAAATATGATAGTGACTTTTTGGCTTTTTGTCTTTTTCCAATCATGCCAAACTTGGCCTAATAACTCCATACTTTTTATCTTTTTATCTTTTTTAGATCACATCAATCAACATCTCCTCTTTACATTTCTACACATTTTTTTTTATAAAAAGTCAAAAAGTGCACTTATTTAGAACATCCCAAACAACCCTTTAAGTTTTATTTTATTATTACTTATTTTTATTGCATATGTATTGTTTACCTACTGATTGATAGGAAAAAAAACGCAATGTCTATTAACAATGACAAAAAAAGAAAAATGTTTGAAACTCTTAGAAGGTATTTTCTAATTGATCAACAACTTAACATAACATGTTATATAAATTTTGAAGGGAATGACTTCTTTCCCGTTAAAATTTCAACTGGATCAAATAATTGAGATCTCTTAGACCTCCATTTAATGACTTATTGGTAGTTAAAATTTCAACTTGAGACAAGTTAAATCCAATTTTTAATTAACTTTGGGGTGTTTTGGAAAGATGATTAAAAGCTGGCTTTTGACTTTTAATCAAGTTTTTTGGCTTTTTTGGAAAGTGATTTGGGAAGTTGATAAAAAATTGCTTTTTTGCTTTTTGGGTTAATATTTATTTATGATATCACATCACAATAAAATGACCAAAATATCTCACCCAACTTAGGAAATTTACTTTTTGACCCATGTGACTCATTTAGCTGCACTACAAGAAATAACACTTTTGCCGACCAAAAAATTGGTCGCTAAAAGCCCATTTTTAGTCGGCAAAAGTTATCCGCGACCAATTTTTTTTGTCGCTACTTTGGTCGCCAATTAAGGGTCGGCAAAAGTAAATAGTGACCAAAATTTTGGTTGGTCGGGAAAAGTTAGATTTACCGACTAAATTTTTGGTCGCTAAATATGTCATTACTGCGACTAATCCATTTTGTCGCTAAAACACTTTGGTCGCAAAAAGTGATATTTTCCCGACCAAATATCTTAGTCGCCAATTGTCACATTCCACGACCAAAAAATTTGGTCGCCAATTGCGACATTCTACGACCAAAAATTTTGGTCGCCAATTGTCACATTCCACGACCAAACATGTTTGTCGCCAAAAGAAATGTTTGCACAACTAAAACTTTAGTCGGCAATAGACCTATTCGCGACCAAATCCTTTGGTTGCCAAAATTAATAATTTTAACGACTAATTATTTGGTCGCCAAATGTGCTTGGTGATACACCGACTACTTTATTTAGTCAGCAAAAGTATAACTTATCTTTCCCGACTAATCAATTGGTCGCCAAAACTAGAAAAACAAAAGCAAAATTTGGTCGCCAACATCTAACAAAATAAACCTGTAATTTATAATAATCCATCCAATTTATTCAATATAATCTGTAATTTGCAAAAATCATTCAAACCAACAAAGAAATTGAATCATGAATATTCAACAAAATACATATATCAACCATTTCTGAACCTATTTAATTAAAAAATACAACTATTATAAATTTTCATCCACAGGTAATTCCAAACTACATATTTCATCTAGCATAAAAATTTAAAACATAACAAGTACTTATTATTATGTTTTAAATTTTTATCCATGTGCATCAACCCAAAAATATAACTAGTAGTCTACCAAATATTTTCCATACACACCCATCCAAAAATATAACTACTAGTGTATCCAAAAATATAACTACTAGTCTACTCTAATATTTTCCATATACATCTATACAAAAATATATAATCCTTCCAAAAATACAAAAAGTGCCAATTTGACCTGTACAATTTAGCTTTGTGCACGAGTTTATCCATCTGTACCAAAGAAAAAAAGAAATAATGTCAGATAAAATTAGACAAATAATGAAAAATGTCCATGAAAAGTTAAGGTCACATTAGCAAATTAAATGACTCATTATCAAATTGTAAATAAAACAACAGCATTCTTATGTCTATAGCATTTCCACTTAGGTATTTCATTGTTTAGTTTTTTGAACGGACTTAAATGTAATTCAAAGAAGAACAAGTCAAAAATAATTAAATAAAACAACAGTTCACAATAATATGCAATTGACTTCTCAACTAGCAAATATAAACTATACATATTGGCATACGAGAGTGTCTAACCATACTGAAGGGGAAAATTGAAGCAAAATTCAAACGGCCGGTGTTTGCTTTTTTTATCACATTGTTTAGAGGCAGTTACATCTAGCTAATTAATACTTAATGGAAACCAGAGATCAGGTTCCCCTCCTAATTCTAAAGACTTGTGTGCAAATCTAAGCCTTAAGGAACGCTTATAGAGGTGTGAAGTGACTCGATAATCTGCCCTTGTAGTATTCAAGAGTTGAGATGATATTTTTTCACTTATAGTATTCAATAATTGAGATGATATTTTTGTTCATAAGAAGTATATCACTGCCTAATCCTTTTAATTAGCGATCACATGCAAAAGGTGCCATTTTCGAAGACAACTGGAAAAGTAAGAAAATTGAATTTGTAAACGGAACGCCATAGACAACATAGAAGGCTATGGACTTCTGAATATTTCATCAATGAAACTTTTGAGACTTGTTCCTTAATATGACGGTGTATTTATTCCCTCTAGGCTGCAATTAACAACAAAGAACTTCTGAGAGTGGATGCATTAAACTCCTTACCGTTTTTAAAAAATCGATTGAACTGCAAATCTTTGACACTTGGAGGTAAGAGAAGAGATCAACTTTTGTCATCAATTTACACAAGAGGATTGATGAAATTAAATATCTGTAAAAAAAAATTACAAGTATATATAGTCAGAGAGATCCTTTGGAAGATCAAGACATTAAACTTGGAAAACTACATTTAAATATGCACTATCTGATGGAAAGTCTTTGACTATAACTTACTGAGAAATAACGTGTGCAATGGCTGCACCACTGACTCCCAAATGGCACACAAATATAAGAATTGGGTCCAATATTACATTTAGTGTCTCCTGCAACTACATGAGACAGAAACCAGATGAACGAGAGTTAGATGAAATGTCTTTGAGGAGGTTGGCTGTATTTTGATGTCTAAAATACTTACTATATGCATTGACAAAGAGGCTTCATAACAATTTTGATCTATTCCATGAGATTCATGATTTACAAAATTATTTACTATGTTTTGTTTCAAAGAAAAGAAATGGATTACTTGGGGCTGAGATTGTTATTGCAAAGGAAAAGAGTGAATTCTTTTCTGAAGTACCTAAAAAAAAAAAGGAAAAGAGTGAATTGAGAAAAAAGAATATATAAATCTAAAAATTTATGCTTACCTATGGCATATAACGGAGTTCTGGTGTCCTTAATTCCCCGAAAGACCCCTTGCATGGCCAAAGAGAGGAGTACAGCAGGAGCACCAAGTGCTTTTAAAGTCAAATATTTTTGTGCGGGATTTAGCATAGGGGAGCCCTACTCAATGCAAGAAAGGCTTAATTATTCATAGTTGTTTACAATGCCATCAGATTAATAATGCATGTAACATTTTGGTATGCAGAACAAAAACGAGAATGTGGTGCACTTTAAAACACCATATGGCAAGACCAGAGCCATATAAATTACAAGGTTTGAATTCATTATTCCTAGATACAAATTTATTTTAAGAAATAGGGCAAGAAAATGAAAGAGCAGGAGTTTCATGTTTACATCTTTAAATTTGTTATAATGGGATTAATCATGTAGAAACATACCGTTGGGCTTATACCATATTATATCTTCAATCTTCAAGAAAATGATTTTCCCTTTTACAAAATTGAAATTTTTTTTATCTTTTGATAAATGTGTAGCAATTATAGGAGACAAAAGCCTATTTGAAGATGAAAAGCAATATCATCAAATTGCCCTTTTACCAAGTTGCAGACTATCAGATATTGCAAATACCCAAATCAAATACAGTGTCATGAATGAGTCATGATAATGAACTATTAATCTTGATTTGTTAGAAATATAGATAAAAAGTGCCAGTGTAATAAAGCATGATGTTTAGTAAAGCATCAGACCTGAAAGGCATAAAAAGTGCAAGTGTAGTAAAGCATCAGACCTGAAAAGGTTTAGTGTTTAGCCCATCTTTCATGCCTCCCGCTAATTGGCAGAGATACCACAGACCAGAATTAGTTGTATCCTGCATGATGTAGAAAATAAGGAAGCAATAAAAGATTAATCAAACAGAGTGTAGATGAGGCATGCATGGTTATTATGGAATCAGATAGGTAACCTGCTTGCTTTCGAGAAGCTTAATCTTTCCTTCATGTTGTGTTGATCAACAATTACAACATCAGTAAAGTAGTCATCCCATCATCTTGACAAAACATAAAAATTGTAACTCACCAACCTAAACACCATCTGATTGATTATTTCAATGTCATGCGCAATTTGATGCACCACCCCTGGTGCAATTTGTGACATCATTGTCCTCTTCTCCTTCAATTTAATCAAACACAAACCCCATTTTTATTTTAATCAATATATACATGTCCAAATTGACGGATTTCGCATGGATCAAAATCAACACCAATTAAAACTACTCAGTTATCACAAACTTACCAGATCACAGTAATGGATGTTCAAGCATTAACATTATATACAAATTTAGAGAGGTAGAGAAAGAAGGAAACTTTACCCATATGAGATAGACGACTTTGACCAACCCTAGCCTTAAAAAATCACTTGTTAGTGTTTTGAAAATTAGAAGGAGAGGGAAAGGGGCAGAGTGAGAGCAACAAACGAGTGAGAGAGTTAGTTTTAATAGAAAAGCAGAGCATCCATAGTTAGTTTTAATAGAAAAGCAGAGTTAGTTTTAAACGAGTGAGAGAGTTAGTTTTACTTGGATTGGGAATTCAATTTTATGAATCAGATTGCTAAAATTGCTAGAAAAAGAACAGAAGAAATAAATAAAAATAAAAATAAAGCAATAGTTAGTTTTAATAGAAAAGCAGAGCATCCATGGTATCTCAAATTTATCACTTTGCCATTAGAGCATCTCTAATGGCGCAAGGCAAAAATCATTTTTTCGCTTGCTATAGTGCAAAAATAAATAAATAAATAATAAAATAAGCCATTTTTTTGCTATACCACTCCAATGGTGGCATTCTATTTTGGCACAACCAAGTGTCAAACTTAACTAACTTCCAAAATTTTCATTGAAGTAGTATCCCAAGCACCATTAACAAACATTCCATGTTTTTTCAAGTTTAGTCATCATTACCTAACATATATACATGTTCCAACTTCTCTTTTTTGAGCCAGTATGACCAAAGACTCAATATCTATATCCCATTTTGACATTGAAACCAAAGCTCAAGCTCAAGCCCCAGATGAGGAGTGCACAGACTCTAATCTATCTTCTCTTACTATGGCTTCTACTTATAGCATTTCAATAACATACCAAGGTTCAAGCTACACAATCAGGCAAGACACCCCTGCCTTCTCTTCCTACTCATTATCGAATGTAATGTTTTTCATTTGCAAAGTACATTATAACGTCTTTTTAGTTTAAACCAAAATAAGAGGGAAGAAAACAAATATAAACATAATACATGAATTGCTTTAAAGCAAAAATGCTAACGAAGCTTACCTTTGCAATTGCGATCCATGTATAATTGATTTCAAGCTCAGACCTGCAAAACCTAGATCAAGGCAGACCAACGGACAAATTTCACTGCTTGGGTAAGTATAAAGAGTATTCTCTCCCTTTCTATTTCATATAGTGCAAAATATATTCTACATGAACAAATATCTAATTGAGTACCTAGGAAAGCAAATGCAGCCAAGGAAAATTTAGTACCTAGCTTATGAAACTATATTCAAACAATCATTAGAAAAGCAAATATTATTCGAGTGATTTGTCAACATGTATAACAGTTCTGCATAAGCTAGACTTATATGTTGAAGCTGACTTGGAAGGCATGGGAAAGTTCACCTTGCAGACTTAGCTGCAATGTCCTTTAATATAATCTACTTCTCCCTTTTATTTAATTGTCCTTTGTCATAGCTCAAGGATGCCAAATGCTAGGTCTGTATCAAATCTACACCCCTGCCAACACCCTCAAATATTGGGATTGGTGGGCATAAAATTACAAAAAAATTCAAAAGCTAGCATTCTACACATGTAAAATAGCCTGATTTGCTGCTTTGATCCATTGATGGGATTTATGGTTCAACAATTTCTAATTTTTGAAAGAATATGGTGTAGAAGGTTCCCTAAAGAGCACTCAAAAACTTTTGATATAAATTTCAGTTTCAAACATCATGCTGGATGTGCAAGTCTTTTCAATCAAACAAAAAAGAATGATTTTCATCATTTGTAAGTAAACCTTTAATGAATAAGCTGTGAAGAAAAAAAAATGTCCACTATATATTGACTAAGATACAATTTGTTTACATATACAAAACTCACTTAAACTACACTCAATTAAGTATACATTTTCATACCTTAGATTTCTTAAGTATACACCTTCTGAAAGCAGCCTTAGATTTCTTTTATTTAAGCTTGGTAAGGTTCATTATTTGTTACTAGACCAAGAGTATAAATTTCTATTCCAAATTTTATAGCTTAATGTTGGTGGTTGGTAGTTAGAATGCCTCTTTATTCATGGTTGAGACACTAACAGATTTTGTACTTTCTATTTTCAGAGGCATATTAGCAAACAGGTGGTGTGCATAATTTACACATAAATTAAATTAAAGAAAAAGAACTTGGAAATGAACAAGTTGCATGAAAATCAAAATCAAAATCACATAGGAGATAGACGACTCTGACCAACCCTAGCCTTAACAAAATCACTTGTAAGGGTTTCGAAAATTAGAAGGAGAGGGAAAGGGGCAGAGTGAGAGCAACAAAAAAGTGAGAGAGAGAGAACTTAACAGATAGTCGTAGTCGTCGGTGGTAGTCGCACTCACAGTAGCGGGCTTTGTCTTTGTGTTTAGAGTCTTCGTCCTCGGCGGGCTTGAAGGATGGGGGCTTGAATGCAGGGGGCTTCGGATGGAGGTTTCCCAATTTTCTCTGAATATTATCCCATTGAGTCAAAGCTCCTTCCACGTCCTTGTACACGAAGTGATAGTTCACCATTTTTGAATCTCCGATTAACTCTCTCTCTCTCTCTCTCTCTCTCTCTCTTTCTCTCTCTCTCTCCCTCTCTCCCTCCTTATAGTATCATATTTTGGGGATTTTTTTGTTAGGAATTAGGGATTTGAGATCGTGAGAAACAAATGGGGGGAAAGAAATGGGGAAATTAGAAAGAGCGGGAAAACGGGGAATTAGAAGGAGCGGGAAAACGAAAACAAAAAGAAGAAAAGAATAGGAGAGTTAGGATAATTTATTTATTTTTTGTTAAAATATATATATATATATATTTTTGTAGTTGATGATTTTTTTTTCATTTTTTTTTAGTTATTAAGGTTGAAAATTTATTTGCTTTATTTTTATTTTAATGAAATTTTTTTTTTATTTGGTTGAAGTAGGGGTAATATTTTAATGAAAAATATTTTCAGTTAAACTAAATTTAATTTTTTGTGGTCAATGAAAAATATTTTTCTGCGGCCCATTTTTTTTTTTTTTTGGTTATTAAAAATCATGAACTAATTTTTTGTGGTAGAGGAGAGGGAAACAAGATATGAGCGATAGAGAAAGAGAGCGAAAAGTGGTGAACGAGAGAGATACATAGAAAAAGAGAGAGACAGAAAGAGAAGAGAGATGAACGAAAGAGACAAAGAGATACAGAGAAGAGAGATGAGTGAAAGAGACAGAAAAGGAAGATGAGAGAAAAATAGAGAGAAGAGAGATAAGCGAGAGACATAGAGAGAAGAGAGATGAGTGAGAGAGAAGAGAAATGAGCGAGAGACACAGAGAGAGAGAGAGAGAGAGACAGATAGACAAATAGACAGAGAGAGAAGATGGATGAGTAAGAGAGAGAAAGAGAAAAGACAGAGACAAAGACATGAAGATGAAAAAATGGGTGAAAAGAGACATGTTATATCAAAAGAGTAAGACAACGTCGTTTTTTTTTTTTTTTTTTTTTTTTGCGACAGAAAAATATCGTTGCATTTATTCAAACCATTTTGTGAATGTATACAAGGACGGACCTGTGGAGACACCATGAGGGGCCATGGCCCCCCCGCCTGTCTGGAGAGTGCCACTGCTATGGTTAGTTGTTTGAAAGTTGAATGTAATTTTTATTAAATGTGACCCCTCTGCTTTGAATGGATATGGTCACATCCCTTTTTGATTGCCCACGTCATTCTATTAACAAGGAAACAATTGCGTATTTGAAATTTTTATTTATTTGTTTCTTACAAGATTCATAATATAATTTATACTGAGCATATTTTTAGGTTGTATTTGGTTTATAAATTTGAAAAGAAAAAGAGAAAATTTGTGTACAATGTAAGTGAAATATAATTATATTTCATTTATTTATCTTTTTTTTTATTATTTCTCTTTCCAAATCAATGAACCAAATATAAGGATATAAAAAGAGAAATGTTATTCCACACTATGTGGATGCATGCATAAATTATTACGTGAAAAATTAGATAACTCACATTACATATACGAAAAAGAGAAATTCTCAAATAAGTGCATATTTTGCATTACGATTTGGAATAACCAAAAGGAAGATTACTAACCTCATTTAAATGACAAATTTTTCAACGGCTTGACATCTCACAAATAAATTTGATGATGATTTTTTAACCAAAAGGAAGATTACTAACCAAAAGGAAGATTACTAGCCTCATTTAAAATTACTTGTTGTAACAAAATGGATGATGATTTTTTTAACAAATTCTTTTAAGCCCACTTTTCTTGTAGTGTTCGGCGACTACATTGTTTTAGTAGCCAAAATTCAATATATGACGACTAAAATATTTTTAGTCGCTAAAAATAAGTTTTTTGGCGATCAAAATTTTGGTCGGCAAAAGATAAAAAATAATTTTTTATTTTCCATTCGGTGACTACATTGTTTTAGTAGCCAAAACTCAATATACGGCGACTAAAATATTTTTAGTTGCTAAAAATAAGTTTTTTGACGACCAAAATTTTGGTCAGCAAAAGATAAAAAAATATTTTTTTATTTTCCATTCGGCGACTACATTGTTTTAGTAGCCAAAACTCAATATACGGCGACCAAAATATTTTTATTCGCTAAAAATAAGTTTTTTGGACCAAAATTTTGGTCGGCAAAAGATAAAAAATAATTTTTTATTTTTCATTCGGCGGCTACATTGTTTTAGTAGCCAAAACTCAATATACGGCGACTAAAATATTTTTTGTCACTAAAAATAAGTTTTTTGGTGACCAAAATTTTGGTCGCCAATTCCACAACCAACTTATTTTTGATCTTCAGCGACCAATTTATTTTTTGGTCGCCAAAATGTGACCTTCCGAGACCAAATTTGTAGTTGGTCGCCAAAACCATACCACTTTCTGCGACCAACTCATTTCTTGGTCGCCAAAATATGACCTTCTGCAACCAACTCATATTTGATCGCCAAAAATAATGATCATTCGCGACTAATTAATATTTGGTCGCCAAAGGGTAACTTTTAGCTACCAACTTTTATATTGGTCACGGAAAGTGGTCGCTAAAAGTGCAGATTCTTATAGTGCTGGTTGTTGGAATAGGGAGGGTAGTAATATAATTTCACACATGGCGTTTTGCAAACTTTCCAAATACCCATCCAGCTTTCGTAGCTACCAGGCTGTGTTTTTGGCTGCAAAAACGCAGTTTGGGTTTGCTAAAAGACCACTTTCTTATTATATCATTGGAAATGAATTTTAAATTATTAGTTTCTAGTATTTATATAACAATAATTTAATAGTTGACATGTTAAATTTGTTGATTGATTATTTATTTTTATTTTCTTAGGACATGAATAAGATTTTTTTATTTGATCATCGAGAAGGACAGGAATCTATTCAATTGAGCTATAGTCTTTTTTTAAAATAATCGAGAAGGACAGGAATTATTCAATTGAGCTATAGTCTTCTTCTTTTTTTTCTTTTTAATCATCGAGATGGACAGGAATATATTCGATTGAGCTATAGTCTCTCTTTTTTCCTTTTTTTTTCTCTACTTCTTCTTCTTTTTTTTTTTAATATTTTTTTTTATTGTATCCAATAATGATAGGGAAGCAGTTCTCTCCAATCTATTGTTAGGCGGGAAGGATGTTGCTAAGTCTGTGAGGTAGTTACAATTTAAATGGTTGATTTTGTAAGATTTTATATGAAAAATAATTTATGTACATAATTTCTTTCTTTCAAACTCTCTCAAATAATGTGATAAGCAAAATTTGAAAAATTAATCCACATTTAAATAGAAAATTTTCCTTACATGTATTTTGTCTTGTCACATCATTAAAGGGAATATAGGAGGAAGAAATTGTATGGACGTAACACTTTTGATTTTATATGGAATAATGATTCATCATCCTAATTTGTTCTTCCAATTTCACTTCTAATGATGTGAAATTAGGGAGGCTAAAGATAAGGAGAAAAGTGTGAGACCACTTCACATGGGCATGGATCATGTCATTAGAGGTGGAATTTGGGGGACAAAATTAGAAAATGTAGCACCACTCTTTTCTATATAGATCATTCATGATTTTTTATTATTTATTTGTTGATCTCAAATTCATACCATTATAATTTTGTTATATTTGTGGTAAAAATTTGAATAATTTCTTTTTAAAATTATATGTCCACCATTTTTCTTTTCTTTTTTATCTTTGATGATATATATAATAAAGGGTAAATTATTAATAGATTATAATAGTTTGGTTTGATTCTCATCAAATCTTATTGAAAATAAATCCTAATAAAATCGTCGTTAAAAATAATTTTTTGTGATAATTTTTTGAATATATCACTAAAAATTGATAATTAGTGTTTTTTTTTTTTTTTGTCATGATTTTTATAAATTGTCCTTTAAATTTACAATTAGTGACGTTTTTCTATAACAAATTTTTTAAGTTGTCATTGAAAGTTGAAAATTAGTTATTTTTTTGTGACGATTTTTTTAAATTATCTCTAAAACATATAATTAGTGACATTTTTTATGATAAAATTTAATATTATCATTGAAAATTAATAATTAGTGATTTTTTTTTATAGTATTTGATGAAAAAATTCATTAATTGTTATAAGACTTATTAAATAATAAATTCACTTATTATGACTTACACAGAAGTTCCTATATTACATTCATGTAATTATGAATGTTGGGTCAATCTAAATTTTTTTATTGATTTACAAATGAAAGATTTAGTTGGAATGGAACCTATGATATACCTCCACCGGTTTCAACAATACTTAGGCTTTGTTTGTTTTTGTCTCATGGTGGTGAGATTGGATTAGCAATCGGATGACTCTCACCTAAATCATATTTATTTTGGAACAGGGGATAATTTATATGGAATAATAATTTTATATGGAATGACGATTCATCTCCCTAATTTTGTTCCTTCAATTCTGAAAGGGTAATTTGTGTAGCCAAATTGGGCCGAGCTAGGTTGGAGTGGCGGTCAAAGATGTTTATAGGACCTATCTACGGGACCTGGCTACGGGACCTAGCTATAGGACCTAGCTATAGAACCAAGCTGTTGGACCTAGCTACAGGACCTAGCTACGAGACCGAGCTACAAGACCTAGCTACGGGACCAAGTTATTGGACCTAGCTACGCGGCCTAGCTATGAGACCTAGCCACAGGACCTAACTACGGGACTTAACTACTTCCTAGTGGCGGTCAACGCTATGGCCGAGCTACCAAGCAAGGTAGTCAAACGGAGAGAAGAGCAGAAGTAACTTGGTTGACCGCAATGTTAGCCGAGGTAAAGATATCAGCCGAGGTAAAGGGTCAGCCGAGGTAAAGGTGTCAGTCTTGGTAAAAAGAGCTTAGCAAGTGGATCGCAAGTGTTAACTCAGTCCAAGTGTAATGACGGTCACCACGGTCGGAGTGGAGATAGTTAGCTCGGTCCAAGTGTAACGACGGTCACCGCGGTCGTAGCGCGCCATAGTTAGCTTGGTCGTAGTATTTGGAGCCAAGGTATGATGGCTTCTCATGGTGGACCTCGCTTTGGTTAGCGCGGTCTTAGCGCGCCATAGTTAGTTCGGTCCAAGTATGAAAAGGGATTGGCAAGTGTTACCACGGTCCAAGTGTGATTAAAGTCACCAGACGGAGTAAAGGTAGTTATCTCGGTCATGGTATTCAGAACCAGGGTATTTGGGCTTCTTGCGGTGGACCTAGCTATCGTTAGCTTGGTCGGGGGTTTACTACAGTTAGCACGGTAGTAAGTAAACACCACAGTTGGAGTATGTCAAGCCGAGGTACACGCAGTGAAAGGAACAACCAAGCTAGCTGGAGCTCGGTCTAGTCTACGGCTTTAGCATGGTCATGTTAGCTCGGTCGTATTGACATCCAACCGTGGTAAAACCATCTCACTTGGTTTAAGCAGTGAGGGGGGTGTTGAAGGATAAGCATTATCTTTCAGGAATGTGATTCCTAAGAGGACTCTACATGGAGGAGTAAGAGTCCTACTTGGATTGTGCCACGCAGAACCTATAAAAGCTCATAACATCACCTATGGAGAGGTAACAGAACTTTGATTCCCGAACACACAGAGCTTTTTGTCTATTTGTCTATTTTGCTGACTTAGGCATCGGAGAGGTATCCGGCACACACCCGCCGGCTAGCTCACATTAGTGTTTTCAGGGAGTAAAGCAACGACGTACGGAGAAGCGCAGACTTGATCAATAGGATTATACGGGAAGAATATTTCGTGCCCGTACAATTGGCGCCGTCTGTGGGAAATATCAGACAAGAACAAAACCTCTTGATCCAGTTAAACTCGCTAATCAAAAGCAATGACACACAATGAAGATTTGCCACAGTCCGCCATCGACGGACAAACCCCAAAGGGGGGTGGAAGGCGCGAAGGTTTGCCCACCATCCCTCCCATGGCGGATTTGGAGCCACCGAGACAGAACCCCTGGAGGGATGCAAGGGGAAGGAGGCGGACTAATAGCCCCTGCCACTCTCGCTCACCAAGTCCTGACAGACAAAGGCGGCGGATCGACCCTCAAGCTCTGGAGGATCACGTCAAGGAGCAGGACGAGTTGATACGAAGGATGGCGGCGGACATGGAATTAATGAAGCGCCAGATGAAAGGAAAAGGGGTGGCGACAGGAGAGGGGCGCAAAAGCAAGACGCCCCCTCGCCACTCGGAAGATCGTGGTAGGCATACTACGCCATCGCAAGCAGAGAGTAGGAGCCTTAGAACAGGCGATACCCAAACAAGGACTTCCAGGACTCGTTACTCCAGGTCTGAGAGAACGAGAACTGAGAGGTCATATACTGAGGGAAGCACCTATTGGCCCTCGCGCACGCACCAGACGGCATCCAGGCAGACGGAGTTTCCTAGGTCATCTGACTTGCGGACTGTGCTTGAGGAAAGGGCGCGATGGAAGAAGGATACCAGGGCGCGCAGAGTCTCAGGCCTTCAGCGGTTGGCTCCTCGAACGCATGGAAGCGTCGAGGTAGGAATGCCAATACCGCGCCCTGCTTACGAACCAACGGACAAAGCGTTAGCGAGGCTGCAGACCTCACCGTTCGTTCCAGCAATTGAGAACGCGCCCCTACCTTCTGGCTTCCTTCAGCCCAAATTCACCACTTATGAAGGGAAGACGGACCCCTACTCACACTTGAGCCACTTTCGCCAACTTATGGGTGTATACCGGCGAAACGAAGCTTTAATGTGCATCCTATTCCCATCTAGCCTTGGCGACCTAGATTTAACTTGGTTCGAAAGGCTACCAGAAGGCAGCATCGCCTCCTGGGCACAGTTGGCAGAGGCGTTCTTAACAAGGTTCAGAACAAACACCAAAACGCTAGTGGAGATCGACCAGCTTCTCTCAATTGACATGGGTGACAAGGAGACGTTAAGATCCTACAATAGTCGCTACTGGGAGACCTTCAACCAGATTGGGGATTGCCCTACCAATCTCGCCATTGCACAATACAAAAGAGGTCTTCTAGTCAGAAACAGGTTGAGGGACTCAATCACCATGACGCCACCCCATACGATGGAAGCCTTGATGGAGAGAGTACACCAACATATTCAAGTGGAGGAAGATGGCAACCGCGCTAAAGCAAAATCTGGCATAACCGCAATACCAGATAAAAAGACTACGGCAAAAGTCAACGCGGTAGAACGTCCAAACAGAAACGAGCGAGGCAGGCGGGACAACGGAGAGCACCAAGACAAAAGGAGGTTGAGAGTCCGCACTGCCATTACCACGGTGTTTAAAAAATCGATCTATCGGATTCTCAGCGAGATTTGCAATGAACCTTTCGTCCGATGGCCTGCTAAACTGGGAGAAGCGCAAAGAGACTATGACAAGAGGTGGTGGTGCACCTTCCATGATAAAAAGGGGCACCACACTGAAAATTGCACACCATTAAAGCAACATTTGGAGGAGTTAGTGGCAGCTGGGCACCTGGACCAATACATAGAAGGAGGGACACAGCCAGCCCCCCAGAACCACAACAACCCAAACGGGATGCCGGTCGACGCCCCACCTCAAGGCGTAATAAACGTAATACATGGAGTATTCGAACCTGAGCGAGTATGTGAGCTCAGGAGGATGATCAAAAAGGCTGAGCACTTAAGGGAGGTACTAAGTGCACAACCTACCATCAAAAAGGGGAGAACAGAACCCACAAATGCCATATCTTTTTCGGACAAAGACTTAGCAAGGATATACTGCTCTCACAATGATGCACTGGTCATCACTCTACGCGTCAAGAATTTCGACATCAAACGGATTTTGATCAACCAAGGAAGCTCATGTGAGATAATGTATTACGAAACCTTCAAACAATTGAAACTGGAGGACAAAGACTTGGCACCTGCAACATCTCCCCTGATCGGATTCAACTCAATGCCAGAGTGGCCAGTGGGCAAGATAATCCTCCCAGTCAAGGCAGGAACCATGGCAAAACAAGTGGAATTCTGGGTATTGAAAGTCCCTTCCTCTTACAACATAATATTGGGAAGGACATGGTTGCACGCCATGCGATCGGTAGCTTCAACCTACCATCAAGTATTGCGGTTCCCCAACGAAGCCAGGGTAATTGAAGAGGTCTTTGGAGACCAAATGATATCCAAACAATGCTTCGTCACAGCAAATGGCAGCCACGCTGCCAAAGGATATGTACAGTTGGTGGAAGAACTCGAGAGCAAGGAGCTGTTCACAGATGTTGGCAAGGCAGCTGAATAAAAGGCAATTTAAGATTGGAGATTGGGTGCTGCGCAAAGTAATGGGAAACACTTTGGCACCCGGAGATAGCAAGACTAGGGCCCAAATGGGAAGGACCATACAAAGTGGTTGATTAGTAGGAAAAGGGGCATACCACTTGGAAGATGGAGATAGCAAGGTTATCCCCAGGCCGTGGAACACTGTCAATCTCAAGTTATTTTATTTTTAGCTTTCCTATAGAGTACTTGTAATTTTTCTTTTCCTCAATAAAACAAGTAGTTTCCTTTTCAGCATAGATTGTTTTCTTTTGTAAAAGTTGTTTTAGCGAGCTAGGGGTATTAAAAGCAGAGTTGGCTGAAAAAACCAACACTTACCTCTCCTAGGCCAAGATAAGGATATATAGGCTGCAGGAAGTTGGCAAGTTTGACCAACAAGTCTTTGCCCGACTTGGGGGGCAATCAAGAAGTTTGGCAGGAATAACCAAACGCTTAGCTCTATGTTGGCCGGAATAACCAACATTTAGCTTTCCTAAGCCGAGATAAGGATATCTAGGCTGCAGGAAGTTGGCAGGTTTGACCAACAAGTCTTTGCCCGACTTGGGGGGCAATCAAGAAGTTTGGCAGGAATAACCAAATGCTTAGCTCTATGTTGGCAGGAATAACCAAATGCTTAGCTCTATGTTGGCCGGAATAACCAGCATTTAGCTCTCCTAAGCCGAGATAAGGATATCTAGGTTGCAGGAAGTTGGCAGGTTTGACCAACAAGTCTTTGCCCGACTTGGGGGGCAATCAAGAAGTTTGGCAGGAATAACCAAACGCTTAGCTCTATGTTGGCCGGAATAACCAACATTTAGCTCTCCTAAGCCGAGATAAGAATCTAGGCTGAAGAGTGGTTGGCTGGAATAACCAACTTTTGGTACTCTTCAGCCGAGATAAGACTAAAGAGTGGTTGGCAGGTATAAGTAGATTGCAAGGTTGAGATCGAGATTGGTATCTCGAAAAGAAATTGTTATACTTCATACAAGTTATAGTTGAATAATGGATGCAGGTATAAACCGAACAGAAAGATGAGAAAATAGAACATTTCATTCCAAACTGAAGATTTCATTCCAAAAGTGCATTACAAAAGGAGGGGCCATAGCCCAGTTACAAAAGCTTCCAAAGTTAGCATCCAAAGAAAAGAAAGTACATGGTCATGCAAAAAGGTCATCTAAATCGGTGTCCAATTCAACCTTGGCTTCACCTAAAGGTAGCTCGGTTATGGCAAGCACACTTTGGTTGAGCTCGGTCGAAGGCACCGCATCAGACACAACAGGCAAGGGGGATGGAGACCACTGGAGTTGGAGAGATGGACTGGCGACCGAGCTGGGCGTTGTTATCAGGCTCTTGGGATGCATCATCTTCCTCAGCTTGAAGAAATTTTTGTTGAATGGCATTTGCATAATCCACCATGGAGCTCGGTATAAAATATGGAGGAGGGTTTAGGAAGACCTCGGTCTCTTGGCTATGACCGAGTTGCGCCACAGCTGCTTTCCACCCACACTTGAAGAAGAGGTCTTTGGCAACCTCACATTGCAAGATATAGTATCACGGTTGAGCGTGCAAAGGTGTGCCTGGCCAACCTAGTCAATCTGCAAAGTGAAAAGGAAAAATATTAAGCACGGATCGTTGGACCGTGCTAAAAGAAACAAAGGCGAAATAAATGGAGTCCTCGCTCGCCTAAATGGAACGAAGGATTCGTAGCCCGGTTGAAGCTTATGGTGCGGCATTCTTAGTTTGGTTTTGACTAAGTCAGGGAGTTGGTTTCGCCCTAAGTTATTGCTCGGTTGAAGGGCTGAAGTTTTTAGCTCGGCTATTAACATGTAATCCTAAATCATGCTACGCAGATGGAATTAAGGGGCAATTGAAAGGGTAATTTGTGTAGCCAAATTGGGCCGAGCTAGGTTGGAGTGGCGGTCAAAGATGTTTGTAGGACCTATCTACGGGACCTAGCTACGAGACCTAGCTATAGGACCTAGCTACAGAACCAAGCTGTTGGACCTAGCTACGAGACCGAGCTACAAGACCTAGCTGCGGGACCAAGTTATTGGACCTAGCTACGCGACCTAGCTATGAGACCTAGCCACAAGACCTAGCTACGGGACTTAGCTACTTCCTAGTGGCGGTCAACGCTATGTCCGAGCTACCAAGCAAGGTAGTCAAACGGAGAGAAGAGCCGAAGTAACTTGGTTGACCGCAATGTTAGCCGAGGTAAAGATATCAGCCGAGGTAAAGGGTCAGCCGAGGTAAAGGTGTCAGCCGTGGTAAAAAGAGCTTAGCAAGTGGATCACAAGTGTTAGCTCAGTCCAAGTGTAATGACGGTCACCACGGTCGGAGTGGAGATAGTTAGCTCGGTCCAAGTGTAACGACGGTCACCGCGGTCGTAGCGCGCCATAGTTAGCTTGGTCGTAGTATTTGGAGCCAAGGTATGATGGCTTCTCATGGTGGACCTCACTTTGGTTAGCGCGGTCTTAGCGCGCCATAGTTAGTCCGGTCCAAGTATGAAAAGGGATTGGCAAGTGTTACCACGGTCCAAGTGTGATTAAAGTCACCAGACGGAGTAAAGGTAGTTATCTTGGTCATGGTATTCAGAACCAAGGTATTTGGGCTTCTTGTGGTGGACCTAGCTATCGTTAGCTTGGTCGAGGGTTTACTACGGTTAGCACGGTAGTAAATAAACACCACAGTTGGAGTATGTCAAACTGAGTTACACACAGTGAAAGGAACAACCAAGCTAGCTGGAGCTCGGTCTAGTCTACGGCTTTAGCATGGTCATGTTAGCTCGGTCGTATTGACATCCAACCGTGGTAAAACTATCTCACTTGGTTTAAGCAGTGAGGGAGGTGTTGAAGGATAAGCATTATCTTTCAGGAATGTAATTCCTAGGAGGACTCTACATGGAGGAGTAAGAGTCCTACTTGAATTGTGCCATGCGGAACCTATAAAAGCTCATAATATCACCTATGGAGAGGTAACAAAACTTTGATTCCCGAACACACAGAGCTTTTTGTCTATTTGTCTATTTTGCTGACTTAGGCATCGGAGAGGTATCCGGCACACACCCGCTGGCTAGCTCACGTTTGTGTTTTCAGGAAGTAAAGCGACGACGTACGGAGGAGCGCAGACTTGATCAACAGGATTATACGGGAAGAATATTTCGTGCCCGTGCAAATTCCACTTCTAATTATGTGAAATTAGGAAGGCTAAAGATAAGAAGGAGAAAAGTGTGAGACCACTTCACATAGGCATGGGCCATGTCATTATAACAGGCCTGACCCTGAGGGCAGGTAAGAGAGGCTTGCGCCTTGGGCTCCCGAATTTGGGCTAAAAATAGAGGCTCCCAAATATAATTTTTTGTTTTACATTAAAAAAAAAAAAAACTCAAATACTATAGGCCCAATTGAACAAGGGGCCCAAAGAAAAAAAAGAAACACAGTCCACAGATCTTACGAGTTGCAGCCTGCTACACCAAATTAAATTAAAAAATAAAAATAAAAAATAAAAAAATTAATTTAGTTAAATAAACACAGACAAACCAAAAAGAAAGAAAACACACTGTCACGTTCATCCTCTTCCTCTCCTCCATATCTAGCAGCAGCAAAAAAGAGATAAGCAACAAGACCAGATTTTTATTTTTTTTTTGAGTATTTGTAATGATTGTTTCCTATCTTAATATATGAAAGTAAATTTTTGTTTATAATTTTAATGATTATATATGCAAGTAAATTTTTTTATGGCTACAAAAAAATAAAAAAGTTGCTGTAAGTTATCGTTTTATCTATAAACTTTTTTTTTTTTTAATGTAAGAGGGGTCCCATTTCTGAAGTTCGCCTTAAACCTCCTAAATCTCAAAATCAGCCCAGCATTAGAGGTGAAATTTGGGGGAACAAAATTAGAAAAATATAGCACCACTCTTTTATATATGGATCGATCATGATTTTTTTATTATTTATTTGTTGATCTCATATTTACACATTTATAATTTTGTTATATTTATTGTAAAAATTTGAATGATTTATTTTTAAAATTATATGTCGACCACTTTTATTTTTTATTTTTAATGATATATATAATAAAGGGTAAATTATCAATAGGTTATAATAGTTTGATTTGATTCCCATCAAATCCTATTAAAAATGAGTCATAATAAAATCGTTATTAAAAATAATTTTTTATAACAATTTTTTACATGTCATTAAAAATTGATAATTAGTAACTTTTTTTATCACGATTTTTATAAATTGTCACGAAAATTTACAATTAGTGACATTTTTCTGTAATAAATTTTTTAAACTGTCGTTGAAAGTTGAAAATTAGTGACATTTTTTATAATAAAATTTTGATATTGTCATTGAAAATTAATAATTAGTGATTTTTTTTTATAATATTTGATTAAAAAAGTTATTAATTATTATAAGGGTTATTAAATAATAAATTCAGACCTACAAAAGTCTCCTATATTAAATTCATGTAATTATGAATGTTGGGTCAATCTAAATTTTTTTACAACCCCATTTCGTAGCTCGAAATGATGTGGGTCGAAAGGCCCGAATTGCTTTGTACACACACCCCTTTTCTTTGTACACCCACCCTCCCTCTGTTCATCCCCTCCCTCTGGAAAACTCACACACACACATACACAGCTCCGTTCATCCCCTCCCTTTGGTGTCATTTTTTTTTTTTTTTTCAGAAGAAGTAGAAAATCAGAGGAGGAGGAGAAAAAAAGGAGGAGGAGGAAGGAGAAGAAGGACTGGAGGGGGCCCAATTATTAGGGCTGGAGGCGGAGGCACGATCGAGCGGAGGCGATGAGCTGCGACGGCGGGCGGAGGCGACGAACGAGCTGCGAGCTGCGACGAGGACGGCGGGCGGAGGCGACGAGCTCTTCTCTCCTCTCCTCTCTCTTTCTCCCTCTCTCCTCCTCTTCCCCTCTGTTCTCCTGTGTTCAACGAAGTTCAACGAAGAAGAAGAAGAAGAAAATCGCAAAACGACGTGGTTTTCAAATTTCGGGCCATTCGACCCTCACTCATTTCGAGCTACCACCTATTTTTTATTTTTTTATTGATTTATAAATGAAAGATTTACTTGGAATGGAACCTATGATATACCCCCACCGGTTTCAACAATACTTATGTTTTGTTTGTTTTTGCCTCACGGTGGTGAGATAGGATTAAAAATCGGATGACTCTCGTCTAAATCATATTTATTTTGGAACTGGGGATAACGTACCAATCCGTGGTAATGAGAAAATTTATTTACAAAAATATAGTAAATATTATAACTATTAATAATTAAAAGGAAAATTACACTTTGCCTCCTTTATGTTTGATTAATTTTTTACTTTGATCTTTAAAGTTTATTTTTTCTCACTTTGACTCTTCATATTTTAAGTTGTTCCTAATTTACTGTTAAAGTTAATTTCTATTAAAAATTAGATATAAAATGACACATTAACAGTCACATCACGTGATATAAAAATAATTTATTATATATAACTCACATCTCTAACATAAATTTAAATTCTAATATAATAATATATTTTTTATGTTATGTGAAAATTATTATGGTATTTTTTGTCTAATTTTAAACAAAGATTAATTTTAGGAGTAAATTGAAAAAAAAAAACTTGAAACGTAAAAGATCAAAATGAAGAAAAATAAATTATAAAAATCAAAGTGGAAAAATGGTCTGTCACGACCAGCTTCTCGTACCCAAAGGTTAAGTATCGTGATGGCCAGTAACTAAAGTTATCTACAGCTAATTCTTACACAAATTACTAAACACGAGTGGAAAAATATTTAAGTGAAGGTACTAAAATAATCATTGAAACTTTTATTTTATAACAAAATTTATTGATCAAAAAGTCGATATTTACATATGAAGAATAGAATTATAAATACTATAAAAGTACTATGTGTGGCTATTCCACAGTCCCGCGTCTAAGACTCTCCAAAAGTTATTTTTGAATTACATTGTTTCCTGAAAATTGGTAAACAGCTATAAGCACATGGCAAAATAAAAATATTATACTGAGAGCATAATTACCATCAATAAGCTTTTGGCTCAAAATAGATAAAATAGAATACTTTTCTATTAGAGTAAATAAATTGCTCATATTATAATAAAAATCTGTTGCAGAAATCATATGATATTATACTAAAATATATAACCATAACCACGGTACAAAACAGAACAGAGGTCAATGGATTCATGACAATACAGAGGTATGGATTCAAGAGGTGGCTTGTACAGATTCTAGAGGTCGCTCTCACAATAGTGTAGCACTTAGTTCCGCACAACACTTTACTCTATGCAGAACAGAAGTCCATAGATCCATGACAACAGAGAGTCACTAAAGTGACTAATCAGAGACCAATGGTTTATTTAAGTCTCCTACGGCATAGTACTCCCGTGATGATACTTACAGAAAATAATTGCTTATAAAATTATTGTCAAATAATTTCTAAAATTTAAACTAACATATCTATGGATTTCATTTTAATCAAATAAAACTCAGAAAATAATCAACGTAATTGAAATATCAATATAATTTATAGAACACAAGTTGCATAAAATAAATTATGGTGACTCAAAACATACGTAAAATATATTATGGTGACTCAAGGTATAATATAACTCACCTTAATGTTAATTCTGACATTTACCATTCATTCATTACGATCCACTAAATATTCCAAATTAAATTCCAAGTTTTATATATAAAACAGACCAATGAGAGAGAGAGAGAGAGAGAGAGAGAGAGAGAGAGAGAGAGAGAGAGAGAGAGAGAGAGAGAGAGAGAGAGTAAAGGGTAGGAAAGATGGTGAGATTGACATCTATAGACTATATGCATCTATAGATATTGGGGATAAGCATGGGCCGCGGGATGCGTAGGCAGCACGATAACTTGGGGCGTACGTATTTTGTTGTATAAAAAATGTTATATTTTAATGTATTTTGGTTTAGAAAAAGTATAGAGAAAAATATAATAAAAATACCATAATATGCAAAAAATAATATTGAATAATACTATAAAGTTAAAATTATTTTTTTGAAATCATTTATAATTGAATAATATTAATATAAAATTTAAGGGACAACTTAAATTTTCGAGTTGTTACATTCTTCTCTCTTTTTAAAATTGTTCTCGAAATTTGTCATATGTGTAAGTTATTCGCTGCACACTTTGATAAATATATATTTGATGATTAATCTAATATAAATATTACCTCAAAAAAACTTTACTAAAAACAACTCACTGTTTATTTGTCAAAAATTGTTTTGGGCCAAAATGATAAACAATGGGTGACTTTAAAAACTTTTCATTGGTTTTGTTTCCGAAAAAAAAAAAAAAAAATGAGAATGCAATTAAACAAGTGACTGGAAATGAAATGACAGAATCATATGCAAGAGTTAAAAAAAATTGAGATAAACTTCCATTTCTTTTATCCGTGAACTTTCCATTGATGGGAAATAGTTTCAAAATCAGTATTTTTATAAAAAAAAAAAATTATAAATTTTGAAAGATTATAGATTTGAACCCATTTCTAAAAAGTCAAAATGATTTTTTTTTTTTTTTTTTTTTTAAGATTTAGTATACCTATTTGTAATTTTTTTTTCTTCAAATTATTCATCATATACGTGAAAGATATATACAATTATATATAGAGTAACGAATAACTTATATTAATTACAAAATTTAATGAAATACCATAATTATATATACCACAATTGTTACTACACAAATATTTAATTTAAATACAACTTGTCATCTAACTCAACGTTTCTCCCATCCTATTTGTGCATATGTCTTATGCTCCAATGCTTTGATAAAAATAATTTTAAAACTTGGCTCTAATACCACTTGTCACGACCCGCTTCCCGTATTCAAGGGTTAAGTATCGTGATGGCCAGTAACTGAAGTTACTACGGCCAATTCTTAAACAAATTACTAAACGCGAGTGGAAAAATATTTAAGTAAGGGTACTAAAATAATCATTGAAACTTTTATTTTATAACAAAATTTATTGACCAAAAAGTCGATATTTACATATGAAGAATAGAATTATAAATACTATAAAAGTGTTATGTGTGTCTATTCCGCAGTCCCGCGTCTAAGACTCTCCAAAAACTATTTTTGAATTAAATTGTTTCCTGAAAATTGGTAAACAACTATAAGCACATGGCAGAGTAAGAATATTATACTGAGAGTATAATTACCATCGATAAGCTTTAGGCTTAAAATAGATAAAATATAATATTTTTCTATTAGAGTAAATAAGTTGCTCATATTATAACAGAAATTTGTTTCAAAATCATATGATATTATACTAAAATATATAACCATAACCACGGTACAGAACAGAACAGAACAAAAGTCAATAGATTCATGACAATACCGAGGTACGGATTCAAGAGGTGGCTGGTACAAATTCTAGAGGTGACTTCCACAATAGTGTAGCACTTAGCTCCGTACAGTACTTTACTCTATGCAAAACAGATGTTAACAGCTCCATGACAACAGAGAGTCACTAAAGTGACGAATCAGAAGTCAATGGTTTATTTAAGTCTCCTAAAGCATGGGACTCCCGTGGTGGTACTTACAAAAATAATTATTCATAAAATCATTGTCAAATAATTTCTAAAATTTAAACAAACATATCCATAGGTTTCATTTTAATCAAATAAAACTCAAAAAATAATCAATATAATTGAAATATCAATATAATCTATAGAACACAAGTTGCGTAAAATAAATTATGATAACTCAAAACATACGTAAAATATATTATGGTAACTCAAGATATAATATAACTCACTTTAATATTAATTCTAACTTTTACCATTTATTCATTGCAATCCACTTCCAACCTAAATTTCAAAGTTTTATATGTAAAACAAACCAATTAGAGGAAGAGGGAGAGAGACTAAAGTGTTTGAGGAAAGATGATGAGATTAGCATCTATTCGCATCTATAGATACAGGGGATAAGCGTGGCCCGCAAGACGCGTAAGCATCACGATAACTTGGGGTGCACGTATTTTGTTGTATTGAAAATGTTATGTTTCAGTATATTTTGATCTGAAAAAAATATAGAGAAAAATATAATAAAAATATCATAATACACAGAAAATAATATTGAATAATACTATAAAGTTAAAATTATTTTTTTGAAATCATTTATAATTAAATAATACTAATATAAAATTTAAGGGATAATTTAAATTTTCAAATTGTTACAGGGTCAAAAAGAAAAAGGGTAAAATATAATTTACCCATAATTAAAATTATAAATTTCTCTATTTCTTTTTTTTTTTTTTTTAAGAAAAGAATAGATGCGCCTATTTATACTATATACTCTAAAATTTTGATTTATTATGTTATCATGTGTCCATTTTTTTATTTAAAATTAAAAATAAATAAATAAATAAGATAGACGAGAACTTAAACTTTAGACTTGTATCAAGTGAAGAAAGGCTCTTACTATTTAAGTAACACAATATATATAATAAAGGGTGATTTGTAATGATCTAAATAAGTGTATTTTTTGACTTTTTACGAAAAGATGTGTAAAAAAGTATAGAAGTAATGTGATGAAAAAAAAATAAAAAATGTATACTTATTAATACACCCCAAATATTTAATTTTATTTTTACGTATTTAAATTGTACACATATGGCGCGCTAACCGCTATTAAGAAAGAGATGGCCGGCCACCCATTTTCTTATGCCCAGTAGCAAGCCACATGGGGACTAAGAGGTTACGTGGCCTCCATAGATTTTTTATTTATTTTTTTACATGTGTGTATAAATAAAATTTTAAACAAAAATAATATTTAGAATAAAATATCAAAGACATTTTTAAATTTATGAAAACAACAGTGATTGTTTTATTAAAAATGAAGTGACTATATCAAATTATATTTTTATGTATGAAAATTTTGTGAAAAAATCTCAATATAAAGGTAATATCCATTATTATTGATATATAAATATAATTAATCTCACTATATATATGTAAAAATTATTAGAGTGTTAGTTATATTTATATATGGAGTTCACCCTTCATATGTTACTTTACTATTAATTTGTGATATCATATGTCAATAATGACGTGATATTACTATTATATGAAATTTTTACTCATATTTTGTAAAAATTTAATTTATCTTACTATTATATAAATTATTTTATGACTTAAATATATGACTTTTTTACATTATCCATGATACATTATTTATCCGCAATATTTTCTTTTCGATTTTATTCAAAATTAATTATAAAATTTTATATGAAATATTTGTAACAATTTATTTAATTTTTTATATTTAATATTAATTCAAAAATTATTATTATCTTCTTAGGCTCTGTTTGGTAGCGCTGTGAGAAAGTGTTTATAACTTATAGCTTATAACTATGAACATAAACTGATTTCTGACTTATAAATTAAGATTTTCCTGCCCCACTCAAAAAATAAGTTGATTGTTGACTTACAAAAAATTATAAGCTGTATTGTTAAACTAAACCAAACACATCAAAATAGTTTAAATTAAGCTAAAAGCTTAAATAAAACTATACCAAACAGGGCCTTATTATTATGAGTCAACTCATTTAATTTCCTGCGCTGCCACAGTTTATGCCATCTTGATCTTGTGTAAAGTACCGTTTACTTTCACACTCAACCATTCCTTAATGGTTAAGCATGCAAGAAGATTCAGCGTGTGTTTGATTTGTGTTTATAGAGTAGTTTTTGAGATAAAAAATACGAAAATTTGTTTGGTTTGTCTTTTTCAAAAATAGTTTTGAAAAATTATTTTGGGAGAGAGAGTTTTAAAATAAGTGATTGATTTGATGTATATGAGAGAGAGTGTGATTTTGAAAAGTAGGTAACCAAACTAAATTTTAAAATTTTTTTTAAAAAAATTTGTTTAGTTTTATTACTCTTAAAAATTTATTTGTAAAAAAATTTTCCCAAATTTTTTTTTTTTTTTGAAAAACAAACCAAACAAGGCCAACCTTTTTCTTTTGAACAAAGAAGATTCAACCTTGGTAAGAACCTTCTTGTGTATATATATACTGGCGGGTGAAGATCAAAATTTCTCTCTCTCTCTCTCTCCGGACTCTTTATGCGCCCACAGATTCTGCTATTGCTGAAGAAGACGCTTAATGGAAGAAATTGGAACCAGTTCCTTACCAATTCCTCCTTCCTCTGCTTCTCCTCCGCATCCCGATGAAGATTATCCCAAGGTTCATTACTCTTTCCACTGCTTTCTTTATCTTGGAATTCATGGTAGAATATACCCACCAAGTTTATGTGGAAGTCGTGTATCTATGTTGTTGACTTGCATCATACTCTAACATCAAATGTTTGGCCACACAATTATGAAATTTGTTAAACAAACTTGAATTTCTCTACCAAGCATCAAATGTTTTAGCAGCAGCAAAGCATTAAAAATGACACGTTGCATATACAGGATGTGATGAACAGTATTCACCCTCCAAGGCCAGATTGGTATGAGGAATTATTTGCATTTGTCATGGCTAAGGGCAGTAAAGCATATGAGGGACGGGTTAGTGCCTTTTTTTTATTTTTGACAATTAGACCAGGGTGTGCAAGTATTGATTTTGCCCCGGCGTTCTTGTTACTGCAATTTCAACCATGTGCATATCTAATATGCACCTCTTCTTTGGTAAGGTTGCACGTTTTAAGACTCAGATCTTTACAAATTTGAGGGGAACGGATAAGACAGTGTTGGAGCTTGGCATTGGGACAGGTCCTAATCTCAAATATTATGCCAGTGGTAATGGTGTTCGTGTTTTTGGCATAGACCCCAACAGAAAGATGGAGAAGTATGCACAGGCAGCTGCAGCAGCTGCTGGCCTACCTTCGGAAAATTTTAAATTCATACACGCGGTACTTTTTTCATTCCATGTGACACTATTTCCATTGAATCTCGTTTAACTTTCAAAGACAGTATAATCTTCCTGGAAATTATGTAGTTAGGCACCTAAAAAGCTGGGGAAAACAAAAAAGACATTTAGACTGTTCTGCAATTTCTTCACTGGTGTCATTTTTTTGTCTTCTGTTCTTAATTTCAATGTTCAATGGTTAAATCTTTAGTAAGAAGGTGTTCTGCGTTGCTGAAATCTTCATTTCGTTAAATATGTGAAATATTGCAATTGAGTTTCCTTTTTGCCCTTGTGTTGCTGAATGATGTTTAATTAGCTCCCAACTTTCCCGATGAGAGATGGTGTTTTTTCTACTTTTACTCATCTCTTCTCCACTTCACTGCTTCATTGATGTTTTCTTACCAGTTGCAATCAGTCAATTATTTCAGTGATAGCCTCATGGGTGTTCATAATTACTACTGTTAAAGAAATGAACGTAGTTGTTTTATCATGTGGTGACATTTCAGCTTTTTGTGTTTTGTGGGTTTCTTGATGTGATTAGTGACAGTTCTAGACTGCATCTTAAAGCGTTTGATTTTTGTACCCCCCTCTTCCCCTCCCTTCTATTTATCCTTCTTTTCGACTAATTCTAGTTCCAACTTGAGAAGAATAACTGAATGTTGTAGAAAGCATCCTTGATGAGTTGTGTTCTTCGAGCTCGTAGGTGATGAATCGTCATCACAAAAAAATCATTCATTGTGTTTGATTTCAGTTTTTTGAATTTAGTTTTCTAAAAATTGAGTTTTTTGTTTGTTGTGTTTTTTTGTTTTTAGTAAATATTTTTAAAATTTAAAGCATTTTTTTATAATTTTTTTAGATATATCTTACTAAAATATATCTAAAAAATAAAATATTTGTGAAAAAATATTTCAAAAAATTAATACATATACAAAAATACGAAAATTATACTGAATTTTCTTTCTTTTTTTTTTTGTATTTTTGATATTTAGTGAATTTTTAAAAAAAATTCATGAAAATTATACTTTTTAAGTGTATTTATGTTAGGTATGTCTAAAAATGAAAAAAATATGAAAAACAAAAAAGTAAAAGTTTTTGAAAAGTATTTTTAGAAAACTTAAACCAAGCAAAGTGATTGTTTTTCACTATAGGAGCATGGAGATTTGGATTGCAGAAATAAAACAAATTACAGGATTTTAAGAGTTCCACAAATTTTGGTAGGAATATATGTTAGACGAAGTTCACTAATTGAGTTGTGAAGCTATTACCCTAGTATCGGTGCTTCAGCCCATTTCCTGTTGGGGAGGCATGTTAGTCATATCCTGCTCTTATACTGGATCCAAATTCCAAATTATTGGTTGCTTTCTTGAATTATATATGTTAGTCTAGAAATTTATGTGTCAAGTTAGGAGGTTAAAATTCTCTAGACTTAAACATTGTTGATTTTGTGCAGGTTGGGGAGGTTTTGCCATTAAGTGATGCTTCCGTTGATGCAGTTGTCGGAACGCTTGTACTGTGTTCTGTAAAAGACATTAATATGACACTGAAAGGTATGTAAGTTAGGGTGACTTTCACTTTCTTCTCAAGTTAGTCTACTTAAGAAACTGAAGTTCAAGCAGATACCTTGTATTCACAGAGGATCAATCTCCGAGTGAAATTCAGTGAACCATAACATTTTCCAGTGAACTATTTGCATGTATCATATGACACAAAAATTTCAATTAGTGAATCAGTTTTCTGTTTTTGAACTATATTGAGTTTGTTATTAAAACTTCTCCCTTTTCAAGTTTAACCAGAAACTCTGAAGAAGAATACACGCATTGAAGAAATTCAATTTACGGCTAAAACTTACTGCATGATGGCCCAAATACTGAAAGAATTGTAATTGGTCAGAACACTTGTGAGTTTGGTGAACTAAGTGTGGAAAGAACAAAAATGATTAGGTTTAAGAGAAAAGAAAAGATAGGATAGTGGTACTGGTCTCTTTGCTTGTTTGGTTGAGTAAAGATGATGAGAAGATGATGGGTTATCCTCTCTTCTTGTATGGGAAAGATAAAGGAGAGGGGGGGGGAAAAAAAGCCTTTTTAATGTGAGAAATAAGGGCAAAAATGGCAACTAATTCCTAAAAGAAGTAAGGATGAAACTGGTAACTAACTACTAACTCTTCTCCATTTCTACCCATTTCTCTCTATTAAGCCATACAAACAAATGATTTGGAAAGAGAAACTCTGTATTCTTTTATTTTGTCACATTAATGTAATTATGCCCTTTTCATTTATGCAACATAGGCACAAATCCATCCATAGAATTGGAATCAACAAAAAAACTAGACACAACAAACGAACATACCCTCTGAAATGTCATCTTGCGTGTATACTTTGAAATTTACCCATCCCAAAAGTTATGTGAAACGTAATCTAATAATTTTCAATCCAAGAGGCTTCAAAATGCCCCTATATAGGTTAGTTATGTGGCCATTTAACTTGGAAAGACTAAAATTTGACTGCAAGTGCCCAAACTGTATGAGCTACTTTTCCCTATTTATTTGGATATGATTTATGAATGTAGCGAAATTTCAAGATCCATCAAGCCATTTTATAATTAATATACTATTGTATTCACAGAGGTGATAAGGGTGCTTAAACCGGGTGGTCTTTTCTTATTTGTGGAGCATGTGGCTGCAGAAGGTATGGAACTGATTATCTTAATTCATGTTGTAGAAGTAAAAATCTTGTAGTTCTATATTTCAATTTGAAACTCTCCGTCACCGTTGCCCCACTTTGCTGAGTTGGTTCATTTTTAAAGTTTTCTTTCTCTTTCTCTTGGTTTTGGTTGGATAGATGGTACGATTCTCAGATTTGCACAGGGCATTCTTGATCCTCTTCAGCAAATAGTCTCTGATAGGTGTCACCTTACAAGAAAAACAGGAAAGTGTATATCTGAAGCAGGGTTTTCTACTGTCCACATAAACACAACTTTCGTGTCTGTTGCTTGTATTCTAGGCCCTCACGTTTACGGAATTGCTTTCAAGTAGAATAAAATGACAAAAATGGTGTAATTCATAGTAACCTTGTAATTTGGTGATACTGAACATATATTGCGGCATTCGATTGTCAGTTCAAGAGAATGTGCTGATGCATGTACTAATGCAATCACTAAATAAATGGAGTATTTCATTTAGTATTTGTCAGTGTATTGTTTCCATTCAGTACTTCATTCAGTATTTGTCAGTGTATTGTCATTCACTATTTTATTTTTGTTCGTCAAGATTGGACCCATTTTTTTGCCTTGCATGAGGAAAGTTCATCCCTTCCCAGGCTCATTGCCAAGTATTTTCATGCAATGCACTTATAATGATCTGAATTACACAATAATCATGTGGGCTCGCTTATGTGTGATTTATGATTTGAGGTTTGTTGGGTATGTTGATGATGTGATTGAGAGTTTTAGGAACTTTGGCCATGTTTGATTGATTGTGTTAGGTTTTTATTGTTGGCAACCCCGTTTGACAAAACTCCTTTGAGTTGTAATTTTATTCGCATTTTTATTTCAGTGAGGCTATGAGTTTATTAGATGCAAATCCAAACCCGAATCGAGCCATGCAGAGAAGTTTGTGATGTTAATGTTTTCAAGATTGCCACTTCGCTGATTATTACGGGGATCGAGCTGCCTGGTCAGCTCGCGGCCGAAGCAAAATGCAAAATTGCATTCAAAATTGCATGTCTGCCATTGGTCGCTCGAGCCAAGAAGATCTCGCTCGAGCGAAGGTTTGCTCGCTCGATCCAAGGAGTTCTCACTCGAGCCAAGGATTGCGTCCATACAAAAACCTGAAAGAGTGTATTCCTCGCTCGAGCCAAGGATTCGTCGCTCGAGCCAAGGCACTAGTAGAAATCACGAAAAATACTCTCCTCGCTCGAGCCAGCAAAGCTTTGCTCGAGCGAGCCTCAGAATCCGGATTTCTCAAGGAGTTTGTTTTCTTCCCAATCTAGGATTACTTTTGGTTCTCTATAAATACTTGGTTTTCTCCCAAAACTAAGTGATTCATTGAATTCCTCCAGATCTTCTTTTTGGTTCTTAAAGGTTTATATCTGGGGATATTTTGTTATTTTCTTTGATGTTTTATTGAGTATTCAACTCATGGTTTAAAGAGAGTACATCAAAGATTTGTTTGTTATACACAAAAGAGAGAGTTGTTCTTCAGTTGTGGATTCTGAAGAATTCGAGCCTGAAGCTTTGGTGGAATCCGGAGTGGCTCATCAGAAAGACAATTCCGTGGTGAAGATGGGGTTGGAAGAGGCACATAGAGGTTGGTTCAATTAGGCATTGTGGATTTGCTAGATAATTGAGAGTATACCTGTGTAATTCCTTTAATTCTTCTTAGTGGATTGTCTTGTAACTGTTGCCCGTGGTTTTTTTATCACAGTTGGAGGTGTCCAATTGTGATTTTTCCACGTAAAAATCATTGTGTCTCTTTTTCTTGATTGTTTGATTGGGATTGTTATATTCTGTTTAAAATTGTTACATAATCACAAATCAACATCTAAAGGGTTTCTAGTTTTTTCAGATTGATTTGGTTGGGTAGAATTTACGAGTATGATGAATTGAGTAATGGAATTACTAGAGTGGTGGCTGTATGACAGAGATGTAAGACAAAATATATTTGTTTGTACATTAATGTGATGATATTAGTTTGTTAGGATTAAATCTATGACATTATGTAAAAACATTCAGTTATACAAAAAATGGACTTCATATTTTTCAAGCATGTATGGTGGTTAGATCAGTGGTTGAAGGAGTAATGGGATGAATTATAAATGTAGACATTTTTTATTCACCTCTCAATGGTTTGAGTGAGTCAAGCAATGAACTGTAAATACGAACATCTTATGTGCACCTTTCATTACCAACAAAACATGGGTTTATTCGTATGACCATCTTGCATTGGCTGCACACAATTTAATGGGTAGCTTTTGGTCTTTTTCAGTGTCTCATGTTTATCAAGAGGGTAATTCTATAACTCATTGTTTGAGCAGATTAGCGTTTGATGGCACAGGTATGTAAGTTTGGATATAGGATGTTCCATCTTCGCTTCAGTCATTAACTTTATCTGGTGTAACTAATGTTGCTTCTCAATTTTAACCTTCTCCGTTTAAAAAAAAAAAAAACTGTAAATGGATACTAAAAACCATTATGATATTTAAGTAGTGATTGAAACCCTTATCCCCACAAGATCCCCACAAATCTGGACCATTCATAATGTGGATTCCACATATACATAAGTGGGCCCCACACGTATATTGAGAGTCAGGATCACTTTAAGGGTATGGGGGTCATCTCCAAAGGGGATCCCAAACATTTCCCATGAGGGGGTGTTTGGGAACTTAATTTTTGAGTTTTTTTTTTTTTTTCACTACAAGACAAATGTTTTACAAAACCAAAAAAAATAAATCCAAACAAAATATCACATCAAACCCCATAATCATTTCATTTTTTTTCTCACAAATATCACATCCAACTACAAAAAAACTTAACTATCTTCCCAAACACAAAAAAAAATTTCTCCAATAATATCCTACAACTAAAAAAACTTACAAAAAAACTCACTTCCCAAACACCCACTTTATGTGCAATCTCCCTTACAAGTTGACAAATATTGTGAATTTAAGCATGGGGTGGAACATTCAAAAAAAGTGTGAATTAAAGGTTTCAATTTCAAACTAGTCTATGAATAAGGGAATGTTAGACAATGCAATCCAACACTTAAAAAGACATATTTCATGGTTTTGTAATTAAGTGATATTGTTTAAAAAATAAAGTTTCCAAATTTAAGATGTGCAAAAAATATCAATTAATGTCTAAAATGTTCATAAAAATGAGGTTGAATATTTAAAAAGATTGAGGAAGGCAGGCAGCTGTTGAGCAATAATGGGAGATTTTTTTTTTGGTGAATAACAACAATGGCAGGTTATGAAAACAAAAAGAATATTTTGTCAATATTGAACAGTGTAAGCAGTAAACTTAAAACAAGGTATCATGAGTTTTAATATATATTTTTGTTGTGACAATTCATAGGAAATTTAATATAACAAAAACCTTGTATAATTGGAAAATTATTAATTATATTTGAAGCAATGTTCGTATTATTTATTAATTGATACATTTCATGTTATCTTTTAAAATACCGATAAAAAAGTGATCGAGCTTATCATCATCTAAGAATAACTCCAACCACACTCTCTACTTTTCACTAGTTAAAGTACAAAAAAAATACACTCTTTATTTTACTTAATTACTTTAGCTATTGTGTTCGCCAACCATACTCTTTATTTTAGTTAATCATTTAAACTAACTTAATTAATTTTTAAAATAAAAAAATACTAATTGTTGATATTTTACTAAGAGCATCTCCAATGGTTCTGCAATATCAGTTGCCAAATCTAAAAAATGACAAGAATGGCAAAAATGTATAGCGACCACGGTCTTTTCCCATTTGATTATTGTATCTGGACTTATGTTCCGTGGATTCCGTTGTCATATTATTATTGTTATTGTCATCCTCTAACGTCGTTGTTTGAGTCTTAGGGTGTGTTAGACTTGTTTCGAGTGGGTGGTTTGAGTCTGGAATCAAACCCCAGATTTTTGAAGTTTCGGCCGTTCCGCTCGAGCGGACATTCTTGCGCTCGAGCGGATATTGCACACTTCCAGTATTTCTGAACCCTGCAAAACTTCTGCAGGTGTGATATCTACGCTCGAGCGGTATTTCTGAGCTCGAGCTGGTTGAGCTCGAGCGGTATTGTTGACGCTCGAGCGGGTAGTGTGTTCTTCGCGTGGGTTCTGGAATGGGGGAATCTACGCTCGAGCGGTTATCATTGCGCTCGAGCGGACTTTGTTTTTGTTCTTTACGCTCGAGCGGTGTATTGTACGCTCGAGCGGGCCTGTCAAGTTTAAATACGCAGCAGCGTGTTTCAGATCAGTTTTTCAGCCCCTTTCAGTTTATAAAACCCTAGGTTACGAGTTTTCTCTCTCCCAACTCATCTTCTCTCCTAGGTTTCATCTATTTAGAGTGAGTATCTAACCTAGTTCCTTCATTAAAAAGGTAGAGTGGGTCGAGGGCTTCCATTCGATTTGAACGGTTGTTGATTTGGAGCACTTTGGAGTTTGGGCTATCATCTCCGTCTTCTTCTTTTCGGGTTCTTGCTTCGAGGTAGGGATTTCCTACTCCATTTATACGCTTTAATCCTAACTGTTGGTATTTTGGTATGTGGGGGTAGTTTGGTAATTTTGGGAGAAACCTTAGGGTTTTGGCTTAGGTTAATTTGTATAATTAATTTAAGGGAAAAATGTGGAATTGGATTTAATTCATGAGATTGGGGAATTTAGTGGTTTAATGATGTAATTGGTTAGTTTAAATACTTACCTTTGAAAATGATGAAATTTCATTGTATTGTTATATTTATTTCTTGTTTAGAAATAATTGTTTTGGGCTATCGGTGGAGGATAGCCATTGATTGTTGTAGACCTTGCATGTGGCTTAGGTATAACTGGAATTAAGTCACTTATGTTGGCTGTTGAATTAATACAGAACATTACTTGTATTGATTATGTGTGATATATGGCAATTGTGTGTTTCATTGCATATGCATGTTGTTTGGAGAAGATAGGGGATGAACTCCACGGTTTAGGGGAAGATAGGGGATGTACCTCTAAACCGGATTTGTTGGGAGGAGATAGGGGATGGACTCCAGTAGCATCACTCATATGTGTGCTTATTGATAATAGCAATATTGCTATTTGTTGTAGATATGATACATCACCACCATGTGTATCAGTTGGGAAGTATGGAAGTGGATTGGATTGAGATTGTTATAACACCAGCCTGTGTGTTTATTTTGTTATAAGAAAGGTTTAACCTGAATTGTTATCCTTGTTGAGTTGTTTGGCCAGGTTCTGAGCCATGTCTGTATAAATGGAAAGTGTATTGTGTCATAGACGATACGTCATAGACAACGTAGACATTAGTGTCATGAAACTGGAAATTGATTATCTTGTGTTAACTACGTATCGAATGCTAATGCTTTAGTTAATTCTTATGCTTGGTTTAGTATTTTTCTACTGGGCTGTGGCTCACCCTATATGGGAACTTCATTTTCAGGTTTAGGTGGTTCACTACCTCCAAGAACTTAGCTTGTGAGGATTTGGACTCGAAGACTTGCTTTATTTTATTTGTTTTATTTGAATAACTTGTAAACTTTCAAGCCTAGGGCTTTATTTGTTTTTGAGTTAGAACTCATGGAATTGTGTCCAAGTGTTGGCTTGGCAAGATGTAAGCCCATAGGGCATTTATTATGATGTTTTTATTTTACGGTACTCTGATGAATGAAATAAGATACTTTATTTCCTTATAATTCCGCATGTTAATATTATGTATTATGGGTTTATTTTTGAGGGCGTTACAACTTGGTATCAGAGCGTACCGGGTTCGAATACTTTGGGTACGTGGGAAGTGATTAGAATCACAATGGGTTCGTCTCGTTTGATAGAGACTTAGTGTAATGTTATATGCTTATGTGATAACATGTTTATGTGACTATGTGGGTATGGAATGTAGTTTCTAGGATGTTGACTGGACCCTTGAGTCTCTGAAAGTCTTGTTGGAAAGGCACTTGATCAATGTTGTTTCCAACCGGAACTTTAGTGGCGCCTCGGGACTATCATTATCCAGGAATGAAATTCGTAGGTGCTTATGTGATTATGTGCTTACGTGGTGTGATTTATTATTGTCCAATGTATTAGGACGTGAGTGTTACAATTTTGGCACATTATATAGAGTGCTAACGTCTTTATTTCCTTTAATAGGATGTCAGGACGAGGTCGTGGTAGGCGTGGTAGGCAGGCCAGGCAGGAAGTGCCTATACCGGAGGAAATTCCGGCAGTTCAGGAGGGTGTTGGCCAGGCCAATGTGGCCGAGCCAGTAGGACAGCAGTTTATGGGCGCTTTGGCCCAAGGGATAGCAGGGGCATTTCAGGCGTCAGTTGACATTCTGAGGGCTGCGAATCCAGCCCAGGCTGTTGTTGCTGCAGATACAGGACCTTCTTTTCTGAAGAGGGAATTCTTCTGGTCTCACCCGGACGAATTTTTAGGTGATCCTAGCGAGCCGCTTAAGGCAGACGAATGGCTCGAACAGACAACGAAAACGTTTGAGATGCTAGGCATCGAAGACGAGGCACTGAAGGTGACCTTGGCATCTTTTCAGCTGAAGGGGGATGCGGGTCAGTGGTGGAAGTTCACCAAGGGTCGTATTGGAGGTACCTGGAAGGCTTTTGTTGATGCTTTTCAGGAGAAGTACTTGTCTCCAGCTGTTCAGGAGAAGTTGAGAGATCAGTTCCGCCATCTTGAGCAGAACAGTTTATCAGTGGCCGAGTTTGAGGCTGCATTCACTAGTTTGTCCAGGTTTGCACCTGAGTTGGTGGCGACTGAGGAACGCCGTTGCATTGAGTTTGAGAAGAAGTTGAGGCGTGGCCTCATGCTGAGAGTTGTTGGGTCTATGATTCGGGATTTTGGGCGTTTGGTCGATGCAGCAGCCCATACTGAGATTATGATGCAGGAAGAGGGGGAAAAGCAGAAAGGCTCCAAGAGGAGTCAGGATGGCCAGAGTGATGGCAGGAGGCAGAGAGGTTTCGCTCCTCAGCAGCCTCAGAGTAGTTTTTCTAGATCCACTTTTCCAGTGCCGAGTGCTAGTTCTGGGAAAGGCAGTCAGGGAGACATTACCTGTTTCAAGTGTGGCCAGCTGGGTCACAAGTCTCCAGTTTGTCCTCAGAGGGGAGGAGTTCAGAGAGCAGCATCTTCTTCGGCTCGATCTCAGAGCCAGAGTCAGGGCAGAGGCCCACTCTCTTGTTTTCAGTGCGGTCAGCCGGGGCACCTGAAGAGGTTTTGCCCGCAGTTGAGTGGCACACCTGGTGCATCGGGTTTGAGGCAGACTCAGAGTAGTCAGCCAACTCAGTCTGTTCAGGCCTCGAGGGCCAATCAGGGGGCTTCATCGTCCCAGTTTGTGCAGCAATCTTATGCTCCGAGGGGTGAGCAGGTTGATCAGAGGTCGTCTGGGCGTGTGTATGCTGTTACCACACAGGATCTTGTACCGGCCCCGTCGGTTATGAGAGGTACCTTCTTGTTTTGCAATTCAGTTGCTAGTGTTTTGATTGATACGGGTGCATCTCATTCCTTTGTGTCTGCTGCATTTGCATCTATTTTGGAGTTGGAGTTAGCACAGTTAGCATCTCCTATTTGTGTAGTGTCACCTCTTGGGGGTGAATTGATCTTGAAACAAGGTGTTAGGGGTTGTGATATAGAAGTCGATGATCATAGAATCCCTTTTTCTTTTGTGGTTATGCCCATGAAGGGCTTCAATGTTATTTTGGGTATGGACTGGTTATCGTCATACCGGGCATTTATTGATTGCTACCGTCAGAGGGTCACTTGTTGTACCGTTAGCGGAGAACGTTTTCATTTTCTGGGGGACCGGGTTGGTAGTGTGTTACCACCGGGGTATGATCCGCGAGGGCGGAGTGAGTTGAGTGGTCTACTTGCTAGCCTTGAGAGTAGTGAGTGTGATGAGACTCAGACTGTGTTGCCAAGAGTGGTATGTGAGTACTCGGACGTGTTTCCCGAGGATCTTGTTAGTTTGCCACCTCATCGAGAGATTGAGTTCTCTATTGATCTAGTGCCCGGCACAGCGCCGATTTCTATGGCACCTTATCGTTTTGCCCCAGCCGAGTTAGTTGAGTTGAAAGTTCAGCTCCAGGAGTTGCTAGATAAGGGCTATATTCGTCCTAGTGTTTCGCCGTGGGGAGCACCGGCCCTCTTTGCTAAGAAGAAAGGTGGTGCGTTGAGACTGTGTATCGATTATCGGAAATTGAATCGGGCTACGGTTAAGAATAAGTACCCTATGCCTCGTATAGATGATCTGTTTGACCAGTTGAAGGGTTCCCGTTGTTTCTCTAAAATAGACTTGAGATCGGGTTACCACCAGTTGAGAGTCAGGGAGGAGGATATTCCGAAGACGGCATTTCGTACGCGGTATGGCCACTATGAGTTCCTGGTGATGCCGTTTGGGCTCACCAATGCACCGGCAGTGTTTATGGATTTGATGAACCGGATCTTCCGGGAATTCTTAGATCGTTTTGTGGTCGTCTTTGTGGACGACATTCTTATCTACTCACCTTCAGAGGAGGAGCACGAGGAACACTTGAGAGTGGTGCTTGAGTTACTTAGAGCCCATAAGCTTTATGCTAAGTTTGGGAAGTGTGAGTTCTGGCTAAAAGAGGTGAAGTTCTTAGGCCATGTAGTTTCTGGGGAAGGGGTGTCTGTTGATACGTCCAAGACAGAGGCAGTGCAGGATTGGGCACAGCCTAAGAGTGTGTTTGAGATCCGCAGTTTTCTGGGATTAGCTGGGTATTACCGTCGGTTTGTGAAAGATTTCTCCAGGTTAGCTGCACCTTTGACTAGACTGACTCGGAAGGGAGTCAATTTTGTTTGGAGTGAGACTTGTGAAAAGTCGTTTCAGGAGCTGAAGGTTAGATTGACCACCGCTCCGGTCTTGATTATTCCGGAGAGAGGGTTGGGTTATGCAGTCTATTGTGACGCCTCACGAGAGGGTCTGGGTTGTGTGTTGATGCAAGAGGGGAAAGTGGTTGCCTATGGCTCACGTCAGTTGAAAATTCATGAGAAGAATTATCCTACGCATGATTTAGAATTAGCAGCTGTGATTTTTGCCTTGAAGATTTGGAGGCATTATCTGTATGGTGAGAAATTTGAGGTATTCTCCGATCATAAGAGTCTGAAATATCTGTTTACACAGAAAGACTTGAATTTGAGGCAGAGGAGGTGGATGGAATTTATTGAGGATTATGACTTCGAGTTGCACTATCATCCGGGGACGGCCAATGTTGTGGCCGATGCCCTTAGCAGGAAATCTGTTGGTGACATAGCTTGTATAGCCATCCGAGAGTGGGAGATGTTGGGTGTACTTGGGGAGTTTGATTTGCTTTTGGGTGAATCCGTTGAGGCTGCGGCCTTGTTTTCTGTTGTTGCACAGCCTACACTTGTGACTCGAGTGTTAGAGGCTCAGAGGGGTGATCTTGAGGTACAATCGCTCCGAGAAAAGATTTCCAGTGGGAAGGTTGAGAAGGGTTTGACGTTGTATCCCGACCTGAGTGTGAGATACCGAGACCGTTTGTTTGTGCCGGAGTCTTGCCGAGAGGAAGTACTTCGAGAGTTTCATCATTCGCGCCTTGCGGTGCATCCGGGAGGCACTAAAATGTATCGGGATTTGGGTCGCCAATTTTGGTGGCGAGGTATGAAGAGAGATGTGGCAGCTTTCGTGTCTAAGTGCCTTACTTGTCAGCAAGTGAAGGCCGAGCATCAGAGGCCAGCGGGTTTGTTGCAACCCTTGCCTATTGCCGAGTGGAAGTGGGAACATGTCACTATGGACTTCGTTGTGGGTCTTCCGAGAACTCAGCGGGGTAGTGATGCTATTTGGGTGGTTGTAGACCGGTTGACTAAGTCGGCGCACTTCATTCCTATGCGCGTTAGAGATTCAGTAGATCATCTTGCCGATTTGTACATTCGGGACATAGTGAGGTTGCACGGGGTCCCAGTGACGATCGTCTCAGATAGAGATCCTCGTTTCACTGCCAGGTTATGGCAGAGTTTGCAGAGTGCTTTAGGCACCAAGTTGACATTTAGCACGGCTTATCATCCTCAGACTGACGGGCAGTCCGAGCGTACTATTCAGATCCTTGAGGATATGCTTCGGGGTTGTGTTCTCGACTTTAGTGGGTCGTGGGAGAGGCACTTGCCTTTAGTGGAGTTTGCCTACAACAACAGTTTTCAGTCTAGTATCGGTATGGCACCGTTTGAGGCCTTGTACGGCCGACCGTGTAGGTCTCCAGTTTGTTGGGCCGAGGTGGGTGATGCACCTTTGTTGGGTCCGGAGTTAGTGAGGGAAACGACGGAGAAGGTTGAGCTTATCCGTAGGAGGCTTGTTACAGCCCAGAGTCGTCAGAAATCTTATGCCGACCGTAGGAGGAGACCTTTGGTGTTTGCGGTAGGGGATCATGTCTTTCTGAAGATATCACCTAGGCGAGGTTTGATGAGGTTTGGGAAGAGCGGGAAGTTGTCCCCTCGATTTATTGGTCCTTTTGAGATCCTTGAGAGAATTGGTGAGGCTGCCTATCGTTTAGCTTTGCCACCGCAGTTGTCCGGAGTTCATGACGTGTTTCATGTTAGTATGTTTCGGAAGTATGAGCCGGATCCATCACATGTGTTGGATTGGACCGACTTAGTTGTTGACGAGGATATTTCGTATGAGGAGAGACCGATTCGAGTCTTGGATAGGCGGGATCAAGTCCTGCGTGGCAAGACCATCCCTTTAGTAAAGGTTTTGTGGAAGCATCACGGAGTGGAGGAGGCCGCTTGGGAACGTAAATTGGAAGTTCACGGGAAATATCCGGACTTGTTTGTGGATTTGTAATCTTGTATTTAGATTTTATAGTATTGTTGAACTTGAGAATTTTATATATGTCTTAAGTTGGAAAAAACATTGAGAATGTTTTGGATTTAATGTTAGCATTTTGAACTTGCCTTTCTTGGAAGTGGAATATAACATTTATACATGGAATGTGTTGTTTATATCATGAGATTGAATATGATATGGAAATTGTTAACATTGAAAGGAATAATGCATAATAATGATGCAGGTTGAAATATATGTTGATTTATACATATTGTGGGATGCCTCTTGATAAGAGATGAAGTGACGGGGATTGAGTCAAGTTATTGTTTATTGTTTTATAATATCATTGGGAATTGAGAAAACGTGTTTTTGAAAACTTATGCTTAATTTCGGGGACGAAATTCTTTTAAGGGGGGGAGGTTATAGCGACCACGGTCTTTTCCCATTTGATTATTGTATCTGGACTTATGTTCCGTGGATTCCGTTGTCATATTATTATTGTTATTGTCATCCTCTAACGTCGTTGTTTGAGTCTTAGGGTGTGTTAGACTTGTTTCGAGTGGGTGGTTTGAGTCTGGAATCAAACCCCAGATTTTTGAAGTTTCGGCCGTTCCGCTCGAGCGGACATTCTTGCGCTCGAGCGGATATTGCACACTTCCAGTATTTCTGAACCCTGCAAAACTTCTGCAGGTGTGATATCTACGCTCGAGCGGTATTTCTGAGCTCGAGCTGGTTGAGCTCGAGCGGTATTGTTGACGCTCGAGCGGGTAGTGTGTTCTTCGCGTGGGTTCTGGAATGGGGGAATCTACGCTCGAGCGGTTATCATTGCGCTCGAGCGGACTTTGTTTTTGTTCTTTACGCTCGAGCGGTGTATTGTACGCTCGAGCGGGCCTGTCAAGTTTAAATACGCAGCAGCGTGTTTCAGATCAGTTTTTCAGCCCCTTTCAGTTTATAAAACCCTAGGTTACGAGTTTTCTCTCTCCCAACTCATCTTCTCTCCTAGGTTTCATCTATTTAGAGTGAGTATCTAACCTAGTTCCTTCATTAAAAAGGTAGAGTGGGTCGAGGGCTTCCATTCGATTTGAACGGTTGTTGATTTGGAGCACTTTGGAGTTTGGGCTATCATCTCCGTCTTCTTCTTTTCGGGTTCTTGCTTCGAGGTAGGGATTTCCTACTCCATTTATACGCTTTAATCCTAACTGTTGGTATTTTGGTATGTGGGGGTAGTTTGGTAATTTTGGGAGAAACCTTAGGGTTTTGGCTTAGGTTAATTTGTATAATTAATTTAAGGGAAAAATGTGGAATTGGATTTAATTCATGAGATTGGGGAATTTAGTGGTTTAATGATGTAATTGGTTAGTTTAAATACTTACCTTTGAAAATGATGAAATTTCATTGTATTGTTATATTTATTTCTTGTTTAGAAATAATTGTTTTGGGCTATCGGTGGAGGATAGCCATTGATTGTTGTAGACCTTGCATGTGGCTTAGGTATAACTGGAATTAAGTCACTTATGTTGGCTGTTGAATTAATACAGAACATTACTTGTATTGATTATGTGTGATATATGGCAATTGTGTGTTTCATTGCATATGCATGTTGTTTGGAGAAGATAGGGGATGAACTCCACGGTTTAGGGGAAGATAGGGGATGTACCTCTAAACCGGATTTGTTGGGAGGAGATAGGGGATGGACTCCAGTAGCATCACTCATATGTGTGCTTATTGATAATAGCAATATTGCTATTTGTTGTAGATATGATACATCACCACCATGTGTATCAGTTGGGAAGTATGGAAGTGGATTGGATTGAGATTGTTATAACACCAGCCTGTGTGTTTATTTTGTTATAAGAAAGGTTTAACCTGAATTGTTATCCTTGTTGAGTTGTTTGGCCAGGTTCTGAGCCATGTCTGTATAAATGGAAAGTGTATTGTGTCATAGACGATACGTCATAGACAACGTAGACATTAGTGTCATGAAACTGGAAATTGATTATCTTGTGTTAACTACGTATCGAATGCTAATGCTTTAGTTAATTCTTATGCTTGGTTTAGTATTTTTCTACTGGGCTGTGGCTCACCCTATATGGGAACTTCATTTTCAGGTTCAGGTGGTTCACTACCTCCAAGAACTTAGCTTGTGAGGATTTGGACTCGAAGACTTGCTTTATTTTATTTGTTTTATTTGAATAACTTGTAAACTTTCAAGCCTAGGGCTTTATTTGTTTTTGAGTTAGAACTCATGGAATTGTGTCCAAGTGTTGGCTTGGCAAGATGTAAGCCCATAGGGCATTTATTATGATGTTTTTATTTTACGGTACTCTGATGAATGAAATAAGATACTTTATTTCCTTATAATTCCGCATGTTAATATTATGTATTATGGGTTTATTTTTGAGGGCGTTACAAAATGAGTCTCCAACGGTCTGCTATTTCACTTGCCAAAGATGGCAGATGCCATATGTGTTCTCAAATTTGGTAAGTGAAATGGCAGATGCCAAACTTGCCAGATCAGCAAAAATCAGATCGTTGAAGACCTAATTTTCAGAATCAACCAAATTTCAGTTTCAGATATCAAAACATATATATCAATGCAAATTTCTGTATACCGGATAATCAAAAAATTGTTTATGACAGATATTAAAAATTGAAGACAGATATATATATATATATATATATAAAATAGAAAAATTGATGAAGACATATATCAAAAAATTTCAAAACATATATATCAAAAAAAATTAAGAGGGAGACAGAGTGAAACCAGAGAGAAGGGGTTCCGATCTTTGAGGAGATCATGGAGGATGGGGTTCCGATCTTAGAGGAGAATAGGAGATCGGGTTCCGATCTTGTGCTCTATTTGGTTTGGTTTGTGCTGTGTTTGATTTCGACCATAGAGGAAAAAGAGTGAGAATGAGAGGGAGAGGAAGAACCGTGGAGGAGAAGAGTGAGAAGAGAGTAAGGAGAGTGAGAAGTTCTAGATGCTTTGTCTTGATCTGTCTTGATCAAAACATATAGTGTTTGGTTTGTTTAATAAAGAGCCGTTGGCCTCTGTTTGGTTTGTTTAACAATGTATAATGTTTGGTTTATTTTTTCAATGGATAATGTTCACTAATTTGTATTATTATTTAATATTTTCAATAAAGTATAATGTAAAAAAATAAATATATTTTTTCAAATGAAGATAATTTTTTTAACAAACAGATAATTTTATTAAATGAAGATAAAATAATTTTAGCTGATATTAAATGAAGATAATTTTATTATAATAAAAAGACATTATAATATAAATATATAATTTTTTTCAATTTTTCCAATTTTTCATTTTTTTTATTTTTTATATTTGTCTAGTTGGGAATAATATAAATATATAATTTTTTTAACAAACAGATAAAAAAATGTCACAAAAGACAAAAAAATAAACAAAAATAAATCACAAAAAACCTATATCCAAGCAACACCTACAAAGTTGGAGGGAAAGTTGGTTGAGATTTGCCAAAAATAACAAATGACCATTGGAGCACCATTGCTATAATTTGGCAACATAACACCATTCATTGCCAAATTATAGCAATAGCAACCCCAATATAGCAACAACCATTGAAGATGCTCTAATATAAATTTGCAATAATAATAAATTTATCCATACAAACATACAAAACCTGTAGAATAAGGAGAAAAAAAATACAAAATACAAAATAAGTTATTCCGTAATTCATCAAACATAATTGAAAGAACATAAAATTGATACATACACACACACATATATATATATATATAATATAAAATCTCAAATTCAAGACATAAATATATAAAAATCTAAAATATATACATACATAATTGTTTGGAGAGGCTCTGGGGCTCTTCAATTATAGCCACCAAAAAAATATGATGATAAAGTAGCTAACCCAATAGCTAGCTTATTGAAGCTCAAAATTAAACTTTACATTAGCTAAAATACCTAACAAACCTTATTTAACTATCCATTTGAAGATGCTCAAAGTCAATAATTTCAAATTAGAGCCTCATATATAATTAACCAACGAACGCAAAGTAATTTCTTCTTATAATGAAAAACAAATTAATCTTTGTCTAAGAAAAACAAATTAATCTTTGTCTTTACAATAATTGATCATTGATCCCCGAAATGAAAGCACAGAGAAATAAAAAGTAAGGGTATAAACAAGAATAGAACAAACATGAGGGGTATGGATGCAAAAATTCCATATAGAGAATCGCGCTCTCCCCGACATATTAGGGTTTCCGCAACGCAACCACGCACGCAGACATTTCTTCCTCTTCAAATTGCGTCTCTGTTCTGTTGCTTCTTCTCCGGCACAGTTGTTCACTCCCCCATCCTTATCGTAAGCTCACTCTGACTCTACTTTGATTCAATTTCTCTTTCTCTCTCTGTATTTCTATAAACTCCCGGTTTTGGGGCTTTCGTATTTGTTCTTTGTTTGAATTTCGCTTTCTCTTTTTTCCTGATTTTGTTGTCTTTGAAATCTTTGTTTCTGGTGTTTACATGTATGTTAGTTTGTGTGTAGAGTGTTAGATTTTGAGTTGTGTAATATAGAAATAAATTGATGATTGAATGAAACCAAAAATCTGTTCTTTAGCATTTTATTGTTTTCGTTGTTGTCGTTGAGATTGATGATCAGTTCTCTTTTAGCATCCGAAGTTGTTATTAAGGTTGTTACTATTTGGGTTTATTGCAGAATTAAAATTAAAATTCTTTTGATTGAAAAGTTCTCAACTTTCCTTTGTGGTATTTTGGTACTTTTATATGCCCAATGTGGTTGGGTTCTCTTTTTTAGTTCCCTAAGATTCAGTTTCCCTTGACTTATTTTTTTTGTTTGTTATTCTATATATATGAAGAAGAGGATTGACCATTGGTTCAATGGGAAACCTTGGCCTAATAATAGTCTTGAGATTATGGATTCAAGTCTCAGGGCAATCACTTTGTGCACTATGCCGAAGCTTTTCTCCTCCCAAACACAGGTTAATGTTCACTAATTGGGTGTTTCTATATATATGAACATTTATATTATTTGATAAGTTATTCTATATATGTGTGTGTATATATATATATTCTAATTTAATGGGATATGAAAAGAAACAAGTAGTCTTTGTTGTCTCAGTGGCATTACAGAGTCGTTTCACGCATGTTTGTGTTGGGTCTGTGTTGCTTTGTAATGGAATTTGTGCTAGCGAAATTTGTGTCTAAACTTGTTTTATCTTCTTTTGCAGCCAGTGTATCTGCCGGAGAGTTTTAAACAAGGTTTTTTGATTCCTAGAAACTAATCAGCTTTTTGGAAGATTTCGTATCTTGTTTGCTGGTGAGGTTCACAAGTAATAGTTTACTGCATTGGAACAGGGAGGCGTCTGTTTGATGTTGTGCTGTCTTTGCCGTAATATAAAAGTTTCATCATTAGCGGGGCATTATCTAGAATTCAAAAATGATGAAGCTTGGTTTTATTGATCACCAAATTCTTGCTTAGATGGTATATGTGGTGAATTTAATTAGTGATGTGGTGTAAGCAGATGTTATAACCAGAATGTTGTTGTTTGAGAGAACTAAGTGATTCTTTGGTTGGCTGTCGACAAGCTGCGGGAAGCTTGTAGAAGCAAGCGGATTAAGTTTTGGTGAGTTTTACAAAACATAGCTAAGACGGGGTCCCTTTGTTGTGTGGCTGCAAGGCCACATGGTTCTAATGCTGCCAGCAGGGAGTGGTCCATGGGTCCAAATGAGCCCTACTGGCGAACTAATACAAGCTTCTCACCTCCGCCATCGAGATGGGATTTCCGGGTCCAACCTGAAGGGCTATCATTTGGTTCTCATGACGGTATTCAATTGTATGGTTCTTCTACATCATCAAACAGTAGAGGAAGTAGGAGCTGGGTGAGAGGAAACCATGTTTCCAATAATCAATATTCAACATCTGATGGTGTTGGGCCATACTTTAGTAGTCCATCTGAGATCTCTCCAGCCCGGCAGTGGACACCTCCAACAATACAAGAAATCAGAGTGGATGATTATGCAACTTCATCAAGGAGAGGTAACATGAATCAGCTATCATCACTTTTAAGGGGTAGTTTTAATTTCAAATTGTTCTTGGTCTTAAAAACTATGTGCATTATTTTGACCCTACTTGATTGCATTTGTTGTTAACTACTTGTATCATGTATTTAGGCTTTGTGTTATATTAAAATAGTCTACTGGTTCCTTAAAATATCCTTTTTTTTTTTACTTTAAAAAAAATTTCTAAATAGGTTGGACTGAATTACGAATTGGATTGATTAAATGTATGTGTCTGCATATGTTGTGTGCATGTGTGTCTCTTTCTAAACGAGTTTGTTTTTACTGTTTTCTTAAAATCTCTTTTGCCAGATAAGATGATGAGATGCAATGATGTAATGATATATCTGCTAACTTTTTGTTCATTGGAGTCGCATCACATCAGAAATCAATCAATCATAAATATGCATTAGCAGACATTTTATTATTTAATAGGTTACTTATCAAAAAATGTTATTGTTTAATAAGTTGTGGTAGAGTAGTTGTAACAACGATAGGAATTGACAGGTCGATGTTGGACTTTCTAGTTATTCCCATAAAGATCATTTTAAAATTATTGTAGACTGTGCTCCTTTGAGTTGATGTGCATACCTTGTTTTAATAATCAACGTGATCAGTTGCTCTAATATGAATGGAGCAGGCAGGACTTGCATGATTTCTCTCTCTAAAAGCAGTAGAGCGATTGGAGTCACATCACATCAGAAATCAATCAATCATAAATATGCATTAGCAGACGTTTTATTATTTAATAGGTTACTTATCAAAAAATGTTATTGTTTAATAAGTTGTGGTAGAGTAGTTGTAACAACGATAGGAATTGACAGGTCGATGTCGGACTTTCTAGTTATTCCCATAAAGATCATTTTAAAATTATTGTAGACTGTGCTCCTTTGAGTTGATGTGCAGACCTTGTTTTTAATAAGCAACGTGATCAGTTGCTCTAATATGAATGGAGCAAGCATGACTTGCATGATTTCTCTCTCTAAAAGCAGTAGAGTGATTGTTAAACATATTACCTTCATACTGTGTTTTTCCTGTCTTGTGGCTTAAGCATACGTTCCACTGTTCTGGTGGGCTGTTGTATAAATTTACATCAATTTTAAAATTTGTTTTGGGTTTATGTTGCCTTTTGGAATGAATCACTCTCTCACACACTTTTTTTTGAACTTCAACTTTGGTCTGATCTAGTGATTTGCTAAACTAATTTTTGGATGTTGGTCACCATTAAACAAGCATATGAATTTGTACTCAGAAACATGTGAAGCCTGAGTACTCTGAAAATAATTCCGTACAAGTCCCGCATACGCAAAATACGTGTTCGGTACTTAGGGTTATTTTTTTGGCCATTACAAAGATCTATATCACCTTCTGGTAACTCTTTCTTTTCCAACTCTCTGGCATTATACTATCCACACGGACCTTAGTTTTAGTTTTGGCATTAAACTTTGATTTGTAATATGGCTGAACTAATTTTGGCATTAAACTCTACTTTGTACGTAAGGTTTTTCCATATTGCCATCTGTAACATACTCGCACCTTCACCCGTACCCGTACCCGTACCCGTACCTCTGATTTCTAGTCAGAAACTGAAGGAATTTGTGGATTAAAAAGAAAAAACAGCTAATCTGTTCCCTCTCCAGTTGCAAGTACAGTTACCATTTTAAAGCCAGGAGGATTGCCAAGCATTTCAGTCATTTTATGATTATTAAGTATGTAGATACCTCGTTTGATTGATTCAATATATACTTTTAATGGCTTTTTTCTAGCTCTAATATCTGCTATAGTTTTTATTTGCACTTTTTACTTCATTGGTCAACTTCAAGTTGCTTGTAATAGATAGGGAAACATAGGGGATGCTTCTTGGTGCCTTTACTTGCACTGCTTAAGGGCTCAATGGAAATCAGTGGGGCGTTGAACTCGTAGCTCTGGAATTTCTGCAGGTTCTCTGTACGATGCCAAACAATTGTGCCATAAAATTAATTATTCAATGGTGTCATAGTACGGGCCTGTGACATGGATCCTGGTTGTTGATGTCTCTTCAACCTTCTACTACCCACAAGCCTGCCTCCAAATGGCATGACAATTTTACTCTGACTCTCATTGATATATCTGCATGGCATTGCAGATCAGAAACATACACATAAATGTACATTGTTGATGTATGCATGTTCTTTTAATCAGTCGTGTTACTTGTGTGTTTGCTAGATTCTTAATACGTAAATGTTTGGGGTTGCTCTTGTATTAACGAGTTTTTCCTAATTGTTTTTTTTTCATGAATTGTTTATTTTTCGCTATGTATAGATAACTGGTAGGCTGTAGTATAAATTTACATCATCTTCTTAAAAATGGTTTTGGGTTTATGTTGCCTTTTGGAAGCGGTCTCTCTGTCACATGCTTGTTTTTTTGAACTTCAATTTTGGGCTGATTTGGTGGTTTTAGAACTAGAACTAATTTTTGAAGTTGGTCACCATCAAACAAGTATATGAATTTGTTCTTAGAAACTGAAGGTATTTGTGGATTCTTTTTGTAAAAACAGTTAATCTGTTCTCCTTCCAGTAGTAGCCTAGGAGGTAACAGTTGACATTTTAAAGCCAGAAGGATTGCCAAGCATTTCAGTCACTTTAAGATTATTATTATGTTGATTCCACATTTCATTGATTCAATATCTACTTTCAATGCCTTTTTTCTAGCTCAAATATCTGCTATAGTTTTTATTTGCATTGTTTACTTGATCGGTCAACTTCAAGTTGCTTGTAATAGCCCTTTTAACGTAGGGGATGCTTGGTGTCTTCACTTGCACTGCTTTAGGGCTCAATGGAAATCGGTGGGGCTTTGAACTTGTAGCTCTGGAATTCCTGCAGGTTCTCTGTAGGATGCCAAACCATTGTGGCCTAAAATTAATTCTTTGATGGTGTCATAGTACAGGCTTGTGCTATGGATCTTGGTTGTTGATATCTCTTTCAACCTTCCACTACCTACAAGCCTGCCTCCAAATGCCATGACATTTTTACCTTTACACCCGTCATTCATATATCTGCATGGCATTGCAGATCAGTAACATACACATAAATGTACATCGTTGATGTATGTATCTTATTCTTTTAATTATTTGTGTTACTTGTGTATGTTAGATTCTTTAATACGTTTATATTTGGGGCTGCTCCTTAGTAGCAGGAATCATTGAAGGGACTCACGTTTTTGAGGAAGAAACGCGATTTTGCGCTTCTAAGGAAGAATCGCATAAGAATTGCGCTTCTAATGCGAGAGAATCGCGATTAGGGCTGAGACTAGGGCTTCAATCGTCTTCGTCCGTCTCTTCTCTCACTGTCAATCTCAATTGTCTTCGTCTCTCAGGCCTTTGATCATCTTTGTCACTCTCTTCTCTCACGGTCGATCTCGATTGTCTTCGTCTCTCTCTCTCTCTCTTCTCTCACTCTCAATCTCCTCTTCATCTCTGTTTGCTTCTCTCTCTCAATCTATTCTCTTCTCTCTCTCTCTCTCTCTCTCCCTCCCTCTCCGTTTTCATATTTGTTTTATATAATATAATTTATCATAAACAATATAATTTTTATGTCTAAAATAAAAAATTATTTATTTTATCATTTATAATATAATTTTTATTTGTTATTTCTTTTCTATTTTTTTTAATAGAATTTATTATTTCTTAACTTTTTAACATATAATAAATAAAATAAATCATCAAATTGTTTAAAAGAAATCTATTTAAATCATATATAATAAAAAAATCTTTAAAAAATTATAAAATAAAACATCTAATTTTTATTTTTTTTATTTATTTCAACATAATTTATTATTCCTTATTTATTATAATAAATAAAAAATAATTAATAAAAGTAATACATAAGCGCTCGTAATCTACTACTCCTCTAAGTGGCCACGTTTCCCTGCTCCCGCTTTGTGCAACTAAGGGCTGGTCTATTAATGAGTTTCTCTAATTTTTTTCATGAATTGTGTTTTTTTCGCATTGTATGAAAAACTTTGTGCATGAAAGAGCATCTTACATGCTCATATACAATAATGGCTGTTTTATGTTAGACATTTTGTTATTTTCATCATGACTTCATTAGCCATTTCTGGAAGATGTATCTTATTTCTATTTATTTTAAGTTATGTTTGATTGCATTTCTCAATTTGTTTGGTCTTATTTGTATCTAACATCATATCCTAGTTCTAGTTTGCTCTTTTTCTGTGAGAGCTCTGAATTTGTACTTCTGAGAATGTGTAGGGTTTTATGTTGGATCCATCCTTTCATATTAAAATCGATTCATCTGTGGTGTCACAGCACAATGCTCTTTAATTGCTGATATTTAATAAAGACCATCTACCGCCCAATCCTTTTTCTTCATGCATTGCACCAAATGCTATGATATTTCCTCTTATGTTGATTTTCATTAGCTTGCACATTGTATTGATGCATGCACATGCTGGTTATTTGTGTTCTTTTTTTTCTTTTTTTTTTTAAATAAAAGATTTGTATTTGTGTTCATTTTAAATTTGAAAAAATGCTACTTATATGATGTTCCTTTTAGGTTGGGTTGGAGGTTATTGAGGTCACTTGTAGAGTCAAACGCTTGACTTCTCATGCAAACCAACCTCTAACCCAAGCTTGCCTGAATGGAGCATGGTTTTGATTGATTTATGCTTGGACTGGCTTCTAGCCTTAAAATCTAAAAAATGTGAAAGAAATTGAGGCATTTAATTCACCAAATCGGAAAGCTGGAAAATTGATGAATGAAAAAGACAATATTTATGTTTACAACAAAATTGTTTTAGACCAATTAAATACGGAGAATGTTATCTCCTTTCCTTTTTTTTAATTTTAAAAGATCTAGTGTTAAAATAACCCCTTTTTTTTTCCCCTCTTCATAACTACCTGATGACACAACAATAAAGAGTGAAAAAACAGAGAGACATGGTCAGCTGCAGATCTTGTCATGGATCTGGATGATGAAATGACAGGGAAAGTGAAGAGGAGGGAGTGGAATAACTCTAATTTACAACCCAGCAATATTATTTTTAGTATACAATTTGCAAACAGGGAAAGCTAGTTTCTGGGATATCATGTTGTGTGGGTAGCTGTGTGTACAGTTCGGAAGGCTGAGAGGAGTTAGTAAAGCAGAAACTGGCTTTATTAGGGTTTTATTTTTCTTGGAAGTAAGGATGAGCAGTAGCTGACAAATTTTACTTATTAGTTTTGGTATTTATATAATGCCTTCACATTATTTTTGAACATAAAGTTGCTCTTTATTGTATAATTGGACCTAAAAAATAAAAAATAAAAAGAAGTCTTGCATGCATAAAACTTAATTTTGTTATGTGAATAGTAGACAATATATTGTTCAAGAAGCTTTTGTTCATAATTTCTGTGTGTTGAAACTTGAAAGGAGTAATAAAAAAATAAAAAGTTTCAAAATTGCATTTGATATTAATTGCATATGCTGATATTTTTTTCCTCTACCCTTGGTAGTTGCAGTTTTGGGGCCATTATCCTTTTCACCAACTATGGAGGTACTTTGTTTTCATATTTGCTTTTGTATTTAGCTGAGTATCTTACCGGGATTCAAGTTCCTTACTGTTTCAAAAATACTACAGGGAACATCCACGGTTCAAGATAGCAGGGGCTCTACTTCTTCTCGATCAGACAGTAGTGATTATGAGCCAATGGCCAGGTCACACTTGTCCTCTCACCGTAACTTCTCAAGTCGCCGCTGCTTCATGTCCAAACCTATTCATCCCCTCTCCTTCCCGTCAGAAGCACCTACAAGAGAAGCTGCTGACACCACAGCCACCGGCTTTTCAGAGTTCGACACTGCCACGCCACGTAGAGAGATGCATCGTTTGAGCAGTGCTAGTGGCAGTATTGATTTTACAGATGTGGCTGAGCCATTGGAATCCGATTCTTTTGGTCGATCATGTAATCCACCAGACAGTTTTAAATGCGGATTATGTGAGAGGTTTCTTTCACAGAGATCACCGTGGAGTTCTCGTCGAATTGTGAAAAGCGGAGACATGCCTGTTGCTGGAGTTCTTTCATGTCGCCATGTTTTCCATGCGGAATGCTTGGAGCAAACAACACCAAAGATGCGCAAAAATGACCCGCCTTGTCCTCTCTGTGTGAGATCAGAAGATGAAAATTCTCCCGAGCAGCGGGTTTTTTCCAAGCTGAGGAATGGTTTCCCAAAGCTTCGAACTTTCAGTGAGGATGGACCATCAAGGCCCTGGGGCTGCTCACAGGCAGGTGATTGTGTTGAAGGGGCTTTGCATGCTCCTCCTCGCAACACGATGTTGTTACTCAACCGGAACCGAGTTAGAAAGAATTTCCCATCAAAGGGTAATCCAAACAAGGAATTTCCTGGAAAGTTGAGGAAAATTGGATCGTATTCTTCACCGCTGTTGATTGGAAGGTCTGTAGAGCAGGGAGCAGTTGGATCATCAAAGACCACCCCAGGTACTACTAGTATGAAATTATGAAGAATATGTATATATAGTTTGGAGACTGGAATTTTTTATTGCAAGGGCATAGTGGTCTGTCTGGTCTTTGAAATTGTCTATTTTATTTGCGAGTCTTGGTTTAAGTTGGTGGGTGCGGTATTTGATGGAAATTAGATGGGATGGTTTTTAGGACATGTTGTGTTAGGCTTTAAATTTAGCAGGAAATCTAGGGTTGAATTTACTGCCATGTTGACAACTGGGTATTTTGCAATTTTCTTGTGTCTATTTGTTTTTGTTTTTGATGCAAAATGAAATCTTGTAAAATTTCAATCTCAGCGCTGGAATTTGATATACCCTTCCACTGCTCATTGCAAAGAGATGGTTTTTTAGTGTACTTTTTTTAGTTTGTGTTTGGATCATAACTTTAAGTAGAGATTTGGAAAAGAAAACGGAAAATGTGAGACAATAAACGAAATATAAGTTAAATTTTTTTCTCTCCCCTAATCCTTATTCAAATCTAGGATCTAAATGCCAAACATGACATTAGGAAAATGATACTCCAAGAATTTGAGCTAATTTGGGAAGATGGTTAAAAGTCAAATTTAATTTATTTTGGGTCTTATCATCTCTTTATTTGTTTACATATTTTTTTAAAAAAGTTAAAAGAAAGTCAAAAAGTCGGTTTTTAACTAACTTTTCAAAATAATCTTTTGTACATAAAAAAAATCAAACTTTGCTACATCCTGTGTAGATTTTGTAAAATTTTTGGTATTATTATCTTTTTCTTTTGTTTAATATAGTAGTTTTGTTTTTGTTAATCGGGTGAAGATAATTGACAAATGTTAGGAGATTTATATGCAAAATGATTTACGGATACAAAAATTGTATGAAAAAATATATTTATAATGACGTATAATGATGTTTTTGAAATTATAAGAATAAGTGTAAATATTTTAATTAGAAATAAAAGTTCACAAGAAGTCAAATTGATGATGTTTTGAAATTATAAGAATAAGTGTAAGTATTTTAATTAGAAATAAAAGTTCACAAGAAGTCATTAAGTATAGAAATTTTATCAAAAAGTTTTGTTTGTTGTATATATAATAAAGTTTAATAGCAATTATCATACTCAAAAAACAAAATCAATAATAACGCAAACAAACATGAAGATAAAACCGCTCTCATAAAATAAAACAATTCATGGTTGTACATATCAAATGATGAGACTCCTCATAGAAGATACAGTTTCATTTAGATTGCTCGACATGTATTTTAGGTGATTAATTTTGTGGCTGTAACACAAATTACACAAGAAAAATTGCAAATAAATTTACAAAAAGACTCATGCATGAGCAAGAAGAGTCCAATGTTAAGAAAGTATTCCTTTAACCTCCTAATAACGTAGAAATACCAATAAACTCATCAGTAAAGATTTTTGCATATTATCTGTATTATAAAATTGCCTAATATATAGTTAAAATTCAACTCTTAAATAATAAAATTTACATCTAAAATAAATTTAGACTATACATTGATGTTTTGTCACCTACCAGTTGGGCTGTTGGGTGGTGGCACACCAATGTACTTGTGAAGTAATGGCAGAGTGAATGAATAAGCTACCCCCCACTGGGACACCCCTCTGCCCTTCAAAGCCCCTTCTCTGCTATTTCCTTCAAAATATGAGCTGTACAGTTAGTACACATCACACATCAAATTTCAATTATGAAGTTTGGGTGCATTATTGGTTCTCACATTTAAACAAATGGGGGTACACACTATGGCCCTGTTTGGTATGATTTATTTCCAGCTTATTTTGACTTTTAGTTTAATTTAAACTATTTTGATGTGTTTGGTTTAGCTTAACAATACAGCTTATAGCTTTTTGTAAGTTAAAAATCAACTTATTCTTTGAGTGGAGGAGGTGAAGCTTAATTTATTAGTAAAAAATCAGCTTATGTTCACAACTATAAGTTATAAGCTGTTAAGTTATAAGTTATAATTACTTTTCCACAGCTCTACCAAACGGGGCGTATATATGTTTCAATGAAAGGTTTGCATCACTGCTGATTACCTATCTAATTATCAAGTAATCATTATTTTCTGTGTACATCTTGAATTGATCACAGAGTTAATCATATAAAATAATTTTAATCACATGATTGAAATCATTATAAAAATAATAATTTTCGGATTGCTTTACTTGTATTTCCTATGATTGTTTGTGCCCTTGGACTAATTGCAATGGGTTGGACTTGTCTGTAGTTCACGTCAAGTCCAAGCTAGGTTTGTAAACCATCATCGGTGATACTTTGATCATCTAACTCGATGAATTTTTAAATCTCAATGAAGATCATTCATTAAATTTTTTTTATTTGATTGATATAATAATTGTAGTCACATAATTTTTTAAAATTTGTCTTAGTTCATTTTTTTTAAGGCATGGCTATACTCATGGAATCAATCTAATTTCTGAATAATTTATACAAAAAAAGAAAAGAAAAGAAGACACACTTAAAAAATTAACAAAATAAATCACCAAAATAGGACAAATGTTGGATCCACAGTCCCAGACTGGGCCGTCCGGGGTTCTATTGAAACTCTCAAATCGGAAAAGCCCATGGCCCATTTTCCAAGCAATTCCCAAAAAAAGAGTTAATTTACTTATTACCATATATATTTGGATAAATTACACTCAGCTCTCTCTCTCCCCCCTGAGATTGAAGAAAAATACAAGTAATTCTACACTTTTGATATAATTACACTAGCTCTCTTTTAGTAAGTTTAAAAGTAACTGAAAGTAATGCGGATGATAAGTAGATATTGAAATAAACAAGTATAAATATATATATATATATTGTAGTTTAATAAATATCATTATATCATTTTTATTCATATGACTAATGAATGGCTGATAAAAAAAGATTTAATTATTATATGAATTAAAATATTAAATGAGAGCATTGTAATTATATTAAAATGTAGGACGAACTCTATTTTTTTAAACCTTAAGGAAGGTGAGTGTAATTTACAGTACATACTTTGTAGGGCTGTGAAATTGGGGACCATACTCTGTTGCTCACATATCATGTGTAGTGTTTGCATTAGGCAAAAGCAATTACACATTGTACCCTTGCAATAGTGACCCAACTTGGATCCTTCAATGGTTGCCCTATTGTTTACTAGCCCTTCCCAAATCACAATTTGTCCCATTTGGACTGTGACAATGTTTTCTCACCATTCACTCTCCTTGTTCTATCTCTTGTCATTTTCATAAGAAATTACCTTAATTACGAACAAAATTTCATCGTCCTAAATTAAATTCACGAAAAAGACATCTCAATAGCGCGACAACACCAGGTTTTGTAGTAATTTGATCTCAACTATATTCTTAAGGATAATCAACAAAAATATTTCAAAATGCTACCCAAAAATTTAAAAAATAAAAATCACAGATATTGTGAAACATTCTTGGTGGACAAATGGGAGGAAAAGCTCAATCATTTGAAAAGAATTCACTCATTGCTTTTATTAATTTGATGGCCCATTTGTTGAGATTGCTTTATTTAGTCAACTTTGCTTCATGATTTAACTATGTGTGCGCGTGTTTGTTTGTTTGTTTTTTTTTTTTTTTTTTAATTTGATTATTTGTTTTGTATACAAAGGCCATGTTTGGCATGTTAATTTCAAAATCTCTTTTATGGGGCACTTGTACCCTGTACATTTGAGGGTTCACAAGTTTTTGATATTCAAGATATTTGTATTTCATGTACGAAAGTGCTTTTCATCCGGTTCTTATTTACAAAGTGATTTTATTTTGAGCAACGCTACGACAAAGCAACTTCAAAACTTTGAAAATCTATTTGTTTGTATTTTCAAAAACAAAATCTTAAAAAGTTTTAAAGCACTCATCATTTTTGTATTGTTTTTATTTTTATGAGCAAAAGATTTTTGAAAATTCCAAAACGACATTTTAGTATTTCTTAAAAAGGATTACTTTTACAAAAAAAAAATAATAATGATAATAATAATTTAAAAATAATTTGACAAACAAATTTTCTGTATTTTTTGCAAAACAAAAACAAAAAACACAACACTATAATGGTTCAAATATAGTTAAACAAAATGGGAACCCAACTCATAGTTAATTTTTTTTGTACTCAATATTCCCAAATTGTGGCACCCTTGTAAATTAAATATATATATATATGTATATATTTTATAATGTAATTGGAAGCTATCTTTAAAATGAAAATTGAGTGTGTACTATGGTAAAATTTTGTGGCCTATATCTCTCAAGTACCTAACCATGTGCTCTGCATGTGAAGGTGGTTCCCCACATTGCCTTTTCTTCATACAATATGGGAAAACACCCAATTAGGATAAAGAAGAAAAAAGAAAATTTTTAAAAAAATCTTTCTTAATTTTATTAATAATGACATGACAGACAGATTATTATGTGTTAATTTTTTTTATTTAATATGAACTTACTTATGTAAGACTCAAATCTACAATCATATTATTGTGGTTGTAGGTAAATTTAAAATTTAAAATTATGAATTTTTAACATTTTTGTGGAATAAATTTCTTAAAGAGATGAAACATTTTGGGCCTCACATGTGTGGTTGTTCCCAAACAAGAATCATATCTCTAGCAACCTAAAATTTTCCTACCCTATTTGCCCATTTGGTGTGATATGTCTTGAGCATCCATAGAATGGAATACACTTGGACATGAGAAGTGCTAATTAGGTAGTTGGCAATGGGATATTGCTTTTATTTAGTGCCTCATACCTCATGGCCTAGTCACTTGGGCATATATCTACACGTTATATCTCTTTCATATATTATGGGGATATTTATGTAATTCCATTTTCTCATCTCTCTCTCTCTCTCTCATACCCATGTCATGCTTATAAATCTCAAAGAAAATCAAAAAAATTAAAAAAAAAAAAAAAAAAAAAAGGAAGTAAAGCTATTTTGCCTTTTCTTTAGTGTTTCATCATGTTAAATTGTATGATCAGAGAAAGTTTGTAGACAAATTTAGTTATTGAACTATTCTTTTCTTTTCCTTATAGATTAAACACTCCATAAATGAAGTAAATGGATTCTTTGTTTCTTGTCTCAAATTTTCTTTCTATCACATGATCAAGTCTCTATTTTTTTTTTTATCTAATTATGTGATAAATGACATGTAATAAAGAAAATTTAGACATAATAGAAAGAAGATTTGGAAGGGAACTACATGGGAAAAGTAGAGTTTGATCGTGTGGTAGAAAGCAAGGATTTGCGACAGGAGAGAAGGGGATAGGCGATCCTTAGCCCTATAGTGTTGCCCATGTGTCATGCTGTTATTTGTACAAGAATTTCCTTCATAAACCAAGACATGACCTCCATGCATGCCTCCATGCATTTTTTCAGCCCAATCACTAATTTGCTTAACCATATCTTCTTCACCAACGGCTAGTGGTTGTCACTTTAATAGAAAATATGTCCTTGATGGCCATGTTGTTAGCCACAAGGAAGCTAAAAGATCTCTAGCCTCCATTGGCATTTTTCTTTCAGCATTGATTCAGTACTCTAATTTTACAGAATTGGTTGTACAAGGAAAAAAAAAATACAGAGGTTAAATTATCACATCAGTGATGGGGTCTACGTTCGTCACATCATTAGTAGTCTATTAGTGGTGTTGAATTAGTAATTTGAAGTATTTTTCTTTTTTTCTTTTTTTCTTTTTCTTTTTCAACTCAAGTTTAGATGACAGGAATTTTAAACAGAAACATAAATATAATTTTTTAGCCTCCATAATTCCAATGTTTAATAGAACCCATAATATTTATAATTTTGTTACTTTTTCATTGAAAATTTCTAACAAAACCAAATACTTGAACAATTACTCTTCATATTCTTGTCATCCAAACCTAACATCTCCATTGACGTAGAAAACGAGGCATGTGAAACTCTGATACTCTTGTTATCCGAGAATTGCATGTGAGACCTTGCCCGTTTGTTTTCAGAGGTGGATTAGAAGAAATTGATACTCAGGGAATTAAATAAAATTATATTTATTTTGATGATAGTTATTAGTGTAAGAATTGTTAAATTATTTTTATATAAAATAATAAAATAAATAAAAAAATATAAAAAATTAAACATTAATGTTAAAAAAAAAATGCTCAACATATAAAAAATAAAAAAATTTCTAATCCCCTCACTATTTTTCGAATACTACCTCCACCTCCACCTCCTCCATCTCAATCCCCCTTCCAACCTCCATCTTAATCCCCTTCTCCATCCTAATTATTTCTCCAACTCTGCAAACAAACTCAACACTAAATAACCACACTTCCATTCTAATCTCATTCTACACTCTCCACCCCAAAACAAACGGAGCATTAGAACAAATCTCACATTTTTTTGAAATTTCTATTCAAAAGGTTTTTTTTTTCTTTATGGGGCCAACCATAATTATCAGGAAAAATTACAAATCAGTAAGATAGTGAAAAAATATTTTTATAGTGGTATAAATTTTTTTGTGTATGATATAATTTCTTCTTATATTTAGTACAATTTTTTTCTGTACGGTAATTTTATACCCAAGAAAATTTATTTATAATATAATTATTTTTTTACTAGCCCAATAATTTATATTTTTTCCTAATTAGTGTTTTGAAAAGTTGATAAAAAATTATTTTTTTAATTTATTTTATTTTTTTATAAATAAAAAATATAAAAAATAATGTGACCTAAAAAAAAATAAAAATTCAAAAACTGACATTTTTAGCTCGTCCCAAAACAGCCCATAGACCTCAGTATTTTTTGTCCTGCCCGCCACACCAGCACATGGGGTGGTGTGAACCCATTACCCAAAACATATGATATGTATCTATCAAATGAGCAGTGAAGTAAATAAGATGATTGGATGGATGAGACATTCTTTTATTTAATGTAATGTCTTATTATAAAATTAAAATTTTATTTGATGATATGTACCTATCAAATGAGCAGTGAAATAAATAATATGATTGCGTGAATGAGACATTATTCTCTTATTTGATGCAATGTCTTATAATAAAATTAAAATTTTATTTTGATGGAATTAAAAATATAAAATTCATCCATTAATATAATTATTATATTTTAGGGTTTTTATTGCTCGTTCTTTGAAGTTCAAGAATGAGAATTATATAATTAAGATGTAAGATTAAGGCTCCATTTGGCAACCTAATTTTTTAATTTAAAAAAAAAATCATTACAAAAAATTCAAACAACTCAATAATTTATGATTTTCGATATAATTAAAAAAAAGTCATTTTCAAATACATATAATTTTTTGGAGATTTTTTTTTAAGGTCTCTAATATTAAAATTTTATAAGATAAATGACATACAATATTTTCATAGTAGTTAAGATCTCTCAATTCTACAGAGAAAATTCGACTCAGAGAAATTTCGTCTCGACTCAAAAAAATTTCAATTTTCACAGAGAAAAATTTCTCTGTGATCGTACTAGAGAAAATTCAAAAATTCTCTGAGTCGGGGTCAAAAAATTTCTCTAAGTCAGATAAAATTTCTTTGAGTTGAATTTTTTCTGTGAAAATGTTGAGGGACCTTAACTAATAAAAAAAAAACATCTTGGACCTATCCTATTGTACAAGTTGGAGAGGGATATTTCACTATTTTTTTCTATTTTTTTTTTCACCTCATAAAAAAGTCAAAAAATCACTTAAAAAATTAATTCCCAAACATTGCCTAAACTTGTACACTAAAAATAAAAACCATTGTTTATTCAACCTCAACAAAATATGAAAAAAGAAAAGAAGACAAATTAATCATTTGTAAGTATATTATAACTCAATCATCTATTTAGCTCAATTAATATAAAACATTTTTAATACCTTATTGTATAGCCGTTGGAACATTTAAATAAATTGGGAATGCTATAAAATAGATCTATGTTAGAACATATAATATAGAAAAATGAGATGTCACCACCCCTTAAATGATGTTTGAGTTTAAATTTCACTGTAATATGATATAATTTTTTTTTATTTTTTTTTATTTCTCTCTTAATTAAAAAATAAATTAAAAAAAAAAAAAAAAAAACAGAAGTAAGTGATGTTTTGATACTTATTTCTCCAAATTCAATGATAGAGAAGAATAATTGTGCATAGACACAAATCATTTGCTAACTTAGGTCAAGTGTGTGCATGTGCATGTGCATGTGCATGTGCATGTGTGGTAGGCTTCACGTGTACGCTAAGCAAAACTTCAATAATTCAATGATTAAATGTTTTATTGGATTGTTTATGGCAGACATAGAATTATAATCCACTTGATTCAAGTTTGATCTTTGTCCTAAGAAAAGTCTGTTCTTTACTTTCTCACTCTCACTTTGAGCATATTATCCTCTAATCAGTGTTTAGCTTTTCTACTTGTTTCAGTACTTTATGTAATGGGATCTTGACACCACTTTGTGCTGTGATGAAACACCACTCCACCAGTTTTCAAAATTTCTAAAATTTAAAATAAATAAAAAAATGTGTTTTTAAAATATTTTGAGAACGAATTTTTATTTCCTTTTCTCTCATTAACCTTTTTGGTCCAACTATTAAGCTATTTAGCTTGTTGCTTACCGCCTAAGAAGAAAATCTCAATTTTTTATTTTATTTTTTATTATTGAAGATCTTAATTTTTTAAAAGACTAAAAAAATAATGACTCATTTTATATTTAGTCTAACGTCTCAAAAAATCTTGAATCACTACTTCAATCTATACTCTCCCTCCAACCCCTACCTTTCAACTACTCCCTCTCTCTAATCAACTTCCTCATCGTCCAACAATTCACTAAATTTGTTTTTTTGTTTATATTTTTGTGTTTTAAAATCATGTGTATACCCAATATATATATATATATATATGTGCAACAAACATATTATTATTATTGTTTTCGGAAAAAAAGATAAAATAAGATCATGTTTGTTTTTAAACAAAAAGCAATATTTGTTAACGTTATTCAATGCAACCCAAAATTGAGTTTATTAATTGGAAAAATCTGGAGATGAAGGCTTAAAGCCCCAAATTTTCCTGGATAGGGAATTGTGTAGTAAAAATTAAATTTGTATAGTGTGAGATTTATATGTAAAATAAATTTGAATTATAAAATGATAATTCTAAATAATTAAGTTTTAGTTCGTAATATTGTTGGATAAATAACCAGCTTTAGGCAGTGCTATAATTTAATAAAATTGCACCATAAATTTGTGTTGTTGTGATGTTTTTGGGTTGGACGAAAAATCTAATTATCAGACAAAACCAAAGGCAAAGAGAATATCTACTTTGAGGTGGACGGTGCAACAGATCAATTCCACTAGCGGTCTTTTTCATTGCCAAATAAAGAAAATACACCCTCTACCTACTTACTTGGATCCTAAGCTCTCTTTTTTTTCTTTTATTTTTTGAAAAAATTTTAAAATACAAAATTTGATTACAGAATCAGATCATAACACTCTCAGTTGAACAATCATATTTTAAAATTCTTGCACTCTGAAATTCTTATCATATTACATGATTGTAAGAACCTTAAAACAAAATTAAAAAATAAAAATAAATACTCAAATTAAAGAATCATTGATTATATCATTGCATAAAATTTTGGATGGTGGTGTAAACATAAAGAAAATAATCATCTAAATGCTAACATAATTTTTTTTTTGGGGGGGGGGGGGGGGGGATTCTTTACTAATGATGTTCGAAAGGCCAATTTTAAAAATTTAAAGCAAGCATGAGTACAAACTTTTATGAGAAAGTTTATGGAAGCAATTTCAAATTTAATTTAAAATTCAAATGGTACATGATGAAAAAAGCAAGAGACCCCGAAAATCAATTGCTATAATTGTGTCAGCAACACATTATGACATCTTGAATTATCTCCACATAATTCCCCATATCAAATGGTCCTAATTGGACAATCATTTCAAATTTAAATAAAACCTTATTCTTCACTGTCAGTTCAAGAGTTATTTACCAAATTCATGACATTTTAACTAATTTTCTAAAAAAGTGTTTTCAACTTACATTCTGCTTGGTTTTTAGTTTTTAAATTTTTAGTTTTTCATGTCATGTTATATTTAGTAAATTAGTTTTTATAATTTAATATTTTTAAAATATATTTTTAAATGCATATAATAATCTAGATATATTTAAAAACTCTCCAAAATAACTCGATTGTCCAAATCATCTTTTTATGGGCTCATTGTAGGTCCTATTTTGAGTTTCTAATCTATCCATCATTTAGATTAATTTGATAATTACAAACACATGACTTCATCATATAAGTTTTTAAAGAAATGAACATCAATTACAATTTTAAAAGTGATGACTATGATTATCTACATATAAGAGTATTAAAAAATTTATCCAATTAAATGATTAAAAAGAGACTTGTAATGAGTTAATTGTTTATTAGAATTGGAGACATTATATTCTCTTTTAAAAAATAACTTCAAAACATTTTACAATTTTAAAAATTAATTTGAATTTAAAAAATAAGATCAAAACAACTCGCATTTGAAAAATCAATTTCAAAATAACATGAATTTGGCACAAAAAGAAAACTCCTTGGTTGAATCATTAAGACCCTTTGCTTGTTTTAGAACTAGAAGCCCCCCCCCCCCCCCAATGCTCCCGATGCTTTTCCAAGTTACATGAATCCAAAACTAGGAAAACTTTTAAAAAGCTACCCACCAAAAATTAATAGGTAGTTGGAAGTGCTCTTAGGTCATTCTTAGATTATTTTATTCAAATTGCAAAAGTGTATAATAAAAACTTCCAACGGTTATTGTGGTGGTGGTTAAGGCATAAAAGTTAAACAGTTAAAGGCATATCTATCAAATCTATTCACAAGCATTACTGTCTCTGACCACCTCACTCTTTTCTAGGCAAAGGCTTCCATCCAAGGTTGCGTTTGTTTTTTTAGAACAGCTCCAGACGAGAGTGCAACGTGGATCAGCTACGGGTCTTTTGAGAACAATGCTAAAAAGTTAATTTTTAATTTTTTTAGTCAAAAAAATTAATTTTTTTTTTGCAAAATAACCTAATTTTTTGTCAAAAAAATATCAAAAAAGTCAAAAAAATTAATTTTTTTACCAACTTCTCAAAATACCACTAAGATTATTAATATAGTGAAATTGAGTGATGAAATTGTTAGTATGATAATATTATATTAAATATATAAAATAAATTTGTTTGTTTTTTTATCAATTGTAATAATAGCTGTTGGGAATGACTATAAGAAATTACATAAAAATTATAATTATGTAAAAGATAATTATATTGTCTTTGTAAAGTGAGGGACATACAGTATTTTTAGCTACAATCTCATGGAATTGAATTACTAAACCCATCTTTGCCATGGAAATGTTAATCCCATGCTTTGAGGATATTTGTAGTCCCATGGCATTTTCCCAAACTAATAGGAAATTTGTGAGATTCATGATTATTAATCCAATTTTCAGTCTTTAACTTTCTAAACAAACATGGCTTAAGAATATTTACAGATTAGATTGGTTTGATTTCAAGTAAACTACGAATTAAACTGGTATTTATTGCTTAAAGTTGAGAGAGTATTATCTAACAATGTCAAGTGTGTAGTATTTGAAGTTGGGAAAGTATTCTTTACAGTTCACCAAAGTACTATTCGAGTCTATCAAATTTGTCACGAATCTAATTTCGATAATTTAGTTGTTCAATTTATAATTCTTTGTGTGTGACTCATTTATTTCAAAAAACAAATTAATTTGATAATTTAGTTGTTCAATTTATAATTCTTTGTGTGTGACTCATTTATTTCAAAAAACAAATTAATTTGATGGTTGCACTTTTCTCGTAAGTGGAGTATGAGTTTCACACACTTGAATGAAGGTGTTGTGGACTTAAACTTTCCATCTAAATAAATCCTTAAGACTTTAATTTCTGTGTGGAAATTCAGATGCGAGAGGACAACATTCATAAATCAAGGCAATGTTGCCATTGATAGTTTTGTTATTTTTAATTCCACTCTCTCTTGTCTGTCTAAACAGTTACTTAAGGATGGTGTGGGGGCTTCATACCTCAGGACTGTTTCTGTTACTCTTTCTTAATTTATGATATCTCTATTTCACCCAAAAAAAAAAAAAAAAAAAGAAGCAGACATCATTAGATCTTCTTCTCTAGTGGAAAAGAAAACAGTTAAAAAGAGGGTGAAAAAAAACATTAATTTTGGCCTTTTTTTAGTGTAAGATAGTTAAATTTTTTTTTTTTTTAAACTTATTTTGAGGCACATTATTTTTTTATTTTTTATACATTTTTTTAAAAAAATTCAAAAAATTAATTTTTAACTAACTTTTCAAAACAACCCTTCGTTCATTTTCTATTTGAGCAGTGCTAGGAGTCTCGACAAATCGAGGCTGAATGCCTGGATTTTTTATTTTTATTTTTTGGAATGGTGGTTATATATCAAAGTCATTTCAATTTCCTCTGAGTCTTCCTAATTTGAAATAAAAATAGAGCAGGGGCTCGTACAAAACTATATAAGATTAATAAATTTTAACCAACAGCCTAACTGATCAGTCAATTTTATCACCCAACCAGTCCAACCCAACTCACTCATTTTATCAAACCACACAGGCTGAGTTGGTGCGGAATATCTAGTTTTTTGGCACACCCCTACACATAATCACCCTTCAAAAAAAAAAGAAGCAACCCAACAAATAGTAAAGAAAAAAAAAATTCGAGACATTCGAGCCACTATTTGTCGAGACCCCAAGCATTAGTGTTTCTAGTTTTTTAGGGTGCTTTTTGTAAGAAATAGTTTTGGAAAAATAGATTTTTCCTCAACTTTGATCTATTTTTTAGGTGGGACACATGTGTCAAAGTTGGCAAGTCTAATTGGTAACGTGTTCTATGCCGTGTTTTGATTTACGTAGTATATTTGGTTACTCAAAATCATTATCAGGTGAATGAGAAATTAAAGCTAAAGTGAGCTCCATGAAAATGGTGTTTTTGTGAAATTTTCATTAAGGTTTGAGTTAAAACTTGTCTCACATTAGTTTGGTAGGTGAACTTTTGTGGGTTTATAAGACTTGGGTTTGCAACTTGAAGATGGTCCCAAGGGATACCTAAGTTTTGTGGAAGGGTGAAGTTATGAGCAAAATGGGCTAGACCCATTGGACCCAAAATAAACACGCGCGCCGCCGTCAGTTCAGGCAGACTTGGCTAGACTTGGACACAGATGCGTGGTGTGAGGTTGGATTAGGCTTATCCAACTCAATGCTTATCTTTTTTGGGCCAAAAACTTTATGAATTTTATTTTTTCTAAAATTAAAATTCTTATCTTTTTCAAAAGGGTGAGATTATGGGCAAAATGGGCTAGACTCATTGAACCCAAACACACACACGCGTTGTCCGTTCGTCCGGGCAGGCTTGGCTAGGTTTGGGCGCGGTTGCGTGGTGTGAGGTTGGGTTGGGCTTATCCAGCCTAATGCTTATCTTTTTTGGGCAAAAAACTTTATGAATTTTATTTTTTCTAAAATTAAAATTCTTATCTTTTTCAGAATTTAAAATTCGAAATTAATTCCGAAATCAGTTTCAAGTCCATATCTATCCAATTTAACCGAATAGATTTAGGCCAAGTTTGGCATCTCCCCAAAAAGACAAAAAGTCAAAAAGTTAATCAAAAAATTATCACTATTCACCAAAAAAAATATTAAAAAATTAATTTTTCACACAAAAGTACAACTCAGCAATCATGTGTGTTCAGCGCTGTGCAATGTTTGTTAAGAAAAATTGCACAGTTTGGATGCAATTTTCAGACACTGTTGTTCGGCCCGTGGGGGCCCATCACTAGTCCCGTTTTGATAATCTGAACCGTTCAATGTGTAGAACTCGTCGAGTACTATATGTCTATAAAAAATCACATTGATCGGATATCGATAACTACATGATTAAATCAGTTTTGTATAAAAAAATGGATGGTGTTATAATTAATGATTGAAAAAAACAAATCTAATCAGATAACTATCAATATCCGATCAACGTGATTTTTATAAGCATATAATACTCGACGAGTTCTACACATTGAACGGTTCAGATTATCAAAATAGGACCCGTGATGGCCCCACGGGCCGAACAAAACCTTCCAGTGCAATGCTAAAAAAGTAGCCAATAATTTCTTATCATCAATTTAGCTATGCAGATTGTACAGCTGTACAACAAACATCTCTAATCTTCTCCTACACACTTGTTTGGGTTAACTTTTTGACTTTTTATGAAAAAACGTGTATTAAAATTTTGTATAAAGAAGTGTGTAGGAGAAGATTAGAAATGAAAAGTCAACAGCCGTACAATCTGTGGGGAGGAATTGATGGTAAGAAATTATTGGCTAATTTTCGGACATTGCAATGAACGGTTTTGTTCGGCCCGTGGGAGCCATCACGGGTCCCATTTTGATAATCTGAACCGTTCAATGCGTAGAACTCATCGAGTACTATATGATTTTAAAAAATCACGTGGATCGGATATCGATAGCTATCTGATCATATGTGTTTTTTTTTCAATCGTTAATTATAACACCATCCATTTTTTTATACAAAACTGATTTGATCATATAGTTATCGATATCCGATCAATGTAATTTTTTACCGACATATAGTACTCGATGAGTTCTAAATATTGAACAGTTCAAATTATCAAAATGGGAACCGTGATGGCCCTCCATGGGCCGAACAACAGCGTGTGAAAATTGCACCAAACTGTGCAATTTTTCCTTTCAAACACAGCAGAAGCTTCACGGGTGAAGATAATGAGTTGTACGGCTGTGTGAATTGATGTGTGAAAAAAGAAAAATTAAAATTTTTTTTTTGGATCAATAGTGATAACTTTTTAACTTTTTGAGTAAATTTTTAACTTTTTGTCTTTTTTAGTAGATCCCAAACCAGCCTTTAGGACACCCCAAACAACTCCTTAGGCCAAGTTTGGCATCCCCAATATAATCAATCTTTTTAGCTTTTTATCTTTTTTTATCACATCATCTCTCTACTTTTCTGCACATCTTTTCGTAAAAAGACAAAAAGTGCACTTATTTAGATCATCCCAAACAACCCCTTAGTATCTATTCAAAATTTGAACCTAACAGGTTTGTATCTGTTCATTCAAACCGAATAGGTCTGGTACTTGTTCAAACAAGTTTGCTACCTGTTTAATTCAAATTGAAAGGCCACTATTCCATCTATAAATAGGCAGTCTCTCATTTGGTTTTTCATTGAATTTTCGTCCTTAATTCTGTCATTACTCTCTGCATTTTTGCTGCACTATTTTTCCGTGAAAAAGTGTATAAACACAAAGTGTGTTCGTTGTGCAAACAGTTTGAAGTTCTGCTACTGATTGTTGAAGATCATTTCATCTTGGGAGATAGACGTCCAAATTCTGTGAACACCTTAGAGAAGACGAATCCGTCTTAAAGAGACAGTGTTAAACACTAGACTTGATCACTCTAAGAAAATATTTTCTTTAAGTATTTTTTGTTCTTAATTTTATTTTCTTCTCTCCTTCTTTATTTCATTTTCTGTTTAGTTTATGTAATTAATCAGATTTTGGAAACTCTTTCTTTTAATCTATTTCTTGTGTGTTTTATTTGTTGTTAAGTACACAAACAAAATTTATTCTTTAAAAACATTGAAGATTGTCCTACACTATTAACAATAGATTAGTCTACTAAATGCAATCCAATTAGGAAGATCTGGCATTTAACGTTATGAAAAAATATGATCAAGTGCATGATAACTACTTTTTAAGGGTCAAGTTCCTTTTCAATTCTTATATTTGAATTAGGTGTTTGGTTTGAGCAACCGATTTTTGATAAATTAATAGTTTAGATTTTATTCATTTATTTACAAAATCAACGTCAGATCTAAGTGAAACAACCGATCCAGTATTTAATGAATAGATGGAAAAACAATTAATTTATTTGAAAAAAAATGTCGATGTGACACAACAATACTCTCCAATCTATACTAAGGCTTATTTTGAGATTTTTTTTTTTTTAATTTTTTTATTTACTTATTGGCTTGCTATAAATATATATATATATATATATAAGTAAAAAAAGTGATATAGCTTAAATAGACTAATAAGCCAATAAGGTGACTTTCTTTTACTTTCCCAAAGGAAACCTAAATTAGAGAGAAGTCATTCTCTACTTCACTTGCATTTGGATTGGAATATTGAGTAACAAAGTTTGAGCAAATCTTTCCATAAAATACTATTAACTGCTTAGGGACTATTGGTTAAAACTCCATATATGTATTTTTAAAAAATGTATTACAATTTTAATTATTTGAATCATATTAAGGGATGATTAGCAGTCCGATCTTTTATTTTAAGCCTATGTTCAACTAGGTAATCTTAAACCCTCTACCAATGTATGCATTATTTGACACAAATTTCAAACAAGAGTAAAGTCGATCTTAGGACAAGAATGTTTAATTTTTAGGGTTTATTACAATTTTTTACTTTTATACCATTGTTAAATTATCTATTTAGTTCTTGAGCTATTGATTAATTATGTAATCCCAAAAGTATATAAATCAAAGTTTGTTTAGTCCCTAAACTATCGATTGAATTTATTAAGTCCCTAAAATATTTAATTCAAACATATTTAGTCCCCGTTTGGAAACAAACTATTTTAGTAATTTTTTAACTTTTTACGAAAAGATGTATAGAAAAGTAAAAAGAATGATGTGATAACTTATAATGATTTTTTGACTTTTTAGCTAAAATTGAAAGTTGTCAAGCGAGACCTTAGTTCCTAAAAGAATTACAAAAATAAAATATATGTCCATGCATATTACAAATTAGTAAAAGACCTCCCCAATTTAGATTTTTTTACGGAAAGATCTTTTAATTTTTTTTTATCTTTAAAAGATATTTTATTTTGTTATGTGTTTAAATTAATATTAGAGTCTGATTTTTTAGCCTTGCCAATAAATTATACGAATGTTAGATATACTGAAGAAGTAGAATTAGATAATTTAAATAATAACACTTATCTACAAATAGTAATTGAACAAAATAATACATTAATTAAGTAATAAAATGAACTTAGCGAAAAAATTAAAAACAATCAATTAGAAATTATAAAGAAAATTTGACATATAATACTAGATAAAGATAATCACGTATTCATTGTAAAAGATAAGTAAAAAAATACTATTGATAATTACCCTTATAAAGGAAATTCAATACATGGATTGACGCCCTCTTTTCAAAGATAAAATAAAAATTTAAGATTTGTTTGAAATAAAATTTTAACTGAATATGGTATTTTATTAATTTATAATATTTATGACCTTATTAATTTATAATATTTTTATAATCCTTTACAGGCTAAATAAGTTAGAATTAAATATTTTAGGAATTTAACGGATTCAATCGATAATTTAGAAACTAAATAAATTTTGATTTATATACTTCAGAGATCACATAGACACAATCGATAGTTTAGGGACTAAATAGACAATTTAACAATAGTTTAGAGGTATAAAATGTAACAAACCCTAATTTTTACAACTAGTCAATTTCAAAATTAAAAAAAAAAAACTTTTATATATATTAAGAATGAAATTATTCGTTTTACAAAAATAGATTTTTAACTAAAATATATATATAGATATATTTTCTTTTCTTTTATCTATTTATTTAATTATGCAAATTTAAGATGGCCAACCAATTCTGAAATCGTAATCTTTGTTTATTTTTAAATGCAAATATAATTTAAGTATAAAATTATTTAATTTTTGACACAAAAATTAAATTAAATTAAATTAATATTATAAAATAAAGATAAACGATTTAAATCACTAAAATAAATATTAATAGAATTCATGAAAACTCAACACAAAAATTTATTAAATTAATATTATAAAATAAACTATTTAAATAAGGGGTTGTTTGGGGTGTCCTAAATAAGTGCACTTTTTGTCTTTTTAGACTAAAAAGTTGAGGGAAAAAATATGAATGTTTAGGTTAACTTTTTGACTTTTTATGAAAAAATGTGTATTAAAAAATTATATAAATTAGTGTGTAGAGAAAAATTAGAATTGAGAATTGTGCAGTCGTAATTTTTGACTTTTAATAAATAGTGATAATTTTTTAACTTTTTAAATAATTTTTTGACTTTTTGAAGAGTTGCCACACTTGATTTAAATTGAATCCATGAAAACTCAACACGATCTGTCTAATTGGATGCCAAAGTGGAGTGAATCAAAAGCCTAAGCTATGGTTAACAGCTAATCAAAATAACTCCAACAACCAATGGTTGGTAGCTGGTCAACGATGGAAATGATTTAAGTTTGACTTTTGGGTGAAGAGAATCAAAATCCAGAGATTTTTTTAGTGAAAGTCGCGAGAGAATCAGGTAAAAAGGGCAAAAAAATGTTGTCGGGTTTCAACATCTCATCTGAGAGTGGTCAGAAAAGAAATTTGGAGATTCAACGGTCCAGATCAAATCTCTCAAAAACTGCACACAAAACACCAAATAAAAGTAGTCAGTGAGAAATAGTAAAAAAAAAGAGACGTTCTGTGTTTCGAAGTTGAAGTTTGAACACACACAACCATGATTTGGTTATTGACCGTTAAATTAAACATATTAAATTAACCTATAAATTGAAATTATGAATAATTAGGGTCATTCATAATACCAATTTATTTTGGCCTATTTTAGAAAGTTAATAAAAGTCAATTTTTTAATTTTTAATTTTTTAATTATATATTTAGGTAAATTACAAACATCCCCTCAAGATTTGATAAAAATACAGATTTCTCCCTGAGGTTTAAGAAATTACATCCCGCCCCTTAAGGTTTATATTTTCATAACAAATTGTCCCCTGAGGTTTTTATTTTCATACAGATTCCCCTCTAATTTTCCCTAATTTGTTATGAAAATTTGACCCTCATGGGACAATTTGTAATTTCTCAAACCTCAAGGGGAAATCTGTATTTTTATCAAACCTCGAGAGGGGTGTTTGTAATTTGCCTTATATATTTTTATGAAAAGAATAAAAAAAAATTAAAAATTAGCTCTTAATTCTTAACCTACTTCTCAAAACACCCATTTGTAGAATAAATTATGCAAAAAGAGTAATTTAGTTGAGCTATTTATCATTTTAAATTGATTCCAGCCACGTTAGTAATACGTTAAAAGTTAAAAAATTATTTTAAAAAATAAAAAAACATATAAAAAACAGTCGAATATTTTATTTTTACTTTTTACTTTTTTCACTTTTTTTTTTTTTTTGGTGTAAAAAATTAAAAAATCACTTTATATTTTAATAAAAAAAAAATCATTAAAACAGCTATTCACAAACAAATTCTCAATGTAACTTTTCTGCTATATTCTATCGACATTTTGCTGTTAAATACGTTATGTGTCAAAGTTAGACAAAAGCAATATGAGGGTTAAATTAGACCGATTTGAAAAATTGGAAGGATCATTTGATTGAAAACTTAATTTAAAAAAAAAAAAAAGAAAGTAAAATTCATGGATTTAAAATATATATTGTGGGGACATAATTTTTGAATGACAACACGTGGCCTAGGTGACACTGAAATGTCAGCCGAGGTGTCACGTGTCCTAGTCATGACGCCGAGATCATCTCGGCTAGGCTGAGGTTATCTGCGAAGATACCGGAATCCGAGATAAGCGGATAAGGGACAAGAGTCCTAGAATGAGAGAGAATTTCAGTTTGGATAAAGGTAAGACTCTTAGAGAGTTTATCCCATTCCTACTGGGAGTCCAAGATTAGCAGTAATTCTAAGTCCATTGAAACTAGGCTTCTATTGAGATTAGGTAAGTGTTGACTATAAAAGAGAGGCCCCCCATGGGTGATGCTTTTTATGTTGTGTTTAGTGAGTTAAGCACTATTTGTTATCTTTGAGAGAGATAAATTACTGACTTGATCGTCGGGGTGTCCCCGGGTAGACGAATCACCGCAGTATTCTCATATTCTTGTTGGTTAGTGTTTGGGCTTAATCTATTATACCGGTACTCTCCAGTTGAGTTCTCCGTTTGGTTGTATAGTCAGAAATCAACACCCACACACACACACACATATATATATATATAGGCTTGCTTTGACAAGCTAGCAAAAAATTAATTTTTAACTTTTTTAGCCAAAAAGATTAATTTTTTTACCCAGCTCACTATCCAAAAAGTTAATTATTTTAACTAAAAAAATCAAAAATTAATTTTTTACTAACTCTTCACAACACCACATAATCTACACTATTTTGAATTCTCTCTCACTGCAAAGGAAGACAGTAAAGTAATTGGACTCCCGTCCTCAAAAAAACATAAAGTAATTGGACCCACTTGAAAATTACCCATCAAATCAAATGGAGGGAAAAGAAAAGCACTCTGTAATTTCCCACTCAAAGTTTCCCTCTTTTTTCATACTCTCTGTCTTCTATTCCAACAGTGATTTGTTTGGGAGAGTGTGTGTCCAAAGAAAATCCCAATCAGAAAATAAAGAGAGAAGAAACAAAATGCCAAACGGGATTTGAATTCCGAGTAAACAGCCAAACAATTGCATGTGCTCCTGCGAGTTAGGACATGCGCCGTTAATGCACTTTTAGGTTGAGTTTGGCAATTCAAAAATAATTCAGCTTCTTATTTTTTTATTTTTTTTATCACATTATTTCTTTATTTTTTTATATATTTTATCGCAAAAAGACAAAAAATACACTTATTTAAGTCATCCCAAACAACCCTTTAGTGCTGCTTTGGAATGTCTTATTGGAGTTAAAATAATTATATAAAATAAAATAGGTTATTTTAGTTAAATATAATAAAATATTACATTTAATTTATAAATATAATCAGTTTTATTTTTTTTTTCAAAAAAATCAAAAAAATCAAAAAATCTATCTTAAACGAAACTTTTTAACCCTAGACAAAAATAACTAAAAAGTTAAAAAATCAAAAAAAAACAAACCCACGCCTCAAACCAACCTTTAAAAAAATTGGCCTCCAAAGTATACGCTCTCACCACGTTAGAAAGAGTATAAACCCAATATCTTTACAGATTTAAATTTTTTTTTAACGCAATTTCTGTTGTAAAATATGTGTAATCAAGTTTGAAATAATTATATAAAATTTTTTATTTTTAAAAATAGAATTGTGTGTTAGAAAGTATATAGAGATTGTTGTGCTTCTCAATCAGAATAATTATCTTATTTTTAAGAAATTTCGTATTTACAATAGTAAGGGTAAGCGAATACATGACTCTAAAAATAAAAAAAATAATAGACAAATTAAAAATTATCACAATCACACAAATATGTGGGGTTGATGACCTACTAGATAAATTTTGCCTTGATAAGGTCTATTTTGAACTCACTTTTATAATATATTGTTTATATTATAGGATTCACTGATAAGACCATCAATGCAAATAATCAGGTTAAGCAGATATTTAGGTTATAAGATGAAATCATATTTGTCTATTTTTTAAGACAATAATAATTTGATTAACATAATTGTTTTTTACAATTAATCTATATATAGCTATGGAAAGTGATTTCATTTGGTGAGACTTATTAGTTTAAAGGGCAAATTACATAAATAGTCCTTATAATTTGGAGTTTGTGTCACTTTGGTCATTGACTTTTCAATTGTGGCACATTTGACCCTAAATTTTGAATCTTGTTTCAAATAAGGACAATTGAAGATATCATTAGATTTTTCAAGATTAAATTGTCAATTTGATAAAATATAAATCAATTTGACAAAAATAAATATCAAACAAATATTTTTGAATTTTTAAAAATTATTTCTACCTACTAAAAATAAAATTATATAAAATTGATAAATCTTTTAGACATTTATTTTTTTTTTGCCAAATTAATTTTTATTATATGTTTAAATGATGATCATGTAAAATTAATTTTAAAAAATTAATCATGTAATTTTTATTAATTTTATATAATTTTATCATTGGTAGATAAAAATAATTTTTAAAAAATTAAAAATATTTTTTTGACATTTATTTTTGTCAAATTAGTTTATATTTTATTAAATTGATGATTTTACCCTTGAAAAATTTAGTGATATTTTCAATTGTCCTTATTTGAAACAAGATTCAAAATTCAGGGTCAAATATGTCACAATTGAAAAGTCAGAGACCAAAGTGACACAAGTCTTAAATTGTAGGAACTATTAGTTTAATTAACCCCAGTTTAAAAAAACCTTATATCATATCACAAACTCTTTTCTTTTCTTTTTTTTCAAAAAAAATCCACTTAGCCACCATTCTAAATAGACATTATAATATCCAAAAAGAAAAAGGAAACAAACGAAATAATTTATTTTTTTTAGTATTATTTTTTTTGGATAAATTATTTGTAATTAATATAAACTAATTTTGGGACAGCTTGAAAGTTAAACAATACAACTCAACTTGACCAGAAAAAAAACAACAACAACAACGATTATATCAAATTCTTATGTGATTCTTACTACGAAGTCGATTTTTTTATTCTTTCCTCAGTAATGGTTGTTATAAAATTCCGAGAATCGCGGTCCTATCATTTTGATAATCAATTTAGAATCCAGATTTTATTTTTTCATGTAAATATTCCACACTTAATATATTAAAATATCTTGGTTCCTATTTCTTAATATAACACGATGAAACAGCTGATCAAAAGATTACACTCTGTCAAAATATCTCATATTCACAAACAAATAATAAAAAATAAAAATAAAAATCCATGAGGGCCATGCATGATCTAGCTAGGAAAGAACACATATTTTTAATGTCCAAAACGAATACACTGTGTTTTGTTTTGAAAGATTAGGATGTGGGATTGATCTATTAGTCCTATCGGACCCCGGACTATTAGTTCCACAAATATGGGACTATCCCATCCCATTGGGTAAGGGCGGGCGAGATTATTTCCATGGGATTGGTATCCCATGAGATTAGGCTCTGAAATGTCCATTTTACCCTCTGCTATTACTTAGCAAACAATTAGAAAATGATAAAATAGTTTTTTGAACATTTATAAATTATTTTTTTAGTGTTGTTAATTTAAAATTATATATTAAATAAAAAATTTAAATTATAAATTATAAATTAAATTTAATTAAAAATAATAAATTAAAAATTATGGCCTTATAAATTAAATTTTTTTAGTGTTGTTAATTTAAAATTATATATTAAATAAAAAATATAAATTATAAATTAAATTTATTTAAAAATAATAAATTATAAATTATGGCCTTATAAATTAAATTTTTTTAGTGTTGTTGAAAATTTAATTTATATGTTAAATAAAATTATTTTTTATTGTCGTTAATTTAAAATTATATAAAAAATAAAAAATATAAATTATAAATTTAATTTAATTGAAAATAATAAATTAAAAATTATGGACTTATAAATTAAATTTTTTTAGTGTTGTTAAATTATAAATTATAAATTATAGATTACAAATTTAAAATTATATATTAAATAAAAATTATAAATTACAAAGGTAAAATAGTCTTTTGAACATTTATCCTTATCCAGTCCGTCTAACCAAACATCGGATTCATTAAAAATAGTTCAATCCAGATATCTAATCCTATGACTAAACAAACATAGGATACAAATCCAATCCAACTAAATAGTCCGAAGACAATGTATCCCGGGACTAACAGTCCAATGGATTACAATTCCCTCTTATCCAGTCCGTCCAAATAAACACATCCGAAGGTCTTACAACACTCATATTATTTTTCACAAAAAAAAAAAAAAAAAAAAAAAAACCTTGGCGAAAGATTTTTTTTTAGAGTTAGGCTTCTCTCGTGTTAGGATTTCAACATAAGAGAACGTGAGGGATTTGTGACACTCCAACAATGTTAAATTTATTATGGTATAGTGCTTTTTATTTTAATAATTTTTACTAGAGTTTGTGTTTCAAATTTTTGGACAAAGCCTACTAATGTAGATTTAACATAATAAAATAAAAATAAATAAAAAAGCAAAACAAGTGAATTTGACATCCCTCTCCCTATGTGTAAGATTTGACATGAGTAATACCAAATGACACCGAAGTAAATGGCAGCTTAGTTTTTCATAAATGTGTCAAATATTGTTGATTGTCTCGCTATTTAAGAAATGACATTGGTTGGAGATGATCTTAACTACATCTATCATTTTTATCAAAATTTAATTTTAATGTCTTCATATTTTGATTTATTTTGGAAAGTTAGTTAAAAATTAACTTTTTACTTTTTTTAATTTTTTTAAAAAACGTGTTAAAAAAAAGATGATTAAAAATATGTTAAAAATCAAAAATTGACTTTTACCGACTTGTCAAAATAAGCCTTTAAGAGCATCCTCAGCATATTCCTTAAATTTTATCCTAAAATATTATTAAAAAATTCATTCTCTATTTTATGAATCACTTTTTCATCTACTTCTCTCAACAAACTCCATATTTTTTCTCTATTCTATTAAAATAACTTTTTAATTGTTTTTAAATTTGATTTTTTTAATAATAAAATAATTAAACAGTATAATTAATACAAAGATTATTTTATTTGAAAGCAAAAGTACAATTGTAAAACATTGTATATATACGCGTTTGGAAAAACATTGAAAGCAGGCATAGAAGAAGGTAGCAGAAGCCAAGGGTTGGACATCCAGGTGGTCGAGACTAGCCAGACATCCTGGTGAACGATTGGTGAATTAAGTTTGACCCAGATCACTTCATCTAGGACATCCGAGTGGACGACCATTGTTAGATATAAGGGAGCTACAGTGACTCCCTATAAATAAGGAGTGACTATAGCAATCTTAAATTTAAGAGATTGTGTAAGAGATTTGGTGGGGAATGATTTTTAAAAAATTAACCCCTTAATTTAGCAAAAAGCTATTATAATGGATCTGCTGATGATGCTCTACTTACAATATTAACCTTAAGGAGTTCAACAAAAAATAGTCATATGTTAAAAAAATAACGAGACATAACTAAGGTTTCATTTGTCAACTATACATTTTAGTCAAAAAGTTAAAAAGACACTGTAAGTTGTCATATCACTCTCTCTACTTTTCTGTACATCTTTTCGTAAAAAGTCAAAAAATTATTAAAATAACATATTCCTAAACAAGACCTAAATATTACATAAGGTATAATCAAAAATCTTTTTTGATCATAATCAAAATAATAATCAAAATAAGTCACAACTAATATCATAATGAGTTATAGATGACATTACAATGAGTCATAGTCATTACTAACACCACAATAAATTATAACTAAAAATGTCATAAGTGGAATATGATGATACCGTTCGTCCTGGTGAATGGACTAGACCGATCCAAGCTCCTCAAGCCCACTGGATAACCTGCAAACAAGTTCAACGGGGAACGGGGTAGTCCCCCGGCGAACCCTCCGGTGTATGAATTAGAAAGGGAAAATAGATGATGTAGAGAGAGAGAGGGAGAAAAATGGGAAAACTTAACTTTCCTCTTGTTTTCAAGCTTTGCTTATATCCTTTGATAATCATTTCGCTGTCTCTGCCGTCCTGACCTCCCCGCCGAAAGCTTATGCCGTGGTTCGTCTTGTTCAGGGTGAGGGGGTGGCATTCCGGCTGAGAGGTGTTGTCGCCATAAATGCTGTGATGGGCTGCATTAAGTAGAATATGATGATACCGTTCGTCCTGGTGAATGGACTAGACCGATCCAAGCTCCTCAAGCCCACTGGATAACCTGCAAACAAGTTCAACGGGGAACGGGGTAGTTGTAGACGTCCCCGAACGCATCCCGGGAAGAAAGTGCGAGTCCCCCCCGTTCTGGTTCGATATTGGGTCACTACAGTTCGAAGGACTCAAATGTTACGGTTCTAAATCTCGAACCAAAGAGTCCAAATCCGGCAAATCGTTTTGAAAACAGATTTTGTTGAAAGAAGTGCCAAACATGGACTGCTTTGCCAGATACAGAGTCGCCACCTAAATATTTTTTAGTGGGAAATTTAGGAAACCCTGACTCGGTGCCAAAGGCCACGTGTCCGTCATCACCAAAGTTGCCTCGGCTCGGGAACTTGGGTACGATTGGGGAAGGTCACTTCGAGAGCACCCCCGCTCGCCCGGTCAAAGACCGGCCTCTACTAACCATGATATCTGTTTTTGAAAACATTGTGTGTTCTTATTCCGGTTATTAGCCTAGGTTACTATGTGATGCGCACAGCATACAAGTATAGACTGAGTCGTCTGAATTGGAACAAAACATTTCATGTTCGTTTGTTTGAAAGATGGTTTGCTACCCGCAGGTAGGCTTAAAATGCAGATTTTGCCACCCTCGGGTGGGCTTAGAAAACATGGTTTTGCCACTATCTAGTGGGCTTAAAACAAACATTTGATGCATTATTCCAATTCAGATAACCCAACCTTCACCCACAGGCATTCAGGCAGTTATATCATATAAGCAAATAGCCTCATGGCAAGCATGCTATTCATGGCAACACTCACACGCATGCAAGGATGCTAAAGCATAAAACTCACCGAGTACTCCAAGCCAAAACAAAAGCTGATTAGAAATCATGCATGATCCTAAGTATGCTGAAATGCCTAATGCAACACATGCAAAAATGCTACTATAGCAGGCTCGGCTATTCTAAACATGGCATATGGAATACTACAACTAACACGTATTCAATTTGGAATTGAAATACAAATGCAGTTTGTATGATGCGCCGAGCCCGGTGCATGCAAAACAGATGAATGATGCAAACATGCTGTCATACTGTATGCTAATTGAAATATGCCCTATATCTAACCATTGTAAGCGGGTAAATAAAAGGGAAGAAAGACGTGGGGTTGGAAGACATACATCACACACACCCACACTTATTACAGTTATGCCCCCGCGCAGAGGGTCCAAATAAATGTACAGTCCGAATAAAAGAATATTACAGTCCGAATAATATACAAATTCCTAATTAATTAACAAATTAAATAAAAAAATGTAAAATTGGCATGCAAGCCAGGGACTGCCTTGATTCTGATGAATGATGTATGTTTGGGCTGCTTTGCGTGGAAATCCACGGCGATGCCCCGATTAGCCTCTGTTTTGCAATGTTTCTCGAAATGCGTGCCAGACTCTGAAAAATTGCTGATTCTTGATTTTGCTGCAACAGAGAGCAGGAAAGGGGCATAGCAATGTATTTCACAAATGTATGCATGCCTCGATCCTCGTGCCACCAATCACGCATCTCGATGCATGATGGCCGAGGAGCCGAATTGCATAACTCAATATAGGATGAATGCATATGAATGATACAACAAAACCTAACTCCATCATGGGTAATCCGGAGTGTCGGTGACTTGGGAATTGAGACGCGTTCCGTCACTCGGGGTGCGAAACGTGCCTCGTTTCTCGTGCAATATGCATGATATGCATGAAATGCAACTAAGATACAATCCTGACATACGCAATGTTATGGAATGACATGCCTCGAAATGCGTGCACACGGGCACGCGAACCGAGGCAATGGCCCTAAGGCAAGAAATGGCAATACGCAACGCAAATTGGACTTACACTAACACGAGTGGACCTCAGCCACACTCACATAAGAGGCCGTGAGATGAAAATGAGATGCCTCGAAATGCGTGCACACGGGCACGCAAACCGAGGCAATGGCATACGGAATGCGATGGTGCTAAAATGACATACAGAATGCAAAGTGGACTTACACTGACATGAGTGGACCTCAGCCACTCACATAAGAGGCCGTCGGATAAAAAAATGAAGTGCCTCGAAATGCGTGCACACGGGCACGCAAACCGAGGCAATGGCCCTAAGGCATGAAATGACATGCGAAATGAAATGAGGGCTTATACCAACATGAGAGGGCCTCAGCCGCACTCACATAGGACGCCGGATGAAAAAAAAGTGCCTCGAAATGCCTGCCCGTGGGCACGCAAACCGAGAAATGGCCCGAAGGCATGGAATGACATGCAAAATGAGACATGGCATATGGAATATGGAACATGCAAATTTCAGCAGCCAAAATGATGCAAAACAGCCCCCGAATCATAGCAAAATTATACCCGATGCCCGAAATAAGTCCCGAAATGCAATGGAATGGCCTACAGCTATATCAAACATGCACAATATAGACATGAAGTGTAAAGACAGATGCTAGGAAGTCCCTAAACTAGCATTTTTCCAGTACAAAGCATGGCCAAACAACAATCATAGATGGGGCAAAAACAGCATGCAAAAATGGGAGAAAAAGGGGAAATAATGAAGTAAGTGGTATATGAAATGCTCAAACTGAAAAATATAGTTCTACAACACTGAAGAGGGACAAAAAATATGAACATTTACAGCTTATGGTAACCCCCAAAACAGTATGTAGATATGCTCAACATAGCATGCAAAATATGAGCCAAAAGAGGGCTATAAAGAGAGGTATACCAAGAATTCACCAAACAGCCTAAGACCCTTGACAAAATATGTCAATAAGACCAAAATATGACTCTTTCCAGACCTAATTATGGCCAAAAACAGAATCTAGATAGGCTTAACAAAGCATGCAAAAATGGGGGTCAAAGAGGGGTATAATGACAAGTATAACATGGAGACCCCCAACAAATTTGATCCCTTCTACAATGTTTTAGAGGGATCCAAAATAATCCTACTCATAGTTAATGACATGCTCCAAAACAGGTCACATGTAGGCCAAACAAATCATGCAAATTTACGGTAAATATGAGAGATTATGAAGCAAGTGCATGATAGAGAGGCCAAAAAGGGTTGAGCCCTTCTTCAATGTTGAAGAGGGGCTCAAAATAGGCCCACTCACAGTTTACATTATGCTCGAAAACATATCACACATAGGCCAAATATTCAATGCAAAATAATGGCATACAAGAGGATATTGAGACAAGTGCAAGATGGAGGGCTCAAACAGGGTTTAGTCCTTAAACAAACATGAAGAATGGCTCAAAAAAGGCCTAGTTTCAGTTAGGGTTGGAGCCCAAAACAGTAAGAAAATAGGGCTAAGAAATGAGGCAAAAAAGTGTTACAAAAGAGGGAGATTGAGACTTACCCTTGAAGACCTCTTCTTTTCTACCTCTTGGCTTGAGGAATGTTGCTTCTAAGCCTCTGAAAAGCCTTTCCTTGCTGCTGTGGTGGAGTAGTGGTAGTGGTGCTTGGTGTTGATGAACAAATGGTGCCAAGACTTGAAGATTTTTGAAGGTTTTGGAGAGGGAGATGTATGCCAATGTCTATGAGCTCTTAAGGGGAGTTTTTCTAACCCTAATGAAGAAGGTGGCCAGCCACTTATAAAGGCTAAGAAGGGGGTGTAAAAGAGGAGGGAAATGCACCCAAGCTTTCCCTCCCAAAATATCCCCCGGATGCCAAGATACTTTGGAGAAACAGCTATACAGCTGTAATGAACTCAAACTGAGGATGCAGGCCGGCCATGCCCTTTTGCTGCAGGTGGCCGGCCGGCCACCCCCCATGGCCGGCCGGCTAGGGGTCAAAAGGGTCACAAAGAATTACTGGCCGGCCACCAAAGGTTAGTGTCCTCCCATGTGTGTACAACATGACCCTATGGTTGGAATCTGGCAACTCTGAACCAAGAGAGACAACAAGCTACTTAAAAGAGGGGTTCAAAAGGGTCAATGAGGATTACTGGCCGGCCATGTGTTTTTAGGGTCCTCCCATGTGTGTACAACACAAATATGTGGTTTTGGCTTGAAGAAAATGGCCCTAGGGTGTTCAATATTAGCCCGGAAGTGAGAAAAACGGGCGCCGGGGGGGCGCCGGAGGAGCATAACTGGTTGTTTGAGACAATTACTGTCCTCCCACCCTCCAGTGACCTTCCTTATGGTAAAGCAGAGGTACCTGCCAAAAATGAACGAAAACCAATGCAAAACGAATGCTCGGGGGCCAAAACACGCAGTTCGGGATCCCGAAAACCGGCTGTTAAGCACCGAAAGTGGTGTTTGGCTACGAAGTGGGTATCTGAGACCCCAGTGTCCCTTGAAAGGGAGTAAATGAGATGCATGCCAAAAACCGGAGGAATCGGAGATGGTCGGGTGGCCCCGAACCGAGACACACGGCCTGACGGCTCCGAAAACCGGGATCCGGGCTCCGAAACGGGCAAAATGGCCTACGACCACGAAATGTAGCCCACGGCCACTGAGAGATAGTCTACGGGACCTCTCCCTCCCCTCAAGAAAGAAAACAGAGAAAACCGAGCCCGGTTCGCAAACCGAGGCAAGGCACAGAAGAGAGCTCGGAAGTCCGGAGGCAGGGCGCACGGCCGCGACTCTGAGACTTCTGAACGAGCACGATATGCAACATCACCGAGCGCTCAATCGGTGACGTCTGAGTCTTAAGGTCGGTCAAAAATGGTGTGTCTACAGTAGTCCCCCGGCGAACCCTCCGGTGTATGAATTAGAAAGGGGAAATAGATGATGTAGAGAGAGAGAGAGGGAGAAAAATGGGAAAACTTAACTTTCCTCTTGTTTTCAAGCTTTGCTTATATCCTTTGATAATCATTTCGCTGTCTCTGCCGTCCTGACCTCCCCGCCGAAAGCTTATGCCGTGGTTCGTCTTGTTCAGGGTGAGGGGGTGGCATTCCGGCTGAGAGGTGTTATCGCCATAAATGCTGTGATGGGCTGCATTAATGGTGATGTGTTGTGGCAATAACTTTGCAGATCTTTGTCTGCTGACGTGGCCTGTTCTGCACCCGCCACGTATCCGAGTATTATTGGCCTCCTATGCTTAGTTGGCCTCCAGCTGTCTTGGATTCTACTACCTGGGTTTTGCAATGGGATATAAAATGGTGGGCTTGGGTTTGTCCACTATGGGCCGTGGTTCTTATGGGCCCCTCCATGTCAGTAGTCCCCCATTCCCGAGTGCAGCTTCAGTCCAACGAAGGGAATAGTAGTGAGGGAGATGGTTCCGGTCGGTGCCGACCGCGAGGGTGGCCGAGCGGAGGAGTGCCGACCGCGAGGGTGGCCGAGTGGAGGAGTGCCGACCGCGAGGGTGGCCGAGCGGGAGGGTGGCCGAGTGGAGGAGTGCCGACCGCGAGGAGTGCCGACCGCGAGGGTGGCCGAGCGGAGGAGTGCCGACCGCGAGGAGTGCCGACCGCGAGGGTGGCCGAGCGGAGGAGTGCCGACCGCGAGGAGTGCCGACCGCGAGGGTGGCCGAGCGGAGGAGTGCCGACCGCGATGAGTGCCGACCGGAGGAGTGCCGACCGCGAGGAGTGCCGACCGCGAGGGTGGCCGAGTGGAGGAGTGCCGACCGCGAGGGTTGCCGACCGGAAAGGCACAGGGCCCAAGAGGCGGCGTGCCACGTGATGATTTGAAGTGGAAAAGACAAGGAAATGGCAGGAGTCAGTGCATCGGGACCATACACGTGGCAGAATCGTAGTTGGGAAGTGAGGCGTTGGAGTAAAAATGAAACGATAGGTCATTATGGTGTTGAAAAGACGATTTTGGCGGATAATTTGAAAAGTTTTCAAACTGGCGAAAATTAATTTGGATCCTTGGGAGACGGGTAAACTGTGGGCTTTTGGCATTATCCGATTCACCTACCTGTGTTCAAAGAACCAAAACATTCCAAGTCTTACCCCATTTGTTGCTCGCGATACACCATTGGAGCATTTCTTCAACTTCCTAGCGCCTGCATCAGAAGCGATTCGTAGACATACCTCAGAGATGACACGAGAAGGAAACGAGGGTGTGAGGGTGGATCCGTTGGGAGATGATGATGTGGTGGAATTAGCTGCGCAGTACAGAACGGAGAGGGTGGGAGGTCCTGCGATACACTTCCATGGTTCCACCATGATTGCAGCTCCGAAACCTATCAGCCAGGCGGAGCCTGATCATTGGCACACGAAACCAGACAAGTCGTCAATAACGAGGGCGGAGCTGGAGGCGATTCGGGAGAAATACCAGATTCCGGTGGAGGTGGAGCTGTTGCTGCCAACATCGACGGAAAGGCCATCCGACGTCAGGCCAGGGGAGTTCTCCCTCTATGAGGAAGCGCTGAAGGGCGGTCTGAGGTTGCCACTCCCGCAAATAGTGGTGGACGTGCTCAACTATTTAGAGGTGGCGCCAGGGCAACTAATGCCCAACGTGTGGAAGATCTTGCTGGCTTGTGCAAGTGCATGGCCGAAGGCAAACGGGGGGGAGGCCATGTTGGTGAAAGAGTTCTTTGCCTGTTACAAGGCCGCAGGGCAGCAAGAAACGTGGGTCACCCTGCAAGCAGTAATGGGGAAGGGGTTGGTGGCAGGGCTGCCAACGTCAATTAAGGGATGGCGGGCACGGTGGTTTTACGTTTCTGCCAATGCGAGGTGCGGCGCGCGGACCATCTGGAAGGTGCCCACCAGGTCGATGGAGGCAAGACTGGGGGCGGAGGCTGAGGGAAGGGTGAAGAGGGTGAAGGAGTGGAGAGAGAAGGAAAATGCCAAATGGGACGACCTTGTTCAACCGTCTGCGTTGTTTCAGGCAGGGTTGGGCCCACAGCCAGTCGGTGAGGATCTTGACCGAGCTGAGCTGGAGGCGAGGAGAAAAGCACAGGAGGTAGAGGATCAAGCCATCCTTGCCAAAGCCACGCAGTTTAAGAAAGCGCAGGATGACCGACCGGCTCAACCGATTGCAAAGGAGAGGATCCGACCCCGCCCGAAGCCGCTGGGGGGGAAAGACCTGAGCACTTTTGAGCCGTGAAGGCCCCCTGTGGATCCTGTGAAGGAGAAGGCCAGGAAAGAGGGAGAAGCTCTGAAGAGGAAGAAGAAGAAGAGAAGTGCCCCAGAAGGGGCTGCAGAGAAGTCTGGGGCCAAGAAGATGAAGGAGACCCCGGTTGCGGAGGAGACCGCAGCGGTCAGGGGCACCCCAGAAGTGGTAGGGGTCACCCCTACACTGGAGGCTGTGGAGGTCGCCCCCACAATGGAGGTAGGAGTTGGGTCGATTGGGGCTGAGCCAAGTGGGGGAGAGCAGACCCAAAGGGGGCTTGCACCCCAGGAAAGAGGAGTGGGTCTGGGCGTGGCCATTTACCACGCGCGCGCTGTGGCTGGAAGGCTGGAGGGGGAAGAGATCCTAGCCAGGGCGGGGGCAGATCGTCTAGTCAAGATCGTGGAAGAGACGGCTCTGCGTTCGGCCTCTGGATTCAGCGAGGCCGACCTGTTCAGGGGGTTATGCTCCGCCCAAATGGAGGTAACCACCCTGGCAGGGGCCCTGCTGAGGAAAGCTGGGGGAGCCAAACTCAAGGCTGAAGAGGCCAAGGCTAGGTTGGCTAAGTTGAAGAAGGAGAGCGCTGAGTGGAAAGCTGCCCATGCTGAGCTGCCATCAGTCAAGTTGGAGCTGGAGGACACGCGCCGCAAGGTGGTGTCGCTCGAGTTCCAGCTGGCTAATGAGCAGAAAAAGTTGGAAGAGTCCCAAAATGCCTTTGCCATTGCTAACGAGAGGCATGAAGAGGCCATGAGCAGCAACGAGGAGCTGGTGAAGCTGAAGGATGAAGCAGATGCCAAGGTTGAGGCTCTGTAGAAGGAGTTGGAGGGAGAACTCACCAAGGCAGAGGAGGAGAATGGGAGGCTGATGAGGGAGTTGAGAGCAGAGATGGAGAAAGCGGCGGCGGAGAAGGAGAGCCTGAAGAAAGAGGTGGAGGAGGAGAGGGGTAGGGCAGCTACTGTGGTTGAGGCACTGTGTGGAGAGCTGGAAGCGGAAAGGGCCAAAGCGTCCTCTGAGAAGGCGGTCCTACAAAAAGAGCTGGAAGAGGAAAGGGTGAAAGCAGCCTCTGAAAAGGCAGCCTACCCCGATCTGTACGTTGCAGCAGTTGAACAGTTCAAGGGATCGCCTGAATTTCAGATGGCCATTGATGCCGCAGTGGCCAGCAGTGTTGCAAGGAAGGAGTCTGGGGGGGCTGGCCCATCAAGGACGACTGCTGAGGGAAGACCTGAGTCTGAGGTCATAGAGAGCTTCCAGCGGTCAGACTTTTATAAGCATGAAATGGCAGAGTACTAGGACAGCGGGTGGAAAATGTTCAAACGCAAGGCTGAAGAGCTGTTCCCAGAGCTCGACTTTAGCAGTGTGGCGATTGAAGAAGATGATGTGGCCCAGACCCCCCTGGATGAGGGTGTAGAAGAAGCAGATCTCATCTCCAATGAGGAGGGGGAGTAAGCTGAAAACAAGTGTATTTAGGAGTTTCTGTTTTGTCGTGGTTTTATTGTGTTTTGTTTTTGAAATGATGTAATGAAGTTGTATATACATTTTTGAATGAATAAAATTGCATTTACGCTGCCAGCTGATGACTCCGTGGAATTTTTCTTTTTGTTCTGTTGTTGTTGTTTTTTTTTTTTTTGTATATATATAATGGAGAGTAAAGTAGGGAACTCCCTAATGCAGAGTGAAATGGGACTTGCATAAAAACTCAATGGGTAAGTAATTGAAAAATTGGAGTACAAAGTTGTAAAACATGAGTGTGGAAAGGGTCAATTGTAAACCTGTAGGGGGGAACGTGGGGAGCACCGTTGGAATTTGACTAAGTAGAGATGTTGTAAAAATTTGTGACCTCAACTTGTGACTAAGTGTTCTCCCAAACCAAATGGCATAACATCTTCCATTCAAAATGCCCAGAAGATACTTCAGATCAAATTTAGAAAAGATCACTGCATCACAGAATTAATGGCCGACAAGCTTGTCCAGGACAAAAGCAAAACTAAAAGTAAAGGCAAAGATGATTGATGCCTTGCGGGCCAAATACCTTCCAGCCTGCTGGTGTTCGATCTGCCTGAGTCTTTTGAAGTACTCAGTCTGGCCGAGGCTTTTGAAAGTGCTCGGTCGGGCCGAGGCTTTTGAAAGTGCTCGGTCTGGCTGAGGCTTTTGAAAGTGCTCGGTCTAGCCGAGGTTTTTGAAAGTGCTCAGTTCTGGCTGAGGCTCAGAGCGCTGGGGCTAACTGGGGCTTTTGAAAGTACTCAGTTCTGGCTGAGGCTCGAAGCGCTCGGGCTAACTGGGGCTTTTGAAAGTGCTCAGTTCTGGCTGAGGCTCGGAGCGCTCGGGCTAACTGGGGCTTTTGAAAGTGCTCAGTTCTGGCTGAGGCTTTTGAACGTGCTCAGGGCGGGCTGAGGCTTTTGCGAGTGCTACAAGTGAAAGTTTCACGGAAGCGACATTCAGACAGTTGAATTACAGAAGATTGGAACTCCAGTCGGAATTTGTATTATGTATTGAAAAAAGGAAAATACAACAAGTTTGATAATACAAAAGTAGGAATTCACTGATAGTAACGCTTTAGATGTTCAGCATTCCAGGGATGAGGAAGGTCTCGGCCATCCATGTCTTGGAGTCGGTAAGTGCCTGGCCGTGGGTGGGCCTTCACAACGTAAGGTCCCTCCCATTTGGCTGCTAGTTTGCCCTCGGTCGGATTCTTTGTGGCAAGAGTTGCTTCTCTCAAGACAAGGTCCCTTACAGAGAACTCCCGTGGTCGGACTCTGCGGTTGTAGTGTGTTCTCATTTTCTGCTGGTACGAAGCCAATCTGACAGCAGCAGTCTCTCTGAGCTCTTCGATGAGGTCCAGGTCTGCTAGACGGAGTTCTTTGGTTGAGGCGAGATCCGGATGTAGGACCCTGGGGGTGGGCAGGCCGACTTCTACCGGAATGACCGCCTCAGCGCCATATGTTAAGCGAAAAGGGGTTTCCCCTGTAGGAGTCCGGGCAGTGGTTCGGTAAGCCCAGAGTACATGGGGTAGTTCCTCAGCCCAGAGGCCTTTAGCAGCTTCGAGCTTAGTTTTGATGATCTTCAGGAGAGAACGGTTGGTGACCTCAACTTGGCCATTTGCTTGGGGATGACCGGGGGAAGAGAAGCATGGTTGAATCTGGAGATCTGCACAAAATTTCCTGTATTTAGCGTTGTCGAACTGTTTGCCGTTGTCGGAGACGATGGCCTGAGGGGTGCCAAATCGGCAGACGATCGATTGCCAGATAAACTTGGTGGTGTTCCGCTCGGTGATTGTGGCGAGGGGTTCTGCCTCGACCCACTTGGTGAAGTAATCAATGGCAACAATCGCGAACTTGGTTTGGCCCCGACCAGTGGGAAGTGGACCAACCAAGTCGACCCCCCATTTGGCGAACGGGTAAGGGCTGCAGAGGGTGATCAGCTCAGTGGGAGGAGCATGGGGGATGTTGGCGAAGCGCTGACACTTGTCGCATTTAAGCACAAAATCAGTGGCATCTTGATTGAGAGTCAGCCAGAAGTAGCCTGTACGGAGTACTTTGTGTGCGAGAGACCTGCCACCCGAATGATTGCCACAGATTCCTTCATGGATCTCTTGCATTACATAGGTTGCTTGGGCGGGGCTAAGGCATCGCAGGTACGGTCGTGAAAAACCGCGCTTGTAAAGGACGCCGTCGACCAGAATGTAGTTAGCTGACCGAGCTCTGACCTTGGCAGCCTGCTGTTGGTCATCTGGGAGTTCTCTAGTGGTCAAGAAGAGGAAGATGTCGGATGCCTAAGGGATGGGCTCCGTCTGGAGGAATTGCACTTCTTGTAGGTCGGGCGAGATGGCCGGGTGGGTTAGGTATTCGAGGCGAACTCCATGGCTAAGGTCGGAATGGTCGGCAGAGGCCAGCTGGGCCATCTCATCTGCTTTGGAGTTTTCCGCCCGAGGTACGTGTCTGATCTGGAAAGTATTGAAGAGGCAAACAAGGGGGAGTGCCATGTCCCTGTAAGCCCGCATTGTGCTATCCTTGGCATCGAATTCCCCCGTGATCTAGCCGACGATGAGTTGGGAGTCACTGAACACGCGGATGTGGCTAACACCAATGTCTTTGGCCAGACGAAGCCCTGCTATCAATGCTTCATATTCGGCCTCATTGTTGCTGGCCGCAAACAAAAGGCGGAGAGCACATTTGAAGTAACCCCCTTCAGGGGAGGTGAGGATGAGGCCAGCCCCACTTCCTTCCCTGCGAGACGAGCCGTCAACATTGAGTGTCCAAGAATGAGGATCTTCAGGCTCTGGTGGAGCTGGTGGGGGTGGAGAGGTAGTGGCTGGGGCAGGGTTGGTGAATTCTAGGATGAAATCGGCAATGGCCTGTCCTTTGATTGCTGTGCGGGGTCGGTAGGAGATATCAAACTGGCTAAGCTCCACTGACCACTGCATAAGTCGGCCAGAAAGTTCTGGTTGCTGCATGACCTTCTTCAGGGGTTGGTCGGTGAAGACCACTATAGAATGGGCCTGGAAGTAAGGACGAAGTCGTCTGGAGGCAGTGACCAGGGCCAGGGACAATTTTTCCAGCAGTGGGTAGTTCTGCTCTGCTCCCCTGAGAGCTCGACTGATGTAATAGACCGGCCGTTGAACCGAGCCATCCTCCCTAATGAGAGCTGCGCTAACGACGATGTTTGATACTGCTAAATAGAGGAAGAGGGGTTCGCCAGGGATTGCCTGCGAAAGAAGAGGGGGGTTGGCCATGCATTGTTTTAGCTGCTGGAAGGCCTCTTCGGATTCAGTCGTCCATTCGAAAGTCTGCCGAAAGACTTTGAAGAATGGTAGGCACTTATCTGTTGCGCGGGAAATGAACCGGTTGAGGGCCGCCACTCTGCCAGCGAGTCTCTGAACTTCCTTAACGGTTTTGGGCGACTGCATCTCAATCAAGGCCTTGATCTTCTCGGGGTTGGCCTCAATTCCGCGCTGACTGACCATAAAGCCCAAGAACTTTCCAGATCCTACGCTAAAGGCGCACTTCTCCGGGTTGAGCTTCATCTGGTACTTGCGAAGGGTGGCAAAGGTCTCCCGTAGGTCGGTCAGATGGTCGGCGGAGAGTTTGCTTTTGACTAGCATGTCATCCACGTACACTTCCATGTTGCGGCCGATCTGGTGTTGGAAGACTGCGTTGACTAACCGTTGGTAAGTGGCCCCTGCGTTCTTCAGTCCGAACGGCATGACACGGTAGTGGTAGGTGCCCCGGTCGGTGATGAAGGATGTGTGTTCCTGGTCAGATGAGTGCATCATGATTTGGTTGTACCCGGAGAAAGCGTCCATGAAGCTGAGCATTTGGTGACCGGCCGTGGCGTCGACCAGCAGGTCAATTCGAGGGAGTGGATAGCTATCTTTGGGGCAAGCTCGGTTCAAGTCAGAGTAGTCGACACACAGACGCCACTTGCCATTGTTTTTGCGGACTAGCACCACATTGGACAGCCACTTGGGATAATCCACATTTTGGATAAACTGAGCCTCGAGGAGTTTGTCGACCTCTGCAGCTATGAGAGTGTTGCGTTCCGGGTGAAATATACGCTGTTTTTTACGGTAAGGTCAGAAATGAGGTTCGATGCTGAGGCGATGAGTGATGAAGGAGGGGTCAATGCCTGGCATGTCTGAGTGGGTCCAAGCAAAGACGTCGTTGTGTTCGGTCAAAAGGGCAGTGAGGTCGGCTTTTGCTTGGGGGGATAATTGGCTGCCGATCTTGGCAGTTTTTCAATGGGTCAGTGGGGTCAATAGGAACCTCAACGAGCTCTTCCACCGGTTCTCCTCTGATCAGCTCGTCCTCATCCCGGACATCAAGTCCTTCAATGATCATCGCCTCCTTCAACTTGACTTCTTTAAGTGAGGCAACATAACACTCCCTGGCCACGGTCTGTTCTCCCCTGACTGTTCCGACCCCGAGATCGGTGGGAAACTTGAGGGCAAGATGATAGGTGGATGTGATGGCTTGGAAGGCGTTGAGGGCGGTGCGGCCGAGGATGATGTTGTAGGCAGATGGGCAATCTACCACCAGGAAGGTGAGCAACTTTGTGGCTTGCCGTGGGTACTCGCCAATTGTGATGGGAAGATCGATGGAACCAATGGAGGTCACGCGGTCGCCAGTGAAGCCGACGAGAGGGGTTTGGAGCGGGGAAAGGCTTTCTTCCCCAACCTTAAGTTGGCGGAAGCAGTTTAGAAAGATGATGTTCGAAGAGCTGCCATTGTCGATGAAAACTCGTCTGACCTTATAATTGGAGAGGATGGTGGAAACGACGAGAGGATCATCATGAGGATAACGGATGCCTGCACAGTCGGCGTCCGTGAAGGTGATGGGCTCTGTCCACTACTTGGGCTGTTTGGGGGGTCGGTCTATCGTGGCGACTGCCTTGTCTGAGCCCTGTCGTATTTTTCTAAGTTCTGCCCTCTGAGCTGAGCGAGATGGTCCCCCACAAGCAAGACCACTTGAAATAACTCTAATTTCACCAACTGGTGGAGGTGGATTACCTTGAGGTCGAGGCTGTTGGGGGGGGTCGGTCATGACCCTGGTTTGGTTGGGCTGGCAGCCGCGATGGGGTGTGTCGGCGATTATCTCTGTGGGGTTCGGTTCTTTGCCTCTGCTGAGAGCGGGTGTCTGTGAATTGACTTAGACGCCCCTGGCGGATGAGGGCCTCCACCTGATCCTTAAGACTGATGCAATCATCAGTGTTATGGCCATGGTCCTAGTGGAAACGACAATATTTAGATTGGTCTTTCCGGCTGGAAGCGTTCCGTGGAGGGGGAGGCCACTTGAGGGGGTAGTCCCGTTGGATCTGGTTGAGGACATGTTCCATGGGAGAATTGAGGGGCGTATACCGCTCGAACCGACCGGGCGGTCGGGTTGGTGCTGACCGGTCGGGACGAGGGGGGTCGGTCGGTATAGCGGGGTGTTTGGCTATGATACTGGGTGTTACTGGGTTCTTGATCTTTTCTCTTTTCTGGGGGGGTCGGGTTTTTAGCTGGTGGATCTTGCCGAGCGGCTAGTGAATCCTCGGCATTCATGTATTTTTGGGCTTTGGAGAATAGTGCTGCCATGGAGGTCGGGAGGTTCTTAGAGAGGGAGAAAAGGAAATCAGATGACCGCAGACCGGCCATGAAGGCTGTGAAGATGACCTTGTCGTCATTTTCGGCAACCTGCAGGGCTTCGGTGTTGAAGCGAGTGACGAAGCTGCGCAGTGATTCCCCCTCGGTCTGACGGATGTTGAGCAGCTGGGTGGCCGGGCGGCGCTGGCGCTGGGCGCCGATGAAGTGGCTCAAGAAAGAGTCACTGAGATGCTGGAAAGTGGAGACCGAGTCCGGTGGTAACTGGCTAAACCACAGCCGAGCCGACCCCTTCAGTGTCACGGGAAAGGCTCGGCACATGATCTCGTCAGGGAAGGCATGGAGGATCATGAGGGTGCGGTAGGTCTCCAGATGGTCGATCGGGTCAGTTGTGCCATCGAAGGAGTCAATGGTGGGCATTTTGAATTTGGCAAGCAGGGGTTTGTCTCGGATGGAGGCGACAAATGGCGAGTTTGCAGTGGTGGAGGGCTTATGCTGGATATTCTGCATAACCCCTTGTAGCTGGAGCTTCATGGCTCGGAGTTCAGCGTCCCAGAGGGGGATGTTGTCACCACCAGAGGGAGAAAGGTTTTGGATGCTGCTGGCTTCTCCCTCAGGGGCTGGTGCTATAACCGATGGGTGTGGGGGCGGAGGTGGTGGATTTACATGTGGATGGGGAGATTGCAAACCGTCCAAGCTGGGTGGATTGGGTAGTGGGGCAATATGACCGGGAGTGCGTTCCGGGTTGGGTAGAATGTCTGGAGGTGGTGGTGAAGGAATGGGGAGGTTTCTCTGAAGCAGAGCGTTTATTAAGGCCTGGTTTTGCTCAGCCATACGGTTGATGCTATTAGTAAGTTCGATGAAGTATTGTGGTGGGTTGTTTGGATTGGGAGGGTCGGTTTGATGATCGGCAGCATTATGGTGGGAAGCCATGGATCTAGTCGTGACCATACACTTGACGAGTGAGGTGAAAAGGTTACTGGAACAGGGTCTCCGACGGCAATGAACACAACTGGCGTACGGACAAACCAGTTCCCACAGACGGCGCCAACTGATGATACCGTTCGTCCTGGTGAATGGACTAGACCGATCCAAGCTCCTCAAGCCCACTGGATAACCTTTAAACAAGTTCAACGGGGAACGGGGTAGTCCCCCGGCGAACCCGCCGGTGTATGAATTAGAAAGGGGAAATAGATGATGTAGAGAGAGAGAGGGAGAAAAATGGGAAAACTTAACTTTCCTCTTGTCTTCAAGCTTTGCTTATATCATTTGGTAATCATTTCGCTGTCTCTGCCGTCCTGACCTCCCCGCCGAAAGCTTATGCCGTGGTTCGTCTTGTTCAGGGTGAGGGGGTGGCATTCCGGCTGAGAGGTCTTGTCGCCATAAATGCTGTGATGGGCTGCATTAATGGTGATGTGTTGTGGCAATAACTTTGCAGATCTTTGTCTGCTGACGTGGCCTGTTCTGCACCCGCCACGTGTCCGAGTATTATTGGCCTCCTATGCTCAGTTGGCCTCCAGCTGTCTTGGATTCTGCTACCCGGGTTATGCAATGGAATATAAATGGTGGGCTTGGGTTTGTCCACTATGGGCCGTGGTTCTTATGGGCCCCTCCATGTCAGAATATATGATACACAACCCCAAATAAGGTGTGTATTATAGAATTTCCCATATAAATGCCTATTTTTGTCAATTGGGTTAAAAGCTAATTTTTTGACTTTTTAAAATTATATTGAATCAGTGTATTTGGTTTGAATTTTTTAGATTAAGGCCAAGTTTGGCATGTGTCCAAAAAGTAAAAAAGTTACTTAAAAAGTTAAAAAGTTATCACCATTCACCAAAAGTCAAAAAGTACGGCTGCACAACTCCCAATCCTAATTTTCCCCTACACACTAATTTATACAATTTTTTAATACACATTTTTTCATAAAAAGTCAAAAAGTTAACACAAACAACCATATTTTTTCCTCAACTTTTTAGTTCAAAAAGTCAAAAAGTGTACTTATTTAGGACATCCTAAACAACCCCTAAGGTTTTTTATTTTCGTATTTTTTTGTTTTTAGTGAATATTTGTAAAATTTTAAACATTTTTTTACTTTTTTAGATGCACCTTATTTAGATATATCTAAAAAGTAAAAAATTAAGAAAAAAATATTTCAAAAAATTAATAAATACATAAAAATATTAAAAAAAAAATGTACTAAATTCTTGTATTTTTTTTTATATTTTTGGTGTTTAGTGAATTTTTAAAAGATTTTTTTTACAATTTTTTTACTTTTTAGGTGTATTTATATTAGGTGTGTCTAAAAAGTAAAAAAAATTGCTTAAAATATTTTAAAAATTCAGTAAAAAAAAACACGAAAAATAAGAAAGTAGAATTTTCTGAAAAGTATTTTTAGAAAAATGGAACCAAGCAAGCTAACCTCTTTATTTATTTTTGTACATTTTTTTTTATAAAATAAATTTTAAAAAATCAAAAAATTAACTTTTAGGGGTTGTTTGGGGTGTTCTAAATAAGTGCATTTTTTATATTTTTAGACTAAAAAGTTGAGGTTGAAAATATGAATGTTTAGGTTAATTTTTTGACTTTTTATAAAAAAAAATGTGTATTAAAAAATTGTATAAATTAATGTGTAGGAGAAAATTAGTATTGAGAGTTGTGCAGCAGAAATTATTGACTTTTGATAAATAGTGATAACTTTTTAACTTTTTGAATAACTTTTTAACTTTTTTACTTTTTTTAGACTCCCCAAACTTCACCTTACTTTCAAAAACAGGTTGGCAGTGGAATTGAGAAGAGCTTTTTAATTAATTATACTTATCACCACTCACATGCAGCTGGGATGCTCTGTTTTTGCTCTGCTTCAGAGTACTGAAGAACAGAGGACATGTTTGTTGGTTGGTTGGTTGTCTTGGGGAACCCCCTTGTACATATTATTTAATGAGGGATTATTTATGTTTTTTTGACACAAGTTGATATTTCAATCATTTATATTAAATCCCCTTAAACAGAAAAAGATTCGACGGTATTAAATTCATTCAAATTCTACGCATGAACAACAAAAAGTACAATGATGCAGAATATATGCGTTATTTATATCTTTATTGTGTGTGTTAATTTTCGATCACACTATTAATTTAGTATTCAATTGGAGAATATCGACAGAATAGGTTAAACCCGAACAACTTATAACAGAAAGAAGAGATTTCGGTGGTGGCTCGTCCACTCGGGGGTACTCCGACAATCAAGTCAGTTATCAATATCTCTCAAAGATAACAAATAGTGCTTAACTCACTAGACAGAACATAAAAGACATACCTTAGACCTATGAGGGTGTCTCTCTTTTATAGCCAACATAATCCTAGTCCCAATAGGAGCCTAGCTCTAATGGACTTAGGATACTGCTAACCTTGGACTCCTAATAGGATTAGGATAAACTCTCTAAGAATCTCATTTTTACCCAAACTGAAATCTTTTTCCATTCTAGAACTTTTGTCCCTTATCCGCTTATCTCGGATTCCGGTTTCTTCATAGATAACTTCGGCCTAGCCGAGATGATCTCGGCGTCATGACCAGGACACGTGGCACCTCGGCTGGTACTTCGGTGACACCTCGGCCACGTGTTGTCATTCAAAAATTATGTCCCCACAACTACCCCCTAGGTTCTATTACCTCGGTATCCTAAGGTAATAGAACCTATATCATTCATTCCTTTAATCATGACCCCGGTTTAACTTCAACTTGTAAACTTTTCTCAAGTTTCAACAAGTGTTAAACATAATCTCGGTTTAACTGCAACTTGTAAACTTTTCTCAAGTTTCAACAAGGGTTAAACATCATCTCGGTTTAACTTCAACTTGTAAACTTTTCTCAAGTTTCAACAAGCGTTAAACATCATCTCAGTTTAACTTCAACTTGTAAACTTTTCAACAAGTGTTAAACATTATCTCGGTCTCTTGTTTGTTGGATCCATTGTTACCTCGCCCTCTCTTCGGCGAACCATTTCTCTTCTCTTGTTTGGACGCCTTTGTCCCCGGCGTATCTTCCTCGGCTCTGGCATACTTTTCTATCCTGGCCATCAGCTCCTCCATGCTTTTCGGCAATGTCTTTGCCAGTGATTTTCGAAGCAGGCAGTCATCCTTTAAGCCGTTTTTAAACGATATGACCGCCACCTCTTGGTTGCATCCTGGTATTCGGTTGAATACATCATAATATCTTTTGGCATAGGCCCTACGGCTTTCATCCTCGCCGATCTTCAGGGCCATTAAGGCGTCCACCCTCAATGGCTATAGTTTATTTGTCACGAACCTGGCCACAAACGTCTTGGCCAGGTCTTCCTAAGTTTTCACAATTCCTTTCGGCAACTTGTGAAACTAGTCCGATAAAATTTTCCCGAATGATGAGGGGAACACTTTGCAGAGCAACAGCTCGTTCCCAGAGTATAACGCCATCGCGTTCAGGTATAGTCCGACGTGAAAGTTGGGGTCCGACTTCCCATCGTATATCTGGAACCTCGGCATACTGAATCTCTTCGGGACCTCAACTTTGTCTAATTCTTCCGAGAACGGCGTTCTCGGCTTGACCGGGGACGTTACCTCGGCATCTTGTTACTTCCTAGATCCTTTTTGGTTCGTCCAAGAGCTCGACTATCTCCGGATTTCATCCTCTTTGGTACACTACTTCTAGTGTCATCGTGAGTCCTTTTGGACCTTCTTCCACTGGTTGTGTCGAAACAGAATTCCTTCCCTTGAACATCCCGATGTTCTTTGGTGCAGTTTTTTTTGTTCGATATGTCTTTTGGGATTCTCCGTGCCCGATCTCTCGCGAAGGCCGGTGAGAATGTCCCTTGATCCTGCCATGCTGAAAGACTACAGGAACTGTTTCCTGCCCCCCATTTCTGGGCACCTTTCTTGGCCGCTGGAATCGGCGTATTTTGTAGCGGGAACGGTGGCTGCATAACGTTGTTCTGCATCACGAAATTGACGACCGTTTGCAAGTCTGCCAATTTGTCCGCCATTCTCTTTATCTCGTCGTCCCTCCGCAGGCATCTATCTTTCCATATCTGGAGGTCGTCCTCATTATAATACCCGTTCCGGTTCGATTTCTTCGGTACGCCGTCCTCCTGGCCGACGTCCTTTCCTCCGTGATGAGTTTCTTCGTTGCAGTTGTCTTCTTCGACGTCAATATCAATACGTTTCCCACTTTCAATAGTGGTGTCATCCCCAACCTTCTCTTTCTGTCCGTCGTTGGCCATCTATTCTCCTTTCATTCCCACAAACGGTGCCAAATTGTGTGTGTCAATTTTCGACCACACTGTCAACTTAGTATTCAATTGGAGAACACCGGCAGAATAGGTTAAGGTCGAACAACCTTCAACAGAAAGAAAAGATTCTGGCGGTGGCTCGTCCACCCGGGGGTACTCCGACGATCAAGTCAGTTATCAATATCTCTCAAAGATAACAAATAGTGCTTAACTCACTAGACAGAACATAAAAGACATACCTTAGACCCATGAGGGTGCCTCTCTTTTATAGCTAACACAATCCTAGCCCCAATAGGAGCCTAACTCTAATGGATTTAGGATTACTGCTAATCTTGGACTCCCAGTAGGATTAGGATAAACTCTCTAAAAGTCTCATCTTTACCCAAACTGAAATCTTCTTCCATTCTAGGACTCTTGTCCCTTATCCGCTTATCTCGAATTCCGGTTTCTTCGCAGATAACCTCGGCCTAGCCGAGATGATCTCGGCGTCATGACCAGGACACATAGCACCTCGGCTGGCACTTCGGTGACACCTCGGCCACGTATTGTCATTCAAAAATTATGTCCCCACATTTCTTATGTATATGACCAATGTGCCACAACTGGCCTTGATCTCAATTGGCACTTTGAAGATTATTTTTCCTTGGAAAATTTTCTATTTTGCTAACCAAGTCTTGATAGTTTCAAACGCATCGTTTGTTTCAATGTCATTCTATTTTGAAATATACAGATGAAATGGTGATGGAGAATTGAAGTTTGCAGAGTGATTTGTAATCTCAAAGGCAAAATCTTAATAACCAAGGAATTGTTATTATGAAATAATTTTTTTATTTTTATTTTTATTTTTAAATCATGATCTATATGTGAGAAATTAACTCCATTACAAGCCAAAAAGAAAAGAAAAAAGAAATAATTCAAATATGACAATGATTCTATCTCTCTAAATCTTTCAATTTTCCTATTAAGCCCTCAATCTAAACAGAAAATAAATGATTCGAGGGTTCTGCACGAGAGCTTTTAATAAAATTCAAAATTTATATATTTTTTTTAGAAATTTATGTGTAGGTCTTAATAGGTAAACTAATTATCCAATAGGTTCTAAGATAATTAATGAATTTTTTCATCAAACACTATTAAAAAATGTCACTAATTATTAATTTTCAGTGACAATTTAAAAATTTCATAAAAAATGTCACTAATTATAAGTTTTAGTGACCGTTTAAAAAAATCGTAACAAAAAAGTCACTAATTTTCAACTTGATAGTTTAAAATTTTCGTCATAGAAAAACGTCACTAATTGTAAGTTTTAACGACAATTTATTAAAATTAAAACAAAAAAATACTAATTGTCAATTTTTAGCGATATATATAAAAAATCGTCACAAAAAATTATTTTTAGTGACGATTTTATTAGGACATATTTTTAATAGAACTTGATAAGAATTAAGTCTAACTATTAGAACCTATTAGTAATTATCATTTTTTTTATAAAAAAATTAGATTCTCCGATTAGGGAGTAATTATTTACGCCTTGTTTGGCAACTGATAATTTTAGTCAAAAAGTTAAAAAGTTACTAAAAAATAAAAAAACCAACAACTTATACCAAAAAGTCAAAAATTTTATTTTCTCTTTACTTTTTACACATTTTTTTGTAAAAAATAAAAAAATCATTCTAAACATACTAATTTTTTTTACATCATATTTTAAGTAAAAAATTACTAAAAAAATATATTCTTAAAAGAAACTTTAGTCTTTAAAGAATTTTAGAGTAGTGGTGTGCCTCTTGACAATAAAAAAATTACATATTTGCATAGCTCCAAAAAATAAGAACAACATAAAAAAATCATAAAATATTATTAATTGAACATATAATCACGTAATATTAATAAAAAAAAAAAAAAAAAAGGGAAATAATACACATAAAGAACACAGCTTGAGGGATGGTGCTGTCAGTGGACTCTCAACGAAATCCATCTAACAATACAAACTATTTATCTTCTAATATTTAAAAAAAAATTATTCATACAAAAAATACTTCTATCTTATTCTACATATCTCTCTCACACGCACACAAAACCCAGATCGAGAGAGAGAGAGAGAGAGAGAGAGAGAGAGAGAGAGAAAAGGGTATTTGCAGCCAATGGTAGTTGCTAGCTAGCTTGCATGTGCATGTGGGTTCAGAAGCTTTTTAGCCCCTACCAAAAACACCAGTAGACCCCATTTCGATTTGGGGTAGATTTCCAAACCCTACAAAACCACACGGTTTCAATCCACAAAACCACTCTTCAATGCCCAAATTGTCTTCCACCGTCAAAAACAAAGCCCCCCCTCTCTCTCCTCTTCAATACCCTACCTGCGGTTTTTGGTCCCAACAACACAGCAACAGCAGCCCCCCTCAACTCAACTACTGTAGCTATATAATGGACCCCACCCTGCCCCACTCCAAACTTTCTTTCTATTTATTCTTCCCTCCCTCTCCCCATTTTCTGCACTCAACTCAACTTCCCAACCCCCAAAGCTTTTTCTCCATTGTTCTTCATTTGAGAAGACTCTCCCTCAATCTCAATGTAATCACTCTCTCTCTCTCTCTCTCATCTTTAATTTTTCAATGTGCTTGTAGAGTGTGAACATTTAAAGAAAATGCTAAATGGTGTTTGTTAAACTTTGATTTGTGCAGGACAATGGGTGTTACTGTGTTTTTGTTGGTGGGTTTTCTTTCAATGGTGTCCTTTGTTCATGGGTATGGAGGTTGGATCAATGCTCATGCTACCTTCTATGGTGGGGGTGATGCCTCTGGGACTATGGGTATGTATTGCTCTGTTTTCATTTTCTTTTCACTCAAAGGTAAAATGTCACATAACCCAAGGCTCTGTTTGGAGGAGAAATTTGTAAAAAAAAAAAAAGTAAAAATATGAAATATATTTTTTTTTCTCACCTTTTTTCTTCAAATTATTGATCTAAACATAGCTAAAGGTGGACTAATGGCTTTTGCTAAGTAAAAGATCTTACAACAATGATTTAGACCATTAAAAAATACACCACTAATAACATTAATATATTGAGAATGACAAAAAAAAAAATAAATAAAAAAAACAAAAACAAGGCATAAAAAGTGGGAGGAGACCTACTATCACATTATTAATACTCTTTCTAGTGATCCCTTTTCAGTCTCCCAAGCATTTTTCAAGATCTTAAGTCCCGTGATGTTATTTGAGGGCTTATGTTTGGTAGTCACTTGGACATGTGGACATATGTGGACAGAGATTAGGACCCTGTTTGGTTTAGTTTATACAGCTGTTTATAACTTAAAAAAAAAAAAAAGAAAAAAAAAAGGTATGTGTTTTAATTTGGTACAGCTTTTCTTACTGTTTATGCAACAGATTAACTTAAACAACTTAATTATTGAAAAATTAGAAAAATAGTGCTTTTAGTTTAACTTTTAATTTATAAAAAAAACACAAATAAGTCCTAAAATCTATCTAATTATTAGTCGGAGCGAAACCCATGTCAAAAAATAAAATAAAAAGTGCAATTTTAGAGAATATCCATTTAACTAATTTTTTTACTTTTTATTTCTTATTTTTAAAATTCTAATGGGAGTGGAATTTGTGCAGGAGGAGCATGTGGGTATGGGAATTTGTACAGCCAAGGGTATGGAACAAACACAGCAGCACTGAGCACAGCAATGTTCAACAGTGGATTAAGCTGTGGTTCTTGCTTTGAGATTAGGTGTGTCAATGACCGCAAATGGTGCCTCCGTGGTTCCATTGTAGTCACTGCCACCAATTTCTGTCCCCCAAACAATGCCTTACCAAACAATGCTGGAGGATGGTGTAACCCTCCTCAGCACCACTTTGACCTCTCTCAGCCTGTCTTCCAACACATTGCCCAATCCAGAGCTGGTATTGTCCCTGTTTCTTACAGAAGGTATGTTCAAAATGGGGTTTGTATTTTTATTTTATTTTTATTTAATGGTTTTCAATACATGTTATGTATCTTCATAATGGCTCATTTTATGGTGTTTTGATATCAAAATCTTGTTTTTCTTTTTTAATTTCTTTATTTGATCTTTTAGCAACTATTGTTTGGCTAATTACTGTCTTCAATGGCCTTTTTTTGGGAGGAATTGCAAAAAAGTGAAAATGTTTTGTTGCATGTCATAGTTTTCGCTTGCAAGTCAATGAAAATTGCAATTAAAATTTGAGTTGTTTCAACAGATTTGTATTCCTTTTTTATGTTCCTTCGGATTTTGACCCATTCCCTTTTGTGTTCTGTCTCTGAGCCAGGATCTTCTTTAGTTTGAATTTTAAAGAGTTAAATCCTTAAATCTATGTCCAAACAAGGCACCAAAATCATTGTTCTTTCTTTGTCTCTTGGGGTCCCCCTTTCCTCCTCTTCAACCCATAGATTAATAAAATGGTTAATTACACTCAGGATTGATTTGGGAGGAATTTTTTTAGCTTGATTTTTTGACTTAACTAATTTCTTTTTGAAAGAAATTTTTGATTTTATTTTATTATGACGTGATCCAAATAAGTATCCTTATCTAAGGGGTTGTTTGGGGTGTCTTAAATAAGTGTACTTTTTGTCTTTTTAGACTAAAAAATTGAGGTTGAAAATATAAATGTTTGGGTTAATTTTTTGACTTTTTATGAAAAAATGTGTAACAAAAAATTGTAAAAATTGATTTGTAGAGAAAAATTCGAATTGGGAGTTGTGCAGCCGTAATTGTTGACTTTTGGTGAATAGTTTTAACTTTTTAACTTTTTGAGTAACTTTTTGACTTTTTGATTTTTTTACAAGTTCCCAAACTTGACCTAAATAAGTACATTTATATTCATCCTTTTAATTTATTTTGACATTTTGTATTTTTTTGTTTTTTGTAGTTCCAATCCAAACCCAAACCTAAACCCAAACCCAACCTTTGTCAAACGGCAACTTTTGTCTCTCAATTATCACTTAATATAATTTATCTCTCAACTTCGAAACAATATATTTGGATTTCATTTCGCTCCAAAGGGTTATTTTTTCAATTAAGGGATCTAAATGTATGATTTTAGAATATAGATGATAAGATAATATTAAATAATAATTAAAGGGTAAAATGTAATTAACCCTCGATAAAACTAGTGAAGTTCACTGTTCTTTCCCTTGCCAAATTGTTGGTTGGAAGGGTTATTAACTGTTTCCTTTTTTATGGGTTTTTGTAGGGTACCCTGCAGGAGGAGGGGAGGCATAAGGTTCACCATCAATGGCCATTCCTACTTCAACTTGGTCCTTATAACCAACGTTGGTGGTGCTGGTGATGTCCATGCTGTAGCCGTCAAAGGGTCCAGGACCCGTTGGCAGCCAATGTCAAGGAATTGGGGCCAGAATTGGCAGAGCAACACCTACCTCAACGGCCAAACCCTCTCCTTCAAGGTCACCACTAGTGACGGTCGTAGCGTGGTCTCCTACAATGTTGCCCCAGCTAGCTGGTCCTTCGGTCAGACCTTTAGCGGAAGACAATTTCGCTAAAGAATCCTATTCCAACAGCACGGGGATTCTCCATTCTCAAATTTAATTTCTCTGTAACACAGAGATTTAATTTAGATATAGTCACTTGTATTAGTATTGTGACTTTTAATTAGGAAGTATATATTATTATCTATTTTGGGTAATTTTGGCCTCTAGGGTTAAAAAAAAAAATGAAAAGGGGCTTATTTTAAATGGCCTTTTTATCATTTTAATTTGCTTGTGGGGGTACCCTAATAATGGGGTGCCCTCTATTCTTGAGGTCCTTTTTTTTTTGGCAGAGGTGGACTGTTACCACCCGCCAGTAGTAGGTAGTTTCGTTAATCTTCTGTTTGGATGCCTTTTTTTTTTATTTTATTTCTGTTATTTGGTCATTGCTATCAGCTTCAGCTCTGAGAATGTCCTTTTGTTTGTTGAGGTTTGATATGTATGATGAGAGATTAAGATGTATATTCATCAGTTTGACTAGTAATGAAAAGAGTGCTTAATTTTCTATTATTATATTTGGTAATTCATTGTTTGTGTCCTTTTTCAATCATTAATGTTAATAAATTCAACAACCTCTTGTTCTAATGAATGTGCCTATGAATCAACTCCTAATTTGTTAATTGGGCCACCAATTTGCTTTTGATTGATTTCTAACAAAGCCTGGTTCATACATAAACCATACGTATACAATTCTGGAAGTCCTAGCCCTTACGAATTCTGTTTTTGATTCTCTATTATTATATAATGAATCTCTAGTTTTGTTTTTGATTCTCCAATTATTACATGATAAATTTCTCTAATCTGATTGTGTAGGAAATAACGTACGGAGATTCTTTATAATAATTGATCTCTTTTATTTGACCGTGCAATAAAGAGCGACGTCATAAATAGGGGATACGGGAAATTCATATAGAAGATCCCATATAGAAAATTCCGTACGATGAATCACTCTTTTATTGCCGTGCAGTAGAGAGTGATTTTTGAACATGCCTGCTGCCAAATGATATGATATGGGAGATCCACATAGAAAATCCCATGCCTGCTGCCATTCGATATTGTATCAAGTCGGAAGTTCTGTCAAATGATCATTTCACAAAGTCCGTGAAAATTCTAATGAATCAAAACTTGATTTAGTAAAGAGTCATAAAATGGCACAAAGGCAATAGAAAAGTGTTTGGTGGCGAAAGAAACAGAGAAATAGGGGTTCAATTTCTTATGTTGAGATTAATTGGTAAAATGCTTTCATTCATAAGATTAAAACTACTAAAAAAAACTAATCTGATCTCAGCAACCACAATAACTTACATAGAAGTAAAGAGGCCCTTGGTTGGTAGGCTTCTTAACTTTTGTAGTTGGCTTAGCAAACTGCAACAATTGACCACTCACACCTCAAATCAACAACCTATGATCAGACCACCAAGGCTGTGTCAGCCTAGTAGTGGTGTCACTTGTGGGTTAGACAGTGTTTGAGTCCCCTCTTTGGAGAGTCAGGTATGTCAGGGTGTGGGTCAAAATATTAATTAATAAAAAATTATAAGAGCATCTCCAACGGAGAACCAAATGTTTCATCAGATTTAAGTAAAAAAGTAGCAATTTCCTTCATTTGATACTTCACGCTCCAACGGTTCAGCATCAAATTTTTTCATCAAATTTGCGCCGGGCAACCGGTTGGTTGACCGGCCGGTCGACCGGCCGATCAACCGGTAACGGCAAAATTTTTTTTTTTTTTTTTTACCGGTTTGAACCCTTTTTTTTGAACTTTTTGAACTCTTTGGTGGTCGACCGGGTGGTCAACCGGCCGGTCGACCGGGTGGTCGACCACCTAGGCAAAAAAATTTTTTTTTTTTTTTTTTTACTGGTTTGAACCTTTTTAGTGAACGGTCTGAACTTTTTCCGGGGCGACCGGTTGGGCAACCGGTTGGTCAACCGGATGGTCGACCGGTTTGTCTCATCTCAACGGTCAGGAACAGTGATTTGGTGAAATTTGGTGAAATGCTTCGCCTGTACTCAGTTTGGTGAAAGATTTGCTGAATTCTCGATTTGATATTGATTTGGTGCCACCGTTGGAGCCTCAAAAAGTGAGTTTTTCATCAAATTTCAAATTTGATGTTGGATTTGGTTCTTCGTTGGAGATGGTCTAAATAAATTTTATTTTTCACTAATTTAATTGTGTTGTAGTCCTCCTTACAATAAAATGAGATTACTTGTTAACTAGGCCTATGGGATCAACTACCCAAAAATTAACAAAGATAATTTTTAGGTTATGATTGAATCAAGAATTTGAGAAATGATTTGTGGACAGAAAAGAAAACAAAGAAGAAAAAAGTTAAAAAAACAAAAATCTATTCTTTCATAAAAGTTTCACTTAAAATCCATAATCCAAACATAATTTTACTTGAAAATTAGGAGATTGTTATTCCCAACTCTACTTTTTCTAGGGTAATTTACGTTGACATTTTGGTGTAAAGAAAATACAACAAACATCACAACTTTGACATAATTGGGTTGGAGAGGTCCATTCAAGCTATTGTGGGCTCACTACGAACCCACCTCAACGATCCAAACCGTTCATCTCATAGGGCCTATTGAGTGCAATATTCGTGTAAAAAATTATGTTGATTGAATATCAGTAGTCATTTGATTAAGTCATATTTGTTTGAAAAAAAAGAGACAAACTATCTTCAAAATCAGGCATTTGATTTTTTTTTCCCCCATACAGATGTGATCCAAACAAATATCTATTCATACCCAATTAACCTAATTTTTTATAGCTGCACTTACTGTTCAAATATGAAATCTTTATGAATTTATGTACCCTCTGGTTACAAACTTTTTGTTTTCTACAGTGGGTTGAACTTTAACTTTCACTTAAGCACACATGCAATACAACCAATATTGTGGGCCATTTTGGGAAATGGGTTAAAAGTCACTTCTGAGCTTTTAATCTACTTCCTTCTCTAACAAAAAAGTAAAAAAAAAATCAAAAAAAAAATCAAAAAATAACTTTTAACTATCTTTCCAAAACATCCCTGTATACCCACTGTGTTTTTTCTTTTTTGAAAGTAATTCAAGAAAATTAATAATTTGTCTTGCTGTATTTTGTTTGGCAGTGCCTAGCGGTGGCCCGCCGAGATTCAAATGCAAAAAGAAGACATTTTCATTTCAATGTTTCACAGTCTCTCCATGGAGGTTCTTGTCCTTTTGATTAGATTTGCTTCAAAATTCTAATCTCTTTGGAGAGGGAATATATATTGGGGTACTTACGTATAAATCTTAATAAATAGACTTATTCCATATATCATAGTTATATTTTCAAGAAATCTTAAGACTTTGTTTATGAAAAAAAAAATATTTATAGTGGAAAATTTTCAATAGATCATACATTTGTGTTTGGTAGCCTATTTTAAAAATTTTTATTCCATATATTTTTTTGGAGATCTATTCATCCAAAACCAAAACTGTCGAAATCAGTTTCGAGCGCTTATTTTCGCAAAAAGTGTTGTTTCGCTATCTTGATTAAACGAAAAGCCAATATATTTACTTTCTTTTTTCCTTTTTTTTTTTATAAAAAATTTTGAAATTTCATATTCAATATTGATCTTATTTGAAATATCTCCAAAAAAAAAAATCACAGATATCCATTTTATTAAAAATAGATTTGTAGAATTTAAGTTGAGATTTTAATTGTCTTTGTCATCACATGTTTGGACTTATCCACCGATAAGTGGCATTGTAGAATCAAACAAAAAAATCAAAGCTTGGATCTCTGTCCGAAAACACTCTTTGGGCTTTTCAATAATTTTTTCTTTAATTTATACTTTCTGATTTTTCAACTTGAATTAAACTGCACCAAAAGACTCAAAATCAAGCATAGATGTGAGTTCGAACGCTCGGCTAAGGCCTCAATATGGGCCCAACTTGGTTTAGGTGACGCTGGTCTTCACTTTCTTAGTCCGTATTTGAGCGGATCGTATAAAGGCCACAATCCAGACAACAAGCCCATCCATTATTTTTCTGAGCTAAATTTAGTGGGTTTTTTTTAATATAAATTACATATATAGATATAGTGCCTATAATTTGTTTACTGTGTCAATTTAATTCTTTAATTTTTTTTATTATATCTTTCAGAAATTGGATTGAAATCATTGGGGCAAAATAGTTCACTTACTCTCCCCAAATTGATTGACAAGTTGACAGCCAATTTGAAATGGCCAATTCTCTTTTGAATAGACCATTTTATTATTGATTTTTGTTCAATTTTGTAACGGATATTATTAATTGAATTAAATTGATTCATTATGAAAAAATAAAAGACAAAATTGATACAATTAAAATTATAGAGATCAAGTTAATACAATAAGTACAGATATAAAACTAGATAAAAATTAACATGTGTTTGAATTTTAAATTTATATAAAAATTTATGAAAGGAAAAAAAATTAAAAAAATAAATTATATTCGATTCACATTTTCTTTTCAACCACCTATTGTATCGAACTTGACCTTAATCCCACCTTTCCCTTAAGTTGTGTTTCGCTGGGTGTGCCGGCTAAATAATATAAAATTTAAATTTAATATTTTATAAACAAGTGAATTGGGTTAAATTTTTTTATCCTAATGTTGTGTTTGGTTGGCGGATTTGAGGAAGGATTTGAAGAGAGAAAAAAAAAAGTTAGATAAAATATGAACAAAATATATCTATATTTCACTTAGTTTCACACATCTTTTTCATTTTCTTTTCTAAATCTCTCTCCAAATTTCTCAAACCAATCACAACATACGTGTAATTTAAAAATTAAACGAACTAAAAATCTTATCATAGGCTAGTCTGTAGACTAAATATTTTTTAAAATCATAAAAATATCAAACTGATTTGACTGAATTGGGCGGCCCATTCGGCCATGCCCACCTCTGCATTAGCAAGTCTTTAATTATCAACTTATTTGATGTGATTTTGGGTTGCGGTGGGTGGTTTATTCAAAAAAGTTATTGCCCTGACCCATCATAGCATCCTCAGATAGCCCACCTAAACAGGCCCAAACTTCTTTCTCTAGTTTAGATTTTAGTGTAAATTTTTTTGGAGAATTACACATGAGTAGGATCAGAAAAAAAGATTTATAAAAATATAAAAAAGTTTATAATTTTATTTATTAATATTTAAAATATTTATTAATATTTTTTTTATAAATATTCTTTTTGATCCACTTCTGTATAATTCCCCCAAATTTTTTTGTGTCCTAACATTACAAAAAAATCAGTAAATCAATAAAAAAGAAAAAATCCATTCACGTCAGCATAGCTGTGAATCTTTCCCAATGAACGAATGAAAATCTCAACCTATTCAAAGACAACTAATTACTGCCTTGACCCTCTTTTTGGCTTTTACTTTAGGTTATGTTTGGTTCATAATTTTAGAAAGAGATTTTTTTTTTTAAAAAAATAAGAAAGGTAAAACATAAATGAAACATAACTATATTTTACTTATATTTCACAATTTTTTTTTTTTTCAAATCTCTCCAAAATTATAAAACAAACACAACCTTATCGTATTTAGAGAGAGGGGAAAAAATTTATTAAAACATTTTTTTATAAGTGCTCTCGATTAACAAGAAATCGTAGTGTATAAACTCAATTGACTATTTTTATTTTTTAACTATCTAACAAAAGTTAGTCAATATATCACATTTATGAAAAAAATAATATGTGATTTATTTGAAGTATTGCGTTAGACAATATAATATGGTATTTTATAAACTACTAAATAATTATCTATATTTTTTTATAGTTAGATTTTTTGATAAAATTATTTCAAATTATATTTTGAATTAAAATTATTACTACGATGCTTCATATTTTAGAAAATATTAATTTTATTGAATTTAATTTGACATTTTTTGGGAACAATATCATAATTTAAAAAAAAAAAAAAATCACTAGTAAAAAATTCCACATGCTAAAATTTAATACAATATTCCTATCATATCAAATAAAAAACTATAATAAATAACTTATTGTTAAATGTGTTTTTATATCTATCATGTTAAATTATAACAATAGCAGAATTAAATAACAACTATTGAAGTTGCTCTAATTTAAATGTTGGTTTAGAGCCATTTCTCAACTTTTTGGTATGTGTTGTTACCATCTAACAAATCAAGAAAAACAGAGTGGAAATTTTAATTTTAATTTATAGTATTGAAGTCTGAATGAAGCCATCCCTTTCTTGTAAGCCTGTTTGATCTGCTTTATATTCATGTTTGTAGTTACTTGCTGATTGTTTAAGCATATATATGTTCAGTCTAACTCTCACATTTTCATCCATATATGGTACCCTAAAATTGTCAAAAATATTAGAGATTACAAAAAAATTACTAAATATTTTACATAATAATTATATGGGTTTGGTCTCATTAGTAATCTCATATATTTTTTTTAATCAAAATTTCACATTTGTTTTTGTATTTTTATCAAATTTCAATTTGATCCTCCACTTTTAATTTAGTTGACATCAATAATGCTAGATGGATGGAATAATACAAATATAATTTATATAGAGAATAATATATTTTATTTATATTTATTTATTAAAGGTAAAATACCCATACTATAGTTCATAATTATCAAAATATCAATTTTACATTATTTTGTAAAAAATGTGTATATTTAACATTTTCTAAATGAAAAGAATAAAACTATACGAATATAATTTGTGTATATAAAAATTGGGCTGAGATACGGGTGGCTTTTGTTGGTCCGGGGTGGGTCAATACGGGATTCATTTTTGAAAGGCTTTTAGAATAGATTATTCATACAAAAAATTTGATTAATTAAACATTCATTTCCACAAAATGGGATTATATTTGTTTTTTAAAAATAGATCGTTTGTTATCATAATTATATGTTTGGTTTGAATTTTTCAAAAACATTTTTAGATGAGTTTTTCTTTTATTTAGTGAATTATTTTTCATATTTTAGTCACTTTTCAAATATAATAAAAAAAAAATTTAGATACATTTAGATTAAGTGTATTTAAAAAGTTAAAAAGTTAACTACCCCTCTTTGAAATTGTTGAAATTGAAAAGCTAAAAAATATGATTAAAATATAGAAGTATTCACTAAAGATAAATGAAAATCCATTTTATAATTAATTTTTAAAAATTCAAATAAAATAAAATATAAATATGATCTCATATTGTGATTATAATTATTCAATCAATATGATTTGTTACTCGTATAATTTATTAAAAAAATCTTATAAAATGAGGTGGCCCACACAGGACAACACTACTCTCCAATTGGTCCTTTTAGAGTGGGGTACCTTAAACATCCTAAAGATTAGGCCAAAGGCCATGTGTTGGTGAGATGGTTGTTGGTTAAGGAATTCAATGGTTTGTTCACTTGCTGTTCTCATGCCTTCAGACAAAGTTAACTGACTTTCATGCTTCAATTCCAACATATGAAGGATAGAAAAGAAAAGCAATCCTAAGCCATTGATGTTTTCTTCTTTCTTCTGCTTTAAATTTGTGGTCTGTAAATGCAATTTTACTGGTCATATTTGTCTGGTTAGCTGCAGAAGCAACCATCATGCTCTTTCCTTTTCAAATACTTCCAAGGGAACACACCCAACAGAATCTCGTGGAGGAACCCCACAATTTATTTTGTGGGTCATCCTTGTACTCATTAAATTTCATATATTAATGTCTCCTTTCTAACCATATGCTACATTGATTAATTAATAGACTTGGCATTTTTTTTTGCATAGTTGTTTTTTTTTTCTTTTCTTCTATTGGTATAGAAATTGATCACAGAATCAGACATTATAATCTTATAAGAGTATAAAATTTATGAAAATATAGAATTCACGTTATGTGAGTTTCAAAAACCGGTACTGAAATATGTTTCGATATTGATAATTTGTAATTTGTAGTGGACAAGTAAGTGTTCAATTGGATCTTAATACATAGGTATTGTTTGGTATAAACTAAATAAATGCACTTATTTAGGTCACATTACCTCTCTATTTTTCTGCACAATTTTTTTTTTATAAAAAATCAAAAAATATATTATCCCAAACAATTTTTTATAAGGTTTAAGAATAGAAAGTGACTGATATTTAAAATAGAAAATTGTGTCTAATTTATAGAATTTTTCATAAAATATATATAGACACCAAAAGCATGTTTCATCCTATCTACATTGTCATTCATGTAAAATGAAACCAACCCAATTACATGAGTGTATTTTACAAAATCCAATTAATCATATCATACTAAAAGTTCAGATCAGTGATAGATATCCAATGAGTAATGAGTTGTGATATGTACATTCATGTGGGTCCGAAAGTATTTTAGTTGGGAATCATATCACATCAGATATAAATTTAAATTATATAATATTTTTTAAAATAAATTTCTAATTTTAGGTACATATTTATGCATGTCTCTACTTCTTAGTGCATCTCTCATCCAATCAAACTCGGGTAAAAATTATCAATAGTATTCAAATAATCACATTGAAATATTATTTGATATAGCACATTATATAACATTGCAAATCACATTGTCCAGTGACCCCACATAACGCAGCAACATTTTTAGATGATCTAAAAACAAACTCACTCGGTTCATTTGCAACGTTGCCTCCCTAATTTTTTTAAAAAAAAAAAATAAAAAAAAAAAAAATAAAGAATACACTTGCTTAGTAGGGGTGTTTGTTACAACTTAATAGATGTAATTATAACTTATTTTAATTTAAAAGTATGTATAAGATTATTTGGTGTAATTTTTATTTAAAACTTAGGCTTTTTTTGGAAAGTGATAGTTTATTGCTTTTTTAGCTTATTTGAATCACACATCACCTCTTTATTTTTTTGTATATTTTTTCGTAATAAACAAGAAAGCTAACTTATTTGGCACTTCTTAAAATAAACTAAAAAATTTGATTATCTGAAAATTAAGAGAGATATACTTCTAATTTTTGCTTTGATTATCAACCTTTAGCTTTTAATCAGCATCAAACAGGGCCGGTAAGTATTCATTATCTTCTCCTAATTGAGTTGGTTTAATTTTCTAAAAAATCCATATCTTATTATCCAACTTAATCACATCCTCTACGAAATTACTCGACACCTATCTCTTCTTGTTCTGTCGTGACATCTCAGTATAAGAGCATATCATATAATTAGGGTTGCAAACGAGCCGAATTGAATCAAGTTTTAATATATTTGGACTTGTTTATTAATATTTTAATGAACTTGAATTTGAGCTTGAGTTCGAACTCAATAAAAATTTAACGAATCGAGCTGAAAGTGAGTTGGCTTAGGCTTGACTCAAGCTTGAGCTTGTTCACGAGCCTGAACAAGCCAAAAAAAATTTAAATTCATACTTGCGTATGAGACTAAAATTAAAATTAAAATTTTGATTATACAATTATATATATATGATTAAGGCCGAATTGTACACCATTGAGGCCGTTAATTAGAATCTCTTAATTTCACTTGCTGGTCAAACCGTATACTTTATGTGTGTTGAATGTCTGTTGGAACAATCTTCTGTGTAAATAAAATAAACTGAAATAATTCAAACAAAATAATTAAATAACATACCGAATTTATTTCGTTGAACCGAATAAATAATTTAAGACCAAGTCGAGTGTGTGACACTCTGTCCTTAAGACAGATTTGCCCCGCTACGGTACTTACGGTTGAGTGGCGTCTATCTCCTAGGATACAATGATCTTCACAAATTGTAGTAGTACTTCAAACAATTTGTTCGGCGAACCAAACCTGTGTTCTAACTCTCTGAAATATTTATTCTTAAAACTAAATATGAGGAATAATGCACTAAAAGAAATGGACAGCAAAGAGACCAAATTTCAGACTGAATTTTCCGAATAGGAATTGGATTATAAAGACTCAATTTCCCAGATCAGGAAAAAACCGCTGGAACAAATATGTATTTATAGGCAAACTCAACAGTCCCGAACAGGTACAATATTGACCATGAACAGTTTCAACAGATTCTTACCGTTGCCATAATTCAAACTTATGGAAAAGCAACTGTTGGACTTTTATACAAACTATTGGTGCATTATTTATTTAAACTATCTCACATATATATATATTAAACTAATTAAATAGTTAAATAAATAAATAAAGAGGTACAAATTTTAGGAAACTATTTAGGAATCCAAAATTTTAATTTAGAATTAAATTAAATTCCCACAATTACAAACTTTAGGAAACCACTTAGGAACCCAAAATTTGAATTTAGAATTAAATTAAATTTCCACAATATTTTTTTTATTGAAAAAATTCTAAAGAATTTTTATCTAAAAAATTAATGTTAAACCCGAAAACGACGTCAACTTCCCATTCACTCATAAATGGTTTTGACGTTCCGTCTTCACCGTGTGACTTGCCACGCGGCAAGGAACACGTCAACTCTTCGGACCCACCCCAAAAGACGTTTGGGGCCCACTCTATTTTGGGCTCTAAGTCGGCCCAAAATATGACTTATATAAACCAATTTTCCAACAATGTCAATCAGGTTGTACATCGTCGGAGTATAAAATGTGCAAAAAGACAAAATTTGGACAGAGTTGACTTTTTCTGAAAAAGTCAAACTGATATTTTAAACCTGTTTGGAAATGAGTAGAAGTATAAAAAGAAAAGGAAAAGGCTTTTCTAGGGTTTTGAAATTGTTTTGACCTAAAGGGAGAGGCTAGGGTTTGGAAGGGAAGAAACAAAAAGCTTCAAGGATGTCTCCCATGGTGGTTTCTTCTCCATCTACCTCCTTCCACTCCTCCATGAGTGGCTAGTCTTCTTTTCTAGGGTTTTGATGAAACCCTAGCCATGTAATTATTCAGTTTTCTTTTTTATTATTAATTATGTAAAGGTTTGAATATTTGTATGGTGATTTAGAAGGTTCTTTTATATAATTTTCATTATCTCTTTGAATATTTGACTTTCTGTGATTATTGAATGTTATCCATACATGTGTTTTCTATTCCTTCACTTTCAAGGTATGAGACGAACCATGCTACGAGGAACGAGTTGTGTCACTACCTTAGTTTAGAGTGAACGATTTGTATTGCTTGAGATGGTTCGTGCTCGTACATTGAATGTGATAATCTTCTTGTTAAATGCTTTGAGCTTGTAGTTGCGAAGCATTAATCCGTTCAAACCATAGCATAATTGATTTCAATTGGAAATCCTAATCATGTGGTTAGTGGTGAATTCTCTACCCTAGGATTTTTCCCCAATTCAGTAAACCCAATTTCAATTATTCTTGATAATTTAATTCTTTAGTTTAATATATTCATTTTTAAATTAGGTCATAAACAACCAATCTTTTTATCAAAATTAATTTAGGAATTTGGCAATTAAATTAGTTTAATTTCACAATAGTCCCTATGGATCGATACCTGGACTTGCCATTATTCTAATAGAATTTGGTATAGTTTAGTATTTAATTTTGGTGTGTTCAACGACCCATCAAATTTTGGCGCCGTTGCCGGGGACTTCTGGTGAAATTAGTTAATTTAAAGTTACATTCTTATTTTAATGTTTAGTTTAGGATTTTATGCTTTTGGTATTGCTAAGTGTGCAGAGCATTTGAAATTTGAGCTATCATTCAAGTGCAAGCGGAGCGCAGCCGAGCTTAAAAAAAAAAAACCGTAGCACTAAAGTGAGTAAACCGAAGCAAACACTCACAAGAAAAGCACCAAAGTGCTAAAACGAAAGTCAAAGCTCAATTCGGGGTTGGAGACAACGTCCACACGCCAAGCACCCGCAAGACGAGTAAAGCGTTTTCGTTAAACTGCTGTGAGTATTTCTCTTTTAGCATTCTGCTTTCGTAACTTAGTGCACCAAGTCGAACTTATTGTGTGTGTGTGTGGGTAGTGTATGCACGGGCGTCGTTCTTGTCGCCCTGAATTGTGGTGTTTGGACCTTAAACTAGAAAGGACCCTTAGGAGACTTAGGGCTTCTGCCCATTTTCCTAGGCTTAAGTATTCATATTCATACATTGAGCCATTAGAGATGGCAGATCCTAATGTCCCGAATGTGCCTAACCGGACCCTTAAGGATTATTTTACACCCACTGCATATACATCACCATCATGCATCCAATTGCCCAACACCACTACTGTTCATTATGAGATTAAGTCCAGCACCATACAAATGCTCCCATCATTCCATGGACTAACTCATGATGATCCTTATAAGCATTTGAATGAATTTCTGGAAATTTACTCGACAGTGAGGATCCAGAATTTCACAAATGAAGCCTTAATGTTGCGATTGTTTCCATTCTCGTTAAAGGATAAAGCCAAACACTGGCTAAATTCTTTACCTGCTAATTCAATCACAACTTGGGACCAATTACAGCAACGGTTTTTGGAGAAGTACTTTCCCATAGGTAAAACCAACCAACTTAGGCGAGCCATCACAAACTTTGCTCAAATGGATGGCGAGCAATTCCATGAGACGTGGGAAAGACTTCGAGACCTTCTCCAACAGTGTCCCCACCACCAAGTGCCTGATTGGCAACTTGTTCAAACATTCTATTATGGCTTAACTGAGCCACACCGCCACACGGTGGATTCGTCCTGTGGTGGGACATTTATGTCTAAAAATGATGCCGATGCATGGTAATTGTTTGAGAACCTAAGTGATAATTCCCTTCACCATGCCTCCGCAGCCCGGCAAGTCCGGCAACCAGTAGTTGGAGCCCCGAAAAGAGGGGGCATTTATGAGGTCGGGCAAAACTTAGAGTTAGCCCAACAAGTAGAGGCACTATCCCGCAAGATAGACCACTTATTAGCTACGGGACATGCCCCTATCCAACAAGATCAGCCTTAATTCCGTGAGGCATGTGTTATATGTGCGAGCCCTGCTCATGACTTGAGTGAGTGCCCTTCGGCATCACTATTTCCGGAGTTAGTCCAAGAGCATGTGAATGTGGCTCAAGGATTCTCCAACCCAGGTAATGACCCATACTCCAATACATATAATCCGGGATAGAGAAATCACCCTAATTTCTCATGGAGACCCCCTTTACAAGGCACTTTTTACAATCCTCCACCACCAAGGCAGAATTTCAATAATTTTGCCAACCAATCATCCTACCAACCACAGCAACCTTATCGACCCCCACAACCGTACCGGCAACCACAACCCCCGCCTGTTCCTCAGGGTAACTCTGCCTTTGAGACTCAGGTGTTGGAAGTTCTCTCAGAACTTAAGGGGTTAGCACCGATAGTTCACTCCCACACTCACTCTATTGCCAAGATAGAGACCCAATTAGGTCAAATAGCTAACAACATGAATCGGAGAGAGGAGGGAAAATTACCAAGTCAAACTGTGGCCAACCCTAAGGGACAATACGGGGCAGAGAGTTCGGGTGGAAATGGTAAGCAACATGAGCAAGTGCAGGCGGTGGTTGCTTTGAGGAGTGGTAGGGAGTTAGAGCCTCAGTCAGTTGCGTCAGATGCAACTAGAGTTAAGAAGGGTGACCACGGGGGTACACCTAATGAGAGCAAGGGTGAGAGGGAAACACTTAAAAGGGATGACTTAGTCCCTAGCACTCCATATGTGCCTAAGGCACCCTTTCCCTAATGCCTTGATACACCGTCCCCTTTTAATAAGAAGGCAGCATCTATGGAGGCAATGATGGATGTCTTTAAATAGGTAAAAATCAACCTCCCCTTGTTAGAGGCGATTAAGCAAGTACCATCATATGCCAAATTTCTGAAGGACCTTTGTATGCAAAAGTGTAAATCTAGGACACGTGTCCCAAAAGGTCTTACTCACGGAGCAAGTAAGCTCTATCTTGTTGAATGACACACCTCCTAAGCTTAAGGACCCGGGTGCCCCAACCATTGCATGCATTATAGGGGACCATTTCATTGATAGGGCCTTATTAGATTTAAGGGCTAGTGTCAATTTATTGCCGTACTCTGTGTACGAGAAATTTGGGCTTAGCAAGTTGAAGCCCACTACTATCACTCTTCAATTGGCTGACCGGTCCCTCAGAGTGCCACGTGGCATGATTGAGGATGTGCTAGTTAAGGTTGATAGGTTCTACTTCCCTGTTGACTTTGTGGTGTTAGATATGGAACCGGTAGCCAGTTCTAAGAAACAAATCCCGGTGATCTTAGGTTGATCTTTCTTGACTACGGCCAATGCATGCATCAATTGTCGGACCGGGGTTATAGAAGTTTCATTTGGCAACATGCAAGTGAAACTTAATGTTTTCCAAGCATCCTAACAACCTCATGAGAGAGAGGAGTGCTTATTAGTGGATTGTGGAGGAGGCTTTGCCCTCCATTCTTGTAGAGGACCCTTTAGAGGCTTGTCTAGCTCATTTTGGGTTTGAAAATTTTGATATTGATGGGTCAGTTAAGGAGGTTTTGAAATTGTTGGATACGAGTATCATATACCCCATCTCAGATAGCAAGTGGGTTAGTCTCACACAAGTGGTGCCCAAGAAATAGGGCATCACCGTTGTTGAGAACGAGGGAGGAGAGTTAGTCCCCACACGAACCACTACTGGGTGGCGAGTGTGCATTGATTATAGGAGACTAAATTTCTCGACTAGGAAGGATCATTTTCTTTTACCCAGGGGTTTGATGGACCCATTTTACTGATTGATAGATTGATTCCTTATTCTCTTTTTTTTCCTTTCTATGTTATTCTATTTTTTTTTGTTCTCGTTATGCTTTATTTGCGTCTAGGAGACTTTAAATCCTCTAAAGGTGTAATTCCTTTGGTGTTAGCCGTGCCCGAACGGTATCTGACGGTCTGGTATAGCCACCTAACCGTGTTTGTAGTGAGTTCCTAGGAGACCAACTGAGACGGTGGAAACTAGAGTTCGAATGGCAAAGCCTAGAACACAAAGGTTTGGGATTTCCGAGACTAGAGTCTGGTTTAAATACCCAGGGGTGTGGAGATTGCTTCAAAACTACCTCGGCTTGAACTCTGTATGGCAGCCCATAGGTTGAGGTAGCTTTATGCGCCTCGATTCTGGATACCGAATCAACCTAATCTGTCACCCTGTTGGAGAATAGGAAAAGTTACAAACACAGTTAGGGAGAAAAGTAGTACCCATGGTTTTCGCGTGAAGATTATACTTTTAGTGGGCATTCCGTTATTTTTTTTTTTGTGCTATATTTATTTCGGATGTCAATTGAAGGTAGAAATGCGTAGTTTTGATTTAAAAAATAAAATAAAAAAAGGGGGGTTTATACTTGTTCATTTTAACATTTAAATAAATAAATAAATAAATAAAACAGAGAACATGTTTTCATGTTTATTTTCTTTATTCAAAAAAAAAAAAAAATTTGTTGTTATATATATTCAATTGTAAACAAATACAAATATAAGATAGATTAAAAAATAAAAAAAAAACAAAAACACACAAAATCAACAAGTTGTGCACTGCTAAATAAGCAAGTGCGAACGGTGGAGCGTTGACCAAGCCGTACGTGCGGCTTGGGCCCGCACGTGCGGGACGACGAAAAAAAAAAAAAATTTTGCGCGAGGAGACAAATTGCAGCGGGTGCCGGCCAATGTGCTGCAAATTGTGCATGTGGCTTTGTTTTTATTTTTATTATTATTATTATTATTATTTTTTCTTTTTTTTCTTTCATTTTTAATTTATTGAAGTTAATAAATTTTAAATAAATATCTAAATAAATTTTACAAATAAATAAATATATAATTATTTTACTTATAAATTTATTATTATTATTATTTATATATATATTAAAAAATATATAAAAAATAAAAAATAAAAAATCGTATTTTATTTATTTATTATTTTTCTATTTTCTATTTTCGTAAAAAAAAAAAAAAAAACCCTCAGAAAATCATGGTACTAACAATAATCTTAATTTAGTTTTTTTTTATTTGCTATATTTGTTTAGTTTAAATTGCTTCGTAGTGATTCTGGTTAATTTAATTAGTTAGTAGATTTTGGTTTTATTTTTTATTTTTCTTATACTTGTGTAGTTAGTGATGTTATTTTTATTTTTCTTCTATACTGTAATTGTTCATTTAATTAATAAGTAGTTTAGTTTTTATTTTATTTTATTTTATTGAATTTTCTTCTCTTCTATTAGCCAAAAATATATATATATATATAATATTTTTAAAAAATAAATATAAAAAAAAAAAATCGGTTAGTTTAGGTTATTTTATTAATTTAGTCTCTTTTGTAGTTTAGTTATTTTTTAATTTAGTTTAGTTTATAATTTAGTTCATTTAGTTTAAGGTCATTTTTATTCATTTATTTAATTATTTTCGTTTTTATTTACAAAAAAAAAAAAAAAGTGTGAAGTGTGTATCTCTTACTCTCTGCCTACCTGGATGTGCACCTACAATTCTGAAAATATTCTCTCATTTCTCTTTACTTTTCCATTGAGGACAATGTCATATTCAAGTTAGGGGATGAGGGTAATATTTTCTTTTGTGCATTTCTATTTGGCTCATAATTCATACTTATACCTGTTTCACTTGATTGCATTACTTCACTTGATGTGACTTTTTGCTAGTAGAGTGATGATATTTGCATATGTTAATTGGAGATCATAGTAGACTTGTATGAACAGGGTTTATTGAGTAGATACTTGCATACAATGTTTGCACGAGGAGAGTTGTCTGTGTTTGTGGTTTTAGTACACTTGTCATGAGTATGCCTTAATTCACATGAACACGCTATCATAGTGGTGATCTTTTTATTATAATCCCTGGTATACATCATTGATAATAGCTAGAGTTGCAGAAAAGAATAAATGAGGAGCCAAGATTCTTAAAAAAAAAAAAAAAAAAAAAAAACCTTGACTTGTTTGGGTTCGTAGCCTTTTTAACTCGAGTTATTAAGCCCGTAGGGGTGTCTCCACACCTAATGCACTAAAACCGTCTAGTTTGGGAGTCATTGGCCCAAAATTTGCTACATGGGTTGATTAGAAAGCTTAAGGGACTTAGACATTGCACAGTTAAGGAAAAATAAGAAAAATGACTTGTTCGGATTCGTAACCTTTTCAACTTGAGTTATTAAGCCCGTAGGGGTGTCTTTACACCTAGTTCCCTAAAACCGTCTGGTTTGGGAGTCATTGGCCCAATGCTTGTTATATGGGTTGATTAGAAAGCTTAATGGATGAGGACATTGCACAATCATTTAAAAAAATAATAATAATAAAAATAACAACTTTTGAGAATCTTGGCTGCAACATGTTAGTTTTTCTGTATATGTTGGGTGTTATTATGAGTTACACTAGGCTATTATAGTGGATAGTTAACTAATATGGAGATTGCATTTTACACCAAGGGTACTCATGACTTGTTTACTAGCATGCACAAGTACAAGGGACTTTACTTTTGTATTAACTGAATTGTGGTTTTGACTCAATAGGTTCCTTCATGCTTGTCCACTGTGCCTTTAATGACTCATGATGTCTCAGTATCACACTGTAATGGCACATAAGTTGATTGTTAAGTGGAGCAGTGTGGTCATTTGTTGTTGAGTATATATGAATATGTTAATGTTTGTGGGTATCATTTCTGGAAACCCTCACGAGATTTTACTCATCCACTTGGAGTAACCTTATGGTTTAAAGGCTTGTTGCATATGCTAAATGTAACCGTTTTTCCCACGAAAGAGGAAATAGATAGATTTTGTTTAATTTAATTTAATTTTACTTTATTTTACTTGCTTGAGGACTAGCAAGTAGTAAGTTGGGGGATGTGATTAAGGCCGAAATATACATCATTGAGACCGTTAATTAGAATCTCTTAACTTCACTTGCTGGTCAAACCGTATACTTTATATGTGTTGAATATCAATCAGGTTGTACATCGTCAGAGCATAAAATGGGCAAAAAGACAAAATTTGGACAGAGTTGACTTTTTCTGGAAAAGTCAAACTGATACTTTAAACCTGTTTGGAAATGAGTAGAAGTATAAAAAGAAAAGGAAAAGGCTTTTCTATGGTTCTGAAATTGTTTTGACTTAAAGGGAGAGGCTAGAGTTTGGAAGGGAAGAAACAAAAAGCTTCAAGGATGTCTCCCATGATGGTTTCTTCTCCATCTACCTCCTTCTACTCCTCCATGAGTGGCTAGTCTTCTTTTCTAGGATTTTGATGAAACCCTAACCATGTAATTATTCAGTTTTCTTTTTGATTATTAATTATGTAAAGGTTTGAACATTTGTATGGTGATTTAGAAGGTTCTTTTATATAATTTTCATTATCTCTTTGAATATTTGACTTTCTGTGATTGTTGAATGTTATCCATACATGTGTTTTCTATTCCTTCACATTCAAGGTATGAGACGAACCATGTTACGAGGAACGAGTCGTATCACTACCTTAGTTTAGAGTGAATGATTCGTATTACTTGAGATGGTTCGTGCTCGTACATTGAATGTGATAATCTTCTTGCTAAATGCTTTGAGCTTGTAGTTGCGAAGCATTAATCCGTTCAAACCATAGCATAATTGATTTCAATTGGAAACCCTAATTATGTGGTTAGTGGTGAATTCTCTACCCTAGGATTTTTCCCCCAATTCAGTAAACCCATTTCAATTATTCTTGATAATTTAATTCCTTAGTTTAATATATTCGTTTTTAAATTAGGTTATAAACAACCAATCTTTTTATCAAAATTAATTTAGAAATTTGGCAATTAAATTAGTTTAATTTCACAATAGTCCCTGTGGATCGATACCTGGACTTGCCATTATTCTAATAGAATTTGGTATAGTTTAGTATTTAATTTTGGTGTGTTCAACGACCCATCAATATAATATATTTAAACATTCTAAAAAAAAGTCAATATTTTGTCAAAATAATAATATATATTACCACTATTATATAAATGTATTATCTATAGTTAATTATTATTTACATTTATATTTTTTAAATAAATAAATAACATATTTATCTTATTTTTTATACATATTTTTACATTATTTAATATATAAATAATAAATATTAAACGAGCCAACTAACAAGTCGAGTTTTAAAATGTTTGGATTTGCTTATTAAAAATTTAACGAACTCGAGCTTAAAGAAGCTCTTACTATTCACGAACGGCTCTATTCATTTACAACCCTACATATAACCAAGCTCCTGTACTTAAAAATACTCATCCACAAAAAATGGATTAAGTTGACCAATAACATTATGATAATTATATATTTTTGTAATATAATTTTATGTTAATATTTTATTTAAAATAAATGTGTGGTAGGAAACTTAAAAAAAAAAAAAAAACAAATAATAGGAAAAAATTAAACAAATAATAGTAAAATTTTGAATAATAATACAAATTCACTCTTATTAATTCAAAATTATCCAAAAATTAATTTTTTACCACACCTTATATAAACCCTACATAAATCACATACTGCATAAGTTAATTTTCACCGTAATGCTCAGTCTCCGACTTGCCCTAAAAGTAATGGATGATATTAAGCCTCGTTGGCTATTATTTAGGAGTTAAAAAAACATAAAATAACAAAATAGGCTAAATAAGTTTATAAGACAAAATATTACATCCAAACTATAATTATTATATTTTTTTTTCTCGCAAAAATAAAATAAAAAAACTAAAAAATTCAAACCAAATGAGATTGAAAAAGTCTTAACACAAAAAAAAAATACAGTTTTGATTGGTAGCTCGAATCCCCTTCCCCCGAATCCCCATAATCGACGAAACGACGTCGTTTCGTGATTTTTTTATTTTTTTTTTTCCATTTCAGACGAAGAGAAACAGAAGGAGGAGGAAGAAGAGAAGAGAAGAAGAAGAGAAGGGAGAGGGGAGGAGGGGAGGAAGAGAAGGGGAGGGGGGGAGGGAAGGAAGAGAAGGGGAGTGGGCCAACAAACTAGGGCTGGAGGCGGAGGAGGAGCTGCCGGAGGCGGGGCGGAGGCGAGGCGACGCCGGGCGAGGCCGAACAACGAGCTTCGAGCTGCGGACGACGCCAAGCGACGAGCTTGCGGACGACGAGCTTCGGACGACGCCGGGCGACGAGCTTCTTCCCCTCTCTTCTCTTCCTCCTCTTCCCCGATCTTCTGTCTCTCTCTCTTTCTCCCTCCCTCCCTCTCTCTTTCTCTCTCTCTCTCTCTCTCTCTCTCCTGAATTTCGGGGGATTCGGGGGGAGCTCGGTTTCGAGCTCCCAAGCTTTATTCAAAAAAATAATGTCAAATGAGGCTTGATGTTTGGCAAGTTAAAAGACAAAATAGGCTATTTTAACCACAACAAATAAAACATCACATCCAACCTATAATCATTACACTCTTCTCTCACAAAAAAAGTCAAAAAAGCTAAAAATTCAAAAAGGTCTTTTCAAACCAAACTTTTTAGCCCAGGCTAAAATAGCCAAAAGCCTACCCACTTCCCAAACGGAGGCTTAAGAGCATCTCCAATCCAATCCTCTCGCCAAGAGGATGAAAATAATTTTTTTTTATTCAAAAAGTAAATATAGAGTATGTTACTATTTATTCAAACTCCAACCACAAACCTTCAAAACCCTTCATCCTCATTTCATCAAAAAGTAATTTTTGTTCATTAACAAATATTTAATTTTAAATTTTTTGTAAAATATATTTAATATTATACTCATTTTAAAGGTATGATTTCACATTTTTTAATGATGTCAATTTTATAAAAATTAAATTTACATATTAAAAGTTATTTGTAATATAGTAAAAATATAGAATGAATATTATTTTAGAGGGTGTCTTCTATTTTTCATCCTCCCTTCATATTTGGAGGATCAACTCATTCTCCTCCCAAATAGAGATGGATTTAGAGGATGGGTTGGAGGAACAAATCCTTCATATTTGAAGTTAGAGCATCTCCAATGCATCCTCATGTTTGAAGTTAGAGCATCTCCAATGCATCCTCCATAACTTCAAATATGAAGGATTTGCTCCTCCAATTTATCCTCTAAATCCATCTCTATTTGGGAGGAGGATGAGTTGATCCTCCATATTTGGAGGAAGGATAAAAAATAGAAGATGCCCTCCAAAACACTATTCATTCTATATTTTTTATTATATTACAAATAACTTTTAATATGTAAATTTAATTTTTATAAAATTGGCATCATTAAAAAGTATGAAATCATACCTTTAAAATGAGTATAATATTAAATATATTTTACAAAAATTTTAAAATTAAATATTTGTTAATGAACAAAAATTACTTTTGATGAAGGGAAGATGAAGGGTTGTGAAGGTTTGTGGTTGAAGTTTGAATAAATAGTAACATCCTCTATATTTACTTTTTGAATAAAAAAAATTATTTTCATCCACTTAGTGAGAGGATTGGATTAGAGATGCTCTTATAGAGGATGCATTGGAGATGCTCTAAGTGCCATTTTGGGAACATGGTAAAAAGCCACGTTTTTGGACAAAATGTCTAAAAACGTGGCTGCCAAAAACGCCAGAAAAGCCATTTGGCAAGTGCTAAAAACACAGCCGTAAAATTATAAATTAGGGCCTATGAAAAAAAAATAAAAAAATAATCTCTTCTGTTGGATAAGGGTATTTTGGTCATTTTAATTTGATTTAACACCATAAATAAATATAAACTAAAAAGCAAAAAGCCAACTTTTTACCAACTTCCTAAATCACTTCCAAAAAAGCCAAAAAAACTTAATAAAAAGTCAAAAATTAACTTTTTAACAACTTTCCAAAACAATCCTAAGTACGGGGATTTTGTTTGGTACTTTGACTATCATTTTCTGATGGGTACATCACCATTAATAATGTGGGTGCGTGAAGAACAAGGACAAGTCAGAGAGGGTTAAAAAAAAGGAAAACCAACCCAAACCAATTCTAAAAAAAAAAAAAAAAAAAAAAAAAGAAAAGAAAAGAAAAAAAGAAAAGAAAAGAAAAACTAAGTAGCAGTTTTTTAAAAGTTCTATTTCAAAATTTAACATAATTTTAAAAGTGTTTAAAATTTAAGGAGAAATTACATACACCCTCCGTTTTAAAGTAATAGTTTCTTTTAGAGAATTTAATTTTTTTATAATATAACTATTATATTTTAAAAATATTAAAAATTTAAAATTATCCTTTGATAGTATATTTTTTTGAAAATATTAATTATCATAATTGTATTTTTTGTATTGTTAATAAATTTAAAAAAAGGACAAAATAAGAAATTTATATTATTTTAATCCTTAATTTTTAAAAAGGGAGTAATATTTTAGGATAATAAAAAACAGAATAAAAGATTAATATTTTAAAACGGAGAGAGTACATGTTTGTCTAAAAAAATACTTACAAATTAATAATAAATTTTATAAGAATTAAAGTATAAAGTAATGTGGGAGCCAAAAAATAGTGGCCAAAATAAGTGTACAGGGCCCAAAAACATAACTGAGTCCATTCCAAAGTCAGTCCATTGGGCGAGCCTATTGGGCTGATTCAGAGCCGAATAAAAGTCATTTGAAAGAACTAACGCCGAGTAATGAGTCCCGACCGTGGGTGGTCAAGTCGAGTAGTTCATATAAGTCGGTGTTGACTCATTGAGTTGCTGATCTATCCCATAAAGTGCATGGGGAAGTGGGGCCTAGTAGGAAGCATAGTAGAAGATAAAAACCCGAAGGCAACACACTGTATAAAATGGGAAGAGGGCACTCCAGAAGTAAGTATAAAAAAATAATGAAGACACTAAAACTAAGAGGATTATACTTGTCTAGGAGGCTAACTAAACCGTCGGAGTGCTAATTTCGGTGCTTTCGACTGGAGTTGTTCTTCTATTTCAAGTGATTATCAAAAGACTGTTTCAGAATCTGCTTGGATAAAGGAATATCCCAAATCCATTTCCCCACAAGTAATAAACTTTTCTATCAACTAGTAATTAATTTTGAGAGGTTTCACATTCATTGAGATATAATTTCTCCTAAATTTAATTTATTTATTTTTTAATTGATTTGAAATGAACTTTGGTCGAGTCAAGTAGTTCATATAAGTCGGTGTTGACTCATTGATTTGCTGATCTATCCCATAAAGTGCATGGAGAAGTGGGCCCTAGCAGGAAGCATAGTAGAAGATAAAAACCCGAAGGCAACACACTGTATAAAAGGGGAAGAGGGAACTCCAGAAGCAAGTATAAAAAAATAATGAAGACACTAAAACTAAGAGGATTATACTTTTCTAGGAGGCTAACTAGACCGTCGAAGTGCTAATTTCGGTGCTTTCGACTGGAGTTGTTCTTCTATTTCAAGTGACTATCAAAAGACTGTTTCAGAATCTGCTTGGATAAAGGAGTATCCCAAATCCATTTCCCCACAAGTAATAAACTTTTCTATTAACTAGTAATTAATTTTGAGAGGTTTCACATTCATTGAGATATAATTTCTCCTAAATTTAATTTATTTGTTTTTTAATTGATTTGAAATGAACTTTGATTGAGCTTGGGGTTTTCATTGTGTTCATAAATGTGTCGAGTCAATTAATAAATTATTTAAGAAAATTGTTTCGGACCCCCAGTGAGGTGGCAGCTCGTGATTGGGCCAAAAAATTTTTTTTTTTTTTTTTTTTGAAGTTTCAGCCAGTGGGGGCGCGCCACGTCACTGGGGGCGCGACCCCCACTGGGGGTCTGCAGCGGGGTTGATTATTTAAAGGAAAATTTTTAAAGATTTTTGATATTAAGATTTTATAAAATAAAAAAGATATAATATTTTAATAGTAATTGGGATCTCTCAATATTTTTACAGAGAAAATTTGACTCAAAAAAATTTGTACCCGACTTAGAGAAATTTCAATTTCACTCAAAAAAAATTTCGACTCTAACATAGAGAAATTTTAATTTTTACAAAAAATTTCACCGAGAAACTTTAACTAATAAAAAACATTTTGAATCTCCCTTATTATATAAAGTTAAAAAAAGATGTTTTACTAATTTTTTTTTATTTAAATTTAATTTTTATATATCAAATAAATTTTAATTTAAAAAATTTCATCCTTTTTGTCTCTTAAAAAACAGCAACACTTTTAAGGAAAATGATTCGGAACCCTAAAAACACTCCCTTTAATCCTTCTAATTTTCAATTTCGATAACTGTTTTTTTTTTTTTTTTTTTTTTTACTTGATATGAAAATTAGAGAAATTCGGAAGGTGTTTTTACTGGGATGTAGCAAGGTCCCACTTTTAAATTGCAAACGAGACCGAGTGAGAAGAGGCAAGTGGCCGGCCGACTGTGAATGAATAAGTCACATCAAGTGTGAATTGGGCTATAAACTCATACCGTACGTTTCGTGAATACGTGAATACGTTTCGTTGTGACTGAAATTAAGGCTTTGCTTGTCAACTCGTAAAAAAATTAAAAAGTGACTAACTAATTTAACTTATATCATTTTATTTAAGTTATGTTATCTCTTTATTACATTATTTTAAATCTAACTTATATTCAATTTATGTTTCATAAAAAAGTCAAAAAGTACACTTATTTAAAACATCCCAAATAACCCCTAAGTCATTTGTAACTGTTCTTCAGATTCATTATTGAATTTGATAATAAATGATATATATATATATTTTTTCACAATTTTATCAAAATGATATTAAATTGAGAACGGTCTAAAATTTTTATCAAATTGAGGATCTCTTCCATCTTTCAGTAATTTACTGTGCATAATCGTTGAGTGTGAACCCACTGAACGACCAGTTGGACATGCAACCGGATGTCCCTTAAATGACCACCTCAAGGCATAATTTATGAAAAATTTACATTGACCAGTCGACCGTCCAGTCAACCTCAGATGAAAGAAAGTTTTGTTTAATCAATGATGTGGGATTTTCTAAAACAGAGATTATTTTTTCACTATCCAACTGAAATGCAATTTCCCCTTGAATCAATTAGCTATTACAAATCTCTTTTTAGTTTGCAAGGAATGATTCTGATAGATAAAATCCATCCCCCATAACACTCGCATTTCACTGTTAGCACTTACTTCCATAAACATTCTGTTTCCACTAGCTCCACAAGAAAAACTTCAAGAAATGGGGCTGATTGAACAAATTTAGTTTCTTCAATCTACAAATTCCAACAAATTCCCATATAGTTGATCCAAGAAAAAGCAAATTTTGAGGAGATTTTGAATTATTTAGCCATTTCAATACTCTTCAACAATTTCTGTAATAATTTGGTCAATTTGGTAACTTCAAATTTAAGTTATAATGAGAAAAATACCAAGAAATTAATTGTGGAAACTCAATCCAAAATTTGGCAAATTAAGCAAATCTAAACCAGGGCAGAACAATTTCACCAAAATTAGCAAGTCAAAAACTATGACTTGAACTGAGTCATTATTAAACAAGTTCTATAACAACATTAAACAAAACAAATTCTCATACATCCAAAAAAAAAATAAAAATAAAAAAAATCCATACTATCACAGAAATAATCAACTCATGATATTCAAGTTTCAAAATTAGAATCCTAAAGGACTAATTTCAGAACATGGGTCTGAAAGAAATCTATAAGATAATCATATAAATTGCTCATGTCCTCCCTGCAACCCGATCTTCTCCAACATCTTTTTTTTGGGTTGTATGAATGAAGACAATCGAAAGCACAACTAGACAAAACAATTTGTGAATTCTGAAGATCAAAATGGAGCGACTCTTTGAAGCATTGAAGCATAGTGGCTTTTTATAGGAAGAAGATTCATATCAACATCAAACAATCTCACAAAGTCACTTCAAATTTGAAGAGCATCACCCTGCATTCGACATCGCAACTTGTGGGCCTGTATTTTGAGTAGTCACTCAGAAAGGAATTAAGGAAACAAAAATGGAGGGAAAAAAAAAATTATTTTCCTCTTTTCGGTTGACTGGTCGGTCGTCCCTCCGAACATCCAGTGCGTTCCCCCGGATGTCTAGTGCGTTTTGATGAAAGTTACAGTATATACCGTTGGAGTGACTGATAGTAGATTGAGGAATTCATCTTTTTTTTACTCAAATTTGATAAAATTTCTAATGAACCGTTGGAGATGCCATTAGTAAAAAAAATATCAAAAAATCAATATAAATTATCACATTATTCTAATTCTTTTTATTTTAAAATATTAGTCATTGATTCTATTTTTTATTATTTCAAAATATTAATTCATTTTTAAAAATTAAGAATTAATGGGTTGTTTGGGATGACCTAAATAAGTGCACTGTTTGTCTTTTTACGAAAGGATGTGCAGAAAAGTAGAGATGTGATGTGATGAAAAAAAGATAAAAGGATAAAAAGATGGATTATTTTTTGGTTGCCAAACTTTTTTTTTTTGGTTACAGGAAAATCCTCCCTACCCTCCCGCAGGTCCAAGGCAGCGCCCCTTGCAGAGATCACCAAGGTGTCCTGTTAGCCGTTCCGAGCGAGGAGACTATAACCTGGGAACTTGCCCCGACCTTCCAAGACAAGCTCCGCTTAAGTCAGGACTCGCACAGCGGGGGAGCATTGAACCCACACCAAGTGCTGACTAGACAACTTGAGGTCCAACCTCCTAACCAACAGTGCTTCGCCTAGGAAATTGGCCCAAGGGGGGAATTGAACTTGTGACCTTGGGGCTTAAACTCCAAGGCCTTACCACAATGCCACAACCCCTTGGGTTAGGTTGCCAAACTTGACCTAAAATAACATAAATTTCTTATTTTCTCATTTTTACATTAAGGTCATGTTTGTTTGGGTGGACATGAGCTTGGGATTGGACTAATAGTCCAATAAAATTATTAATCCGATGTTTGGTTAAACAATTAAAGTACGGACTAATTATTTTAAACTTGACCATTAGTTAAGATAGGATACATAATCCAACGAATTCGTAGTCCTAGGACTATTAGTCATAGGAATACTAATCCAGTCCGCCCAAACAAACATGGCCTAATAGTATACAAAAAGTATAATTATGACAATTGTACTACCAAAGAATAGTTTTTGAGAATTAACCATTATGGCAATTCTACAATTGTACTACCAATTGTAGAGTGATTTTGAAATTTTTTTTTTAAAAACTTGTTTGGTTCATAATTTTTTCAAAATCACTTTCTCTCTCTTACATCAATCAATCACTTTTTCTCTCTCCTCTCATCTTTTCAATCATTTTTTTTCTCACACACATCTACTCAATTACAACAAAATATCAAATTAGGAAAATGCCTGGTAGCTCGAAGCTACCAGGCTCGAATGGCTCGAGAGGGAGAGGGAGAGGGAGAAGGAGAGAAAGAGAGGGAAGAGAAAGAGGAGGCACCACCGCCACCGCCTCGCCCCGCCTTGCCGATCGCCGATCAGAGCTCGTCGCCTCGCCGCTGCCTCGCCTCGTCGCCATCACCGCCTCGCACAGAAGCTCCGATCGTCGCAGCTCCGGCCCCGACTCCTCCTCCAGCCATTTTTATGGCCCCCTCCCTTCCCTCCTCCTCCTTCTCCTCCTCCTCCCTTCTTCTCTTCTTCTCCCTTCTTCTTCTCTTCTTCTCCCTGAACCAAAAACCAGAAAAAACCAGGAAGAAAGAAAGAAAAAAAAAAAAAAAAAAAAATTCGACGTTTTGGTGTCGAGCCGCGGTTTCGAGCTATGTAGCACGATCGATCAAATTATTTCAAACTCCAAAACTACTTTCAAAATACACAACCAAACAAACCAAAAAAATTTCTAAACTCTTTCTCCAAAATAATTTTTAAAAACTATTCTCTCAAAACTAAACCAAACATATTGAATATTTTTAATAATTATAATATCAAACAAGGTTAGAATACTAAAAAAATGGACTAATATTTTGAGATGAAATAAGAATTTTTTTTGTACATTTTTCATAAAAAAAAAATAACCAAAATGTATTGAGATCAAAAAAGGATTTGACTTCTCTTAAATTAAATGACAACTTGAGAGAGTATTTGAGCTTAATAAATTCATTTTTAAATCGATTTCGGTGATTTCGAACCATTCACTAAAAAAGTCAAAATTTTTTCTTTCTCTATTTTTTGTATTTTTTTTGTAAAAAATTAAAAAATATCTTAAATATATTAATTTTTTTCAACTCATATTTTAACTTAAAAGTTATTAAAATGGGTTATTCTCAAACCAACCTATATTCTCTCTATTTTTAATTTTTTTTTGTAAAAAATTAAAAAATTATTAAAAAAATAAATTCCCAAACCAATTCTCAATTTTTTTTTTTTTAAAAGTCATATGCAGTACAAGGTTAATTTATCCATTTTTGCATTAAATGGGATTTTGAGCAAAAAGGACAACAGAAGACTGTTTGTTTGCAAGTTCGGATGTGTTGTTGTTTTGCAATGGTATGATGACATAAAGACACCAACATGATGTCATAAAGCATATCGTAAAATCATACTAAAGGGCAAACCCAAGGGAATAATTGGACAGAAAACATGCCTTCTTTCTCCGAGCAAGGATCCTCTAGAGTGTTTTTTTCTTAAAGTTTCTTAGAGTGGTGCATTGTGTGGTTGAAATTTAATGACAAGTCACATCAATTTTTCAGTATTAAATCTCAACCACACAATACACCACTTTAGGAAACTTTAGGAAAAAAACACTCTAGAGGATCCTTGGTGTTCTTTCTCCGTGGTTTGCTCTAACAATGATACAGAATTTTAAAAATAATCCTTTCGTTTTAAAATAATATTTTTTTTAGGGAATTAAATTTTTTTAATAGTATAATTATTATACTTTAAAAAAATTAATTTTTCAAAATTATCTTTTAATAGTACAATTTTTTAGATAATATCAATGTCATAATTATACTTTTTATGTTGTTAATAAATTTAAAATAAGGGTAAAATGAGAAATTTATATTATTTTTGTACTTGATTTTTGAAAATGGACTAATATTTTGAAACAATGAAAAATAGAATAAGGGACTAATATTTTGGGATGGAAGGAGTATGAGTTTTAGGTCCCGTTTATTTTCCGAGGTAAAATGAAAGGAATTGATAATTAGGAGATTAATAGTGAAGGAATTGTTAGTGGATGGATTAATAGTGAGGGGATTAATAAAATTATGTTTGCTTTGATGATAGTTGTTAATGTGAGGATTGTTAAATTATTTTTATATAAAATAAATATAAAGTAATAAAACAAGTAAAATTATAATTTTTACTTAACAAAAAATACAAAAACATTAAACATTAAACATTAATGTTTAAAAAAAATACCTAACATGTTAAAAAAAAAAAATTCAATTGACTGGTTGACCGACTGGACCTTCGATAACACCCAATTCGAACAGACTATTTTGCTAATACCATCTCCCAGTCCAGATTGCTAATACCCCTCACCAAGGCCTATCATAGTCTCTTCGGACTACCAGTCCGAACCTCCAAAACCAAAACAAACGGGAGTTATCTTCACTGTTCATCTATCACAGCCCGAAGTAGACTGTCATAGTGGAAAACAAATAGGACCTTAGTGATATGGTAAAGTGAAAAAAAAATAAAAATAAACAAGAGCATAAGGTAAAACATCACATCAAATAGTGAGATCTATCATTAGAGGTTTGTCTAAGACTCTTCCTCTAAAACTCCCGTACATTTTTCGATTTGGTCTTACAGGGAGTCTTTCCACATTGGATGCAACAAAAAATAGTAGAAGTAGTGAGCATGGTTTGAATCAGTTTGGTGTAAAGGTTATTTTAGGAAGATGATTAAAAGTCATATTTTAACTTTTAATCTGTTTTAGATTACATCATTTCTTATATTTTTTTACACATTTTTTTCAAAAAAAGTCAAAAAATCAGTTTTTAACCATCTTTCTAAAACAACCCTAAGAGTAAATTAAAGTTACAATTTTTTAATTTTTTAACTTTTTATAAAAAAAGATAGGTAAAATATTAAAAAAATGATGTATTAATTTATAGTGCTTTTTTAATTTTTTTTAATTAAAAACTTCACTTGCCAAATGGAAATATGAAAAATGATTTATACCAAACAAAAAATGAAAATGATATATATATATATATATATTACATTATTTCACTGATTTGACATTTATTCGTTTATTTATTTATTTATTTTATGGAGTTTTGGTTGGGTTGTTTGTATGAATGGCAACGGGGCGGGGCGGGGCGGGGCGGGGGATTACACTTCTTGTCCCCGATCCCTGATTGTGAAAATCTCTCCATCCTCGGCCCCGATCCTTGACAGGGAACCTATCACCGTCCCCTAACGGGGATCGGGTTTCCCCGACCCCAAAATTTCCCCGGCCCAAATCTGTTTTGTTCAACAACACCATCAACAACAACATCACCACCATACTTGTATACACACAAACAGATTTGTTTCAACAACAGATCTGTTTTCGTTCAAAAAAAAAAATTCTATATACATACAAACAGATCTGTTTTCGTTAAAAAAAAAAAATTCTATTTCAACAACACAAAATCTGTATACATACATACACATACAAAAAAATCTGTATACATACATACACATACAAAAAATTTGTTTCAACAACACAAAAAAAATCTGTATACATACATACACAAAATCTGTTTAAAAAAAAACTAAGATCTGTGTCGGAGGAGGGCGATTGGCGGAGGAGGACGACGGCAGAGGACAACGGAGGAGGCGATGGACGACAGAGGAGGACGATCAGCGTCGGAGGAGGACGACGGAGGAAGCGATGGATGACAGAGGAGGACGATCGGCGTCGCGGATAATGGAAGTAGCGGTGAAGAGGAGGAGAGTACGAGAGTGAGAGTAGAAGAGAGAGAGAGAGAGAAGAGACAAAAAGGAAGATAGAAGGGAGTGAGATGAGGCTGAGGTTTGGTTTAACCAAACCCTACACACATATATTATATATATAAACAAGGGCAAAATAGTAATTTTACATCGGGGCAAACGGGGCGGGGATCGGGGCCGGGCTCGGGTTGGGTCTGGGGCTGAAACATGTATCCCCGTCCCGGCCCGTATATCATTGGGGATTTAATTTTTAATACCACCCCCGGCCCATCGAGAGTATTTTTCAGGAAATAACCACTCAATTCGGGATCAGGGGATTGGGTCCCCGTCGGGTCGGGTTCTGATTGTCATCTCCAGTTGTTTGTTTCCCAGTTAAAAGAGAGGGCCCAAAGTTTAATTTTGACTTCGTTCAAAAAAAATAAGAGTTTAATTTTGACCGAAGTCGTTCAGTTCATGGAAAATGGTTGTACATTTCTCTTTCCTTTACGGCCCAAGTTAAATAGTATAAAAAGATAAAAGTTTTATTAAATTTTTTATCAAATATTTCATATGATTATGAGATTCATATGAAGTCTATATGATGTGAGTCTTACACTCATGTGAGACATTTGATAGAAAATTTGATAAAATTTTTGAAGTTTCTAAGATTTTTCTAAATTATCTTGATATTTCTTCAAATTTTAAAGAATTTAATAAAATTGTGTTTTTTTTTTGTTTTTGTTATGCTTATTGTTAATCAAACATAATAAAATTGTGTTTGATTTATGAATTTTGTACTAAATTTAGAAAGAGAAAGGAATATTGTGTGTGAAGTGTAGGTAAAATATAATTATATTTCATTTACATTTCATATACCTTTTCTCTTTTACTTCCTAAATTTCTACCAAAATCTTTGAACTAAACACAACGTAAGTCTTATAAGTTTAGTATAATTAAATTTAAAGGAAAATTGATCTAACATCCCTCTCCAATTATGGATATTTTTATGTTTGTAAAATACCAAATCTACCCTCCTTTATAAGATACGTTGATTTGGATTTTGGAAAATTGAAGATTTTATTGTTATTGTGTAGAAGATTGCGTAGAGATTTCGAATTTGATGGAGATTGCTCTAATCGTCGAAGTGTAACTGTGGAGTTGATTTCAATGGAGATTGCTCTGATTGTAAGTTGTTGCGTAAATTTTTGAGTGTATTTTGAATTAGATTTTTGTTTTGATTGCGTTCGTTGTTCCAATGGAGTTCATTTTGACGTGTTTTGATTTTGTTCATTATTTTGCTTTTGTTCGTTATTCAGTCTTGCAATGGAGTTGATTTTTGTTTCGTGGAGTTTATTTTTGATTGTGAAGGTGTTGCATTGTTTTTCTTTGATTGATTTCGATTTGCATTGGAGTTGAATCAAGTATGCTTTTTCAATCACTAAATTGTTGTTTTTGATTGTTCGTTATCTATTATTGCTTCTAGTGGAGAGTTCAACACACTTATCAATTATAAGTTTATAAATCTCTCTGGTATGTTATTTGTAATCCATACAAAATTATAAGTTTGTTATTATAATCGAGAGAAAATTAGAATTTATATGGACATGTTATTATAAGCTTGTTATTTTTTGATTTTTAATTTTCTATGGGTTAGATATATGGATTTGAAAATTAATTGAATGTTTTGTGAGCAAATCAGATTTGCTCTGTGTTTTTTTCTGCGTTTTGTGGAATAGTTAGAATGTTGTATTTTTGATGTAAATGTGTTCTTATTTTTCTGATCTTCAAAGTAAATTCAAGTTTGAAAATTTCTCTGGACATTTATTTGTCGTCCAAAGAAAATTATAAGTTTGTTATTGTATTGCAGAGAAAATTATAAGTTTGTTATTGCTTTTAGTAGAGAGTTCAATATGCTTATCAATTATTAGTTTGCAAATTTCTCTGGTCTTTTATTCCTCTATTGTGCTTTTTATGTGTTTTTATGTGATTTTTCAAATTTCTCTAAATTGAACGAGTTGATTTTTTTGTTTCTGTTTTTTGGTTGTAGTTTAGATGTGTCACGACCCAAACCCGCCCTTATAGGTTTAGTATCGTAACCGACCAATAATCTTTAGATTACCGAAGGCCTTTGTATAGTATAACATATTATTAAAGGGCTAGCGAAAGCAATTATACAAAATACAACGTTTGTAGAGTTGTGCAGACATACATGAAACAAAAATTTAAAACTTTATATACACACAAACGTCATATTTACATTAGTCTTACGTCACTCACATATACAAATAAAACCAAAATGGGACTTAGCCCAATATACAGATAAATAGAAACTTGTTCAGATTCAGTAAAAGAAAAGAAAATCTTAAACTCAGTTCACAAAGCTCGACCACTTGACTCTTTTCGAAACCTCCTCGGGAGACACAAAGGTTGACTGACAAAACGAAACTCCAGGCAATCAACTCTAAGCCTGGTCACGTGCTTGGTCACCTATATACATAAATAATATAATGAGGTGGAGCCCAGTGAATAATAACAGAGTAAAAGATTTAATGAATGTTGTCCACAACATATACAGAAAATAGAATTCAGCTCTTATCAGAAGTGGATTCATATTCTTGGTTAGAAATCAGCATTCATAATAGAAATGAAATCAGAATCATCTTCTTAATCAGAATTTACAGGCAATCGTACGTAGTACATCCATTAGCACTAACAGAAATAGTTGACCCATAAAGGGACGGCCATAAAGGCATATAGTTAACTCACGTGCACAGAGACAGTACAGTTGGCTCATGAGGCATTCAGTTGGCCCATAATTGAGACATAATAGAACAGATGACAGATGTCATCTGAAGCTAATAATGCTACGGATACATTTCAAAAATATTGGACAACTGTTGATTCATATAGAAAATAATAATTTAGAAAACAGATCATCTTATATCATTCAGAAAATGCTTGTAATTGAACATAGATTTATAAAGTTATTACTCACAGTTGGCTTCAATAGCAGACAGGCAGAGTAGATAAAGCAGATAACTTATGGCGTGTGACCTACATAAATACAGAACGGATACACATTGCAACATACACTCAGAATTCATTTAGTTTATTTTTTTCTTGCCTGGGTGTGTTTCTAATCTTTATCCTCATTATTATGTCTTAATTAGGGCTTAGGAACGCCTAAGATGCAATGAGGATGCCAAAATGTAACTCGAAACACTTAGTCAAATTTTCAAAATCAGGGCAGTCCGCTCGAGTGCAACATTGGTTGCTTGAGCGGTCTGCAAAGTTTGTAAAACTACTGGTTGCATGATTTTTCCGCTTGACGGACGCTAGACGGTCACTCGAGCCAAAGATTGAGTAAAATGGGTCTTCGCACGAGCGCAACTTAGGTCACTAGAGCAGTCTACAAAATTTTGTAAACTTCTGGGAGCATGAATTTTATGCTTGAGCTTAGACTTCTTCGCTTGAGTAGAAGCACAGAACAAAGGGTGGTCGTCCGAGCGTAACATCTGTCGCTCGAGCAGTGATGCCGAATTCTGGAATTTCTAGATTTGCTTCCCAAGTTCAAAACTCATTTTCAAAGCTTCAAAACACATCATTTTGGGCCAAAACTTGGGGAAACATTAAGAAACTCATAGTACGTGAAGAATTACAAACATTTCGCAAAATCAAGCCCAAAAGTTTTTCCAATTGTACAAAACAAAACTCAAAATTTTGAAAAATTGAAATCTCATCTTCTCAAAACATAAATTCATGGAGTGAAAAGTGTAAAAACATGAAAAATCCTTGAAGTCCTTCTACAAAAACCTTATGCATGTGAGAGAGTTAGTTGAAATTCAAACTCAAAATGGGATTAAAATGCATACATGCAGGATATGATCTTCCTTTCTATCTTATCAACTCAATTCTTGCATTACTCAACTTAATTCTTGGATTCATGTGCCAAGTGACTCAATTACAAGGCTAAAAGGTTAAATTCTTACCTTACATGATCAATTATGCTTGGTTGCTAAGTTGGTTAAGCTCACAAGTCAAATGCTCCAAATTTTTTCTCATTTCAATCTCATTTTCTCTTCAACTCAAGCTCCTACACTTTAACTCTCTCTCTCTCTCTCTCTCTCTCTCTCTCTCTCTCACGTTTTGCTCTTAAAAAAATGAAGATGAATGTTATTGAGTCATCAATAGCCTTATATAGGCCTAATTAGAAAGCTCTAATTAATTTTTAATTAAGCTAAGCAATTCATAATTACTTTATTCTAATTATTTTGGTTCCGAATCGAATTTCAATTAAACTTACCATAATTTTCTAAAAATTCCAAATAACACATAAACCAAGTCAATTTTGTGATTAGATACCGATAAGACCTTCAATTATCAAAACAGAACAAAAACACAGACATATATTTCTATGATAGACAGATACAAACACAAATAACACAATCCACATATAATTAACTTAGAATTTCCTCTTAATTACTTATTAGGCATTCTAAATCAAAGATTAAGGTAAATCACAGGTCGGGGTTGTTACAAGATGGATATGTCAGTATTGTGCAAATATGGGAATGATATTGTCATTAATATTAATATGTATCGTCAAGCATACTCGTTTACAATTGGCACAGTTTCAATTGTTGGGAACTTGATTGATGATGCTATGATTTTATTACCATGGAGTAAGAGTCTAGCTGGTAAGCCAAAGACGAACATAATTGCTTCTAGTGGAGAGTTCAAAAAGGTGACAAACTGTAGTCAATGTGGGAGTATTGATTGCCATAATAAGAGAACATACAAGGAACCTTTAGTTAATAGTTGAAGATATCCATTTGTTTTAAATGTTTACATTACATTTTCCATTGTATTGATATGTTTTATTGATTGAATAATACACCTTTTTTATTTTGGATGTGATGTAATTGATATAAGTTGAGGATATTAGAAGAATTTTTGTTAAATTTTTTGATGTTGGTTAATAGAGAAGAATTTTGCTATGAATAGAATTTCTTTATATACCTTGTGTTCTTGTTAATTGTTCTTAAAGAAGAATTTCTTTGTAAAATTTTTTGTACCAGAAAAATTTTTCTCTGTGAAATTCTAGTAACTTTATAGTAAAGAAATTTCATATTGGAATTCTAGTAATTTCATACCAGAGAAATTCTGATAGCTTGGGTACAATCATAGAGAAATTTCTATGATTTTGGTAACTTTTATCTATCACATTTAATTTGCCCAAACTTTGGTAAAGTCAACTCTATAACATACTATTTTTGCAAAGCATTCAATACCATGAAACAGAGACAAACCACGTCATAGAGGAATTTCCCTATGAATAGAATTTTCTCTGTGTACATTGTTCACACCACTGAAGTTTTGAAAATTGATTCATACTAAAGAAATTTACATGAGTTTTCCTTCAATATATCAAAGAAAATATAATAACGATTCCTAATTACATGGGTCATTTACTAATGCAATGTACAAGATTTGCAAACTAATGTTCATATGATTACAAATATTTACAAATTTTTTCTTATGATATAATTCATTTGTCTTCTTTTGGGTTTTCTTTGACTACTTTTGGTTCTTTAACTACTTTTAAGTCTTCTTCTAGTGTTTTCAACTGGTTTTGTCCATGATCTGCCCACTTCAATTGCAAATCTTTTTATGAGCTCCGTTTGCATCAATCTGGCTTCTTTCGTTGACAATTTTTCTTTGATAGCTTGATGGGTGGTTCTGTTGCCTTTCGACATCGATCTAAGTTTATAACTCCCTTTTTTCTAATGTGTTGTCTTTTGATTTGAGCTCAAAACTGCTTAGATTAAGATGCCCTCTTTCTTTTTTCCATTTTCTAGACAATGAAAACATATAACTATCAATCGACATGCCAAAGAAAGTCAAATACACGAGAGGATAAAAATGTGTGCTCGGCATATAAATTTCATAAAAAAATCAACATGAACAAATACAAAGAAACTCAGTATGACATAGAGAAAATCAACATGGCCACATAAATTACACACACAGACAAACATGCACAAGCGAGCACTAATCAAGTGTGTGATGGCCAGAGAAAATGAATACGCTAGAGAAATTCTATCTATCAAGTGGAATGTAATGTGGCTAGTGAAAATCAAATGCACCAGAGGATAGAAAGTGTGTGCTGGGCAGAGAAATGTCACACACACATACATGAACAAACATAGAGAAAATAAACATGACAAATAGAAAATCAACATGGTCATAGAAATTACACACATAGACATATATCCACAAGAGAATACTAAGCAAATATGTGATGGACAGAGAAATTTCATATCTCGATGGGAAGTGGATAGTAAAATTCAAAACACACATGCACAAACACATACTCAGATAAATTCAAATGCACAAGAATGTACTAAGTAAGTGTATGATGATCAGAGAAATTTTATATCTCAAGGGGCAAGTGTATGGATGTAATCAGTTTGGGACGGTCGGTATTTAGGTGAAATTTTTGCTTCAAACCGATAATGTCGGTTTTATTATATTGAAATTAGAAATAAAATATAATTTAAGAACCAAAGTCTTAACATCAAAATAAAACCAAAACTTAAAACAATAATTTTATTATATGTAAACATCTACGGTCGGTTTTGGTGAAAATCAGTGTGTAATATGTCAAAACTGGTACCGAATTGAAAATCGAAAAAAATAATTTTCAAAACCGAACAGACCGATTCAATATTAAAATACCAACCAAATTAGACCGGTTTGATTTGGTTCAATCGATTTAATCAATTTTTTTGATTTTTCTTACATCTCTAGGCAACTGTAATGTGACCAGTGAAATTCAAATGCACAATAGAGTACTACATAAGTGTGTGATGGCTAAAGAAACTGAACATTGCTAGAAAAATCACACATACATAAATTTCTGTGGCCATTACACAAAAAAATTTAATTAAGGCTTTTAGCCTTAGAAAATCAACTAATTAGGGGTTGATGCTTTTATAAATTTCTCTATAAAAACATTAAAATTTGGCCCCAGGCTTTTAAACAGAGAAAATCAACTAAAATAATGTTTTCACAAATTTCTCTAAAATGGCAGAGAAATTTCATTTTTACAAATTTCTCTGGCCGTCACACAGAAATTTGACCAAGGTTTTTAGGCAAACAAAATCCACTGATAAAGAGGTGATACTTTCACAAATTTATCCATAAAGACAGAGAAATTTGGCTTAGGGTTTTAGCCAAGGAAATTCAACAAAAGTAAGGATGTTTTCACAAATTTCTCTAAAATGGCAGAGAAATTTTATTTTTACAAATTTCTCCAGCCATCACACAGAAATTTGACCAAGGTTTTTAGGCAAACAAAATCAAGAGATCAAGAGGTAATACTTTCACAAATTTTCCTATAAAGACAGAGAAATTTGGCCTAGGGTTTTAGCTTGGGAAAATAAACTAAAATAAGGTTTTGATGCTTTCACAAATTTTCACTAAAATGACAGAGAAATTTCATTTTTACAAATTTTTCTGACTATTACATAGAAATTTGGCTTAGGTTTTTAGGCAAATAAAATCAACTGATCGATAGGTGATACTTTCACAATTTTGTCTATAAAGACGTAGAAATTTGGCATAGGGTTATAGTCAGGGAAATCAACTAAAATAAGGTTTTGATGAATTGAAATAAACTAATTTGTGAATTGAAATCAACTAGTTTTGAGATAATTCTCTTAATATTTTAATTCACATGACACTTTCTTCCCTTTTTATTAGAATTTTATTTGTCATATAGATCCAAAAATGATATTATCATCTAATTCATATCAAAATATATATTTTATGTTATTTATTTTTGTATTCTCAAACAATTTGAATTAATTTTGATCTCTTTACTAAAAAGGTCAGTATAATTATTCTTAATAAAATGTCTGTCATTAAAAAAATTACGGGGATATTACATATCAATATAATGTCAGAAAAATAATTACAAATCAATGAAAAACTTTATTAATATTAATAATTAAAGCTATAAGTTTTTCAGTGATTTTATAATAAATATTTTGACACTACACTGTAATGTAATTTTTCCAAATATTTCACCCGAATTTTTATACAAAATTTTATATTAGAATAATGTGATGATGACATTTTATAACCAAGGGTTTGTTTAGGAAGTGATTTTTTTAATAATTTTTTAGCTAAAATATGAAATGAAAAACAAAACTGAATTATTTGGAAATGACTATTTGGTTTTTCATGTAAAAATGTCTAAAAAAAAGAATGAGAATAAATTTTTGAATTTTTTGTATGATTTTTTTGCCATTTTTAAATTTTTTTGCAGTTTTGCCTCTTACCAAACAACACGTAAAAGGCATCTTATTGAATTCTTTATTGTCTATAACTTTTCAAAGTGGGCTGGACTATTTAGATGCAGAGTAATTTAGATCAAATTAGATTGAACTGAGAAGATACTTGAGGGGAGAAAATATGTATATTTGTCAAGTTGTGCTTTAATTTTTGGATAAAAATTATAAATTAGTGGTTTTTTCATAAAATATTTATAAATTCATAAAAAAATTTATAAGTTTAATTATTAAAATTGATAAAATTGATCACTAATTTATATTTATTATTAAAAACATACACAGAAGTATAATTTTTTTTATATTCTATTTTTGCCCTGGAAAAGTTTTGCAGACCTGTTACAGACATGAGTTAATAGTCTTTCTTGTCACTGTAGAGAGAGACTGAGGGTCCTTCACATCTACACGAAGAGAGAAGGAGAGAGTTAGGCCTATTTTGAAAGATGATTATAATCAATTTTTTGGTGAGTTTTTTTTGTGAGAGAGGAAGTGAGTTATAATCTGGGAAGTGAATTATAACCCACTTCCCAAAATAAACCTTAATATACTATGTGGGATTTCTAAGAAAGAGAAAATAAGAACGATAATATTTATATAAATGAAAGTATTATATTTCATTGTTTTGTTTATAATAATCATTTAATGTTACTGTTTACGTGAATATTTTTAATTAATTATTTTTAAAGCTAATTATTATGGGAACGAATAATATACTATCTTGTACATTGGTTGCATAAGCATAAAAATATCAGTAATGTTAGGTATCATGAAAAACCTTTTATGAAAATAATCATAAAAGTTTTGTGACCCTTAGATTACACTTAGAATAAAGCACCATGCACTAATCAAGGTAATCCAAAGATCATAAATCTTTCATGATCATTTTCATGAAAATTTTTTTATGATTTCTAACTTTTCTTTAAAAATATATATCATTAGTTTTGAATCATCATGTGCCATTACTTTCCTATTGTTCCAAACCAGTAACAACATAGTATAAAATTTTACGAGGCATACTGCTCCACCTTTATTGAGTAGTGTTTGTTTCATTAAAATATGGTGAAATGAAATACTTATTTCATCGGAATAATTATTTCATATTTGATTCACTAAAAATATAATAAAATATATATTATAAATAAAATTATTATTTTTTTATTATAAATAAATGATTATGAGAAAAGGCTTAAGAATTAGAGAAGTTGTTTGGTAGTCTTAGGACATGGTCACATGGTGTCTGAGGTGAATTGTGATTGATTGAGATGACGACATCCATAATTTTGTGTTGAGTGATTGAAAAATATAAAATGACATATAATAAATTGTGATTCAGTGTGTTTAGTTTTAATTTTTTAAAAATTAAGTTTTTTATTTTTCGTATTTTTTTATTTTTAGTGAATATTTTTAAAATTTTAAGTTATTTTTTACTTTTTTAGATGTACTTTATTTAGATATATCTAAAAAGTTAAATATTTGTGAAAAAATATTTTAAAAAATTAATAAATATACAAGAATACACAAAATATACTAAATTTTCAATTTTTTTTTTTTTTATATTTTTAGTATTTAGTGATTTTTTTAAAGATTTTTTTCACAAAAATTATACTTTTTTTTAAGTATATTTATGTTAGGTGTGTCTAAAAATTTGAAAATTACTTAAAATATTAAAAAAATTTAGTAAAAACAAAAAAATAGAAAAATAAAATTATTTGAAAAGTAAAATTTGAAAACAAAAACCAAGCAAAATATGATTTTCGGAGAACTAACATTACACTCCATTCAACTTTAATTTCAATAAATCAAACATAATATTAATGGATATTATGATGTCTGATCTACCCAAAATAGGTAAACACTACAACAGGCAGAGTGGGGTTGTCTACTCAAAACACTCCAAATTAAGGGGTAGAGAGAGAGAGAGAGAGAGAGGCATCTGTTAGAAACACTTCTCCTGTTTCTAGTTTTTCACAACAGTGCAAACTACTTTCTTCTCCCCTTCAATATCTGTCAAACTTTCTTCTCATTTTTAGTCCCTTCCTCCATCTTTTCCTCTTTATCGGATTCAGTCCACGAAGATGACTTCATAACAGTTCCCACAACTAAAACATCTGTCAGAAGAACACAACAGAAAATGAAATGAAGTATGTTTTATTATATGCATCAACTCTCATCATCATCATCATCTCTCTCTCCTTGATCCTTTTGGTGCTTCTATGGGAATGGTTTTTACAGCAACAACATCTGTGTGTTCTTCACAAGAAAGCAGTTTTTGTAAGAGCTCTACAGAGATGGAATATGGAAGGGCAAGTTGGGGTTTTCAACAAACCCACAACAACAGTTCTGATGACTGTAGTGATGGGTTTGGAGAGAACAATGAAACTATTGATCTAAATGAGAGCTTGAATGAAGAAGAGATGATCAAAGATGGGATAAATGGAGAGAGTGTTGGGAAGGAAAGAGAAAATGGTGGGCAGTCAAAGTTGTGTGGAAGAGGGCATTGGAGGCCTGCAGAGGATGCAAAGCTCAAGGAACTTGTAGCTGTCTATGGTCCTCAGAATTGGAATGTTATTGCAGAGAAGTTGGAAGGAAGGTCAGGTAAGTAAGTGAGAGAATAACATATTGCCTACTTAGCTAGCTTTCTTAGCAACTCCAACACTAATGGACATTTTGCATGATAAAAGTATACAACATGTGTTTTGTCTAATTAGTTTATTAGTGTGTGCTTTAACAATACTTACTACTTTTGAAATTGATCTGTCTAACCTTCCACGAGTTTCTAAATATAGCTAGCCTATAGATAATGTGATGAAATGTCCACTATGATGCCTATATTGAAATTTCATTATATGATAAAACTAAGTGTAAATACTTAAAATACCTTTCCGGCATGTTTGGTTTGTGTTTTGAGGTAAAATTTTAAAATTTTTTTTATGGAGAGAGTTTAGAAATTTTTTTGATTTGTTTGGTTGTGTATTTTGAAAATTGTTTTGAAGTTTGGGAGTATGATTTGATATTTTGTTATAGTTGAGTAGATATGTATGAGAGAAAAAGTGATTGAGAAGAAGAGAGGAGAGAGAAAAAATAATTGATTGATGTGTAATAAAGAGAGAAGTAATTTTAGAATTTTTTTTTTTGAAAAAAATTGTAACTAAACATGTTTTTGAAAATTTTCTTTCAAAAATAGATTTCAAAACACAAACCAAACACACTTGTAGTTGGCAACTAGTATCCCAAAATGCTATTTTTTGGCTATGGTGCTTCAATAGTTCATATGCCAACGACTATGATCGGTGATCTCCAACGACTATGATCGGCGATCTACAGTGATTTCCTCGGCGTCCGGTGACTTACCGGTCGAAGATCTGCAAAGGTCAGTGGTTCGAATGTGAAGAACTTGGTTAGAACTCACTAGCGGCGTCTTGATCACTCTCTTAGATATACTATTCATCATCATTCGGGTTAGGCTTTTAGCATCCTTTTTGACCCTCTGTTTGAATCTGGGATTTGTTTTTTGGGGGAAGCCAAGAGTAGCTGGTCCTGCTTCTACTCAGTTAAGTAGTTGTCGCACTCCACCTGTTTGATAAAATGCTTCAGTGAAAATGCAATGGCACAAGGAGGAAACAGAGGCTGGTTTCCGGTAGTGAGGCAGAGGGAAAGAGGTGGTGTTCAAGGTAAGGAAGCTAAGCATGGACTATTCACTTTATTTGTGGATAATTTACCTGCAGCTATGGATGCTAAAACTCTGTCCAAACTATTCAATCAGTTTGGCTTAGTTAAGGATGTTTTTATACCCTTCAAAAGGAGGACAGTGTCAAATTCTAGATTTGGTTTTGTGAGATTTGACTGCCCTGTTGCAGCAGACATTGCCATCCAAAAAGCCAATGGTCTGTTGGTAGATGAAAGGGTGTTAGAAGTCAAAAAAGCTACCAACATCAAGGGCAACAGAGCTGAACAGAGTAGGAGAAGACCTCAGATCACCAGAAGACCTCTTGAAACTATTAGAAACATGGATGATGTTTCATTTACAGGTCGTAGATCATTTGCTGAAGTATTAAAAGGGGTCACTCCCACTGTGGCTGAGAAAACAAGATTGATCATAAAAGCCAATGAAGAGGGTAATGGTTGGCTTTATGATAGTGCAATAGTCAGGCTTAACTCTGAATACTCTACTAGTAGCATTGAAAATGTCCTGAAGCAGAAAGGGTTGGATCAGGTATTGGTCAGAAAAGGGGGAGGAAGGGATATAGTATTAACCTTCAAATCTCAAGAGGAGCTGAAATCAAATATCTGTAATATCAAAGAATGGTTTAAGAATTGGAGTCAGTTTGTGGTAGAATGGAAGCCAGGAGTTTATCTAGAACAAGAGAGATATGTGTGGTTGAGGTGTTATGGCTTATCTCTAAGTCTTTGGAATAAGGGCACATTCAACAACATCGGAAGCTTTTGGGGTACTGTTCTAAGCTTGGATGACGATATTTGCCAACCAAAGTCCTTCTCCCATACCAGAATTAGAGTGGCTACATCTTCTATGGAGATCATTAACAAAAATCTATTTTTGGAGTGCAAGGGTAAACTTCATCCCATTCTTGTGTGTGAAGAACATTTAGCAGATTGTAGCATCATGAAGCATGGTGGTTTGGAAGAGTGCAGCTCCAACGAAATCTGTGGCAGTGGTGTGGAAAGAACAATTCCAGAGGGATGCTACAGGGAGAAGGAGGGAAAAAGTGTGATGGAAGTCAACACAGTTGTTGAGGAGTCAAAGTGCAATGGAGTTTTCAGCGGAGAAGGGGAAGCTTGTTCCAAGGAGGTAGAGCAGAGGTCAGGGCCTAGTGATTGTCATTTGGGAGAGGAGGTTAACACAGTTGTCGAGGAGTCCGTGATGGAAGAGTCAATGCATAGCCCGAAAATTAATGTTGAGCAAGCTTTTACTCCTGGTTTTCCCAGGAGCTTTAGTGGATCTAGAGATGGGCATGGTCGTGGTATTAATCTTGAAGTGGATTTGACCCAAGCGCTAAGTATGAACTTAAATGGGAAGGGTTTTCTGAGCGTAAATCATTTAGGCTCAGGGAGGCAACTTACATCTGCCCCTAAACTCTTGCGGTATGAGAAGAAAAAAAGAAAGAAGAAGGTTCAGCTAGAGGGTTTCTCCAGTTTTGCTAGATTTCATGGGCATAAAGTTGCAGCAAGCAGCAAGCACACCTCTAAGTCTGTCATCTTCAGACCAGCAGCAGCTGCGATAGCTCGTTCAGATCTGTCTGAGGATGTTACTAGCCCAAGCAATCTTCTCCTCAATGAAGCTAAAGCCACTTTACAATTGGGTAAATCTCTTGGCATTAATTTCAATGGAAAAGAAGAGGATGTTCTGAATAAGATGATTGAGTTAGAGTTACAAGACATAGAGAGGTCCAAATAGGAGGGTTAGGTTTAAGAAGGAAGTAGAATGGCAACAAGTAAGCAACATTGGAGCATGTAGTGAGTTCTGTGCTTTTGTTAGATAGCTTTTGGGTGGTGGCATCCAGTTGTTAGTGTTGGTTTCCTTTTTCTCACCATGGCAACAAGTGGTGGCATCAAGTTGATAGTGTTGAGTTTTGTGCTATTGTATTGGTTTCTCACCAATACAATGCTTGGTTTCCTTTTTTTCTCCCTTTTCCTTTCTCATCCTTATTGATGTATTCCTATATGTAATGTATGGTTTCATCATCAATAAAGATTTTCTTTGCTGATCAAAAAAATAGTTCATATGCCATTTTGACATAACTAATATTCTTACAATTGAATCTACTCTTAAAAAATTTCTTGTGATGATAACATGGTTTTTACTTACAGGGCAAATTTGATTTTGCCAAAATCATGCCTCAAATTTGACACAATATTACGGGGCAAATTTGATTTTGCCAAAATCATGCCTCAAATTTGACACAATATTTCAAAACAAAATTTTGGCTATGGTTTTGGCAAAATGACTTTGGCAAGACTTTTGGCTTGTCAAATGGAGATTGTACGAGGAGATTTGTATTTCTAACTTTTACTCTTTTGATTATTAATTCTCAGTTTACAACAAGTTGTACCAAACAAGTAATTGGTCTAATTTTGACTTATTTTGGTTCTTTCTTTGTTTATGTGGATCAATGAGAAGGCAAGAGCTGTAGGTTGAGATGGTTCAACCAGTTGGACCCAAGAATCAACAGGAAAGCTTTCAGTGAAGAAGAAGAAGAGAGGCTAATGTCTGCTCATAGACTATATGGAAACAAGTGGGCAATGATTGCTAGGCTCTTGCCTGGTAGAACTGACAATGCAGTGAAGAACCATTGGCATGTAATAATGGCTAGAAAATATAGAGAACAGTCCAGTGCTTATAGGAGGAGGAAGATAGCTCAATCTGTTCACACAAGATTGGAGGGAGAAGATCCAAGCATTGTGTACAGAGTCACAGAACCACCATCACAACCATACTGTGTCAATCTTTGCAGCAGCAATGTCTCTCTTCCTCACAATGGGTTTTGTGCACTGCAAACACCCGATTTCCACTCTGGTGAGTCTTCTTTGATTCTCTCCTTCCTTACCTTGCTTATGATCTGTTTGGCCCTGTAGTTTGTGCATTTGGGTTTTTGTGCTACTTTCCATAAATTGGTTTCTACTATTTATTGTGTTCAATTATTCTTTTGCAAACGTGGATTGATCCAATCCGTTTTTTCTTTCTCAACTTTTCATGTATTGCTTCAAAGTTTTTGTAGGTATTTTACATGCAAATAATCTAATTACAGAAGATTGTGTCCGATTTTGTGTATTTAAAAATTTTCAGGTTATTGCTTCTATACAAGGATTAATGCAGCATACACTCTCTTTCAAACTAGTTTGGCAATGATTTAAAACTATTTCAACAAAAAAATTTTACGTCTTTGACCATAAATTATTATATGGATGTTGTCATGTGCTCATCCAATGATGTATTATCATTTCTCAACCATTTCTTTCATTTTTAGCCCTGTCAACGTGAATATTATTATTTATATTTTTTGAAAGACAGGATAATTATTGTCATTTAAAAATGAGTGCAAATTTGTTCAAACACTAAAATTGTGTTTGAATTATAAATTTATATAGAGATTTGCAAAGGTAAAAATAAAAGGTGAGATAAAAATAAATAAAATATAAGTTAAATTTTTTCTCTATTTCCATTTTATTTTTAAAATTTTCTATTTAAATTTATGATCCAAACATAACATAAGTGATAAATAAGTGTGAATATTACACAAAAATGTTTGTTGGTCCATCACATTAATCAACATTGACTTCTTCTTTCTGAATGGTTGTGGTTTTGTACTGTACAGGTCCTGATAGCCATGAGATGGTGGACATTTTCAACCAGAACAGGGCTCGGGAAAGGTCAGTGGATGATAAAGAACCAAAAGTCGCTTACTTCTATCCCCAACACCAACCTCCATTGATGATGACTGCAATGCAACAGTCACTTTACCACCACTACTCTTCTTCTTCTCACTGCTCAGTCACTGAACCTTTATCATCACCACTTACAGATGAAGAGTACAGAAGAGAAACCAACCATCTTCAGACTGTTGTTGAACCAACATTCATAGACTTTCTTGGTGTAGGGACCACATGAAATTTAATTGCATGTCCTAAAAGCTGATGGGTTTTTCCAGAATCAGCAGAGAAAACTGTTTTCCAAGAAAATATCAGAGGCCATTTTTAACAGCAAAATATCAAGCATAAAAGCTTTTCTCAAGTCATTTCCCTCTTAGTCGTACCATCTTTTTCTTGTTATACAATTAAGTGTCAATCAACTTTCTCTATATATTCTCTCTATTATTATTTTTTATTGCAATATTAGGATTTAAAAGTGAGAACAAGGACTATACCCAAAAACAGTTAAGTGAATACCAGAAGGATCAAACAAAATGGAACTCGTGTACATAAAAATAAAAAATAAAAAAATTAATATGGGATGGAACTCTTCGCTTAGGAAGTATTCTAAAATTGTTCCCTTGTTCCAGTTTGTTCACAGTAGTTAGATTATGCATGAAGATTCTCAAATGTAGAGATTTTCACTTTTATCTAACGATCATCATTTATAAGTGAATTGAGACACAAGACAAAAAAAATTTGAGACAAAATTCTGTTTGCTTGACATTATTATTGCTCTTAGATGTGGAATAAATTTGGCAATGATGATGGAGTTAACAATGACAACACAAGAGCATGAGATTCTCTATCTCCAAATTTTTCTTCTAAAGGTCTCAAAATATTCATATCAATTGAATTATATTTTGAGATTATTGCATCTCAAGATTTTCAAAAGCTGTGAGTATCTTTGGTACAAAACAAGATAGGACAACATTTCAGGATCTTCATGGGCCTGTAAAATTCAGCCAAAAATTCTGGGCCTGAACATCCTATCGGTTGATGCGTAACCCACCCACATGGGTTGGTGTACATGGATGAGGCCATATATATGCTTAAGGCTTGTTTTGGAAAATTACTTAAATGTTGATTTTTTGATTTTTTTATAAAAAAAAAGCGTGCAAAAAATAAAAAGTTCATATGAATCAAAATAGGTTAGAAGTTAAAACGAAAGTGACTTTTTACTGACTTGTCAAAACTAAGGGCTGATTTGGCATAGCCTAAAAAAGGTAAAAAGTCAAAAAGTTACTCAAAAAGTTAAAAAGGTATCATTATTCATCCAAAAAAAAAAATTTTAAAAATCAATTTTCTACAAAAAGTACAACTTTGAATTGATGTATGTGCAGCTGCTGTGCTGCGGCTGTGGACAAAAATGAAATGATTGGGTGTGATTTTCACACACTGTTGTTCGGCCCGTGAGGGTCATCACGGGTCCCGTTTTGATAATCTGAACCGTTCAATATGTAGACCTCGTCGAGTACTATATGTCTGTAAAAAATCACATTGATTGGATATCGATAACTATATGATCAAATCAGTTATGTACAACAAATGGATGGGGTTATAATTAATGATTGAGAAAAAACAAATCTGATCAGATGACTATCGATATCCGATCAATGTGATTTTTTATAAATATATAGTACTCGACGAGTTATACACATTCAACGGTTTAGATTATCAAAATGAGACCCGTGATGACCCCCATGAGCCGAACAAAACTGTCCAGTGTAATGCCGAAAAGTAGCCAATAATTTCCTACTCCCATTCCACTTGTGCAGGTTGTACGGCTGTGGCCCACACCTCTCTAATCTTCTCCTATACACTTCTTTATACAATTTTTTAATATACATTTTTTCATAAAAAGTCAAAAAATTAACCTAAACATCCATATTTTTTTCTCAACTTTTTAGTCCAAAAAGACAAAAAGTGCACTTATTTAGGACACCCCAAACAAGTGAGATTTTTTATTATTATTCAAAATTCATTTAATGTAACATAGACATATATAAACAAGAAAAATAGAATTTAATTAGTGAAATGATCCATTTTTCATCAATCAGTTCAGTTTGGTAACTCAAAAATAATTGGCTCGAATTGGCTCAAAACCCAAAACGACGTCGTTTTGGGTTTTTTTTTTTTTTTTTTCTTTCTTTCTTTCTTTCTCGTTTTTCTAAAGAAGAAGAAAAAGAAAAAGAAGCAGAAGAAGAAGAAAAGGAGAAGAAGAAGCTGGATCTTCATCAACACATCATCATTAGCAAACAACTTTATTTTTTTTCCCCTTCATCTTCAGATCCAGATCCACAGAAAAAAAAAAAAAAAAAAAAATCAACAACAACACCTTCATCAATGCATCATCATCATCAACAACAACAATACCTTCATCAACATCATCATCAACACATCATCATCAGCCAATAATTTATTATTATTTTTTTTTACCTTCATCTTTAGATCCAGATCCACTAAGAAAAAAAAAAAAAGAGTAGAGAAAACAGAGAAAGTGGCCTTTGGCGATCACCACCATCACTGTCTTCTTGTCGTTCTCCTCTTTCTCTCTCCTTCTTCTCTCTTCCCTTTCTCTTCTCTTCTTTTCTCTTCTCTCTTCTCTCTTCTCTCTCTCGTCTGTATTCAAAAGCAAAAAAAAGGGAAAAAAAAAAAAAAAAAACCCAAAATGATGTCATTTTGGGTTTCGAGCCGATTCGGGTCAATAATTTTCGAGCTACCAGATATTATTCTTTCACCAATTTTCAATAACCATAAACTTGAAAATCCTATGTTCTTTGTTCATATACATGTCTATGTTACATTGAATGAATCATTAAATTATCATTGAAGGCCCACTAAGAATATATCAAAAAAATTAATTTTCAAAGACCCCCCTATGGTCTCAATTTAATATTTTTTTTTAAATTTAAAAGAATCTTGAGTCACTACGGTAAATTAGCGTACCCCTAGTGAAACTAGTGCGGCACGCTTATCTTCTCGTTGTTGTTGTTGTGGTTTTTTTTTTTTTTTTTTTCACTTATTTCTCTTTTTTAAAACAAAATTTTTAATTATTTTAGCATTTTCCCACTTATTTCTCCTTTCTTGAAACACAATTTTTAATTATTTTAGCCTTCTCCACACGCCCATATGGTCTCATGCTACTGCCTCACAATTCTTGAATTTCAACTGTTAGTAATTTCTCGAGTCCACAAAAATTGTATTTCAAAAAAAAAAAAAAAAAATTAAAAATTAGTTTGGTGAAATAAAAAAAAAATGGCATGTACATTTTTTTTATTTTACAAAATTTTCTAAATTCTTTCAACAACAAGAAAGTTTATTTAACTTATTTAGGAAAAATAAATAAAATTATGAATTCCTCCTTTCTCGCAATCCCTTGCTGCGAAACAACTACCTCTCGAGGCCCACTACCACACTACAAGAAAAGGGGCTTTATAACATGGAAGCATTTGCGACGGCATCACTTATCGTTTCAAAAAGTGATTTTTTGGGACGATACCACTTGCCGTTGCCAATAAATGAGTTTTTAGCAACGGCACCGCTTCCTGTCACAAAAAAGCAACTTTTTTGCGACGGTAACAACTGCCGTCGCAAATAATGCGCATTTTTTACGACGGTAACCTATGTTGTCACAAATAAAGCTGTTTTTTGCGACGGCATGAACTACAGTCGCAAATAAGAGAGTTTTTTGAGATGGTAATAGGTGCCGTCGCAAAAAAAAAAAAAAAAAGACTGTTTTGATGAGACTACATTAGAAGTATTAGCGACGGCAAAATGCCGTCGCAAAAAACTAAAATTTTTGTAGTGTTTCACCCATTTTTTCATCTTCCTATCTCTCTCTCTCTTCTCTTTCTCTTTCTCTTTCTCTCTCTCACTCATCTCTTTCTCTCTATTTGTCTATGTCTCTCTCTCTCTCTCTCTCTTCTCTTCTCTTTCAATCGCTCATCTCTCATTTCTCTTAATCACTTGTCAAAAGAGAAAAAAGTCAAAAAATGAAATGGGCCTCTCTCTCTGTCTATCGCTCATCTCTCTCTTCTCTCTCTCTTTATCTCTCATCTCTCTCTCTTTCTCTCTCTCACCCATCACTCTTCCCTCTGGCTCTCTCATCTCTCTCCGCTCTTTATCTTTCTTGCTTATCTTTCTTCTCTCTCTCTTTCTATGTCTTTATTTATATCTCTTGTTCATCTCTTTTGCTGTCTCTCTTTCTCTCTATCATCTTGTTTCTCTCTCTTTTTTTCTCTTTCTCGTTCTCTCTCTCTCTCTCTCTCTCACTCATCACTCTTCTCTTTGGCTCTCTCATCTCTCTTACTCATCTTTCTTCTCTTTCCCTCTCACTCTCTCTATATCTCTTGTTCATCTCTTTTTGCTGTCTCTATCTCTCTCTCATCTCTCTTTTCTCTCAATCGTTCATTTCTCTCAATCACACTCATCTCTTTCTTTGAGTCCATTGTTGTTGAAAAAGGAAAAAGTCAAAAAATGAAATGGGTTTCTCTCTCTCTCTCTCTCTCTCTCTCTCTCTCTCTCTTTGTCTCTTTCTTTCTGTGTCTCTCGCTTATCTCTCTTCTCTATCTCTCTCACTCACTTCTTTTCTCTGTCTCTTTTATCTCTCTTTGTCTCTCTTGCTCATCTCTTTTCTCTCTTCTCTTTTTTTTATGTCTCTCTCTATATCTCTCTTGTTCATATCTTTTTCTCTTTCTCTCGTTGATTATCTCTTGTTTCTCTTTCATTTTCTATTTCTCTCTCTTCCTAGCTTTCATTGTGTAGCAAAATGGGCACGGAGGTTTTTGGCAAAAAAATGAGTTTTTTTTTTGCTATGGCAACCTTTCCCCATCGCAAATACAGGTTATCGGCGATGGCAATACCTCCATCGCAAATAAAAAAATTACTAAACGAGTTATGGATTCATTGTTTAGGGCCTATTTGGTAACCATTTCGTTTTCAGTTTTCAGTTTATATTTACAAAAAATTTACAAAACTGCCATAAAAACTTGTTTGATAATTTTTTTGGTTTATAAATAGTTGTCTCAGTTTATAAATTTGAAAAAAAATTGTAAACTCAAAAAATGAGTTTACGTTGGTTTTTAAACAGACATTTAAAAATTTGACTAATAATTTTTTTTAATTAAATTTTTTTTTCAAATATTTTTTTTAATTGATTTTTTTTCAAATATTTTTTTCCAATCAATTTTTTTTTCTTCAATTATAATGTGTATGATCCCATTGTCATAAATAATAAAAAAATAAATATAAATATTTTAGACCTGAACAAACATGTTTTTAAATTTATATTTTAAATTTTTTTTAAACATTTTGTTCAAACCAAACCACGTGGTTCACACCGCATATCTAACTCTCCTCTTATTTTCTTCTTTTTGTTTTCGTTTTCCTACTCTATCTGAATTCCCCCCCCAATTCTTTCCCCTATTTTGTTTCTCACGATCTAAAATCTCCAATCCCCAATCCCCTAAACAAAAAATTCTCAAATTAAACCCTAACAGCACTAAACATCTCATCGTATTCACAAATTGGTAACCAACATTTGTCTCACTCTTGCTCCTCCACCACGCCGATCGCCATCGCTGTCGCCTCTATTAGCCTTGCCTGTCGCCGCTGCCACTAATAGCCTTGCTAGTCGCCGCCGCATTTTCTCCGCTTGCCGATTTGGTACGTACTTTCTCTTTGCTCTCTTTCTACTGTCTCTTTCCCTTGTTCTCTATTTTGGGTTTCTTTGTAGTGTTTTTTGACAAAATGGTTCTCCAGATTTGGACCTTTTGCTTCTTGATTTGGTGTTTCTGTGTTTTCTAGGGCTAGAAAGAGAAGATATATATATTTTTTCCCTTGTATTGGACACATGGTTTGTAAAGGGTTTTCAATCTTATTAAAATCTGAGTTTTGTAATAGATTTTGAAGAGATATATTCAAATCTGAGTTTTGAAAATCGCTGTAATTTTTTTTTTCAAATCTGAGTTTTTTTTTTTTTTTTACTTTATATTTTTCTTAAAAAAAAAAATGCTCTGCTTATTTTTCCTCTCTATTTTGTGTGTTGATCAAATGATTCATAATAATTCTAGAACATCAGGTGAAGATGATTTCACTTTGGGGACCTAACTATGGCACCCACTAAAACACCAAACAAATGTTATGAACCAAAAAAAAAAAAGTATCTGAGAAAAAAAGAAGCAGCATGTTATATATGTGTTTTAAGACCCACATTCAACAATGAAACCAACCTTCAAAAAAAAGTATCTGCTTCTCAAGACCCACCTTCAACAATGAAACCAAGACCATCTCTGCAAAATGAAATTTCTCAACAAGTATTTCTTCCTTCTCATCTCTTTCTCTCTCAATATGTGTTTTAATTTTTCTTTGTCCAGTCTTTCTGTATATTACATTATTTGTACTCATTAATTTGTTTTGATTTATAGGTTCATGTTGAGTGGTAATCATTTCCTTTGTAATCCCAATTTATTTATTATTATTATTTTTTTATTTTTTTATTATATTTTTTTTTTTTCTAGAAGTTCAATTCTTTGAAAGGGTTTTGCATTTTATGCTCTAGAAACTCAAATAATAAGGACTAGTTATAGCTGGAGGTCCCAAATTTTCATTTTATCTGATTTTCGTTGGTTTATTTTTAAGGCTTTAAATGGAAATAAGTTCTGTTAGTTTAAATGGAGTATTGATTATGTGTTTCCAATGGAAAAATATATAATATTGGTAGATAATGAGTTAATGTCATAGCTAGGGTTTTAAGCATTTAGCGTCCCATGGAAATATCATTATTTATTTGGGGTTTCTAGTAGTTGAGATGTGAATATAGTAAAAACCAACTGGGTTTGAGTTAGGAGATTGAATATAAGGAATTTGTACAAAACATGAAATAAATGAGTCCATGGAAGAACAAAACATAATGGGCATTTACTAAATTGAAATCAGGAAAAACTACAAATGCTTCTTTCCCTACTTGCCACGGAGATGTTTAGAGTGTTTAATCATGATCGAAAGCAACGCATTTTCTTTCTACATTCTTTTTTGTTCGTTTTTTGAATGTTGATATAGTTGTTTCCTTAATCAGAATTTGAAGAAGTTATTGTGTTCAGCCATGCTTACTTTAGCTTATCAAAGAAAATATTGCTTTTGAAGATATTTTTTTCAAGATACTATAGCACATATCTTTCCATCAATGCCATTGAAACTATAATTCATCACATTAGCTAATTTTTCACAATACAATTAAATCATGATGAGTATGGCACCAACTAAACATTGATGCTGAAATAATTTTATAGTTTTACAATCTAGTTCCAACGTAGCTATTATTATTTTTCAATTTATAATATTTTTATTTTTGTAATATGATATATCATATCACAAGCTTTGTTCAAATAGCTGTCATATTCCAAATTTCAATTTTTTTTGCTTCTCTAATTATAGAAAACTTAGCAGATCGATTTGTTTATTTCTCCCATGAAATGATTAAGTTCACGATAACTATTAAAACAACTCTGCTTTAAGCACATGCATATTTATAGTAGAGCAAAGTAATTTTCATTATTGATTTTGGTTAATTTGTCATTTGAAGTTCACTTGCATATGCATGAAATAATTTTCTTTGCCAAGAAAATACACCATCAGATTCATCAAAAAGGAAGCTGATTGAGTCAGAAATTTGTGTTAGCTAAATTTCCCTTCCTTTTTGCATCTCCATTTGATGCAATTCAATTATTTTGAGCACATATATAAATTGGAACTTGAGAGCTGGCCTAAATAATATGCATTTTGGTTAGGGTTGCTGATGAAAATTTCTAGCCTCTACCTTTAGCTTTTTGGTGTTAATGAACACTGCATACTCCATACAGGAATTAAAATAGATGACCCTTACATGGAAATAAGGATTTGTGTTGTTGATTAGAAAACTTAAGCTTCTGTACAACTAATTTCCAAAATAATCCATGTTTTTCAACAAAAAAATGGAGTGTGAATGTGAGTTATATAATAGTTCCTTCCCATTCTTAGCACCGAATTTTAGAATTGGATCAATTGATGTGTATTCTTTACCTATTCATGCTAATCTGGTTAGGTCTTCCAATATTTGAATGTATTCATCTATTCATACTCAAGATAAATGTTTCAAACCAGTTCAAATCAAAACCAAACCACTATACTACTTGCGAGACGATATCATGCTGCAACTGTTGTTGATGGAGAAGCCTCTTAGTGTTTATAAGATTCTTATTTTTATTTTTTTATTTTCTTTTTTTTTTTTTGATTTTGAGTACTTTGGTCTGATTCTTCCAAACTAACATTGAGGAGTTCTGGGTTTTATTGTAGCACGAAACTTGGCACACATGACCGCCTAGGCACGAGAGACTTGTGGAAGAAGATGGGACTCGAATTGAATTCCTGGTTTGAGAGTTAGAGCCGGATTTCACTCTTAAGAAACAAACTAGTTTCTTAAGAAACTTGAAATTTGAGGTGTTAATGCCCCAAAATCACCAAACGACATCGGAGTAGCACGAAACTTGGCACACACGACGGCCTAGACACGAGAGACTTGTTGAATAAGACGGGACTCGAATCAAATTCCCAGTTTGGGAGTTAGAGCCAGATTTCACTCTTAAGAAACAAACTAGTTTCTTAAGAAACTTAGAATTTGAGGTGTTAATGCCCCAAAATCACCAAACGGCGTTGGAGTAGCACAAAACTTGGCACACACAATCGCCTAGGCACGAGAGACTTGTGGGAGAAGACAAGACTCGAATCGGATTCCGGGTTTGGGAGTTAAAGCCGGATTTCACTCTTAAGAAACAAACTAGTTTCTTAAGAAACTTAGAATTTGAGGTGTTAATGTCCTAAAATCACTAAACAACGTTAGAGTAGCACGAAACTTGGCACATAAAACCGTCTAGGCACGAGAGACTTGTGGGAGAAGATGGGACTCGAATTGGATTCCTAATTTGGGAGTTAGAGCCGGATTTCACTCTTAAGAAACAAACTAGTTTCTTAAGAAATTTAGAATTTGATGTGTTAATACCCCAAAACCGCCAAACGGTGTCGGAGTAGCACGAGACTTGGCACACACAACCGCTTAGGCACAAAAGACTTGTAGGAGAAGACGGGACTCGAATCGGATTCCCGATTTGGGAGTTAGAGCCGGATTTTACTCTTAAAAAACAAACTAGTTTCTTAAGAAATTTAGAATTTGAGATGTTAATGCCCTAAAATCACCAAACGGCGTTGGAATAGCATCAAACTTGGCACACACGATGTCCTAGGCACGAGAGACTTATGAGAGAAGACAGGACTCGAATCGGGTTCCCGATTTGAGAGTTAGGGTCGGATTTTATTCTAGGCAAACTAGTTTCTTAAAAAATTTAGAATTCAAAGTGTTAACGCCCCAAAATCACCAAACGGCGTCGGAGTAACACGAAACTTGGCACACACGACCGCCTAGGCATGAGAAACTTATGGGAGAAGACGGGACTCGAATCGGATTCTCGGTTTGGGAGTTAGGGTCGGATTTCACTCTAGACAAATTAGTTTCTTAAGAAACTTAGAATTCGAGGTGTTAACGCCACAAAATCACTAAACGACATTGAAGTAGCACGAAATTTGGCACACACGACCACCTAAGCACAAAAGACTTGTAGGAGAAGACGAGACTCGAATCGAGTTCCCGATTTGGGAGTTAGAGTCGGATTTCGGTCTAGGCACAATTATTTACTTAATTATCTTTGTAATTGTATAGTAGTTAAATTTTTATATTTTTTGTAATTAACATATTAACACATAATTATATTGTCATTAATTATACTTATTTTTTGTTTTCACATATTTCCCGAGTATGAGTTTGCTTCTTGTAGAATGCATGTTTGTGAAGAATGCGACTAATTTTCATTTTTTTTACCCACGAAGAATGATGAGCAAAACTTATAATTTTGGTTTATGTTATTTTGAATTATGAACAACATTATGTATTTAAACATTATATATGTATTATGGAACATTAGATAGTGGGGTAATTATGTTGATGTGTAGTTATGAATGCAAGAATATTTTTATTATGGAGAAATTATTTTTTTTATACAGGAATTTTTATATTATTATGAAATTATTGGTTTATTTTTCAATTGTTTTTCATTTAATACAGGTAATTTTAATATTTTAATAATTTTTTATTTTATTTATTTTTTATTTTTATTCTTATTTTTATTTTTGCAATGGCACCACACTGTTGCAAAAAACAAGTAATTTTAATTTTTTAATAATTATATTGCATTTTTTTTTTTTTGCGACGGCACCACACTATCGCAAAAAATATAGAACCATTGGCGACAGTGGGCATGCCGTTGCAAAAAAAAAAAAAAAACCATTCGCGACAGCATTTTTTGCAGTCTCAGAAAAAACTTTTAGCGACGGTGAAACGGTGCCGTCGAAAAAGGTTTGACTTTTTACATGTTATATGCAACAGTAAATTGCCGTCGCAAAAGGTAATAATTGCTGTCGCTAAAAAAAGGCGACGGTATGATGTTGTCGCTAAAAGGTTTTTGCAACGCCCTCTGTTGTGATCCCCCATTTGCCGTCGCTAAAATTTTTTTGAAACGGCATTAAGAGTATTAGCGATGGCACCATACCGTTGCAAAAAATCAAAATTTTTATAATGCCACCAGTAACTACCACCAACCACCGACATCTCTTTCCAAAAAACACACCTGCATAATAATTTACAACAAAATCTAACATTATTTTATTTTTAAATTTAAATTGTAATTTGTTAACCATTCATAAATTATAACGAAAGAGACCTCTCATGTGCCTTTCTGTTTAAGGATGTGGGATATTGCAAACTTTCTCCCACCGCGTAATGCACTACAAGGCTGTTCTTTTGTAAAGAAAGTTTACTTCCCTCTTGTAGTAGCCGATGTGGGATTGTACTCTAGACCCACAGATTATAGACTCACCTAATATATTATATATAATTTGCAACAAAATCTAACATTAATTTTTAAAATAGTAATTTGTTAACAATTCATAAATTATTCATTTAAGATTAAATCATTCAACCAACGGAGCTAGCTTGATATGTCAGAACTATTGAACTTAACACGTATGTCGATAGTATGATTTAGAACCACGTCTAGTGGTAGCGGCGGTAAAAGTCATTTTTAATAAAAGATGTTGGCCGAAAGTTGGTTTGAGTGGTAGGGTTGTTGGAGGTCACCAACAATAGTGGCTGGAGGTTGGCGTGACCGGACGGTGCAAGAGAAAGAAGAAAAAAGGAAAAATTATTTATGAGTCTTATTAGGGAGACTTATACTATATATGGTCTTACTAACAAACTTATGTTCCCATAAGTCCTGTGAGAAGTTTGTTGACACATTTACCCTCAATATTAGTTGTTAATATCATAAATAATAATAAAATCATATATAGGAAATTGAATATTACCATAGATCATATCTATATAAACGTAACGTAACGTGACACCTGTAAGTAACGTGACACCTATGATCTATGACAACATTCAATTTCCTATATAGGACATTCAATTTAAAAAAATAAAAACTCATTAAGTTTGCGAAACGTAACGTGACACGTTACGTTACGTTTATGTAGGTGTCACGTTACGTTTATATAGGTGTCACGTTACGTTACATTACGTTTATGTAGGTGTCACATTACGTTACGTTTATGTAAGTGTCATGTCACGTTACGTTTATGTAAGATCTTGTGGAATACATTCTTAGGACTTGAGACTCTATAAAAAATTACACAGGACTGAGCCTAATATAAGTGTCTGAAAAAGGACTTATAAATAAGTCTCCCTTATATTAAGTATATGGAAGAAGAAAATAAATTTGACTATAATATTACAAAAACATTTTGACTACAAGATAAAAAAACACAAAACTCAAAAAAAAAAAAAAAAAAAAAATTCAAAAATTAATTTTGAAAACTTATAACCAAATAAGTTTTAAATTCAATTTTCTAAAAATTATTTTTAAAACTTAAAACGAAATAAGTTTCAATTTTCAATTTTTTTTTTTTTTTTTTTTTGAAACACAAAACTAATTTCAAAACTGAAGCAATTGCAGCGTATATAACTAGATGGAAAGTAATTGAAAAGATAATGGAACATGAGAGACAATTGATTTTTTTATATTTAATTTTTGAAGATATAAAAAGTAAAAAATAAAAAAAAGGGAAAAATATTTATAAGTCCTATTAGGGAGACTTATGCTACATATGGTCCTACTAAAAAATTTATGTTCCCATAAGTCCTGTGAGAAGTTTGTTGACACATTTACCCTCAATGTTAGTTGCTAATATCATAAATAATAGTAAAACCATATATAGGAAATTGAATGTTACCATAAATCATATCTATATAAACGTAACGTGACACCAATGATCCATAACAACATTCAATTTCCTATTGAATGTTACCATAGATCATATCTACATAAACGTAACGTAACGTGACACCTATATAAACGTAACGTGACACCTATGATCTATGGCAACATTCAATTTCCTACCATAGATTATATTTATATGAAACGTAGCATGATACCAACATAAACCAGCAACATTTTCACATTCAATTTAAAAAAATAAAAACTCATTAAGTTTGCGAAACGTAACGTGACACGTTACGTTACGTTTATGTAGTTGTCACGTTACATTTATGTAGGTGTCACGTTACGTATAGGTGTCATGTTACGTTTATATAGGTATCACCAATGTTTTAAAACCGAACCGGTGAGCGAACCGGAAAAGGGATCGGGTGGACGGGTCACCGGTTCAACCGTCGGGTTGAACTGGAATCGAACCGTGACGTAATAAATATATTAAAATTATATTTAAATAAAAATATAAGTAACAAAATTATAAATTAAAAATATTAAAAATATTAAATTATCTTAAATATTTGTCCTAATATTTTTTTTACTGAAAAATATAATAATATATTTTTGGAGGTATATCAAAAATTTTGGAGGGATATCAAAATTTCAATATTCCCTCCAATACATTTGATTGAATCCCACATGGATTTTTTGAGCCTTTTTGAAAGAATTTTTTTCTTATAAATAGGTGAAGACTTTCACAATAATTTCATCAAGTTCTTAATGGCTCACCTACAGAGGAATTTTCTCCACAGCGAGGTCTCAGACAAGGTGATTCCCTATCTCCTTTCCTTTTTAATATTGTGGCTGAAGGGTTGAATATTTTAATGAACAGAGCCTATGAGAAAGGTATTATCAAGGGGGTAAAAGTAGGTGTAAATGATGTTGTGATTTCACATCTCCAATTTGCCGATGACTCCATAATTTTCTGTGAGGCACATTTGGAGCAAATTGTGTTTATAAAGCGAGTACTTAGATGCTTTGAAATCCTTTCTGGCATGAGGATAAATTTCCATAAGAGTGTGGTATGTGGAGTTGGAGTGGAAGAGGAAATATTGGAGTCTTATGCTGACATCTTGAATTGTAAGGTTATTGGACTGCCATTCAAATTTTTGGGTTTGCCTTTGGGAGCGAATCCAGGGAGGAAATCTACTTGGAAGCCAGTTCTTGATACAATAAAGTCTAGGTTGACTGGGTGGAAGAGAAGGCTCCTCTCTTTTGCAGGTAGATTAACGTTGATCAAGTCCGCATTATCTAATCTTCCGATCTATTATCTGTCGCTGTTTAGAATGCCTTGTGGTGTGGTTAGAGAGATTGAGAGGCTTGAAGCTGCTTTTCTTTGGGGTGGAAATGATTTGAAGAGGAAGGTTCATTTGGTGAAATGGACTGAAGTTTCTAAAAGTCTGAATCAAGGTGGGTTGGGAATTAGAAGATTAAAGGATGTCAATGCAAGCCTACTTCTTAAATGGTGGTGGAAATTTGGAAGTGAAGTAAATGCCCTTTGGAGGAGAATGTTGTGTAGCAAGTATCTAATTGAGGAGTTTCACTGGCTTCCACCTATAAATTCATCTGCTAGATGTTCTAGAATATGGGGGGATGTTCTTGCAGTTGCTAACCTGAACCAACCACTTGTGGAGTTCTTTGTGGAGAAATATCAAATTAAGGCGGGCAATGGGAGTAGAATCAAGTTTTGGTGTGATAAGTGGGTTGGTAGTAGTTGTCTTAAAGATGAATTTCCTAGATTATTTAGATTGTCAACAGTAAAAGATGGCACATTGTCGTATTTTGCTGAGAGGAAATCCAGCTTGGGGGAGTGGAACTTTTGTTTCCGGAGGCCATTATATGATTGGGAAAAGGCAGAGGCTAATAGGCTGGCTGCAGTGCTGTTGGTGACCCCTTCTCTAGGCCTGATTGAGGAAGACTATCCTATTTGGAATGGATCTATTGATGGCAAGTTTAAGGTCTCAGATATTTATCGGTTTAGTGATTCCCTCTTGGGCCCGGCTCTTCAAATTTGTAAGTTTGTGTGGAATAATGACATTCCCCCCAAAGCTCAATTCTTTGGGTGGTTGGCCTGGAGGAATAGAGTGAAAACTGGGGTCTTTCTAAAGCATATAGGTGTTCTGAACAGTGAGGCTTCGGTGTTATGTGTATTTTGCAAAGTGGAAATTGAATCTGCTGTTCATGTATTATTACATTGCCCATTTTCATGGCAGGTGTGGTCGGATGTAATGTCTTGGTGGGGGTGTCTTTGGGTGGTGCCAAGGAATATTGATGGGTTATTTCATTGGTGGATAGGGTGGACTTATAAGAAGTTAGCTAGAAGATTGTGGAGAGCCTTGCCTTGTATTATTCTTTGGTCCATTTGGAAGTTAAGGAATGACTGTTTGTTTAATGGAGTGCTACCTTGTGCAGTTGAGGTAGGGGAGCTGATAAAGATCAGGTTTGCTTTATGGGTCAAAGCTTCTGTAAAAAGGTTCATGTACTCTGTCTCGGATATAATCATCAATTTGGCTCAGATTAAGGAATGCATTTGAGGAGTGCCATGGTTGTGGACTGGTTTTGGTATGTTTGGGTGGATTCTGGACCTGTTTTTGCTGCTGTGGGGCTGTACCTGTTTGTTGGTTTTGATGCTGTGTGGCTGAGTATGGTGGGTGGATTCTGGACCTGTGTTGGCCTCTGCTTGTAGCCGTGTATCTGCTGTTGTGTATCTGCTTTGACTATTTCTGCAGATTTTGTCTGGTGTGAGTAGCAGATTCAGGAGGTTGAGGTGTGGTTGGTCTGATGTAATCTGGGTTTCACTGTTATGCTTGGCTGAGTTATTTGTTGATGTATTGGGTGGAGAATTCAGTTGAGTTCAAATCAGGGGAGAATACAGCTGAATTCGGCTCTGTCTGGATGCTCTAACTGTTGGTCTTGCAGCAGCATTGGTTGTGATGCACATGTGAGGAAAGAATCAAAATCAAAAGCATCAGAAGAGGGAGTCTCAGCTGAGCAACTTTCATTTAAGTTGCCACAAAAGTATCGCGACAATTTATTCATAATGGTGGAGGGTGGTGCAGGCTGCTGGTGGTGTTTGCTCTGGTGGTTTGCTGTTCTGCTGTATTGCTATGCTGTATTGGTGTATGTTGCTGTGTTGAATTGTGGTCTAACTTGTGGGCTGAATTGTGGGCTGAATTGGGCTGCTGTGGCTCCATTGTTTCAGTTGTTTAATGGCTGCAGTCTAGTTTGTGTTGATCTGTGAAGGTCTGCGGGTTATTTTGGCTGCTTTGCATCGGTTGGTTTTTGGCTGCAGTGTAGGACAGGCTTGGCTGCAGTGGGCTGATATTTTGGTTTGCTTTTGGTCTGCTGGTTTATTTGTTGTTTCTCTTTTTTGTTTTCTTCTTTTGGGTTTGGTTCCTCACCTACCCTGCTGCTCTTCCTTCTCCTTTTTTGATGTAATCTCTCTTCTTGTTTGGTTTTTGCATCAATAAAGGCTCTCTTTTTGCTGATCAAAAAAAAATATTCTTATATTATATGTATATATATATATATAAAATAAGAAAGAAAGAAAAGAAAGAAAATAAAAAAAAAAGGAAGAAAAACCCAAATAAAAAAAAAATTTCCGAGTCGGACAACTTGGCAAACCGGCTCCGGTTCGCCGGTTCAACCGCCGGTTTTCCCGGTTCTCACTAAATACACCGGTTTTTAGTTTTGGCCAGTTCAGAGGGTGCATCCGGACCGGAACCCTGACCGGTCGACGGTTCAACCGGTCAAACCGGCTAGTCCGGTCCGGTTTTCAAAACCATGGGTGTCACGTTACGTTACATGTATGTAGGTGTCACGTTACGTTACGTTTATGCAAGTGTCACGTTACGTTTATGTAGGATCTTGTGGAATACATTCCTATCTAAATAGGACTTGAGACTCTATAACAAATTACATAGGACTTAGTCTAGCATAAGTGTCTAAAAAAGGACTTATAAATAAGTCTCCCAAGAAAAAATGACAACTTTTTTTTAAATAAGTGAAATTATTATTATTATTATTTTGTTATTATAATAATTTACTAAATTCTGTAAACAAGTTTTTAAAAATAAAAATAGATATCAAACAATTTTTTATTTATAGTTTTTAAATGTTTTTATAAATATAAACAAATAACTCTAAATTTAAATGTTACACCCAAAACAAAATTCTGAAAATTCAACCAAATTTTGTGATTATTATTTTTTATTCACCAGTTAAAATATTAGGTTTGTGCATATTGACCCACTTATGAAGAAAGTGAGGAAGACGTCTCAAACGACGGCAACGGCGGCGGAGTTAGGCAGCAGCGATGGAAACGACGTTAATGGGGACGATAGATTTTCAAGCAGAAATTGCTTTCCAGGCTACATCTTTGAGCAGATCGATAATTTTTCCTGAATTGTAACTGTTTTTGTTTGGCGAATTTGTTTTTTGTTGTTTATTTTTTGTTTTGTTGTTCGGTTGGGATGGCTCTTTGGGGTCTTATTTATGTACTGTTGTTGTTTCATTAATATAATATTTTCCATGTTCTCAAAAAAAAAAATATATATATATATTTTTTTTAGTTCAAATTTTAAGTCATAAAAGGAGATTTTAATCAAAAGGCCAACTTGATTATCATACTAGCAAACATAGATAGAAAACATACAAAGTACTAACAAACATTTACAAAAAACACATCTCCATAAATTTCACAAACTCACTAAAATCAATGACTCCATCCCCATTTTCATCAAAACCACTGATCATCCTTTTGCAATCCTCCAACTCTGAAACTTCATTCAACCCCAAAACACAGAGAATTCTCTGCAACTCTGTTGCATCTATGAACCCATCTCTGTTCTCATCAAACACATCAAATGCTTCTTTCACTTCTTCCAAACAGGGCTTCTCTTCATCAAACAATGCCAAAACCTCTTTAGCACCAATCATGCAACCACCATTTATGTCACATGGCAAGCCTAGTTTGTTCATCACCATGTTCAGCTCTTCACTGCAAAGTTGCACATCAATGTGATTCTCATTAAAGCATTGTTGGTTCACTGGTTCAGTGTTTGGGGGTTTGATGTTGTTCCAAGGTTTGCATTTGGTGGATAGGGTTTGGAGAAAGTGTTTGGCATCTGAGAAAATTTTATGCAGTTTGGTGTCAGGGAAGACAATTGTGAAGAAGAGTTGGAGACCAGATGAGGGGGTCATTGTTGGGGTTGACTCCATTTGGGATATGGATTTCTCGATGACTAAGAGAGGGTGATGCAAGGAACTAATGGTGGTGGTTATGTATTTATAGAATCATACATGTAACGAATTGGCTTTTCTTTGAAAATGTCTTAGATTTTGCATCTCCTTCACCATAAGGTTGATCTGTGTTTTCCTAGAAATGATTGTGATACGGCAGCACTAGTGTATTTAAAAAAAATTAATTACATATTAGTTGTAAACTTTACCAGTATTAATAAATAAACTCACAAATTTTTAAATGAATCTCTAATTATTTTTTTGAAAATAAACTGAATAGTAATTTTTCCTTTATCTTATAAGTTGTAAACAATCTAACAAAGAGTTTCAAAATAAAATAAACAATTCTTATAAACTGTATCAAACAAAACTGAAAAGTAATTACATAAAAGTTAATGTTATACGAATAGAAGTTTATACTAAAATTTCACATTTATATGGTATTTTCATCACGAAGCAAAACACATATCATTGTAATTCAAATTTGTTAAAATGTTACTATGGTATCATTTTATGTATAAAATTTTGTAGATAAATTCTCTTTTCTGATGAAGTTGGAGTCTCCCAAAAGGCAAGTATGAAACGGGCCGCAACAAATGACTTCGAAAGTGATAGAACACATTCTGAACTTTCAATGGAATTGCAAAATGATTTCTATAATGCTTTTTTTATTATTATTTAATTATTTTTTAAGAGTAGTGCAAAATAAATAAATAAATAAATAACGCCTAAGAAAGGAATATACAGTGCAAAATGTGGTGTCGAGGAAAATCAAGAATCTTGACGGAAAAAAGAGAAGAAAAAGAAATCTTGACCGAAAAAAAACCAAAGAAGAATCTTGTTGAGTTAGCGTCACCGTCACTTGAAGTGGAGCACAAACAAGAATCTTGACGGGAAAAAAAAAAAAAAAAGAAAAGAAAAAAAACCCTATTAAAATGAGGGCAATTAGAGTGGGGTTAAGCAACTTTAATGTTATTTTTTATTTTTCACTAATTAAAGTATGAACAAAAAAATGTAAATCAATTATGCCTAATTTAATTAATTATCATAATTTTTTTAAGAGCTTAGTTTTTAAGGACAGGTCATATGTTTAACTCTCTTTAGGAGAGTTGAATTGAGAGAGTAAGTATTTGGTACTTCGTAAAGGTTAAGGAGATTAACTCCCATAGGTGTTAATCTAACAACTAACAGTTAATTTTTGCCGATAAAAAAAAACGCATGAAAAAAGTATAGTCTTTATTTTACCTAACTAATTTTTTATTTATGTGCTCCAACCTTACATTTTATTTTATATATTTAATCATAGAAACTAGTTTAAAGAGCCTCCAAGACTATCTAAATGTAAATAACTTGTAAGAATCTTGTTAAAATAGTTATTGCAATATGTAGTCCGATGGAGAGAGTAAAACTATGTTTAAAAACAAAAAAAAAGTGTATAAAATATAATTATTATTCATATTTCATCGATATTTTCTTTATTTCTTTTCAAATTTCTATTCATATTCATAAATCAAATATCTATAGTCACAAACAAGGTCACATAGGCTAGGCTAGAAACTCTTCTTGAAAAGGTGAGAGCTTACAAAATCTTAAGCTTGTTGGAGAGAATAAACTCTCTATTAAGTTAAAAAAACCTAGTTGTAACATTTTTATGAAATATGCACTGTCTTCTCGTTTCACGTGAGGTTGTTTGTTGCTTTCGCCCTAACTCTCGGACTGAATGTTTTTTTAGTGCCAGGATTTTAAATTTGACTTGCATGTTTTGATTTGTTGGCTTACTCGCCATCTTTCTTGTGTTCATGTATTTGATTGAGAGATTTAAAAAAAGATTTAAATTGAGAAAAAAAAATTACGGATGAAATTAGGTATAATATAAATTTATTTTATTTATATTTCATATTCTTTTTTTTTTTTCTTTTCAAATCGCTTCCCTCCCAAACAAACACAACTTAAATGTGTATCAAGTACATTATAAAATTTATTTTTTTGATATATTAACTTGCTTACCTGCCAAAAAGCAGTCGGTTTGTTCTATTTTAGTTATAAATGATTTTATATAAAAATTATGATTTTTTTTTTTTTGGTGGTAAGACCCTATTTGGTATGTTAGTTGATAAAAATAAGACTTAGGCCTCGTTTGGGAACAGACTTTTTTAGTAATTTTTTGACTTTTTAACTAAAATGTGATGTAAAAAAAACTAGTATGTTTAGGATGACTTTTTGGCTTTTTACAAAAAGATGTACAAAAAGTAGAGAGAAAATAGAATCTTTAACTTTTTGGTATGAGTTGTTGGCTTTTTGATTTTTTTAGTAATTTTTTGACTTTTGGACTAAAATGGGCACTTGCCAAATGAAGCCTTATTTTAGTTTTATTAGGAATTTTTGATTTATTTTAAGTTTGATTCAATTTATTTTTTATTTTTTTTATTTTTACATTTCTCATTAACTAAGATGCCTTTAAAAATTAAATTATTTTGGGCAAACTTAAAAAAAAAATTCTAATAAAACAAAAATAAATTGATTTTTTCTAAACTAAAATAATCTAGACGAAAGCACATGTTATGCCTATTTTAATTATAAATGGTTTAGATAAAATATAGGAAAATGCTATAGATCCCAAACAAATTACCAAATAGATTACCAAACCTCTCACATGGGTGTGGGACCCACACACATGTGATTTGTGTGGGTCTCACACCCATGTGAGAGGTTTGGTAATTTATTTGGTAATTTGTTTGGGATCCCTAACATCACTCTAAAATATAAGGTAATCTTGAAATATTATTTGACATTATTTTTGTAGTGCTCTCTGTGCGAGGGTAAATTTTACATTGTAGAATGAATCAATTCTCCGTAATTGAACTAGACTATCCAGAAATCAAGATATGCGAGACAAAGAATTGAAAATGTATAGAAATTGTTTATAATATTATTTTTCATTGAGATTAATAACTAAAACATATTTTTCCGTCATTTTTACTAAATGGAAATAGACACACTTTTTCTCTTTCCATTTTCAAATTCATTTCTAAATCCATAAATCAAACACAACATTAAACTTGTAAGTGAATTAAATTTCATTTAATGCATTCAATTTTAATTGCTAAAATGAATCAGTGGTGTTACAAACACTAATTACCATACCAATTAGTGTACCAACACATGCTATAACATTATAATTTCAAAACTATGGACTCAACCTATTATATAAACTACAAAAATTCAAAGCTAATAAAACTATGTTACATAACCCGTTAATACACTAATTAGTATGTATAACTTTATTCAAAATTAATTATCAAACAACCATACTAACATAACTACACAAAAAATATGACAGAACAAAAATATTACTATTTCTAAAAACACTTCTCCATAAATTTCACAAACTCACTAAAATCAATGGCTCCATCCCCATTTTCATCAAAACCACTGATCATCCTTCTGCAATCCTCCAACTCTGAAACTTCATTCAACCCCAAAACACAGAGAACTCTCTGCAACTCCGTTGCATCTATGAACCCATCTCTGTTCTCATCAAACACATCAAATGCTTCTTTCACTTCTTCCAAACATGGCTTCTCTTCGTCAAACAATGCCAAAACGTCTTTAGCACCAACCATGTAACCACCATTTATGTCACATGGCAAGCCTAGTTTGTTCATCACAATGTTTAGTTCTGCACTGCAAAGTTTATCATCATTGTGATCCTCATGAAAACACTGCTTGTTCATTGGTTCTGGGTTTGGGGGTTTGGTGTTGTTCCAAGGTTTGCATTTGGTGGATAGTGCTTGGACAAAGTGTTTGGCAGGTGAGAAAATTTTATGCAGTTTGATGTCTGGGAAGAGAATTGTGAAGAAGAGTAGGAGCCCAGATGGGGGGTTCAGTGTTGGGGTCAAGTCCATTTGGGTATATGGATTTCTTGATCACAGGGAGTGATTGATGCAAGGAATTAATGGTGGTGGGTTATGTATTTGTAGAATCATATGCGTACTGACTGAGCTTGTGTTTGAACATGTCTAAGATTTTACATTTCGTTCTACATTTCGAAGTTGTATTTTCCAGGAAATGGTTGATATGTGACTCTTTATTTCCTTGATTTTACATAAATTCTCTCCCTTCAAGACTACGTATTTGCCTAGTAAATGATTTGTTCTTTTATCAGACGTAATATTTAAGTTTGAGTCTTATTATTAGGTCTTAGCAGTCTCTTAAAAAAGAATAAATGGGCTTGTTCACTGTTGGGCCTAACTCGAATATTCAAATCATTCCAGGCTCTCTAAGAAAATCATTCGTATAAAAAAATTAAAAATTAAATTGACTAGATAATCATGGTCGCATGATATTATCCATTTGTTATGAAAGCAATGCAAGATAAATATAATTTCAAGAATAGATAGTCCATTATTTTGAACACAATGTAATTTGATGATGTGTTTATAATTATTTAATTGATTTGATATTTTGCATGGATAATATGTTAGAATAACTATACAATATAAATGATTCAAATAATTAATATGTTTCAAAAAATAAATATTAACTACAACAATGACAACATGCTACATAAATCAATAAAAAAATGTAAATGAAATTCAGTCAGTACCGTTGTCTTTCACAAATTGAACTACTATCAAATTATAAGATTTCTTATTAAATGATAATATCGTGAAATAATATAATTATAATTAATATTTATTGGTAAAAGTATGGAAAAGTTGTTAAGGGTCGGCAAGAAAAAAAACAGTATGAATTGTTCTAGCCGGCAAAAAGACTTCGGAAATATTCCGAGCTTTCGATGGAATTGCAAAATAATTTATAAGCTTGAATGCTTCCAATGCTTCACTTCTACGTTATGTTTATTTATTTATTTTAAAGTAGACTAGTGGTATTGAAACTGAATTCCAGCTCATTATTGTCACAGGTAGTGTTGCAATTTTCCTATGACAAAAATGGAATTCATTGCTGTTTATAATTTTTTTTTTTTTTTTAAATTTTAAACATTTATGTTAGACTATTTGACATAATTTCTGCTTATTATTTGTTAAGTAAAAATAATTTAAATAAATTTAAAAAAAAATTAATTATTTAAAAGTTAAGTAAAAAGTACTTTTAATTTTTATTGATTATCAAATTTTAATTTACATTAAATTACACTAAATAGGTACTCCATTAAGTCCTAATTAAGATTTTTTGGACTTTCAAATCCTATTAAATTTTTAACAATCGGAATTACTATTCAAATAATGATTATTTATCATTTATAATTATCTATAAAGGAGCATGATGATTTGACATTTATTTTCATTTTTAAAATTTTAAAATATCAACTTTCAAATTGAAAAAATTTTAAAAAAATTATGTGCAAAAAAAAAAATAAAAAAACTGAATTATTTTTTGTACAAAACTGAAAATTTTGTATCTATAAAAGAGTATGATTATGGAACATTGATGCACAAAACTGGAAAAAAAAAAAAAAAAAAACCTTTAAAAATGAAAAAATTGATAATGTTCTCTATTTTATTAGATAGTTGAATCGAATTAAGAAGTAGAATGATTAAAACGTTTAATCTCGTACTTTTTTTTAATCAGTTGATGAAACAATTATCTAGAACATTACTATGCAAAATTGATAATATTTTTAATTTTAAAAATTAAGAAAAATTGATAATATTTTCTGTTTTACTAAATAAAACTTTATTAATTTAGAAAATCTTAAATAGAATCTAAATTATCATAACATTTATAAATAAAATTTTTAGATAATTAACTGTAAAATTATTTTAAAAAAAGTGAAAGTCACGTTCATGTTCGGCCACATAAAGTTTTATTATTTGACGTGCACCAGTCTACATTTGCTTTGCAGCTATTTAAATTTTCAACAATGATTCATCTCCCTTTTTAGGACCCCCTTTGGACCTCCTCTCTCTTTCATTGGTCACCTTTTCTTTTTCTTTTTCTTTTTTTTCCTGCTCCTCCAATCACCTCTTGCCACGTGGCAAGGGGGTAAAGGGGTGACCCCCAAAGGGGGTCCCAACCTTTATTCTTAAATTTTATTTAGAATAATGTGCAGGACCCCCTTTTTAGGACCCCCTTTGGACCCCCTCTTGATTTGATTGGTCACATTTTTCTTCTTTTCTCTTTTTTTTTTCTTTTCCCTCCAATCACCACCCGCCACGTGTCAAAGGGGTGGTAGGGGTAGTGATTTGAGGGGGTGCCAATCACCACTGTTTTATTTAACAAAAAAAAAATTTGGTAGAAATAAAAGAGGAAGAAGTTTCACTTCATTACCGATAATGCTGCTCCTCTCTGCACTGAGAAGACTAAAGTCAAACAAAGGTAATTCCAGTCTTCGGTGGTCTTTTTCCTATTTTCCACGGAAAATGTTGAACATCTCCAAGAATTTTTTTTCATAATTCTACCCACAGTATGGAAAGATAGGTGTGAAACTTTTATTTGTAAATTGGAGAAATTTTTTAGTATGGATGCTTTGAAAAGAAGGTTAAAAATTAATTTTTTAACTTTTTTAAAAAAATGTGTAAAAAATGTAATATATGATATAATTTAAAATAGATCAAAAATTAAGAACTCTACGAAAAGAAACAAAATGACATCACAACATGCTGAAGATTGGGTTTTTGTATACAACAATCTTCGTCTCCTATCAAGGAGAAGTTAGAGATGGCAATTTAAACCCGGACTGATGGGGACCCGACTCCCCGACCCCGATTTGTGCGGTTTTTCCCTGAAAAATACTAGGGCTGAGCAATAAATCTATGAAATCCGTGATCCGATCCAGTCCAGTCCAGTCCAATCCGATAGGTTTAGATTGGTTTTTTGAATCCGTGGTTCCGTTCCGGATTGAAGAATTAAAAATCCGTAGTCCGCGGATTGGTTCCGGATTGAACCCCACGGTTCCGGATTGGAACCGATCCGGACCGTATACAAATAGTCTATATTTTTATTATACATCCTCCCCCATAGTATCTTCTTTTATTCTATATAAAATCTAAACTCAAACATAAAATCGTATAATATCTTCTTTTATTACTTTTGTTTGTTAGTTTTTAGTTTTAATTTGTAATGGTCTAAATATTTATGGTAAAACCAATTTTCTTATGGTTGTTTAGATTCTAGAACAGTATATCGGTATTATAGAAAAATATGTTGCTATTGTGAAACTAATATAGCGCTTTATTTATATTTTTATGAAATTAAAGTGTTATATATATATTTTTGTTATTTAATTATGTGAATCCGTGATCCTAAACCGATCCAATCCGTATTTAAATGGATTGGTTCGGATTGGTTCCATGATTTAAACGGATTGGATTGGTTCCAATTTTTCAGGAACCGTAGATAACGGATTGGTCCTGGTTTTACCCCAATCCGGTCCAATCCGGACCATGCTTACCCCTAAAGAATATCCCCGACGGGACGGGGACAGGGATAAGTGTCCAAGCCCCGTACCCGGCCCGGCCTCGTCCCCGCCCCCTACCCCGGTTTATCCCCGAAATAAAATTACCATTTTACCCTCTATATATATATAAACCAAACCTCTTACACTCTCACACACACACACATGCCTCTCAATCTTCTTTCTCACGGTCTCTCTCTCTCTCTGAAACCCTCACACCATCACCGACTCCCTTCCTCCCTCCTTCCTTCCTTCCTCCCTCCGCTGTCTTCTTCCTCCTCTCATCACCGCCGACTCCTTCCCTCCGCCGTTGTCCTCTCCTTTCTCCCATCACCGTCGATCTGCAACGATCATCATCGTCGACTCGAGATCTGCAACGATCTAAACTGAGATCTGAGCTTTGTTCAATGAGCTATGGATCTGGATCATGCGACGGAGGACAACGAAGCAATGACGGAGGAGAGCAACGGAGGAGCAGCGACGAAGGAGAGTGTCGGAGGAGCATCGACCGAGTTAGGGTTTGGAGATGGGGAGAGAGAGAGAGAGAGAGATTGTTTGGTTGCTGCTGTGTGTATGATATATATATATATATATATGCAGAATGTATTTTGGTCACCTACTCTCCTTTGATGAAGTATTTTTTTATTTTATTTTAATTTTTTTTTGCAGATCTTTTTTTCAACCCGCTGGTCTTCAATCCATGACTACCTCTGCGTTTCAGATCTTCAATTTCATTTATATATATATATATATATATATATATGTATCATCTCATTGATTTTTCAATATATATAAATATAGATTAACTTGTATGTATATAGCTATGTATATCATCTCATTGTTGTTGTTGATTGTTGATGTGGTTGTTATTGTTGATGTTGTTGTTGTTGACGAAGAAGAAACAGAGGATCATTGCTAGATTATTATTATTGTTCATCTCAGATCTAACACATATTCATTGTTGCTGTTGTTCTGTTTTTCTTTTTTTTTTTTTTGGCCCGGGGGAATTTCCGGGGTCGGGGAAAACCGATCCTCATTAGGGGACGGGGGCGGGGACGATGATAGGTCCCCCGTCGGGGATCGAGGCCGGGGACGTGGTAATTTTCACCATCAGGGATCGGGGATCGGGGACGGGGACGGGGACGGTGATTCCCGGCCCCGCCCCGCCCCGTTGCCATTTCTAGGAGAAGTCAACAGTGCATTGAAGGAGAATCCAAGTTATGGGATATTGGTGGAGATGCTTTTGATTCATTAGAGGGTGCAGGCTTACTTGAAATTGCAAGTCTTTCTCTTGATGAACCAGATATGGAAGCTGTGATATTCACTGATGAAGGGGAACAAGTTGAAACTATTGACTTTGAAGACTCTTAACTTCATAGGAATCTTTCTTTTTTTATCAAGTGCTCTTTTGCTTTAAGTTTTATTTTTATGTATGTCACATTACTAAAAATTATTGAAGTTTTATTTTTATATATGCTACATTACTAAAAATTGTAAAAATAATATTTTTTATGAATTTATTCCCGCCGTATCCGTATCCTACTTTTTCAAATTTTGTCGCATCGCCATATCCGTATCGTATCGTATCGTATCCGTATCCGTACTTCCTAGCTTCTCTTTCTTCGCATGGATCCCAAGAAGCCATTTTTTTCTCTCTACTCGCTTTCTCTCTGCAAAATAAAATTTGAAGAGGCCAACTTGAGATAGATGGAGCCATTGAAGAGGTCAACAAGAAAAGAACCATCCCGTGCAATTTATCTATATTGCTTAAATAGAATACTTCTGCAATTTGATGTGAGATCTACTTCTATTACTCACTGAACCCACCATTTTTGAAAAGATAAATCCTCATTTTATTTTTAATTTTTTTAACCAAAAATAATAGCTACCATTTCTATATGTAGAGTTCGATTTTCTCATAACTGATTATGTAAATCTTCTACACCATTACAAAAAGTTTTATAAATACAACAATGGATTTCTGTATTCGAAATCTACTAGTCTATTTTAACCCATATTATATACATATATATATATATATATAGTTTTCGAAGCAAAAATACGATTCATATAGAACCTTCTTTCTTCAATTTCTTCTCCACCATTTGAATCCATTGCACATGGGATCTGGGTTGGTTTTTTTATTTGTTTAATTTATGATTAAAAAGTCTCGTTTAAAATAGATTTTTTAATTTTTTTGACTTTTATGAGAAAAAAATAAAATAATTATAATGTGAATGTAGTATTTTATTTTATTAAATTAAATTTTTTATTTTATTTTATGTGACTAAATTAGCCCAATAAGTATGCCAAACAAAGCCTTTGATTTGAGTCAAGCAGCCTATCAAGGGTGCCAAAGAAATTCATTTTGTGGAAGAGGCCAACTTGAGGTCAAATTACTTCCACGAAATTTTAGTTGAAAAAAGATTTGGTTAAATTACATGACACCTTTGAAGTTCCTATCTAATACAAATTCTCCTTAACATTTGCAAAATTACATTGCACACCCCCTATCATACTTGGCCTCTATTTGGGAAGAGGCTTTTAGGGTTTTTTTGGCCTCTATTTGGGAAGAGGCTTTTAGGGTTTTTTTGGCTAAAATAGTTACAAAAAATAAAATAGGCTTTTTAGTCCAATAAGACAAAACATCACATCCAACTCATAATCATTACATTCTTTCTCTTACAAAAAAAGTTAAAAAAGCTCTGAAACCAGACTTTTTAGCCCCAGGCTAAAATAACTAAAAAAGTCAAAAAGTCAAAAAGCCAATCTACTTCCCAAAGGACATCTCTTAACAGAGATAACAAAAAATAGATAATGACCTTAATACCCTTCCTTGAAATAATGAAATTACCAAATTACCATCTTCTTTTATATGCCTATGTACATTCCAGAATAATTCTAGTGGTGGAAGCTTCCTAAATTTGTTTTGAACAATTCACCATTAAGCCATGTCCATTAACCTATGTATACTTGCTGGTTCGGAGCAAAGAAAAAAGTCACCATTTTTATTTTTATTTATTTTTTTATTTTTTTGTGTGTGTGTGTGTGTGTGTCTTTATTGATTTTTTTAATAAAAAATTTATGTTAGATTTAAAAAAAAAAAAAAAACTTTTTCAGTTTATCTTGTGTATACAAATTTAAAAAGTTTAAAAAAATTAAAAGACAAAATAAAAAAGACAAAATAACTATATCAAAACCCCACTAATTTTGGCTAATTTTTGTCTTTTCCGAATTTTTTTAGAATTTAATTTTTTTTTGTTTTACAATTCGTCTTGTTGAGTAAAATTTAGAAGTCTAATTTTTTTTATAAAAAAAATTCACTAATTACAAAAATAAACCAATAAAAAAAATACCAGAATAGCAAACATTAATATTCATTTTTAAACCTAGTCGCAAACACACACACACACATATATATATATATATATATAGAAAAAAAAATACAAATCATCTGTTTCAAAAATGATTACATACACATGAAAAAAATTTATTACTTTAATAACAAAAAAAAATTGTAAACTTTATTATTAATCTAAATTTTTTTCCAAACCATACACTGATTTATATATCGGTTCCGATAGGTAGCTCGAATTTGGAGGCTCGAATTTGGCTCGAATTCGGAGAAGAAGAAGAAGAGAAGAAGAAGAAGAAGAAGAAGAAGAGGAGGAGGAGGAAGACTGGAGGGGACATAATCACAGAGGGAGGAGGAGGCGGAGGCGGGGCCGGAGGCGACAGCGGTGGTGCTGCGACGATCTCCTCTCCTCCTCTCTCTTTCTCCCTTTCTCCTCCTCTTTCTCTTCTCCTCTCTTCTTTCTCTGCTCTTTTCCTGTGTTCAACGAAGAAGAAGAAGAAAAGAAAGAAAGAAAAGGTAGAAAAAAAAAAAAAAAAAAAATTCGAAACCCAAAACGACGTCGTTTTGGGTTTCGAGCCGAATTCGAGCTACAAGTCATTTTTCTTTATATATAGACACACAACAATTATTGTACACAAACACTCACACATAACTTCATTAATTTTTGTGGGTTTGCTAGTTCCGTTAACTTTTGGGGCTTTATTTTGGGGAAAAATGTTTGGGACCCCCATAAAAGAGGATTCTCATGACCCCTATTGATGTATTGACCATTGATGTGTTTGAATTTTTTTTGAAAGTTGTGTCTGGCAGTGGCATGAATGGTTTAAATCATTTTGGGGGTTGTGAGGGTTGTGTTTTGTAAGGGTCTCTATCATTACTGTTATCTTGGACCAATTAAAAAATAGTGGTACTTTTAAAATTTAATTACTGATCAATGGAAAACTTTATGATTGTATAGTTTAATGTATGGAAGATTCTATTTTTACATAAAACTTGATAAGAATGATGTGATAATAGTATTTTTGCAATTATAAACCAAAGCGATGGACATTTAGACTTTCAATGAATGGTTATTAATGAGACATATCATTCTGTATGAGTTTTTTTTTTATATAAAAATTCTATTTGTATAACATTATTCTGAATATATAGTTTATTATTAATTTAAAAATATTTTTATAAATCTACAGTGAACTAATATTTTCACTTTTATTTATGATGTTTTAATCAAAATTACAAAATGAGTTTTTGTTGCAGGTCTATGATGATCTCAATGTGAAGGGGTTAATAATGGTAGCAGTTTGGGTAAGGCAAAGGCAGGGGTGGGGGTGGGTCTCAGGTTTGTTTTTGGAAGAGGTGATAGAGAGATGATGGAGAGGAATATGATAAATAAGGATAAAATAGAAATTTAAAATTTTTTGATTGTTTACCTCAGCATTTTCTGTTAGTGGATTGAACAGTTAATTAATGGAGGGGTGAATTCGTAATGTGACTCTAAACTTCAGGGAGGGGAATACGATTTTCAGAGTGTCAAAGAACTATTGTCATCGGGCCAAACTTCAAGGTGTCAATGTAATTTACCCAAAAGATTTTGTAATGGAGAAGGTGAAGGGTAGAGTGGGTACGAGAGAGGGGAACAGATAAGAGAGAGGAAGGTGTGAAAAAAAGAAAAATAAAAGTTGCTGCTGAATACGTGAGGACACAGAATTTTTCCGTTAGGTGAGTCAATTGCTTAGGAGCAAGGGTCAGAGTCTGTGATGTTTCGGTGGAGAGTTTTTTTTGAGTTTTTTTTAATGTTGTTCATATTATAGAATTTATTAAATAGATTATTCACACAAAAAAAAAAAAAATGATTGAAAATTTATAGTTTTATAATAAGAACACATTTGTTTTTTAAAAGCTAAACGGTTAACATTATCATAATTTTTGTAAAATAATTTAAATCTGGTCATGGGGTTACAGATTTCTGATTAATTTGATTTTTTATATGAATGATATACTCAGCGAACTTTATAATATGAACAGTTCGAATTATCCCCTATTAGAGCACCACAAAGCCCGTCGCAACAAGATCCCTGAATCCAATTGTTTATGCAATGTTTTCTGACAATGGTCTTGGGACACCCTTATGTGGTGTGCCGAGGGAATATGGCCTATGAATTTCTGTTGGATAATTAAAAAATATGAGAGACATAGTAAATTGTGATTAGTGTAGGCATTAATAATTTTTCGTCTGTAATTTGTTAGAAGGTACCATGTATGTATGCTAGTCTGGTATTCTATTCGTATTCAAAAATTTCTCCAATAATTCACTGTCCCATTTTCTTATCATATTATCGTGGATAAATTTGTGGTCAAATGTATTACTCTTTTTCCATACTACAGTCAAACAAGGACCCTTTTTATTATTATTATAAAAATTGATTTGTAAATATAAAATTTATAAAAAGAAAAAAATACATGCAAAATGATGAGTGAATGACATTTATGAAGTAATTATGATAATAAGTGTTTAATTAGAAATGAGTGGATCACGCCGTCATTATGCATGATTTTTATTTTATTATTTTCTTTATATATCATTATATTTTTTATGATTTTTTTAATACTTTAGTATAAAACAATATATATAATTCCCATCTCTAAAACATAAAATAAAAAAATTAAGTTAAATGAAGAAATAAATAAACCAAGGATAAATTACACTCACCTATTTCCCATCTATAAAACATAAAATAATTTTTTTAAATGTAAATTATAAACACACCCCTTGAGATTTACTTAAATTATAAATTACCCCTATTATTCTAAAAATTACATTATGTCCCTTAAGGTTTCTAATTTTATAACAAATATGCCCTTTTATTAATAAAATATCAAGTTAACTAACAGTTTTTAATAATTTTAAAATTTTATTTCACTTAATAATTCAAATAATTTTATTATTGTATAGGTGGATAGTTAGAAATTTCACTTTTTTAATTAATTCTGTTAAATAAAATTTTTTGACAATGAGGTATTTATAATTTTTCAAACCACAAAAGATAATTCATATTTTAAGCAAACCTCAAGGGGTATATTTGTAATTTATCCTTTTTTTTAAAGATAAAATGAAGAAATAAGTAAACCAGGATAAATTACCCTCAGCTCTTCTAAGATTTAGAAACATTGGTTCTAGTTTTCAGAAAACAATTTTTAGAAAATTTTACTTTTTTATTTTTTGTATTTTAATGTTTGCAATAATTTTTTAAATATTTTAAGCAATTTTTTAAAAAAAATTTCAGACATGCCTAACATAAATACACTTAAAAAATATAATATTTGTGAAAAAATCTTTAAATACCAAAAAAATACCAAAAAAAAAAAGAAAAAAAAAAGAAAAGAAAAGAAAAGAAAATTCAGTACATTTTTCATATTTTTGTGTATTTATTAATTTTTTAAAATATTTTTTCACAAATATTTTACTATTTAAATACATTTAAGTAAGGTACATCTAAAAAAGTAAAACAATTGCTTAAAATTTAAAAATATTCACTAAAAATAAAAAAATACGAAAAATAAAAAATAAAAAACTCAAATTTCTAAAAACTAAAATCAAACACACTAATTAATTTTATACTTTTAACATAATTATATAAATCGTTTTTAAGATTTTAACTTACATAATAGTTAGTCTATTTTTTAAGAGTAATTATCGGTTTAGTCTTAGTGATAGGAGATCAATATAATTATGTAAAAAAATATTAAATTTATTATATTTTCTTCAAATTTAAAAAAAAGAAAAAAGAAAAAAGGAATGTAATTGTTGGCGGTATAAATTGTATAAGCCAATCACGATTCAACACATGGTATGAGAAGGACAATTTGGGAAAGCAATATAAATCGCCAACCATAGTCAGACACATATCAAATAATGGGTCTGCATAACACTGGAATGATCAAGAGATATAAGATGATGTGGCCTAACGGTTACTCACAAGATTCAAATTCAAAATCAAGAGGGAAGCCTAACTGCAGACATAGCATAGTGGAGCTAAGTGTAAAGAAGCATGATAAGCGATTATGGAGGAATGCTTTGACGGTTAGAGGCTCATTTCGACCGTTATCATTGAGAAGTATAAATAGCAGAGAAGGCCCCAGAAAGAAGTCCCAAGACTCAGATCCAGAAACCAGTCTTATCTACTTTATTTATTTTTTCAGTTTTTACATTTCTTATGCTTTACATTTCTGTACTTCAAATTCTTGTATTGCACTTTATTTATACGAGTAGTTTCAAGTAGCTTGTTGCTGTAAACCTCTACGAGGCTGGATCAGATCATTGTAAGTTTTTCATTTTTACTTAATAAAATGCTGCAATTGTTCTTCATTTAATTACTGTTTACTAAATTCTCCTAAACAAGCCACCAGTAAAAGTCATCTTCATTGAGATTGAAAGAACTGAAACACAAGCGTCTGATAATTGGTTAGCAATTAATCTTCTGTAAGGACTGATTGATCCTTACTAGCACGCTTTTTATTACAATATTAACCTTCGAAAGCCAAAAAAGCCAACATATATTTTTTGGCACGCCCAGTGAGACTAATTGAAATGGTTAGACGTAGGAGACAAGAAGAAAATGAACGTTTGGAAGAAGGTGTGGAAGGAGAGGTAGAAATACCTAATCCAGAGGATAATGTGATAACACATCCTGTGGAAGTTCATATCTTATCAGAACCTATAGTCAAACAGACCAGCACTTCGGAGCAAGTACCATATGTTCAAAATATTGGACGAGACCATGGAGTTGGACCATCCACTATTTCATCTACTCAGTCAATGAATCCATGGGGAGGCCTAGTAGATGCCATGGGACAACAGTTAATGAGCACAATGGAAATATGGGCAATATCCTTTTATGGATCGGATGCATACCCATCAACCAACTAACACAAGACATATAGAGGAAATTTCAAATGTCCCTCAACAAAAATTGGCTAGAGATAAACAGCCTATGCAAAATAATAGACATACTAATGGTCAAACTAGTAATCAAAATTATGAAAGACCATCACCTTAGTCTTGGTATGAGCCTCTTTCGAAGCCTATGACAAATCAAAATGCCTCACTACTTAACAATGAAAATCATACAAATTGATGGATCTGGGCCAACACAAGAAAATGGCATAAGGATGCTTCCAAAACCTATGTTCGAAGCCATACCTGGCACAAGGGGGTTCACTAATCCTTTGTTCAAATTTGTACCCGAGGGGTTGGAAGGGTTTTTTGCGACTGGAAGAGACACAACACCTGTTTCAGCACCTTTCGTAGTTCCTTTCGCAGGACAGGCTCAAAGAAATCAACCATACCCACAACAGCAGCCAGCACCACAGGGACAGCCAGTCCCAAATATACCTCTCTATGGACCAAGAAGACCTCAGGCACAAGGTTGTCCACCAAATCTTGTGTTTGTTCCTCCAGTGGTGGTTCAACAAGCACAAAATATGGTTCCTAGGGATCAAATTGCTGATATTGTTAAAGAAATGTGTAGACCTATGGCTCGAGGGGTTCAAACTCTTGTGTATAGGAAATCATATCCAGAATGGGTAGATAGGGTACATGAATACCCAAGAGGGTTTAGAATACCAGACTTTGTTCTTTTTTATAGGAACGGAAACCAGTAAACGGTAGAACATATTGCTAGGTTCGCTGCCCAGTGTGGTGAATTTACCAATAATGATTACATGAAGTTAAGACTTTTCTCAAATTCTCTAACTGGGGCAGCTTTTGTATGGTATATTAACCTTACTTCTGGCTCTATCCAAACTTGGCAACAAATGGAGGAGGCATTTCATGCCCAATTCTTCCAAACGGAACCAGAAATTTCTATGGCAGATTTGGCAATGTTGAGTTAAAGGCCTGACGAGAAGGCTGTTTAATTTATTGCCAGATTTAAAAGGGCACGAAACAAGTGTAGTATCATTATACCAGAGCCTGAATTTATGAGATTGGCTCAAAATGGTTTAGAGTTTAGGCTTCGAAAGATGTTTGGCTCAACTAAGTTTCGAGACTTAGTGGAATTAACCTATAAGGTGTCTAGATATGAATCATTACTTGAGGAAGAACAAGATCGAAGTAATACATCATACAAGATGTATTACAGAGATTTTAATTATGAGATTGATGCAGCGGAAATCATAGGAAAAGAGTATGTGATATGTGAGGCGTTAATTCATAAAGACACTACAATAGACCAACAGTTTAAAAAGAAAGACCTTCATAGGAAATATTCTTTTGATTTAACGAATGTAGATGATATTTTTGATCATTTGCTTGCAGCTAATTTCCTAAAGTTACCAAAAGGAGTCAAAATTCCTTCTCCATAAGAACTTAAAGGAAAAATGTATTATAAATGGCACAATTCTTGGTCTCACTCAACTAAAAACTGTATTGTTTTTCGAGACATAATCCAAGAACAGATTTGAAAAGGGAGTCTCAAATTCCCAACTAAAGCAGAGAAAGTTATGGGGATTGACACTAATCCATTCCCACAAATTGGAGAAGTTACGGCCAATGTTATTGTGCCATACTTTCAAAACTTATCCTTGAAGGAATTGGAAGAGGTTAATGTGCAGATGCATATTGCTAGTCAGACTACTATCAAGAAAGATGCTAGAAGTTCACCAGCGAATAGGCAGGGCTTTGCAAACCAAAGGGAAGACTCTGATGAGAAGGCACTGGATGATGACTCTTTAGAGGCAACTGTCATGCAAAGAATGTGTCCCAGATGCAGGTTGAGCTACAAATGGTTGAAAGGGCTCCCGATTGATGGGAGGCAGTATTACAAGGATGTGTAGAGACGCCCTAAACCAACCAGTGCCTATAATAAAAGGCCATACCCAACTGGTCATAGACAACAGCCATTCTTGGCTGGGCCAACAACCACTAGAGTGCACTCCAAAGGCAAGAGACCTCTAAATGAGTTCAAACCACCCAACTATTATAGAATGGAAGACAATCATCTTGAGAGGAGACCTGAAGTGGGCTCAAGTTATGGAATCAAAGCCAGCGATTGGCCTTTTAGACCAGCCTCACACAAGATGGAAAGTGGCCACCCTCATGGAAGGCTTGAATTAGGCCTAAGACAGGGGGGCAGGGCCAAGTAGTGGTCTCTACAAGCAGCTTCGAAACTGGCTTCGAAGGTAGAAAGAGACAATTCAACAACTGAATTAGTGGATTCATGGGTGCCTGGGGTTCCAAATTGGTTTGTCATGCAGAACAAGCCTAAGGAAATACCTATCCAGAGAAGTGTTGTTGGAGACTAGGGTAGGATGGTTAAACCTCCCTTGGTGGCTTCAAATAATTGGGTGTTACTAAAGTATCCAAAAACAAAGGAACCAAATATGGTCCTAGTAATTTCTAAGTCCCAAAGGAGGAAGATCTAGTAAAGGTACACTCAATACCAAAAGGGTTTGAAGGAAAATGGAAAAAAGTTCTTCATTGGCCCAGCCAAAAGGCCAAACAGAGAGAAGAAAAAGTTCCAAGTTGGATCATAGTCCAAAATCGACTCCTTAGGATAAAATGAGTTATAGCAAAGAGCAATTGGCTAAAGTTCACTCTGAACTGAAAGCCAAAGAAAGATCCAGTTTGGCAAGTCTCGAAAAGGCTTTAATGGAAAGCGACAGTGAGGTAGAAAAAGAAGTTGACCTAGACCAAAAGAAAGAGATGGTTGGTGAGGAAATGTTTGAAGCCTTCATGGATAAACATATATTTTCTGTCGAAAAACCAGCAGGAACATGCCATTCAAAGGAAGTCACTAGTACTGAAGTTCCAGAGTGTAGCATGGAGGATGCTTCTGAGGTAACTGAACAAGTTAGCCTGGAAAAGAAACAAGAGCAGCCGACAGTTCAGTTTGGTTCATTTCCTCCAGTGTCAGTGAATATGGTGCACAAATTGCCACAAGAGTTCCAGGTTGAGAATGGAAACCAAGAAAGTCAGGAAAATGACCCTATTCCAGTTTCTAGTAAAGACTCATAAGTTAGCATGATTCAAGATGAGTCTGAGATTGCCACACCAATGGAAACTGAAAATAAGAGTGAGGAAGTAAGTATTAATCTCTCATACCCTTTTGAGTATTCTACAATATCCATCACACAGCATGTCAAACCCTTGTATATCAAGGCCTTCTTCGATGAGATACAGATGAATCAGGTATTGGTGGATAATGGGGCAACAGTAAACCTACTTCCGAAATCTTCTTTGAAGAAACTAGGAAAAAGGAACCCTAGATTAATCCCAACCAGCACAACCATTGCTAGTTTTGCTGGAGATAAACAGATGGCTCAGGGTATTTTGCTTATCAACCTGAGTATAGGAACCAGGGATTGCATGACGATATTCTTTGTTATTGACAGCAATGCTAAGTATAATGCTCTACTTGGTAGAAACTGGATTTACACCAACAAATGTGTGCCTTCCTCTCTACATTAGAAGATAATGATGGCCTTATGCAATGGAGATACAGATGAGATCAATGCATATCCTCAACCCTTTGTCGCTTGTGTCGATTTTGCGGAGGCCAAGTTATATACTGATGGAGTAACACACCTGAAGCACTTGGTACAGAAGAGTGCTGATGAAGAATTCATCATCAAAGATGATAATGATGCCTGGTTGTAGGCAAGAAGGTGAAACCCAAGAAGCCAAACCTTTGGCTTTAGTTAAGTTCATAGCATTGAACTTAAAAGCAATAGTCCAAAAGGTTCAGGAATAAGAGAGGGAAGCCATGATAGTTGGCTGTAAGCATAAACAACAACAGGTCAGACCTTTGACCTTTGATAAATACTGTGCATTGGATATAGAAACAAAAGTCCAAAAAATACAGGAGGAAGAAGCCTTGTGGACAGACTTTGTCTATGAGGAAGAGTGCAAAGATGGTGAATCAAAGAAACCGGGAGCAGAACAAAGCAAAGAAATTTCTTCGAAGACAGAAGAAATCAAAAGAGAAGCATTAGTGAGTTCTCAAATACAAGACCTCTTGGAAGAGGTTAACTTAAGGGAAGGTTCTACACAAACCCATCTACATTTGGTTAAGTGCTCTTGACAGGGACCAATTGTTGGTGGTCTTAAAGAGATATAAAGATTGTTTTGCATGGTCTTATAATGAACTACTAGAATTGGATAGGTCATTAGTAGAACATAAGCTCCCTATGAAGCCTAATTTCAAGCCAAACAAGCAAAAACCAAGAAGGATGAGTCCTGAAGTGATTCAGAAAGTCAATGAGTAAATTCTTAGGCTCCTTAAGGCAGGCTTTATTAGGACAACCAAGTATGTCGAATGGCTATCCAATATTGTGCATGTAGTTAAGAAGAATGGTAAAATAAGGGTATGCATCGATTTTAGAAACCTGAATTTAGCAACTCCAAAAAATGAGTACCCCATGCCCATAGTAGATTTATTGGTGGATATTTCAGCAAGGCACAAGGTTTTATCAATGATGGATGAGCACTCTGGTTATAATCAAATCTGCATTGCAGATGAGGATATCCACAAGACAGCATTCAGATGTCTTGGGAACATTGGCACCTTCGAATGGGTTAGAATGACATTTGGCCTAAAGAATACTGGAGCTACATATCAAAAGGCTATGAACACTATCTTTCATGATCTCATTGGAGGATATTTAGAGTGTTACATTGATGACATTGTAGTGAAGTCCCAATCCATGGAGAAACATTTGTTTCACTTGGAAGCAGCTTTTGAAAGAATGAGAAAGTTGAAGTTGAAACTTAATCCTCTCAAATGTGTTTTTGGTGTATTAGCTGGAAACTTCTTAGGCTATGTAGTACACAAGAAGGGAATATAGATTGATCAAAACAAAGCCAAAGCTATCATTGAAGCCGGACCTCCATCAAGTAAGAAAAAAGTACAAGAATTCCTTGGACAGGTTAATTTTCTTCGAAGATTTATTTCTAATACTGCAAGGAAAACTAAAGTATTTTCTTCCTTATTAAGGTTGAAAGATGAAGAGGAGTTTGAGTGGACAGTAGAGCATCAAACTGTTTTCGAAGAAATCAAAACCTACTTGGCCAAACCTCCAGTGCTGATGCCACCAAAGGGTGTAAACCCTTGAAGTTGTATATTGCTACAGCCGAAGATTCACTGGGAGTTTTCTTAGCCCAGGACAATGAATAAGGCAAAGAGCAAGTAGTTTATTACCTTAGTAGGTTCTTAAATTCTTGTGAATGTAAATATTCAGCTGTAGAAAAGCTGTGCCTTGCATTGTATTTTGCTGCAATAAAACTAAGATACTATCTTTGCCTACAACTGTCTTGGTAATTGCAACCACAGATTTGGTTAAATATATCTTGTCTAGGCCTATGTTGAGAGGAAGAATTGGCAAATGGATACTAGCTTTATCAGAATTTCATCTAGAATATGTCCCTCAAAAAGCAGTAAAAGGACAAGTTTTAGCTAATTTCTTGGCAAATCATCCATGTCAGACAGAAAGTCAAGAGATAATGGATCTTGGTATGGTCAGTATTGAACCATGGCAAATGTGGTTCGATGGATCAAAAGCTAACAGTCTAATTGGAATTGGTGTGGTGATTAAGTCACCACATTGGATAGAAACCACACATGGTTTCAGAATGGATGAAGTTACTTGTTCCAATAATCAAACTAAATACGAAGCTTTAATAGTGGGACTAGAAATACTTATTGGATTGCAAGCTCATACAATTGATATATTTAGGAATTCTCAATTGGTGGTTAACCAAGTGAAAAGAATTTTCAAATGTCAAAATGCAAGCATGTTGCTTTACTATGTTGTTGCATTTCATTTGCTTTCTCAATTCCAGATAGCAAATGTAACTTATGTCCCAAGATTCATGAATAACAAAGCTAATGATATGGCTCAAAAAGCTTCGAATTTCAGGAGAAGGGATAACACTCAAATGAACATAAGCCAAACAACATATCAAAAAGTAATCTCACCCTTAACTAAAAGGAATGTGGTGTTAGAAGTCAATCATAATGACTTACAAGAACAAGATTGGAGGCATCCAATAATGCGGTATCTAGTTGGCCCATCTTCGAAAGCCAGCAGAAAAATCAAATTGCAATCTATGCAATACATAATGTATGGTAATACTCTTTAGAAAAGGAGGGCAGACGGGTTATTATTGGAATGTTTAGGGCCAAAGGAGGCATTGACAGCCATGGCTGAGGTATATGAAGGCATCTGTGGTGCTCATCAACCTGGTGTGAAGATGAGATGGCTGCTTCAAAAACATTCCTACTATTAGCCAACCATCCTTAAAGATTGCATAGAATATGCTAGAGGTTGCCAGGCATGCCAAAAGCATGGCATGATACGACATGTACCCATAACTGATCTGCATGCGATTGTGAAGCCTTGGCCGTTTAGAGGATGTGCTATGGACATGATAGGAAAAATACATCCACCCTCTTCGAAGTATCATTGTTTCATCTTAGTGGCCACAGATTACTTCACTAAGTGGGTCGAAACTAAACCATATAAGGCTGTAGACCAGACCGAAGTTATTGGATTCATTAAAGATCTGATCCACAGATTTGGCATCCCATAGACTATAACTGTTGGACTGTATTTGATGAGAAGATGGTAAAGTCTTTTGTGGCAGAATTTGGAATTAGTCTTATTAATTTTACCCCCTATTATGCACAGACAAATAGTCAAGCAAAATCATCTAATAAATCCTTGAAAAAAGAAATACAAAGGGCTGTGGAAAACAATCCCAAGGATTGACATAACTTATTGTTAGATGTATTATGGGCTTATAGGACTTCTCCAAGATTAAGTACATGAATTACTCCTTATGCCTTAGGATATGGGCATGATGCAGTATTACTTGTAGAAATTAACATCAAGTCTTTAAGGGTGAGATGCCAGGATTAGTTAGTTCCTGAGCAGTACCATCAGAGTATGTGCTTGGAATTAGAGAATGTGGATGAAACTAGAATTTTGGCATTAAATAACATTCTTTTCCAAAAGAAGAAAGCAACCAAAAACTATAATAAGAAAGTCAAGCACATTAGCTTTGATGAAGGTGATTTGGTATGGAAGACAATACTCCCAATAGGGATTAAAAACCATAAGTTTGGCAAATGGTCACCTAATTAGGAAAGACCATATCAAATTCATAGAGTTTTGCCTTGGGGAACATATCATTTGATAAATTTGAATGGATATGTACACCCTAAGAAAATTAATGGCAAATATTTGAAGCCTTATTATCCAACCGTGTGGGAAACACAAGGAATATAATAAGGGCTAAACAAAAGAAGCATGAAAACATTCAAATAACAAATAAAGATTTTATTTCATAAGGAGTTGAATACATGCAACCATAGATTGGCCTAAAAATCAGTACAATGTTTCAATTGTTTCTTTATAATTGACTCTCTACTCTTAAGACATGGGAACAACTGAATAGCCATAGCCATCTCCTGCTTTCGATCAGCCTGTCCTTGGTTAGTAATCTGCAGCTTGGTGGCAGTTCGATCCAAAGCCAGGTTGACTGCTGATAACTCTTCTTCTAGCTGAGCTTTCTTCTCCAGTAGTTGAGTTCGAAATTGGGAGACAGAGGAATGTTATTCTTTCAATTCTGACATTTCAGCATGTATCTGGGAAACAAATCTTTGGTCTCTCAACAATTTCTCCTCTGCAGCTTTGGCAACATGACAGATATTGATATAAAAGTCAATGGTAGCTGCTACTTGAGATAAATGACTTGAAATAGTCATGCTGGATTGCTCAACAACCTTGTAACACTGGAGGAAGCCATTCTTGATAATAGGCCTTTGCAAGGCTTCGAAAGGGATCCTCGAGAAGAAGGTTAGCAACTCTAAACAGTTGTCCAAATCTAATGAAGGCAAGGAAGTCCTACTGGTGGGGGAAGAGCTCTCAAAAATTTCTAAGAGAGAATCAGCCAGGACTAATGGCTCAGTTTCATTGCTAGCTGTTGAAATGGTAGAAGGTATGTCAAAAAGGCTAGCTAGTTTAGCTTCAAAAATGTCCACATCTTCTGTTAACATGGTTAGTGCAGAAAGGGCTCTGGTAGGAGGAAAAGATGGTTGCATAGGGATAGGAGAGGAAGATAAAGTATCCCTAGCAGTTTCTATAGTCTTGGCTACCAGTAAGTCAAGAGAAGAGGGATTGGAGCTAGATAGGAATAGTGGACAAGGAACTGGTGAGCTACCAGTGTCTTCTCTAAGGGAATTAGTTATCACTGGAGATGAAGTAATAGCTGGAATTTCCTCAGGAGGGGAAGGAGCAGCAAGGCTTGAAGGGAGAATAAATTGGGCAGAGTTGAAGGATAGAAGAGGAAAATATGGAGTTAAGCCGAAGGATAGGGATGTAGGAATGCTTTGCCTCAAGAAATGTATGAAAAATATAGGACCAGGAAGTGGGAGTATTGCTTGAATAGGCTCCACATTTCGAGGTCTTTCAGTTTCAGATGAAACTGAAAGAGTCTTTATTAAAGGAGAAGGCAGAGTAGTTATTGCTACAAAAAAAGAAATATAAAGTAATGTTAAGTTTCAATATGAAGAACTTGAGAAAGAAAATTAGAGATACGAAAGGAAATTACTGGTTTCAGAAGTAGTAGCAATGGTTGGAGAGCTACGAACGGTATAATGTTCAGCAGTTTGTTGTTTCCTTGTAGTTTTTCTTTGGAGTTCATTAACAGTAGTAGCTTCATCCCTAAGCATTTGCTATTGCCTCCTCTTCTCAGCCCTCTGAAATATAATAAGTTCTTTGGAGTGTTTTGCTTCTACTGTTTTAGCAGATGCTTTGTGAATGAGGTCCCCAGTAAAATCAGAAAGATAGACCGTCATTTTCTTCCTTCTTTTAAATGGTGTCTCTTGCTCTTTTTCTGCTTCCTTTTCTTCTACATGAACCTCAGGTACCTCCTCTTCAGGATCAAGCAAGAGCTTTCTTTTCCTTTGTTGTTGCTGTTTGCTCTTGAGAAAATTTAAAGCTTGAACTTTTTGGGGAGAATCTCCCTGTGAGGCACCCACACCACCTATACCGAAGAAAGAACTATAAATAAGAGCAAGAGCATTATAAAGGAGGAGAAAAGAAAAGAAGCAGTAATACATACTTTTCTTCGAGGCAGCTCGAGTAACTCTAGGAGGAGGTGAGGCATCAGAAACAGACTTTGTGGTGGCAGGCGCAAGAGCTGGGGTAACATAAGCAGTAGAGGAGATAACAACTCCAGTCCCTTTGGACTTGACTTGAGGTACATCTAATACCATCAATAAATCTTGAGGAGAAACAGCCAAGTGCACCTCCATGTTAGCCATCCACCAGTTCTGGTATCTCTTCAATGAATTACTTTAAGGAATGAAGGGTAGGCACTCAAAGTCAATTAAATCTTGGATAAATTTGGAAGTTGTTTCTTCTAATCTGGATCTTCGAATCTTCAAATCTCTGCTGGTAAGGCTTAAATTGGACTGACTGCAGAGAGGGATAGGGACCCCTTGTGAGAATCCAAATTGCCTAGCAAATTGGGTAGGACAGTAGGGCTCAGAGATGCACTTGTAAGCTCTGGGGTTCATAGTACCAATGAATAGTTCCCTGTGGATCAGAATAAAGGCCCACATGTTTTTGTGCTAGGGCGTAGAACAGGACCTATCACTCAAAAAGGTCCTCAACCAGGCTGGGCCAATATTGGTAGCTTTGAAGGGGCGAAAGGTGTGTGAAGAAAGAGAAGTTGGGAGTTGGTGAAAGAAAGAAAAGTAGAAAGCAAATTTGGAAGGATAAAGTGAAACATTAGCTAATTTCATGCCATGAGTGATAGGATTTGGCTCCAAAAACTTTAAGTATTTAGATTGCAAATCAGTGAAATATGCAAAAAGCCAAAATTGAAGTATCCAAAATGGGCCTCCTTAATTGGCATCCAAGGGTTTTTCACAAAAAATGAAACAAGCTCTATAAACATGACCCAAAACGTATGGACTAAGGCCGATTTTCTTTGTAAAACAAGGGCTTTGGCAAGAGGAGCAAATTCAGGCATGATCCTTTGAGAAGAGGGACAGAAGAGGAATTTGCAAAGCCAATACAATAAAAAAGAGAAAAATTCCCTATCAGTCATAGGGCCTTCTCTTTTGTTCTTAACCTTGACAAAGTCACTATAGGATGAGTTCAGAAAAGGGAGAGAAAAAGGGGTTTTGAGGTCAGGATAGTTTGGACCAATGACGGTACCAATAGGGGATAATTCTAATAGATGGCAGACGTCAAGGACAGTAGAAGCCATCATCCCACATCTAAATTGGAAGAAATTGAAAGTAGAATTCTAAAAACAAAGAGCAGCATGTATCAAAAAAGGGTATTCTAAAATGGTGAACTTGGACAATTGAAGGGCGTCGAAGAGACAGAGCTCGTGAAGATCCAGTGTCCTATCAGGGACGACCCGATCATACCATTCCTCCTGCTTTGGTCTTACTGTGGGCCAGCAGCAATGGGGTTGGTTCATCCTCCAATTTCCCCAATCAAGACTGCCTTCATAAAGGAGGCAATGATCTTCTAGACGTAGAGACAGAGCTGGAAGCTCAGTAGGAATTTCTTTTAAAATGGGCCCAAGCATGTATTCTTGTTGCTCATGGCGATGGGGAATGAAGATGCTTCTGTCGATGGTACTTTTCTCACCAGCCTTGTATTTCTCACACTCTTCATCAATGATCCTTTTTAAGGCTACGGATGGACTTGTACGCTCCATAAATGGTATTTTCAAGGAAGAAGAAGCCATTGACAGGAGTTTTTTCAGGAGATGAAGTTGAGAAAGAGGGTAAGGGAAAGGAGAAGTCAATAGAGATGAAGGGTTTGTGTGTTATGCAAACAAATGAGTTGAAAGCATGAAATAAAAGGGTTTTAAACCTTTCTGTCTGAAAAATACCCAATCGTTTTAAGTGGGTAGAATTCATAAAGAAGTGCTAAGGGTATGGATACGAAAAGTTTTTGTCAATGTTGATGATTTGGGAGGGAAACGTATCTCACATACTAATATTGGCTTCGAAATCAAATGTTCGGCTTCGAAGCCAACCTTTGGCGCCAAAACCAAGTGACAAACAGCTTCGAAAGCAGGAAGTTAATTTCGAAGCACATTTCACACTTAAGAGTGCAGGAGTGCCCAGGTATTTGTTTACTTCAAAAGGGTTATAGACCTGTTTAAAATCCTTCGAAGCAAAGTTTGAAATACCTTACGGTTAGAATTTGTTTGTTCTAGGTTTCAAGCCAATAGTTGGTTTAGTAGTATACAAAATGAATCACTTTTTTAGAATAAAACAGTATAGTCCTTAAAGGAAGTTTCCATACTTCGGAAAATGTAGACTGTTTGTTTGAAGCAAAAATAGTTGATTCGAAACTGCTTGATTGTATTAACCACATGTTGGGGAATTTGATATGATCAAATTAAGTTTCAAAGGGCAAAATTGGTGAATTCGAAGCTCTCAATTACACTCCATATGTTGGGGAAGTTAGGTTTCCAGCATTCCATTAGATATGATCAAATCAAGTTTCGAAAGGCAAAATTGGCGAATTCGAAACTTTGATTCTGAAAGGAGACCTAAAGCAAAGGTTGTCAATTACACTCCATATGTTGGAAAAGTTCAAATTAGGTTTCTAGTATTCCATCGGATATGATCAAATAAAGTTTCGAAGGACAAAATTGGTGAAGTCGAAGCCCTGATTTTGTTTGTTTTTGAAAAATAGAATAAAATCAGACTATGCAAAATAAAGATAAGAAATCTTAGCTTTATTAAGACAAAAGCAATTACATCAGAAGCCTTTTTTGGCTACATATTCAAGTTCATAAAAATAAGGAATAGAGTAAATGACAAGGTCATGGAATTTGTTCCAACTGTGGTCAATGAACTTCTGTTCCTTTTTAATTCTATCTTTTATCTTCTCTAGGCTAGGTTGCTGAAGCTGATATGCTCTTATTTGATAAAAAAGCTTTTCGGCCTTTATTTCAAATTTTGTTTCTTTCAACCCTTGTTCTATCTCATCCATGTCCAAGTCATCCCAGTATGTAGGATCTTTATTCTTGAAATCATTATATTCGTCGATAAGGTTCTCTGCTTCATATCCGGGTATGAACTCGGCGGGTTGAGATTTGGTCCAAAGATCGAGTGGTGGCCACAGAAGTTTGATGCCAATGAAGAAGCAGTGGGAGTTGGTCTAAAAACATCTGGAGCTCTGCTTGGGCGATGGGGTTAAGGACATGACCTTGGGTCATAACATCACAAGCCTATCGAAAGTTCTTGAGAGGAACATCACCCTCGAGAACATTGAAGGGCAAATGAGAAAAGGCCGCAAGCAGAAGTTGAGCTTGATATCACTCAAATATAGTGGGAGGAGATGGAGGACTATAGAAGGGGAGAAATTAGTCCTCAAAAAGAGTAATTCTTAGTTCTTCCATCCAGTGAGGGTTTTGCAGAAGCGGAGGTGTAAGAGCTTCCATCTCAAAAGAAAGAGGGAACTGGGGATTGCTGACGCATTCAAGCCAATCAGAAGAGCAAAATTGTGCCTTCTAGGCTAAGAATGATGGGGTGTACTCTTGTGCCTCTTCTGGACGACGAGTGGCTTGTACTATCTTCGTAGGCATGGAGGATGTGTACTATGCTACAAGTAAGTTGTTTTCCAAACTGTGTCGACGGTCGATGGGTACATATGGGTAAACCACCGAGCTTCGAGCAAAGGGAGGGAAAGTTAGAGGATCAACAAATTCGACAAAGTGATGATTGATTCGCTCTCTCAACTTGGACTCCTCAGGTTCTAGCCAGCTTCTCCAGCCAGAAGCCTTAAAAGAAGAAGAAAAAGCTGGAGCCTCATCCCATGTAGAAGGCTGTGGGTTAGAAGAAGAGCTTCCAATATCCATGTTTGCAAAGTTTTGGGCTAAAGAATTATGGACAATAGGTTCGTAATCCAAAGGTCGATAGTTTGCAAAAACTTCCATGACTTGAATATAGGAAGGTGGATAGGAGTGGCTAATAAATGCATGAAAATTCTCTAGAGCGCAAACATTATTATCTAGCAACTTCTCGTATGCTCGATCTATGTCAAAGAAAGTTTGTTTGGCCATACAAGCTGTATCAGTCCTTTCAAATGCTCAGATAATGGGAAATGTTCAAGGTGTGGAGAAGAATTTAATGCAGGTGGTTGCAATTCTACGAAGATGTAAAACCCATGCACGTCCTAGGATGGGGGTGAATTGTTTTGATCCACTAATATCACCAAGTATTGGGTATATTAGTGCGGGGGGTAATGTTGGATGTATAAATTGTATAGGCCAATCATGATTCAACACGTGGTATGAGAAAGGCAATTTGGGAAGGCAATATAAATCGCTAACCATAGTCAGACATGTGCCAACCTATACTGGCAATAATGGGTCTGCATAACATTGGAATGATCAAGGGATATAAGATGATGTGGCCTAACGGTTACTCACAAGATTCAAATTCAAAATTAGGAGGGAAGCCTAACTGCAGACATGGCGTAGTGGAGCTAAGTGTGAGGAAGCATGATCAGCGATTATGGAGGAATGCTTCGACGGTTAGAAACTCATTTCGACAGTTACCATTGAGAAGTATAAATAGCAGAGAAGGCCCCAAAAAGAAGCCCCCAAACTCAGATTCAAAAACCAGTTTTATCTACTTTATTTTTCTTCCAGTTTTAACATTTCTTGTTCTTTACATTTCTGTATTTCAAATTCTTGTATTGCACTTTATTCATAGGAGTAGTTTCAAGTAGCTTATTACTGTAAACCTCTATGAGGCTGGATCAGATCATTGTAAGTTTTTCATTTTTACTTCATGAAATGTTGCAATTATTTTTCATTTAATTATTATTTACTAAATTCTCCTAAACAAGCCACCAGTAAAAGTCCTCTTCATTGAGGTTGGAAGAACTGAAACACAATCGTCTAATAATTGATTGGCAATTAATCTTTTGTAAGGACTGATTGATCCTTACTGGCACGCTTTTTATTACAATATTAACCTTTAAAAGCTAAAAAAGCCAACAGTAATTTACCCATAAAGTAATAAAAGGTAACTGTCAAATATGAAATTCTATAAATACAAAACAAGATAAAACGAAAAGGGCCTCATCAAATCTAAACATTTTCCCCTGATATTCATGATTTAAACTTATTTTTAGTATTAAAACATTTTACAAAATAAATTTTTAAATAGAAAAAAAGATTTCAATTGACAAATCGAATTATATATAAATAAATTAGATTTTTTTTTTTTTTTTCAAATGTATTTAGTTCCTATAAAATATTGCTATTGACATAATACCTGTAGCATATGTTTCTGCATTTTTTTAAAATTAAAATTGATAACATAATACTTAAAATTGGCTATATCACAAAAAAATTTAAATAAATTAGTCATAATATCAATTAAAAATGATATATTAGCAACGATCATGCTACGTAGCTCGAATCGCGGCTCGACACCAAAACGACGTCGTTTTGGTGTCGAGTTTTGTTTTTTTGCTTTTTTTTTTTTTTTTTTTTTTTTCCGTCTGTGTTGCAGAACGAAGAAGATGGTGGAGGGGGAGGGGGAGGGGGAGGGGGAGGGGAGGGGGCCCTAATAACAGGGGAGGAGGAGGCGGAGGCGGAGGCGGAGGGCGAGACGATCTGGCGGAGGGAGGACGGCGGTGACGATCTGGAGCTGGGCGAGGACGGTCGGAGGCGAGGCCACGACGATCGACGGTCTGAAGCTTCTCCCTCCCTGCGACGACGGTCTGCTGCGACGGACGATCGGCGGCGACGGACGAGCTCCTCCCTCCCTTCTTCCTCTCCCTCCCTTCTCTCCCTCTCCCTCTCCCTCTTCTTCTCTCGAGCCACTATTCGAGCCAGCTCTCTCGAGCTCTCGATCATTTTCCTATTAGCAAAACTTGAATATAAATACTTAATTAATAGTTTTGCATATTAAAAAGAGAGAGAAAAAAAAAATTTTACATAAAATTTATAAAAGGTCTCATATATGTATATATTTTATTCTAGGCCTTAATTAGGCTTGGGCCGCCAATGTAAACACCATCATCTATCATTCCAACAGCCCAATTATGTTCAAGAGTTTTTAATTCTCTGCACTACCTTCTCTCAGTTTATACATCATTTTTTTGTTTAGATATCAATTTCAGAATGAAAATCTATGTTTCGAAATCAACTTCTGAACTAAACTCATAGTCGAATATATTCATACTGTATACTTTTGTTGAAAATCGATATCCCAACTAAAATATGTGAAAACAAAAAGTGGTATCAAAATAGAAAGTCGCATAATCTTTGGACTATTGCTAAACTCTATTAGACTATTACTAGTCTTAATGGACTCAAATATGCATCCCCAATAGAACTTCGGGCCTGGTCACCCAATGGAAACTCGCATAATCTTTTGACCATGAATAGGTTTTTGCATACTGATAGCCTGAGTAAAAATGCCAAAAATTTGGCAAAGGGTAAAAAAAAACAATGCTAAAATGTCTTGATATCACAATTGGAAGATCGCTGGGGTTGACTTGGCGAGTGAGTCATTCTCTTACTAAGTAGTATGTTTGAGTTCAAGTTTTATTATGACGAATTTAATTTTCTTTTTTGTATTCCTCTCCTACTGATTGTAAAAATATATATATATATTACATATATTTTTTTATTTTGAGATGTTTGATAGAACTTATAAGCTGCTTATTTCAGCTTTTAACTTAATTTAAGCTAAAATATTGTGTTTGGTGCAACTTAAGTTAACCAGCTTATAGCTTAAATCAAATTATTTCTCAGCTTATCTCAAAAGCAGGTCAGGAGATACTTAAATTTTTGACTTAAGCGCGCAGTTGATGTAGGGGGGCTAAAATTACTTAAATACCCTCGTCAATACTCAAATATTAATATTAATTAATATTAATATTAATTAAAAAATAAAAAATTGTATATTTCTGAAGAAAAAGAAAAAAATCAATATTAATTGAAAAATTAATTGGTATTAATTATTAATAAATTCATATTGTATATTTTTATATTAATTAAAAAATAAAAAATTGTATATTTCTAAAGAAAAAGAAAAAAATCAATATTAATTAAAAAATCAATATTAATTGGTATTAATTATTAATAAATTAATATTGTATACTTTTGTAATGAATTAATTATTAATTGATACTAATTAATAACAATTGTTAATTATTAATATTAATTGATACTAATAAAAATTAAATATTAATATTAATATTAATTGATACTAATTAATAATTTTAGTATTAATTGAGACTAATTAAGCCATTAATTGATACTAATTAATAATTTTAGTATTAATTGATACTAATTAAGCAATTAATTAATACTAATTAATTTATAATGAAAAATAATTGTGACAATAATACTTCCATTCATTTTTAGCAAATGTATCAATTTTTATATTAATTGATACTAATTAATACTAATTATGTTAACTTTTATTAATGAAAATTAAAACTGAAAAAAATGACAAAATAATCATTTTTATATCATATAAGGGTAGAAAGGATAATTATACAGTAAAAAGTTATTTTACAGCTTATTAACCAAACATTACTCTGCTACTTAAATCCATAATCCCACAACTGCACCAAACGGGTTAACAGCTTATGTCCACAGCTATAAACTATAATCTGTTAAGTTATAATCTATAATCACTTTTTCACAGCTCTACCAAACGGGGCCATTCCTCCCTTACTGATTATAAATATATATATATATATTACATATATTTTTTATTTTGGGATGAATCTTGTAAATTTTATACTTTTATATGTGTGATATACAATCTATTATATTATATATGGAAATAATAGTTGTATAAAATTGAGACATATAAAATGTACAAAAAGTATAATGTGAGGTTGAAATTTATATTGATTGTTATGTGAGTCATACTTTAAAATAAAAAAAAAAAATTGTGTAATTTTTTGTGATTTAATTTTGTGTATGTAGCACCATTTTATAATATTTCGAGTTGCACACAGTAGGACTTGGTGGAAGAAATTTGAGACAGGATGCCAAGTAGTATTAGGAAAATTAATTTTTCACTTTGTATATTTATTTTTTTACAAATATCTTATAGCGATTCTGGTTTTGACTTGACTTTTGTTGTATTCCAGACTCGGGTTTCGTGGTTTAATATTGTATCCATGTCTTGTTTTCCTCCTTTAACTCTTTGAATTTGGGTTTTGGAATACATTGGGCGTGTTTGGAACAGGTTGGTTGTTGGTTGATCCATATTATTGCCCAAATTTTGGCTTCTTCGCTTGAGCGAGGTTTCTTGCGCTCGAGCGAGAATTGAGAGTTCTCAGGTTTCTTGCCTAGATGCAGAATTTCTGGAAAGGTGAAGTGCTTCCCTCGAGCGAGGCTTCTTCCGCCTCGCTCGCTCAAGCGAGCGTATGCGTCTGTAAAACTTCTGAAGCTTTATATTTTGCGCTCGAGCGAGGTCGTTTGTTGTGTCTGGTCGTTCGAGCGACAACTCCTTCGTTCGAGTGAAGGTCACGTATATCAGTTCGCAGCAGAGAATTTTTACATCACTTTTTGATTTCCTTTCTCCTAAAAACCCTAATCCGACACCCTCTCTCTCTAAAATACTCTGTCTCTACAAATACTTTAAGATCCAAGCATCTTTCAACCCTAGTCCTTTTGTTAAAGAGTTAGAGCATCTTGTGAGCTTCTTCTCTTGATCCGAACAAAACTGAATTTGGAGCATTTTTGAAATTCTTCATCATCTCCTTTGAGTTTCTACTCTTGAGGTAGGGATATTCTATACTTTGTTATAATCTTTAACCTAGTTATTCGTTGTTATGTATAAATGATGAGACTTATGAGTGATTTGGGTAAAATTAGGGTTTGGGTTCAAGTTGAAGATAGGGATTTTCATGTTGGGTTACTTAAATGAGTAAGGGGTTTTGGATATGGAGTTCCCTTGTGTTCAAATAGTGAAATTTAGCATTTGGATTGATATTTGAAAAAGGGAAAGATTTGCCCTAATTTGTGTTGAACAATTATTTTGAATAAATAATGAAATTGGCATGGGGAATGTGAAATTGGGGGAAACAACGAATGAATGGTGCAGTTGGATTCGTTTAATTACACACCTATGGAAATTTGATAAATTATCTGTTATAAAGATTGTATATCTGTTTAGAGATATTTATTTTGGACTATCGGTGAAGGATAGCCATGATTGTTATGGAAATTACATGTGGATTAGGTGAATTGAAACTAATCATTTAAACCATGTCATTGAATATGACGGTATGATTAAGTCATTGAGTATGTGTTGTGGATAGTCATTGTATATGACGATGCTTTTAATACATTATATTTGTATTATTGTTTGGGAGGAGATAGGGGATGGACTTCATTTAAAATTAAGTTGGTCAGAGTGTCCAAGGTGAAAGTTCCGAGATCTTGTATATATATGGGTGCCGATTCTCTCGGATGAAAATTCCGTAAAATGGCAAAATTGAAGTGTTGGAATAATAGTTGTGTTGAGTTGTGAATCACTGAGTTGTAGTCTCCTTTAGATTGTTTAGATAACAATGAACTTGTCTCATGAATTGACTCGAAATTAATCGAATTAATATGAATTGAATTGATGGAAAGGGATTGAGATATAGGTATCAACATTGAATGATCATGGAAAGAATGTAAGTCGGTTATGAGTGTGGAACATTTATCTAGCACTTATGTCTTAGTTAAACCTCATATATTGTGTTAGTTTATCTCTACTGGGTTTTGGCTCACCCTACTTGGAAAACCATTTTCAAATACTAGTGATATGTTTCCCTCCAAAGACGTAGCTTGGGTGGACTTAGGAGCTGGAGGCTCTACTTTGTTATTTTGTGTTTAAATATTTATTCAAGCCAAGGGCTTTATATGTATAGAGCTTATGTCTCTCATTTGTTGTAACTAAGTTATGTCTTGGAAAGATATAAGCCCGTAAGACATTTATTTTGTTGCTATTAACATATGTTATATGTTGTAGATTCAGAATGGATATCTATGGATGTATAATTCATGTAATACCTGTTGTAATATAAACTTTGATGAATGAAGTATATCATTGGCCTTCGTTTGGGAAGTGGGTTGGCTTTTGACTTTTTGGCTTTTTTAGTTATTTTAGCCTGGGCTAAAAAGCTTGGTTTGAGAAGGACTTTTTGGCTTTTTTGACTTTTTTTGTGAGAGAAGAGTGTAATAATTATGGGTTGGATGTGATGTTTTGTTTGTTGTGGCTAAAATAGCCTATTTTGTCTTTTGTGGCTAAAATAGCCTCAAACCAACTTGCCAAACGGACTAATATGTTCATAGATCTTATGAAATGAATTATTTGTATTATTTTGAGGGCGTGACATATCTTCTTAAATTTAATATCCTATCCTAACCTTGTTGTGATAAAGGATTTCACTTTATAAATTGTAGCTTTCATTTTTATTTTTTTATTTTTTTATTTTTCCTTTCCAAGGACATATACAATTGGAATAGTTAAGAATTGATGCTGACTTGCAACAAATTAAAGAATTGATCTTCAATGAGAACCACATAACTCCATGAATATTATAAAATTTAGTTCTTTTCTTTGGATTGTAAAATGGAAATTAAATTCGTAGGAAGGCACTAACTTGAATGGCTAGGATTTTTCTTGTCATCTAATTGTCACATTTTTAGCAATGGAAAATTTTCTAATATTAATTTATTTTGACAGAGAAAGATGGAAAAAGGCATGTTTGCCTGTTATGAAGAAAAATGACAAAAATAAATGGAAAGAAAGGAACAGCAAGTGAGGATGATGGAAAGTAATCACATGCATTAGGTCCCACAACAACTCATTTTATGCAGAAAATGTGGCCTTAAATGTTGATGACAGCAATGAAATATCTCAATGTCTCACCTGGACTGATCACTCAAAAACACCTATATCTATCAGCTTTTTGATATCTCCAAGATAAAAATAAATAATTAAATAAAGGTTAAATTATATTGGAAGTTTATAAAAAGTGCATTAGCCCCACAAGTTTGACATTATAATATTAGTCTCTCTTAAAATTTTAATTCATAAAACACTCAATTTTATTTTCATTGAAATGTATAATTCTTTTTTTGGGTGAATGAAATGTATAATTTATTTTGTTTATCTTTATATTTTTACACTATATGCATTTGTTTATCATTTTAAATTTAAACTTATGAAAAGGAAGTCAATTTAATTATACTAAAATTATAGAGTTTGTTATATTTGTTCAGAATCTTGAGAGAAACCGATGTAATTTATTCTCAAATAAAACAACAAAATAAATTAGTAAATAAAATAACACGCAGAAAAAGGATTTTTCCACAGAAAATTCCAAACAAAAGAAAATGTGAAAGAAACAGAAAAAGAAGGCACAAAGAAAAAGAAAACTTTATCCTCTAGTTTTTTCCCTACCTTTTGGCCTTTGTTGTTTAGATCCTTTTGGCTTGAAAGTGAAAGGCGATTAGCTTGCCTTTTGTGACATACAATTTAAGTTTATCTGCACAGGTGAGGGCCTACAAAACCAAACACACCTCCCTCCCAACTTTATCTGTTGCAATCTGCCCTACTTTTACAATAATATTTTCCACCTTGGGCCTTAGATATAATTTCATAAAGAACTTTAGTTTATTTATTTATTATTATTACTATATTGGATACAAGTCCCTTCCTTTTCTTTTTCCTCCACAAATCATTTCAAAAATTCAAGATTTAAACATGTGTTACGGATCTGTAACACCTAATCGGAATCAATGTGACACGAAAACAAAAAGGAACATACACACAAGAACAAACACAAATTTACTATGATCCAAAAGATTATACGAGATACAACGATGACTGCTGTCCCTCAACCACATATACATAGAAATTGACGCACAAATGTTAGAAATATAAAAATGGAAAAAATTACCCTTACACCAAGTTGGATCCACAGTTGAGTGATTAGTATCCAGTATTTACCAAGATCCAGGCTAGTCTAACAAAAACAAAGATCTTCACAGAGGCCATCACATAAACAAAACAATCTTCTACCTATTTGCACACAATGTATTTAGTTCAAAAAAATAAATCATCTCAATTCCACAACCTGATAGCATATCCTAAGCAGTGTATGGAATGAATATGTATACAGCACAGATGGATGATACTGATTTATGTTCAAGAAATTCCTGATTTGGACCAACATATATTTATACCAAATCACATTCGTATTGGTACATTCAAGAATCTCTCTTTTTTTTCTACCTCAATTGTATATATTATGTACAAGAACACTTGGTCCCAAAACATACAAGTTTACTGCAAAACAAAAACATTCCTACTGTCACAGAAAAAAAGAGAAATCATGCACTGATTACGTTAATCGCCACAGATCGTTACTGCTTCACCAATAGGTCCTGCATTTGAGGTCAGTAATCAACATAGTCTTCTGGCCAACAAAGCTGCAATGCATTTTCTGCTTTGAGAATATGCAAGAAGCGAAATTGATGGTGAAATTTCACTATTCAATTAGCCACTCTCTTGGAAGTTGAGTGACCTGGACAAGGCTGCAGGGTTGGCTTGCAACACCAAAGATGTTTCGTCTATGTGGTTTTTCTCATCTCCTTTTGATTGGAATGCCTTAAACAGACCTCCCGTGTTGATTGAATCCTTCTTTTCATTCTTAATCCCGAGTGTTGACCATATAGAGCTTTTTGCTGCTTGACTTGGATCATCGATCCTCAATGTCTTTGGAATCCAAACACATCTCTCCAAATTGTTTTCTTTCAAGGCCTCTTCTTTCTCTGAGTTTGATGGTTTAAGAACATCCCAATCCCTGGAATGCTTTCCCAAGATTGGAGAATTAGGACTTGAGCATGTGGCAGGGTCAGGTGAAATCCATGGCACATTCCAAGATCCGGGTAAAGCACAACCCCAATAAGGTGGGGCTGGGTAAACTGTAATTGGAAAGCCAGAAGGGCCAAAAGCCGGTTGAGACATTGGAGTACTCCATTGGGGTGAGTTCCATTGACAAGGCCAAGGAGGACCCGAGAAGCACGGTACTTGAGGATTCAAGTTCTGAAAATTGGTCATAACCGATTCTTGCAAAATCGAATTCCCTCCCCTTTCTGCTGAATCTGAACCTGTAATTGAAGACGTACTTGACCGCTCATCCCCATTTTCTCTTCCTCCACACGAAACAGAAATTTTCTGTGATTTCTCAGCTAGGGTCAATGCAGAATCCATGGATTCACAAAGTGGTGAGTCCGAGCCAAAACTAAGGACAGTTCCATTAGCAACATCTGCTTGAGCAACCAAGATATGACGATAATGTGAAGCGGAAGCATTTTTGTTTTTGCGACGACCAGAACCTACTGGAACATTCCTCATGGTTCCACCGGCTGTCCAGTACCGCTGACATTTTTTGCAAAAATGGCGGGGCTGATTGACGTTGTAATTGTTGAAGTAGCAGAACTTGGTGTCCATGCTATTGCAGCGGGGACATGGAAGTATTTTGTCAGGCTTTTTCAGTGTTTTTTCTTGTGAGTTATTGCTAGTCTCGCTCTGTTCGTCGTTCTTGGAAACTATGGATGAACTATGCTCTTTTTCGACAGATGGTGTTTTCGGGTTTTCACATGATGTTGCTGCTGGATCTTCCTGTCTAGTCTCGGTGACTTCAATTTGCGAAGGTTTCTGAAATTAGCATTTAGAAATAGGGTTAGAAACAGAGTATTTAAGAAGAAAATGTACTAATTGAGTCATTAAATTTTACAAAAAAATTAAAATTTTTTTTTTATTAGTATGATCAGAAGAAGGTCTAACGGATAGAATTTACAGAGTTCATTGGAAATTTTTTAAGTCTGCTAAACTAAAAGTTAGCAAAATTAACAGTTAAATAACTGGATCAGAACTTGTTTGAGACAAACATGCAAAGATTCTTTGGTAAAAAAGTAGATAATAAAAAACATGTCAACAATGGTAAAATGAAACATAAGAAGTGCAATTCAATGCTATAATTACTGGCTTTCAAAGCAATTAAATCAAAACTGTGAAGAGAAAATCCAATGGATCAGCATGGGATTTTTTTTTCTTTTTTTAAATAAAATACTTTGCTAAGTAGCTCATAATCGAAAATTAAACAAAAGTAGCAGCTAGCTTGAAGTTAAAAAGAAAATTTTAAAATACAAAATTCAATCATAATCTCTATATACTATCTAATCAACATAAAGGGTTCGTTTGAAAACAAACAAAAATAATCAAAACCTGGTTCTATGTAGGAATTCAGAAAGTTCTTAAGAAACAACTATGGCACAACTCAGTTCTGATTGTCACAAATGTAAAAAATTGGTAGTTTTAAATCAATCTTGACAGAATTCAGTAGAAATATATACTCAAAACCTTGCACAAGAAAAGAAAAAAAAAGAAAAAAAAAAAAGTCCTCTGGTTGGTGTTGGACTTTCGTCGAACACGTAATAGAACAGATTATATGAAATGAAATGGGAATGAAACGAATCGACCCATTATCGAAATACACAAACTCAAATCAGTACCTGGTTGTTTTCTTGCACATCTTCAACTCTGTTTTGACTTTGCGTCGAACAAGAGGCTGAAGAAAGAAGATTTTGATGGGAAGTAGAGTGGTGTTGTTGATGGTTATCATCATGATGTTCATCAGAATCAACGTGGGTTTTTGTTGTTTTTAGTGGTGTTGTAACAACTGAGACTTGCTGGTTGAGAAGCAATGGAATCGTCTTGCCAAACAACTTGATCGCATGGTCTTTCACTTCCGACATTCTTCTCCTCTGTTTTTCAGTTTTTTTCTTTTTCCTCCTCTCTCTCTCTCTCTCTCTCTGTATATATATATACACAGCCGTTCGGATAAGTAAGTAAAAAAATAAATAATAAAGAAGTTGGTGTCATGATAATATATATACGTTGTTTAAAGAGTAAAATGTTCTTAATGAAGCTTAAGATCTTAAGTTTAAATTTTGTTTATACTTTTAAATGATATTTTTTATTTTATAATAAAAAAATTTGTCACGTAAAAGAAATAATAAAAAATTTGTCACGTAAAAGAAAAAAAAGTTACCAGACTAATAGACATCAAATTATAATGGTATAGATGTATTCTCTGAACTTGAAATAAATCTTTCTTTTTCTCTCTCTGTTGCTTGGTTGGGATTGTGTCCTTGAGGGTTGAATTGGGTTGGGGATGAGTGAGTGAGAAGGGCAATGCTGGGGACCCCCAGTGGGGGCGACCCCAGCACCCCCCAGTGACAGTTGGCGCACTGCCAATGGCTCAAAACCCAAAAAAAAAAAAAAAAAATTTTTTTTTGAGCCAATCAGAGATGACCCCAGCACCCCACTGGGGGTCCAACTCATTTTCCGAGTGAGAAAGGGGATAATTGATCTTGGTTTTGCCAATAACTTAGCGCATAACTGAACACAAAAATTGTAAGTGAAGCAATTGAAATGAAGCTGATGGCTCTTATTTGGTATGTTTTCTTTTCACTTCATACTTGGAATAGGGTATATTGTTGACCGGTTCGTGAGGTACATTATAAGTTTCGTTTTTATGATTTTATTTATTTATTTTGTAAAATGTCTCTCATATATTATTTATTAATAGATGACACATGTTATACATATACAATTTAAATAAGTAAAAATAAAAATATATAATAAAAAAATTAATTTTATAATAGGTATGTTACCTAAATAGTAAAATCTTCTTAATAAAACTTAAGACTTTGAGTTTGACTCTTACTTGCCTTTTGTATAACTATTTTATTTTAAGATTGAAAAATTTGTCACACTTAATAATAGTGTAGAAAATAGATTAAAAAATATATAAATAAATAAGTCAATCTAACAACAATAAACTATTCATTTTAGGAAAAATTAGTCTAGGGGCCCTCTCTCACTTTTCATAATGGAAGAGATCTACAAAATTATTTTTTGATGTCTAAGGTTTCTAAACATATCCCCTCTTTGTCTCTCCTTCCGTGCTCGATCTAAACGAAGAGCTACCATCGGAAGCTATGGACAAACAACTCTCTCTCTCCTTCTGCACCAAGCCAGCACCACTGCGAAGCATCGACCAACACCAACCTCAACACCACGCGCAACCATGGCAACAAGCTTCTGATCAACTCTCTCTCTATTTGCAGTGTCAGATTTGAAAAATATATACATATGCATGGACTAGCTGCTCTTCTTCGGAGGAGCAGACACTCCGCCCGCGTCGGCGTCGGCGTCTGATGAGGAAAGGTTTTGAAATTGGGCATCTAATGTCAAAGAAGATTGCGAGCTGAAAGAGAGATGGGTTCGGGGTCAGAGGGGTTTGGGGAAGAGGAGAGAGAAGAGAAGGGTTTGGGTGTGAGGAGAAGATTTGTGTAGCAAAAACTTGAATATGAAATTACTATGGGCTTTGAACTTTCTATAAATACCTGGTCTGTGTTTGTGAATGGGGCTATTCATTGGGTTGCATTTGATCCAGCAAAGGAGCATGGTTTTGGGATCTTGATTGTGGCATTTGATATGAGCAATGAGGTGTTTAGGGAGATCTCTTTGCCAAACTATCAACCTGATGGGCGGCTTCATACAACCACGGCTATTGCAGTATTGGGTGAGTCACTTGCTATATTGGGTGAGTCAAAGTGAAGCTGGTTTATTCGAAGTCAGAGAAATTTGTGAAGTCAGATAAATTTCTTGGATCAATGTACAATCACCAACGTCTGTTCATAAAAATATAACTCTGCTGCAAATAGAGAGAATTTCTCTGGTTTCAATCTAGAGAATTTCTCTGATCTATCTGGTTTGAATTGAAATTTATCTGGGTTGGTCTAGAGAAATTCTCGGATTTAAACTGAATTTTCTCTGGATTGGTCCAAAGAAAGTCTATGGTTTGAACTGAAATTTCTCTAGGTTGATCTTCTATGAGCATATCAGATTGCACAAGTCCTTAAGCAGATTTGATAGCATCAACAGAAGTGGAACCCCAATCCCTCCTACAGATGGATTCCCAGAGGGAATCAGAGTAAGTGAAAGACCTGAATCTGTTGCAAGTCATGGAAAAAGAGAGGATTGAATCTATGGGTAAGAGTAGGAGGATTGAAAAGAGATGGTCTTGAGCTATGTTGGTTATGGGTGACCAAGGTTGTTCTGTTCGTTTATCAAATTTTTTCTCCAATGAAAGGAATTGTCATATTGTGATGTGAAACTGTCAATCAATCTATTTCTCAATTAAAATCATCTATAGTATTTAGATGATCATGTTAAAGGGAAATTTTCTCTGAAAGGTATTAAAATCATCATGAAAGGAATTATTTATTTCTCAATTTTCTCTGAGTTGTAAAGGGAAATTTCTCTGATTTTGAGAATTTTCCATCGTCAACCTCTATGTCATGTTGCATCTCCAAACCACCCCCTGATGTTGAATCACAAGCTTTGCCCTTCATGATCATTTCCTTCCCAGAATTGTCATCAATCTATTCTCAACATTTTAAACTCAGAGAATTTCTCTGGACCGGAATTTCTCTGAACTAATTTTCTCTGGACTAATTTTCTCTGGATCAACTTGAGGGACCTTAGACATTATGAAAATATTAGATGTCCTTTATGCTATAAAATCTTAATATAAGGGACCTTAAAAAAAAAAAACCCCTTCATTTTATTACGTTTTTCTTCAAAAATAAATAAAATATTTTCAAAAAATACACGCAATAGGATAAACTCGGTTTGAGACATGGACCGGTGAGAAATCTATCCATTATTTTATATAATTAGTTTTACAGCAATAAGATAAACTCATTGAATTTATTAGAAAATAATTTTAAAAAGTGAATTGCATTTATTGAAAGTGTAACTAAAATTTTTTAAATTTTAAATTTATACCATACATACGCTTTTTATAATAAAACTCAAGATATATTTTATAATTAGTGTTTTTGTTAATTTTATGATCGGTTCTGGATAGGTAGGCACTTAGTGATTTTACAGAGTATAATGAGAGGTGTGGGGTTGCCACGTCAGCAGTGGGGAGTGAATTCTCAGCCATAAGTTGTTTGTGGCCTGAAGAGATCTTTCTTTTGGGTATAATTGTTTGATTCCCTACCCCTTTTGTGTTTTGTGAAAAGGGTAGTGCTTCGTATCCCTTCTTTTGTCCATGTCAACATTTTCTTTCCCCCACACTCCTTGATTCCCCCCACCCATTGTGTTTTGTCTAAAGGGTAGTGCTTTGTATCCCTTCTTTTGTCCATGTCACCGTTTTCTTTACCCCACACTCCTTCTAGAGGGCTTACAATATATCTTATTTTTTAAAAATTGTATCTCTTATTGCCATTCACTTATAATCATTAATTAAGACAAATTTTACTTTACTTCCTGTAGTTTGGATCGCTTGCGTTTTACCTTCCGACATTTGAAAATTATTACATAATCTCCTGTGATTATTGGATTAAATTGTACAGTTAACACCGTTAACATTAAAAGTAAAAAGACTATTTTACCTTATATATAACTTTTATTTAGTATTTCTCATTCAACAGTTATGTATTTGAGAAGAACAAATAAGAGAACTTAGGGTTTTGATATATGAAATTAGGATTTTGATTTAACAAATTAATTTAAACAACATAATTTCTACTTAAAAATAATTTAATTAATATTTAATTTGCCTTCAAGTTTATTCACTTTTTTTTTTGCTTGATTGGAATTTAGTGAGCACTACACAAGAAATTGTGAAAATTATTTCTGTGAATATATATATATACACGTAGTGATGTAATTTGAAACAAACCAATTAATTAATCAATTAACCTATCAAACAAACCAATTAAACCAACACACAAATATTACATATAAATCTGTGAACATTGAGATACAAAAGTTGGCCTTGATCTGTCAAATCTGTGAAGATTCTTTCTGATTCTGAATCCTCATTGCAGTTTTGAGAAGCAAAGCAGATGTTCTAGAAGGGACGTGAAGAATAATAGCATTGGGGCTTTTAGATGGGTTATTCGAAGTCGCCGGCGATTTTTTGAGGTCCGGCGAGTCGGGGAAGGAGAGAAAACAGGCATGTTTGTAGAGGCTGCGTTTTGAAGAGGAGCTTTCAATTATGGGTTTGCGTCGCAATGAGGATTTGGGTGTGGGTTTGTTGAGTTGAGATCGCCTATCGGCTATGTACTTCTTAAGAAGGAATGGTTCTTGCTCTTCTTTGAGTAGCTTGTGTAGATGCTTATTAGCCATCATCACAAGCTTTGCTTTGGTGAACCAGATCTGGGTTTTACAAGATTGAGGTATGGTGGTGGTGATAAACAAATTATTATAATATTTGTGAAAATTAAGTTAAAAAGATTATGTTTTTTTTTCTTCTGTTTTTTATACATCTAATTTTATTTTATTTTATTTATTTATTTTTTTGGGTATAGATTTACAGATCTGGATATTGATGATGAAGATGAGGGTAGGTTTTGGAAATTGATGATGAAAATGAGAGTATTTTAGTCATTTAATTCGAAGAAAAAAAATCATCTTTCCATGCTCATTTGTATATTAGGCGCGTGTTATGCACGAATTGTTATAGTAGATAAAAATGCTAACTATGCAATTCAATCCAGTAACTACAAGAGGGTTATGTGGTGAATTCCAAACGTTAATGGAATAAACCCCACGTGACCCAAACTACAAGAGCAAAGTGAAGTTTGCCCTATTAATTAGGAAAATTTGGCTATAAACCCCCTTTACCTTCCTTTCATTGTTAAAAGGACTAAGAAAAAAATTATACTTTCTAAACCCCCTCATAATGATAAAGTCTTGCATAAATGACAAAATTTATTATTTAAATATTTTATCAGACTATTATGCCCTTACAGATACAATGTATGTACATGAATTATGTATATAAATCAGATCGTTGATCTTCTCTCTCGTCATTCCTAATTCATGTACATAATTCCCAAACTGTTCATACATAATTCATGTACATAATTCCCAAACATCATTCCTAAGCTCCAGATCGTCTCTCTCCGCATCTTCTCAACTCTCCTCCTTCAACTCTCCTTCAACTGTTCATCTTCTCTCTCGTCTCTCTCTTCTAACCCTAGCTTCCTCCATGGCCGGAGCTGTGGAGAACTTGCAAATCGCACTGATACATATATATCTATATATATGTGTGTGTTTGTGTGTTTTGAGATTTGAATTCGAATATATATATATCTACATATTCCGATCTCTAATCTATATATATATATATGTGTGTTTTGAGTCTTTAAGATCGGAGATTTGAATGATTGTATAGATCGGTCTCGGCGATCATTTGATTCGAACTCAAAAGCTCAAAGATTTAAAGTAAAATCTGAAAAATCTGTGTGTATGAAAAATCTCAAGATTTTTGAAAGTTCAAAGTTTCAAAAATCTGAAAAATTTGAAAAATCTAAAGAACCGGGGTACGAAAAATTAAGATTTCTCTGAAATTTTCAGATTATAGGCCTAATTCAAGGATTATAGGCCTAATTCAATATTTTTCAGAGTAAACATTGATTGATTCAAGGATTATAGGCTTGATTCAAAGCTCAAAACTCAAAATTCCATCGATTTTTCAAAGTAAACATCAAATTTCATTTGATAGAACCAGAGTAAAATTTTACTCTGGTTCGATTGCTCTGTTTTTTTCATTTGACAGAACCAGAGTAAAATTTTACTTTTAGCTTCAGAGTCTCACAGTTTACTTATTTTTCAGAGTAAAATTTTACTTTTATATAAAGTAAAATTTTACTTTTAGTTTCAGAGTGTAAAATTTTACTTTTATACAGAGTAAAATTTTACTTCAGTTTCAGAGTATAAAATTTTACTTTCATACAGCGTAAAATTTTACTTTCATACAGAGTAAAATTTTACTCTGAAATACATAGTGAAGATGGCTTAATAGGAGAGCTGATAGATATGAGGGTAATATAGTAAAAGAAACAAGTTTTAAAATATCAGGAGATTTTGAAAGTACTTATATAATTCTTGTCTTTTTGAAAGACAAATTAGATAGTGAGGGGACTATGACCAAATCCCCTTATTAATTATAGGTTATGTTTCAAAATTTTGATACTTTAAAAAATTTATATGATCAAATAGTTACAAGTGAGAAATGAAATTTTTCAGGATAGAGAATCCTAACCTCTATAGATAAGAAAAATGAGAAAAATAGTAGAATATCAACACACAACTTTCATGTGAGTTTCACGATCAATGATGCTGAGTCTATGAAAAATTGTGAGTATGTTAGCAATATTACTAATAAAAATGTTAGTGTTCTTCGTATTATTGGGAAAAATATTATACAATTATATAAAATTATCAAATTGATGTGATAAACACTAACGAAGTTAATTTTTGAAATATGACTTACTAAAATACTATAATAGGAACAACTTAACTGTCATATTAATATTTTGATTTTATTTATTTATATAACATTCAAATTACTCTATGATTCAAAATACCACAAATAATATGTTATTGATCAATAAAAGTGTAGAGAAGTTTTCAAACTAAGCCACTAATGTCTAAATTTGTAGTGGTCACTTTTTCTACGTTTCTTCATTCTTATTTGTCGGGCACATTATTGATATGGTGTGTCATCAAACTCATAGGATAGTAGGGGTGAGCACCGGATATACCGATCCATCAAAACCGACCGAACCGAACCGATCCGTCGTATTTTGGACGGATGCGTGATGACGAGCGGACTGTTGCGGATTGATTTTGTCAAATCCGCCAATCTGACGGACGGATGGCGGACTTGAGATTCCTTTGGCCGCAACCGAACTGCCAAACCGCGAGCACCCCTAATAATTTATAGGACTTTATGTTTTCAGTTTGTTTAAATATTCAGTTTATGTTTTCAATTAAAAAAGAGTTTAAATATTCTGTTGAAAAAAAAGTTTTCAACTTAAATATCTTTTTTTAATTGAAAAAAATAAACGTATTATTTATCTATATTTTTTGGTTTTTAAATCTATCTCTAAAAATAATAAATAGAAAATATGATATGTACTAGTTGGTTTTTGTTTTCAAAAACAAATATAGATGTAACAATATAGAGACATACAATCTCTACTACTGCTCTGTTCATCGTTTTGGTGGTTTGAATTATTTTTATATTTTAAGAACCACAGATTGTAATACTTTATGTAGATGAGGCATGCTGTGATTGTAGTATGTGAATGAGGCATGCAGTGATTGTGATATTCCAAAGTTTCAAACTTTCTTGCTTTGGATGAGGTATGCAGTGATTGTAATATTTTTTAAGTCATTGACTGTAATACTTTCTTCTTCTTTTTTTGAGGAAGTGTACAAGTTGAATTATGTTGAAAATTTATAAAATTTTAAACCGTCAAACCGATTCGCATCCATCCGCTAAACCGCCAATCCGCTCAATCCACATCCGCCGAATTGGCGGACGGATGCGGATTGATTTTCTCCAATCCGCCAATCTGGCAGACGGATGGCAGATTGGAGGTTCCGTGGCCGCAACCGACCCGCGCCCACCCCTATAGAATAGTATCTTTCATTCCACCAATTCCCTTCACTTTGCTAATTCGTAGTATTTTGGGAAATTAATTATAAATAAAAAAATGAGACTCCGCAATTTTGTTCTTCTAAATTTCATTGGAAATGTAAAGAACCAGAAAATCTTATGGAAGAGATAAGGAAATTTGGGAGAAATCTCTGTGTATTATTGAATAGCAAACTTGGCTACTTTATAGCCTTACAGAGCAAAACAAAAAATAACAACCCACATTTAACAAATCCTAAAAACATGGTAAGACTAATTCAATTAACCAACTAACCCTTAACAATAGAGATTTATTGACAGAGTGGTAACAAACCACTAAAGCAACCTAACTTCTAGAATATCAAAACTTAACAATTCCTTCCATAAACTGAATACTACAAACACTCAGTTTATATCCATCTCAGAACAAACTCCCAATAGCCCTCGCAGGTTCAAGAAAACATCCAGCTTGAGTGGTTTACTCATCACATCAGCCAACTATTCTTGTGTCCCACAATGCACCAGCTCCACTATACCAGCCTTTGTGAGCTCTCGAAGAAAATGAAAACGTACATCTATGTGCTTACTACGACCATGCATTACTAGGTTCTTTAAGAGTTTGATTGCAGAACTACTATCACATCAAATAATAGTTGACTTGCCTTTATTCTAACCCAGCTTTCCCAACACTCTTTTCAACCATACTGCTTGGCATGCACACGAAGCTGCAGCAATAAACTTTGCCTTTATGGCAGATAGACTTACTACTGGTTGTTTTCTTGATGACCAGGATACTGCTCCAGAACTCAATAAAAACACATAGCCTAAAGTACTCTTTCTGTCCTCTAAATCTCCAGTATAATCACTATCAATGTATGCAACAAGTTCATCATCTCCTCCCTTCTTATAGAAAATTCCAAACCCAGTTGTTCCTTTCAAATATCTTAGCACCCTTTTTGCTACCTGTAAATAAAACTCAGTAGGATTCTTCATATATCTACTAATAAGACTCACCACAAACATCATGTCAGGTTAAGTAGCTGTCAGATACAAGAGACTACCTACAATCTGTTTATAGTAAGTCTTATCTACCTTAACTCTACCTTTCTCCTTCACAAGCTTAAAGCCAGGAACAATTGGATTATGAACAGAATTACTTTTGTCCATTCCAAATAGTTGCAGCACCTCTAAAGCATACTTCTTTTGACTGATAAAAACACCATCAGATCTTTGCAAGACTTCAAGACCAAGGAAATACCTCATCTTACCAAGATCTGTCATGTCAAACTCATGCTTCATGGAATTTTTAAACTCTGTAAACATCAATTCATCATTTCCAGTAAAAATGAGATCATCAACGTAGAGACTTACAATTAATACTTTGCCTTCTTTGGTTGTCTTGATGAACAAAGTATGCTCGAAGTCACACTTCTTAAAGCCTTCTTTCATAAAATAGTCCTCTATACGGCTATACCAAGCACGTGGTGCTCGCTTAAGCCCGTAAAGTGCCTTCTTTAACTTGTATACCTTTTGTTCATTTCCCTTTTGCACATAACCACAAGGCTGCTCCACAAAAACCACTTCATTTAACTTACCATGTAAAAATGCAGATTTCACATCTAACTGGTTGATAGTCCATCCTCTTTGAGCTGCAAGTGCTACCACCAATCGAATCGTCTCCATGCATGCCACAGGTGCAAATACTTCAGTATAGTCTACCCCATGTTGCTGAGTATACCCCTTCGCCACAAGCCTAGCCTTGTATTTGTCCACTTCTTCATTTTTCATTAAACTTAGTCCTATAAATCCATTTCACTCCAATCTTCTTTGCTCCCTTAGGTAACTCCATCAATTCCCACGTACCATTGTTTTTTATTGCTTCCATTTCTAAATCCATTGCTCCTCTCCATTTCTTACTCTTCACAGCATCTTCAAAGTAAATAGGATCAGTAGTTGCAAACATGGCCAAATAAGCTTCATTATCTTCTTCAGAAATGCTTTCTCCTGTTTCATAGTCTCTTATCCAGATTGGTGGTCTCCTATTCCTCCCTTCATTCGAGCTAGGAGAGCTTTCTTCAGTCAAGGAATCTGAGGAAAAATTCTCTGCGACAGCGTCTACATTAGCTTCAGGATTAGATTCAGATTTGCTCCCCTCTTCATTGTCATCAAACATAGCTGCTTCCTCCTCAAGATCACTCCATTCCAAGTCACACACAATGGATTCTTCATATTTCTTGTCCCAATCCCAATTCTTGTCTTCTTTGAATACAACATCCCTACTTATTATGATTCTTTGTGAAATTGGATCATAGAACCTGTATGCCTTGAACTCCTCACTAACTCCCAACAAAACACAACTCAAGCTCTTATCATCCAGCTTAGTTCTTTTACTATCAGGTACATGAACATGGGAGATACATCCAAAAACTCTAAAATGCTCAACTAAAGGCTTAACTCCGCTCCAAGCTTCTTCTGGAGTCTTGTTTTTCACTGCCACTGTTGAATTTCAATTTAAGACATGCACTGTCCAATTTACTGCTTCAGGCCAGAAAGTTTTTAGAAGTTGCTTTTCGGAAATCATACTACGAACCATATTCATAATAGTTCTATTCTTCCGTTCTGCAACTCCATTCTGTTGTGGTGTGTAGGAAGCCGTCAATTGTCTTCATATGCCATTTATATCACAAAAATTAATGAACTCTTGTGATGTAAACTCTCATCCTCGATCAGTAAGTAACATTCTAATGAACGAGTTTGTCTCATTTTCAACATGTATCTTAAAACTCTTAAAAGCAGCTAAGGCTTCTGATTTCTCCATCAAAAAATAAACCCATGTTTTTCTACTAAAGTCATCAGTGAAAGTAAGCAAATACTTCTTCTTGCCATTTGAGATGGGCTCTGATTGGTCCACAAATATCAGCATGCACTAATTGAAGAATTTGTGAAGCTCTCCAGGTGCTTTTTTGAGGAAATAAGAACCTTTGTTGCTTCCTGATGATGCTGTTTTGGATGGTAGGACGGGTTGGACTGATCCACGCTCCTCAAACCTAACGTCCGAATGATCAAGCCCACAGAGAACCTGCACAAGAGTTCAACGGGGAACGGGGAGTTCCCCAGCGAACCCTCCAACGAGCAAGTTAGAGAGAGAGTGGAATATGTAGATGGATTAGAGATAGAGAAGCTTAACCTTCCTCTCGTCTTCAACATCTGCTAATATCCTTTTGTAATCATTTCGTTGTCCTTTCCGACCTGTCGCCTTGGCCAAAAGTCTATGCTATAGCTTACCTTGTTCAGGGTGAGGGCGTGCCGTCCCGACGGAGAGGTATCGTCGTAATAAATGCTATGAGGGGCTGCATTAATGGCGATGTACCGTGGCAATAGCTTTGCAGCTCTTTGTCTACCGATGTGGCTTGCCCTTTACCTGTTGCGTGTCTGAATATCATTAGTCCTTCAAGTCATGTTGATTTCCAACTGTGCTGGGCCTTATCAGTTGGGTTATGTGTTGGGGCCCTAAGTAGTAGGCTTGGATTGTTCATAGTGGGTTATGGCCTTTATGGGCCTACCCACGTCAGTAGTCCCCCATTCCTAAGTGCAGCTTTAGTCCAACGAAGGGAATAATGAGGAAGGTGGGGGTTGAAGGTTGGCTGAAAGCCGAGTGGAGGGACCGACCGTGAGGAGGGCCGACCGCGAAAGGTAACCGAGCGGAGGGGCCGATCATGAGGAGGGCCGACCGTAAAGGGTGACTGAGTGGAGGGACCAACCATGAGGAGGGCCGACCGCGAAGGGTAACCGAGTGGAGGGACTGACCATGAAGAGGGCCGACCACGAAGGGTAACCGAGTGGAGGGACCGACCATGAGGAGGGCCGACCGCGAAGGGTGACCGAGTGGAGGGACCGACCATGAGGAGGGCCGACCGCGAAGGGTAATCGAGTGGAGGGACTGACCATGAGGAGGTCCGATCGCGAAGGGTGAGGTGGCGGGGTGCCGGGCTCGAGAGGCGGTGAGTCACGTGATGACTTGAAGTGGAAAAGACGGGGTAGGGGAAGGGGGCAGTGAATCGTGGTCATACACGTGGCAGCATCTCGTGGTGGGTGGAGGTTAGGCGTTGGCCAGAAGTGAAACGATAGGTCATAATAGGTGTTGAAAAGACAGTTTTGGCAGATGATTGAAAATTTTTCAAACTGGCGAAAATTAATTGTGACCCCTGGAATACAGGCAAGCCTTGGGCTTTTGGTATTATACGGTTTACCTACCTTTTTTCGAGAAATCAAAACACTCCAAGTATAGACTCCTTCGTTGCAAGTGATACACCCTTGCAATATTTTTTGAATTTCCTTGCGCCCACCTCCGAAACTATTCGTAGATACACCATAGAAATGGCCCAAGGAGAAACTGCAAACGCCAGGGTTGATCCTCTGGGGGACGACGACGCGGTGGATTTGGCAGAGCAATATAGGACGGAGAGGCGAGTGGGGAGTGAGGAGGAGCCGTCGGGGCGACCTCGTTCGTCCACAATGATGGCGGCGCCCACGCCAATCAGCCAGGTGGAGCTAGATCACTGGCATACAAAGACCGATAAGTCGATTATCACCGCGAGGGAGTTGGTGAGTATACGCGAGAGGTACCAAATTCCTGCCGAAATAGAGTTGAAGCTGCCGTCCACGAAGGAGAGGCCATCCGATGCCCGACCGGGGGAGTTTGCCCTCTACGAGGAGGCGTTGGAGGGAGGGTTGAGGTTGCCGATTCCAGAGGTAGTAGTTGGCGTCCTAAACCGGTTGGAAGTGGCGCCGGGTCAGTTAATGCCCAATGCGTGGAAGATTATACTAGCCTGCGCGAGCGCATGGCCAAAGGTGAACGAGGGGGCGGCCATGATAGTGGACAAGTTTTTTGCGTGCTACAAGGCGTCGGGGGCAGCAAGAGACTTGGGTCACTTTGCAGGTGGCGGTAGGGAGGGGGTTGGTAGCGGGGTTGCCGTCGTCGATAAAGGGGTGGAGGCCACGGTGGTTTTATGTGTCTGCCAACGGGGGGGTTGGGGTGCGCACGGTTTGGAAAATGCCCACCAAGTCTGTGGAGCCAAAACTGGGGGCAGCGGCAGAGGCGAGAATGAAGAGGGTGAAAGAATGGAGGGAGAAGGAGGGCGCCAGATGGGACGAGCTTGTTCAGCCGTCTGCCTTGTTTGCGGCAGGGTTGGGCCCTCAGCCGATCGGTGGAGACCTGGGATCGGCGGAGTTAGAGGCGAGAAGAAAGGCGTAAGAGGCTGAGGATATGACCATCCTCGCCAAAGCCAGCAAATTCAAAGAGTCCCAGGCAGACCGACCGCCGAAGTCGATCGCTAGGGAGAGAATCCGACCGCATCCCAAACCCGTGGAGGAAAAGGACTTAGGTGGATTTGAGCCACGACCGCCCCCAGTTGATCCGTTGAAAGAGAGAGCATATGAAGAGATGGGGGGCGTGGTAAAAAAGAAGAAGGGATTGAGGAGGAGTGAGGGGGAGCCTGCCTTGAAGAGGAGGAATGAGGCGACGACGGAGCAGATTCCCTTAGAAGGGGAGGTAGAGGGGACCCTTGAAATAGGGTTGGAGGGGGAGGCCAAAGAGAGAGAGGGTGGGGCGACTGGCCTTGGTGAGTAAACGCAGAGTGATGCGGTCGACACTGAGCCAAGGGTGGAGCCAAGGGAAGAGCCACAACCGCAGGAGGGTCTGGCACCCCAAGGAGAGGGAGAGAGGCCTGCGTTGAAGACTGCCTTCTACCACGTTCCTGTGGTGTCTGGGCGAGTGGAAGGGGAAGGGAAAGAGGCCAGGATGGCTGCAAACCGCCTCTTGGGGGTGGTGGAAGACGCAGTCGTCCCGCTCGGTGGCGGGTTATACTGAGGCTGAGCTGATGAAGGGGTTGTGCTTAGCCCAGATGGAGGCGGCTGTTTTAGCGAGGGCCCTGTTGAATAAGGCGGCAGCAGCGAAGGGCGAATGGAAGAGGGAGAGGGAGAAGTTGGGGTAGGAGGAGGCCCAACTTGAAAATTTCAGGAGGGAGAGCGTGGGTTGGCGGAGGGCTACGCGGAGTGCGTGTGCCAAGGGGTTGGAGGAGGCTCAAAAGGCGAGGAAGATGGAGGTGTTGGCGATCGTGCAGCGCAATGTGGCTGTGCGAGCCCATGTTGTGCTGCTCGCGACCAAGTTGGAGGTAGAGGACGAACGCCGCAAGGTAGTGTCGCTTGAATTCCAACTGGCCGGCGAGCAGAAGAATCTGGAAGAGGCTAAAAATGCCTGCACGGTCGCCAACGATCGTTTTGAAGAGGCCATGGCGAACAATGAAGAGCTGCGTACCTAACAGATCAAAGAGAAGAATGAAGCAGACGTGAAGATTGTTGGGCTGCAGAAGGAGCTGGAGGATGAGCGCGCTAGGGCAATGGAGGAGAAGGCAAGATTGCAGAAGGAGTTGGAGGAAGAAAAAACCAAGGCAGCCTCTGAAAGGGCAGCATACCCCGATCTGTGCGTTGCAGCAGTAGAGCAATTCAAGGGGTCTGCTGAATTTCAGATGGCAGACGATGCCGCGGTCGCCAGCAACTTGGCAAGGGAGGTGTCTGGGGAGGCGAGCCCGTTGGGAACGACCGCTGGAGGCAGGACTAAAGCAGAAGTTATTGAGAGCTTCCAGCGGTCGGACTTCTACAAACACGAAATGGCTGAGTTCTGGGACAGTGGCTGGAAGATATTTAAGCACAAGGCAGAAGAACTGTTCCCAGACTTGGACCTTAGCGGTGTAAGAATTGATGAAGACGACGTGGCCCAGACCCCCCTAGATGAGGGTATTGAAGAAGAAGACCTTGTGTCAAGTGAAGAGGAGTGACTGGTGTGAATAAAACCTGTACTTAGGTTTTTTTTTTTTTTTTTTTTTTGCTTTTGAATTTTTGCTTTTGCTTTTGAATGACTGTAAGAAACTTATGTATAAGTTTGTGAATAAATAAAATTTTGAGAATAAAATTTTGAGTCTTGTTTTCATGCTACTGCTTTTGTTTGCGCATCTGAAATGAATGAGAATGGCGACTTGTATAAGGCTTATGTATAAATCATTGTGAAGTGTAAAATGTAAGGAAAACTCAATGTAAAGTGAAGTCTAACTTGTAAGAAAAATTCAATGCAGAGTGAATGTGAGAAAAACTCAATGCAGAGTGACTTTTAACTTGTAAAAATTCAATGCAGAGTGAATGTAGGAAAAACTCAATGCAGAGTGAATTTTATCTTGTAAAAATTCAATGCAAAGTGAATGTGGGAAAAACTCAATGTAGTGTGAATTTTATCTTGTAAAAATTCAATGCAGAGTGGCTGGGGCTTGAAGTAACTCAGTCTGGCGGGGTTCTACATGCTCAGTCTGGCTGAGGCTTTTTGCGCTCAGTCTAGCTGAGGGTGTAAGTGACTTGGTCTGGCCGAGCTCTTCATGCCCAGTCTGGCTGAGGCTTTTTATGCTCAGTCTGGCTGAGGCTTTGAGTGACTTGGTTTGGCCGAGCCCTTCATGCTCAGTTTGGCTGAGGCTGTTTGTGCTCAGTTTGGCTGAGGCTGTTTGCGACTCGGTCTGACCGAGCTCTTCATGCTCAGTCTTGCTGAGGCTGTTTATGCTCAGTTTGGCTGAGGCTGTTTGTGACTCGGTCTGGCCGAGCTCTTCATGCTCAGTCTTGCTGAGACTTTTTGCGACTCGGTCTGGCTGAGCTCTTAATGCTCAGTCTTGCTGAGGCTTTTTATGCTCAGTCTGGCTGAGGCTTTGAGTGACTCGGTCTGGCCGAGCTCTTCATGCTCAGTTTGGCTGAGGCTGTTTATGCTCAGTCTAGCTGAGGCTTTTGCGACTCGATTTGGCCGAGCTTTTCATGCTCAGTCTTGCCGAGGCTTTTTGCGACTTGATCTGGCCGAGCTCTTCATGCTCAGTCTTGCTGAGGCTTTTTGCGACTCGGTCTGGCCGAGCTCTTCATGCTCAGTCTTGCTGAGGCTTTTTGCGACTCGGTCTGGTCGAGCTCTTCATACTCAATCTTGCTGAGGCTTTTTATGCTCAGTCTGGCTGAGGCTTTGAATGACTCGGTCTGGCCGAGCTCTTTATGCTCAGTTTGGCTGAGGCTTTTTGCGACTCGGTCTGGCCGAGCTCTTCATGCTCAGTCTTGCTGAGGCTTTTTGTGCTCAGTCTGGCTGAGGCTGCGATCAAAGCGTTATTGGAATACCACAAATAACTGAGATATAAGCTTGCTGTTATACAAAGTGTAGCCCATGGGGTCATAAATTTACACTATATGAGAAGAAAATGAGAACATAGATTGTCAAAAAGAACATAAAACAATTTGGATGATACGACAATACAACTTTTATTGAAAATAGCGCTTCAAATGTTCAGCGTTCCAAGGATGGGGGAGGTCTCGACCTTCCATGTCCTGAAGTCAGTAAGTGCCCGGAGGTGGTCTGGCTTTCACAACGTAAGGTCCCTCTCATTTGGCTGTCAGTTTGCCCTTAGTCGGATTTTTTGTGGCAAGAGTTACTTTTCGCAAAACAAGGTCCCCCACGGCGAACTCCCTTGGTTGGACTCTGCGGTTGTAATGTATTCTCATTTTCTGTTGGTATGAGGCCTGTCTGACTGCAGTTGTTTCTTGGAGCTCTTCAATCAGGTCTAGGTCTGCCCGACGCAGCGCTTCAGTTAGTTCTGGATTCGGGTGTAGAACCCTTGGAGTAGGAAGACCGATCTCCACTGGTATGACCGCCTCTGCGTCGTATGTTAAGCGAAAAGGAGTCTCCCCAATGGGAGTCTGAGCGGTAGTGCGGTAAACCCAGAGTACATTCGGCAACTCTTCAGCCCAAAGTCCCTTAGCAGCTTCCAGCTTAGTTTTGATAATCTTGAGAAGAGAACGGTTGGTGACCTCAACTTGGCCATTGGCTTGGGGGTGGCCTGGGGAGGAGAAACATGGCTGGATTTGGAGCTCTGCACAGAATTTCCTGAATTTGGCATTGTCAAATTGTTTGCCGTTGTTAGAGACGATGGCTTGAGGGATGCCAAATCTGCAGACAATCGACTGCCAGATGAATCTGGTTGTATTCCGCTCGGTAATGGTGGCAAGGGGTTCTGCTTCAACCCATTTGGTGAAGTAATCAATGGCGACAATGGCGAATTTGGTTTGGCCTCGTCTAGTGGGCAGTGGGCCAACTAGGTCGATACCCCATTTGGCGAAGGGGTAGGGACTGCAGAGTGTGATCAATTCTGTAGGAGGGGCGTGGGGGATGTTTGCAAAACGTTGGCACTTGTCACATTTGAGCACAAAATCTGTCGCATCTTGATTGAGAGTAGGCCAGAAATAACCAGTGCGAAGTATTTTGTGGGCTAGGGACCTGCCGCCCGAATGATTGCCACATATACCCTCATGGACTTCTCTCATTACGTAGGTTGCCTGAGCAGGATTGAGGCATCTCAGGTATGGTCGTAAGAAGCCCCTTTTGTACAAGAGTCCGCTAACAAGAGTGTAATTAGCCGACCGGGCCCTGATTTTGGCAGCCTGCTGTTTGTCGTCTGGAAGTCCCCCTGTTGTTAGATACAAGAAGATGTCTGTGGCCCAAGGGATGGGTTCATTTTAAAGGAACTGGACTTCTTGCTGGTTGGATGAAATCGCAGGGTGGGCTAGGTAGTCAAGGTGGACACCATGGCTGAGGTCGGACTGGTCTGCAGAAGCCAACTGAGCCATCTCATCCGCCTTAGAGTTTTCCACCCGAGGGATGTGCTTGATGTGGAAGGTATTGAAGAGGCGAACATGGGGGAGTGTTATATCCCTGTAAGCCTGCATTGTGTCCTCCTTGGCATCGAATTCCCCTGTAATTTGTCCGACAATGAGCTGGGAGTCACTGAACACCCGGATGTGGCTGACACCAATATCCCAGGCTAGGCGGAGTCCTACTATCAATGCCTCATATTCGGCCTCATTGTTACTGGCCTCGAACAAGAAACGGAGAGCACATTTGAAATAACCACCCTCAGGGGCGGTGAGTGTAATAACCCGACCCTCGTACATGTTCTCTGATATATTTTCAGTCCCTTATTCTGCGCAGTTAAATGCTTATTGAGAACTTCTATGTGGAATTAAGTGTAATTAAGATTCATATTTGTTTGGTAAGGAAACATATCTGTCACAATTAAAATGTTTGGATAAGGAATTGAAAGCCTTAAAAGCTTCATAAGCTGAAATTGACCTTATATTTGAGATCAGCATAATTTTTAAGTCATAATAAGCATTTTTGTGAAAATTTGATTTGGGATGATTAAATTGATTAAATTTCGTCTTATTCAACTTTATATATATATGTGTGCATATTTTAGCTCTTTGACTTAGAGCCTTATACAAATATCTCCTGAGAGAGAGAGAGCATTAGAGAGGAGAAGGGTTTGTGAGGGAGTTCTTCAAGGAGGGAAATTGAGAAATTAAAAAGGGATCATAAAGATTCTAATGTAAGGTATGTATAATTCATTCCAATGGACCCTCTCTTTGATAATTGAGTAGGAATTCCTTATGTTATGCAAGTTAGGGTTTATAATGTGGAACAAGCATGTATTAAATGATTAATTAGAATAATGTTTCTTGAGTTGGTTGATTTGGAGTTTCATTGAGTTATCTAGTGGGAATCACATCTCATTTCTTCAATTGAGATCCTTGAACTTGGTTATGTAGATAAATGACCATGTAGGTATATATGTGTATGTGTATGTGTATGTGGAGATGGGAATATTATGAAGTTGAGTTGTGTTTGTAAATTAAGATTAAAGATCCAAATTGTATGTAGATTGATCTATGTTGTAGCTTCTATTTACATGATTTTTGAACCATATTCTAGCAATTAAAGAAGCTATTTTGAGCCTTGAAGAAGTGTACCAAAAATTGGGTTTTGCTGAGTTTTCAAACTGCATTCTGCCCAGAATCGCCGCACGTGCGGGATCACTACCGCACGTGCCGCACGTACGGGAAGCCTTGCCGCACGTGCGGGGCTCACAGCTGCACGTGCGGCCCAAGCTGCAAAATTTTGTTCGCTCTGTTTTGCGTACTTAACCCTCTGGTATTTTTGAAATATGTGTTTGATGTCCCTAAGATGCCTGTAAATTCGTTCGAAGTAAAATGAAGCAGGAAATGAATTAAAAAAGGAAAAAGAACTGATGAATAAGTTATACATGTGTGTAGGTCATAATTCGGGAGGGGCAAGCACTCCGCTAAAGCACTGTGAGTAGTGGTTCTGTGATCGTACATTTAATTATCGTTAATGGATTTCATTGTTAACATTTCGTTCCTTGCAAGTAATTATGTTAACAATGTCTATTGGAAAATCTAAGGGCATTATTGAGCAGTATGTTCTGTTTACTGTTGATAATGAATACTAACATTCTGTCATCTGCAAGATAGCTATATTGATTTACGACAAACAAACGGATCGTATGAACATTATGGAATTACGGTATCCATGTATTTCTGGAATCGTTCAATCTGTAAAATGTGCTTACCTTTCGCTAATAATTATCAGCAACGCTCTGTTAAACTTAAATTAACTATGTTAACTCATGTGAATGATGCAACGGTTACCATTAGTACTCTGTTAATTGTAGGTCAACTATGTTAACGTATATGAACGATTAAACAAGTGTGTATGCTTCTGATTAATAGGTAATATCAACATTCTATTCTCCTCAAGTGGACCACGTCATTTCTTAATGAATAAAGAGAATTTATGTTCATTTGTGAATAAAGAATTCTGTGTAAATATGAGAGCATATTGTTCTGTTATTAATAGGCCATAGGCCATTCAGTTATAGGCTATCAAGTGTGGACACCTCCGAAAAATCAGGATAATTGGAAAAGCTATGTGTATCCATATGAATCTGAAGTTATTTTTGTTGTGTTACATATGGACCTTTCTGATATGTTATGTTTCGAATCAATGAGTGATTGTCCATATATATAAAAGTATTCATGGCATCCTTAGCACAAGGCCCTTACCCGGGGGTAATAATACCGTGGTCTTATGGCCCTTGCCCAGGGGTAATAATACCGTGGTTCAAGTATGTTCTAAGTTCCCAGTACCGGAGGTTCCTTTATGGAGCTAACAAGTATGCTCTATATTGATTTGTTAGCGCTATTGGATGAACCATGTATAATCAAGCATGAACTCTGATTTCTGTTTATGATTCAAGCATAATTAAGAATGTATATGAATTTGTTTCCGTTCATAATATGACATGATATGAATTGTTCGGTCTGTAAGACCTATTGATTTCAGGTATGGAACAAAGTGCTGTACGGAACTACGTGTTGCAGTGCGAGCCACCTCTAGAATCCGTACGAGCCACCTCTTAAGTCCATATATATGTGAACAGGCTTAAAGCCGATCTGAAAGTTATGAGGCCTATGGTCGTTCTGTGAAAGTTACGAGGCCTATGGCCGTTCTGTGAAAGTTATAAGGTTTATAGCCGTTCTGTAACATCTGTGAGGCCTATGGCCAATTTGTGACCTCTGGGCCTATGGCCATTCTGTATGATCTATTAGTATGAAACAAAGTGCTGCACGGAACTAAGTGCTGCCATGCGAGTCACCTCTAGAATCCGTGCGAGCCACCTCTTGAGTTCATACATATATGAAAAGGGCTTTATGCCATTCTGTTTAAGGGCTTTATGCCACTCTGTCCAAGGGCTTGAAGCCATTCTGTTTAAAGTTTAGGCCTAAGGCCATTCTGGAAATAATTACAAGATAAAGTTAACTATATGTTCTCTGCACTTATATATGTACATTGTAATTCAAGTTAATCATTAAATTGTTTACGTACTACTATTCACTGAGCTTGACTCACTTTGTGTTATGTCTGTTTCTGTAGGCACTCCACCTAGAGGTCAGTTTTAACCCATGGCATCCGTTCCTCTTTTGTTAACCTCAGAGTGTCCAGGCACTTAAATGAAGATAGCTCATTTTATAGGTTTTGCTAAGCTTTTGGTTTTGCACCCTGATTGTCTGTCTAAGGTTGAAGTGTATATAATCCTTTTACCTGTCCATGTTGTGTTACGCCCAATTTTGAGGGCTGGGTCTGTATATATATGTATGTACATATCTAAATTCTCTGATGCACGTCACTGTATAGTTATTTACCTTATGCTCTGTTTGTGATCCTGACATGATAATGGTCGCTCAATGGATGTAGTTATTTTATTTATGTCAACTTATATTGTTAAATGCTTCCGTTCAAGCCCCATATAGTTTGTATATCAGGTTAAGTGTCCGGTTCTGAATAGGTCATGCCCAAACTTCTAGGGGCGAGGTTAGGGGCGTGACAGTGAGGATGAGACCAGCCCCACTGCCTTCCCTGCGGGATGATCCGTCAACGTTGAGAGTCCAAGAGTGAGGGTCTTCTGGGTCGGTAGAGGTTGGTGGGGGTGGAGGGGCCATGGTTGGGGTAGGATTAGTGAATTCCAAGATGAAATCGGCGACAGCCTGCCCCTTCATCGCTGTTCGAGGCCGGTAGGAGATGTCAAACTGGCTGAGTTCCACTGACCACTGCATGAGTCTGCCGGAGAGTTCTGGTTGCTGCATTACCTTCTTCAAGGGTTGGTCGGTGAGGACCACTATGGAATGGGCTTGGAAGTAAGGACGGAGTCGTATGGAGGTGTAACAAGCCCGCGAGGGACCTCAATGGTGTTACAGTTCGGACTCGATTTGTCACGGTTCTTAATCTTGAACCAAAGAGTCCAAATCCGGCAAATCGTTTTGAGAAAAACAGATTTTTTGAAAGAAGTGCCAAACATGGACTGCTTTGCCAGATATAGAGTCGCTACCTAAATATTTTATAATGGGGAAATTTAGGAAACCCTGACTCGGTCCGAAAGGCCACGTGTCCGTCATCACCAAAGTTGCCTCGGCTCGGGAACTTGGGTACGATTGGGAAAGGTCAGCTATGAGCACCCCCTCTCGTCTGATCCGAAGATCGGCCTCTACTAACCATGATATCTCGTTTTTGAAAACACATGCGTTCTTATTTCGATTAATTAGCTAGAATTACTATGTGATGCGCACAACAAAACAAGTATAGACTAGATCGCCTAATTTGGAACAAAGCATTGCATATCCGTTTGTTTGGAAATGTTTTAAGATTTGCTACTCGCAAGTAGGCTAAAACACGGATTTCAACGAGTTGTTCCAACTCAAATAATCCAACCTTCACCCACAAGCATTCAGGCAGTTATATCAACTAAGCATTTAGCCACATGTTAACATTCACACTCATGCGAGATGCTAAAGCATAAATACTTACATCGTACTCCGTGCCAAAACAATGAAGCTAGTTAGCAAAACATGCATGACCCTAGTCCATGTTAAGTGGCTAATGCATCACATACAAAATGCAATCTAGAATAGGCTCGGCTAATCCTAGGATGGTATGTGGAATGTGACAATTGATACACGTATTCAAATTGAATTTGAAATACAATGCAGTTAGCATGATGCGCCGAGCCCGGTGCATACAATACAAATGAATGAATGCAAACATGCGAAGCATAAGAATGCTAATTGAGATATGCCCTAAATCTAACCATTGTAAGCGGTTAAATAAAAGGGAAGAAAGACGTGAGGTTGGAAGATATACATACACCCACGCACACTTATTACAACATTGGCCCTCACTCGGAGGGTCCGAATAAATAATACAAGCCACCTAATTAACTAACTCACGAGCTAATTAAATATTACAAAACCAAATAAATAACTAGCTACAACTAATTATTACACAACTTAATTAATTAACAAATCAATTAACTAATTAATGAATGACAACAAGCAAATAGGGAAAGCGATAAATGATGCTATTCCAGCTCTGTTTGAAGAAGGGAGGCATGCATGCTCGCTTCGGTTCCTCGTTTTGGAAGGCCTTCCGGTTGCTCTTTAGAGGCTCTGTTTGCAGGGTGTCTTCCAGTGCTTGTTGCTGCAACTTACCAAAACACTGCAGGGGAAGTTACCAGTGGCCTGCCGGCCATGAGAGGATTACTGCCGGCCAGAGATGATCCATTGCCGGCCAAGGGTGGCACACTGCCGGCCATCAATGGCAAGTTGCCGACCACTGGTGTGCTGTGACACCAAACTGCAACGAAGCACAAAATAGAGAAAATAGAGGGTCTTCCAAGGGCATGTAGGCACCATGGCACTCCAAATCACCTCAAAACATCAAGGGAGAGGCCAAGTCGGGTCCACAACCATCAATCACGCATTCCGATGCATGATGGCCAAAGATCCAACTTGTGCAAATCAATATGAAAATGAATGCACAAATAAAGCAAGTAAAGCCTAGAACTCTATCATGAATCATCAAGAGCTTCGGCGACCGAGAATTGAGACACGTTCCATCACTGGAAGTATGAAACGCCCCTCGTTCCTCGTGCTCGAATTAACACTTAGTCCAAGCAGTGCAACACATAAGCATGGCAAACATGCAACATGACCTAAGTATGCAAACATGCAACTAAACCAAACATGCAACAAGCATATAAGCATAATGTGAGGTGACAACCTATGACAAAATGCAATATGAACATATGAACATGCAAGGCATGTAAAGCTAAGCAAGTATGCAACAACATACTACATGTAACAAACATGCGACAACATGGTAAAATGGGCTTACACCAGAGATGGACAACTCTCAACTAGGTCCAAATTAGTAGCCAAAGCGATGAATTAAGCCACACAGCATACTCAAGCATGCAAAATGCGAAAGGTTCGACAAAAGGGGCCTAAAAGGGCAACTCTCAAAAGTGCCTAAGAAGTGACAAATGTGCAAGTGTAACAACACTATATGCACTGAAATGAGATGATAAATGATGCCAAATCATTTAAACGACACAAGAAAAGCATGCGAAGGTCCTAAGTCATGAAAGCTAGCAAAGAGCAATACAAGGGAGGCATGCAATACATGGCATGAACGCATGAACTAAGCGTGGGCAGAGCTTAATTAAGCCTAAACAATGGACTTAAACATGCTGGAATGAAGGCTCGAACACCTAGACATGCAAGCATACAAGCTAAGCCTTAAACTAGGCAATAATGCGCGACATTCAAAGACACTTGAAGCATGAATGAAGTGGGAATGTAGCAATGGTACATGCTCTGAAATGAAGTATTAAATGATGCCAAATCATCTAAATATCATAAAGATAGCATGCATGAATCACCAAAACACAAAGCTTGCAAAGCCAATTACACTACAGCTATACAAAGCATGCATTATTTGACTATGAAGCATAAAGACAGAGCCAAGGCAGTCCCAAAACATGAACATTTCTAGTTCAAAGCATGGCCAAAAGGTGCTCACATGAAGGACTAAGGCAACATGCGAGGTTGGCTCGTAAGCATGAGTTGTATGGCATGTATGTGAAGCATATGAAATCTCACCAAACCAGCCAAAATCAGTGAACAAAACATGCCAAAATATGCCCAAATAATCATGGAAATGCAGCCAATGCATGCCAAAATGAGGGGCTTCTTTGGAGGGCCATACAAGGGATTATTAGGCACATGAAAAATGGACATTCAACAAGGCCAAACCAACTCTGGAAATGGCTCAAGAGGGTCCCAAAACCCATTGAAAAGGGCCTGGAACAAGGCCTAGGAGCATGCAAAATGGGGTCTCTTTGGAAGGCTAAAAAGACCACCAAACAAGACAAGGAGAGAGGGGGTCACCCCCCCTCTAATTTTGGCCTTCAAGAACACAACAAGGCCACTGAAAATCCACTGGATTTCAGTGGCTAATAGGCCAAAATAAGGCCAATGCAAATACTCACATGTATGGCTCTAAACATGAAGAGATAAAGCATGCATGGGGGAAGATGACCCCAAACAAAAATAGGACTTTAACAAAACTTGAAGAGGATGTCAAAACAAGACTTCTTCCAGTTTATATCAAATCTCGAAAATAATCACAAGTAGGGCTAATCTATCATGCAAAAATGGCCCTAAAATAAGAGATAAAGCACAAGGGACAGTAGATGGCCTTAAACAGAGAAGAGCCCTTCAAAAAAGTTGAAGAGGGGCTCAAAATAATGCACTTTACAGTTTGGCTCGAAGCCCAGAAGTGCTCACAAATGAGGCTAATATATCATGCAAAATAGGCCTACAAAGAGGGATAAAGCATGCAAGGGGGGGAGGAGGCCTCAAACAGCAAAGAGTTCTTAATCAAACATGTAGAGAAGCTCAAAATATGATCTTTTTCAGTTCATGAAAAAGTCCAGAAATGCTTGCAAGTGAAGATAGCCAATGGAGCAAAGAAAGTGCAAGTTTAAGGGAAATAGGCACTTACCCTTGAAAAGCAGCTTTCCAGCAGCTTTTGGTTCAAGATTCTGAGCTTTCAACCGTTGCAAATGGCCTCCAAGGTGCTGGAATGGAGGATGGAGGTGTATATCTAGGTGTTGTAGTGGAAAAGTGCAAGGAAATCCAACTTCAAAGCCTGAAACACACACAATATAAAAAGAAAGAGAGGTTTTTTCCTTTTAAAAGCTCTGAACCCTTGTCAAAGAGGATGGCCTCTTGCTTATATAGAAGGAGGCAATGCAAAGCTTCTTCAAGAAGCTTTGCAAGAGCTGCATCCCTCCATACACGTGTGTGGAGGGGAGATAACAAAAATCCAGCTGGCTCAAAAGATCTGTCTGGAAACCAGCTGAGATAGGGGGTGTGCCGGCCATCAGTAATGGCCGGTAGTGCCACACTGATGGCCGGCAGGGCTTCATCAGTGGCCGGCAGGGGCAAAGCCATGGCCGGTAGTGCCATGCCATGGCCGGCAATGCACCAAGAGAGCCACTCTGAAAGGACCAAAACATGGTCCTAAAATGAGGCAGAAAGGATACAAGGTCCAGGAAACTCGAACCGGTGCCGTTCCGCCGCAACAGTCGAATACTGGGCGAGCAATCGAACCAGTTGTTGGGTGTACCTCCAAGCACAACCAAGTCTTGAGGACGGTCAAAAATTGGGTGTCTACAGGAGGCGGTGACCAGGGCCAAGGACAATTTTTCTAACAGTGGGTAATTCTGCTTCACTCCCCTGAGAGCCCGACTGATGTAGTAGACCGGCCGTTGGACAGAGCCGTCTTCCCTGATAAGAGCGGCACTGACTGCGGTGCTTGACACGGCTAAGTAGAGGAAGAGGGGTTCGCCCGTGATTGCTTATGAAAGGAGGGGGGGTTGGCCATGCACTGTTTCAACTGTTGAAAAGCCTCTTCGGATTCGGTCGTCCATTCAAAAGTTTGCCTAAGAACTTTGAAGAAGGGGAGGCACTTATCTGTTGCACGGGAAATGAAGCGGTTGAGGGTGGCAACTCGACCAGTGAGTCTTTGAACCTCCTTAACCGTTCTGGGTGACTGCATTTCAATCAAGGCCTTGATCTTTTCAGGGTTGGCTTCAATGCCCCGCTGACTGAGCATGAAACCCAAAAACTTCCCAGATCCTACGCCGAAGGCGCACTTCTCCGGGTTGAGCTTCATTTGGTACCGTCGTAGGGTGGCAAAGGTCTCTCGCAGGTCGGTCAGATGATCAGCGAAGAGTTTGCTCTTGACTAGCATGTCGTCGACATATACTTCCATATTCCGACCTATCTGATGATGGAAGACAGCATTGACCAGCCGTTGGTAGGTGGCCCCAGCATTTTTCAGTCCGAACGGCATCACACGGTAATGGTAGGTACCTCGGTCGGTAATGAAGGAGGTGTGTTCACAATCAGATAGGTGTATCAGAATTTGGTTGTACCCAGAGAAGGCATCCATGAAGCTGAGCATTTGATGACCGGCCGTGGCGTCAACCAGCAGATCTATGCGGAGGAGAGGATAGCTATCTTTGGGGCAAGCTCGGTTGAGGTCGGAGTAGTCAACACAGAGTCGCCATTTACCATTGTTCTTGCGGACCAGGACGACGTTTGACAACCATCTAGGGTAGTCCACGTTTTTGATGAATTGTGCCTCAAGAAGCTTGTCGACCTCTGCAGCAATAAGAGTGTTGCGCTCCGGATGAGAAATGCGCTGCTTCTGGCGGTAAGGTTGGAAATGGGGTTCAATGCTGAGGCGATGGGTTATGAATGAGGGGTCAATACCCAGCATGTCTGAGTGGGTCCAGGCAAATACATCGTTGTGCTCGATTAGGAGGGCAGTAAGGTCGGCCTTTGCTTGGGGGGATAGTTGGCTGCCGATTTTGGCAGTTTTCGTCGAGTTGGCAGGGTCGATGGGAACCGCAATGAGCTCCTTCACAGGCTTCCCTCTGACCAGCTCGTCCTCATCGCAGACGTCATGCCCTTCAATGATCATTGCCTCTTTCAGCTTGACTTCTTTGAGTGAGGCGACATAACACTCCCTGGCAACTGTCTGCTCTTCCCTCATTGTCCCGACCCCTAGATCGATGGAGAACTTAATGGCAAGGTAGTAAGTTGATGTGATAGCTTGAAAAGCATTTAGGGCGGTGCGGCCAAGGATGATGTTGTAGGCGGAGGGGCAGTCGACAACAAGGAAGGTGAGCAATTTTGTGGTCTGCCGCGGGTGCTCGCCGATTGTGATAGGAAGATCGATGGAGCCGATGGAGGTCACCCGGTCGCCAGTGAAACCGACCAAAGGGGTTTGGAGAAGAGACAAACTTTCGTCCCCAATCTGGAGCTGGCAAAAGCAGTTGAGGAAGATGATGTCAGAAGAACTGCCGTTGTCGATGAGAACTCGTCTGACCTTGTAGTTGGAGAGGAGGGCAGAAATGACGAGAGGGTCATCATGAGGGTAACGGATGCCTGCACAGTCGGCATCCGTGAAAGTGATAGGCTCGGTCCACTGTTTGGGTTGTTTGGAGGGTCGGTCCACCGTGGCAACTGCTTTGTCTGAGCCCTGCCTTATCTTTCTGAGTTCTACTTTCTGAGCCGAGCGGAATGATCCTCCACAAGCAAGGCCGCCCGAAATGACTCTGATTTCTCCAACAGGTAGGGAGGTTACCTTGCGGCCGAGGCTGTTGTGGAGGGCGATCATGGCCTTGGTTGGGTTAGGCTGGTTGCCGGGGGGGTTCGCCGGCGGTTGTTTCTGAGGGGCTCAGTCCTTTGCCTCTGCTGAGGGCGGGTGTCCGTGAACCGACTAAGACGTCCCTGACGTATTAAGGTCTCGACCTGATCCTTGAGGTTGATGTAGTCGTCGGTATTATGGCCGTGGTCCTAGTGGAAGCAGCAATATTTGGACTGGTCTTTGCGATTGGAAGGGGTTCGTGATGGTTAGGGCCATTTGAGGGGGTAGTCCCACTGTATCTGATTGAGGACTTGTTCCATGGGGGAATTGAGCGGTGTGTATCGTTCGAACTGACCGGGTGGTCGGGCTGGTGCCGTCCGGTCAGCTCTGAGGGGTCGGTCGGTATAGTGGGTTGTTGGGTTATTGTATTGGGTGTTTTTGGTTTCTGAGTCTTTTCGCTTGTCTCGGGGGGTCGGGTTTTTTGGTGTAGGTCTTGGCGAGCGGCTAGGGAATCTTCTGCGTTCATGTATTTTTGAGCTTTGGAGAGTAGGGTTGCCATGGAGGTAGGGGGGTTTTTAGAGAGGGAGAAGAGGAAATCAGACGACCGTAGTCCGGCCATGAAAGCTGTAAGGATGACCTTATCATTGTTTTCCACCACTTGCAAGGCTTCGGTGTTGAAGCAGGTAACGAAACTGCGCAGGGACTCCCCCTCGGTCTGGCGGATGTTGAGGAGTTGGGTTGCCGGGTGACGTTAGCACTGGGCTCCAATAAAATGACTGAGGAAAGAGTCATTGAGATGCTGGAAAATGGAGACGGAGTCTGCTGGTAACTGGCTAAACCATAGTTGAGCTGATCCCTTCAGGGTCACGGGGAAAGCGCGACACATGATCTTGTCAGGGAATGCATGGAGGATCATGAGGGTTCGGTAGGTCTCTAGATGGTCGACTGGGTCCGTCGTACCGTCAAAAGAGTCGATGGTGGGCATTTTGAACTTGGGGGGTAAAGGTTTATCCCGGATGGAGGCAACAAATGGTGAATTTGCTGTGGTAGAGGGTTTATGCTGGATGTTCTGCATGACCCCTTGGAGTTGGAGCTTTATGGCTTGAAGTTCGGCATCCTAGAGAGGGATGTTATCACCTCCGGAAGGCAGCGGGGGTTGGACGCTACTGGCTTCCCCTTCAGGGGTTGGTGCCAGGACCGATGGATGCGGGGGTCGGGGTGGTGGATTTATATTAGGAGGAGGAGGTTGCAAGCCTTCCAAGTTTGGTGGGTAGGGGCTGCGGGATAGTATGGCTCGGGGCTCACTCTTGGTCGGGCGGAATATCGGGAGGTGGTAGAGGAAGCATAGGATGGTTTCTTTGGAGTAGAGCGTTTATCAGGGCTTGGTTTTGCTCGGCCATGCGGTTAATACTATTGGTAAGCTCGATGAAATACTGTGGTGGGTTGTTTGGATTCGGGGGGTCGGCTTGGTGGTCGGCAGCATTTTGGTGAGAAGCCATGGATCTAGTGGTGACCATACACTTTGATGGGTAGCAGGAAAGGGTTATTGGAACAGGGTCTCCGGCGACAATGAGCACAACTGGCGCGCGGAGCAAAGCGTTCCCGCAGATAGCGCCAACTAATGATGCTGTTTTGGATGGTAGGACGGGTTGGACTGATCCACGCTCCTCAAACCTAACGTCCGAATGATCAAGCCCACCAGAGAACCTGCACAAGAGTTCAACGGGGAACGGGGAGTCCCCCGGCGAACCCTCCGACAAGCAAGTTAGAGAGAGAGTGGAACATGTAGATGGATTAGAGATAGAGAAGCTTAACCTTCCTCTCGTCTTCAACGTCTGCTTATATCATTTTGTAATCATTTCGTTGTCCCTTCCGACCTGTCACCTTGGCCAAAAGTCTATGCTGTAGCTTACCTTGTTCAGGGTGAGGGCGTGCCGTCCTGACGGAGAGGTATCGTCGTAATAAATGCTATGAGGGGCTGCATTAATGGCGATGTGCCGTGGCAATAACTTTGCAGATCTTTGTCTGCTGATGTGGCTTGCCCTTTACCTATCGCGTGTCTGAATATCATTGGTCCTTCAAGTCATGTTAATTTCCAGTTGTGCTGGACCTTATCAGTTGGGTTATGTGTTGGGCCCTAAGTGGTACGCTTGGGTTGTTCATAGTGGGTTATGGCCTTTATGGGCCTACCCACGTCACTTCCCTACCAAACAAGCCTTACATAGTCTTGAGGAAGACTTAAACTGTGGTAAACCATTCACCATCTTCTTCTGCTGAATAGTCTTTAGGCCCTTAACACTCAAGTGTCCATATCTACAATGCCAAAGTTGCAACATATCTTCCGTGATCATGTTGAAATAAGTAGATGCTATAGGCTGAGATATAGCATGCAGTATGAACATTCGATTTGGGGCCATTTTCGTCTCCATTATTAAGCCTTTCTCAGGATGAAACACTTTACACTTTTTACCTTGAAATAGAATGGTAAGCCCCTTTTCTTGCAATTGCCCAAGACTTAGCAAATTGTTCTTCAGCTCTGGCACATAAAATACTCCTGTGATAATCTGTGCTCTTCCATTAACTTGTAACCGTACATTGCCCTTTCCCATTACAACCATACTTGAGTTGTTGCCCAACTTCACATAATCTCTGAAACTTTCATCAAAATCCGAGAAGTGTTCCTTCTTTCCGCACATATGATTGCTACATCTCGAGTCAATGAACCACAAAGCTTCTTCATTTGCCTTATTCATATCAACATAAGCCATCAGTAACATCTCTTCTTGAGTCTGAGCATAATTGGCTTCCTTCTCCTTGCTTGGACATTCCCATTGAAAATGCCTAAGCTTATGACAGTAATAGCACTCCACTGTGGCCTTGTTGAAGCTTTGTCTGCTTCATCCCCTTCCTCTTCCTCTTCCTCTAGAACTTCCACAGCCTCGACCCCTTTCTCCAATTTGATCTTCATGAGTAATCTTCAAAGCATGTTCTTCTTCCACATGAGAACTCATGCGTTGTTCATGTACAAGCAAACTACTTTGCAACTCATCAATGGTTAAGGTGTCTATATCCTTAGACTCCTCGATGGAACACACGACATCGTCAAACTTTGGAGTCATGGATCTCAAAATCTTTTCAACTACAGCAACATCTCCCTTGTCCTCACCATTTGCTTTCATCTTGTTGGCTATGGTAAGGGTCCGAGAAAAAAACTCATTCACAGATTCTCCAGCCTTCATGTGAAGAATTTCAAACTCTTTCCGGAGAGCTTACAAGTGAGCACGCTTCACTCGTGTTGTACCTTGATACTTCTGCTTCAAAGAATCCCATATGTTCTTTGATGTATCCTTGTTGAGGATTGTCTCCAGGATCGAACGATCTACTGATTGAAATAGATAGTTCTTTGCTTCCAAATCTTTCAACTTCTGATCTTCAATACTCTTCCTCTGAGCATCTATGAGACCTTCTGCTGCTGCAGGAATTCCATTGTCCACCAAGCCCCAGTACTCCTTAGAACGCAAGAAGTTTTCCATGAGCATCGCCCAATGATCATAATGCCCATCAAATTTCAGAACTGCTGGCTGCACAAAAGAACTTTTTGCCATTGTGTTTCAACCACTACACACGTAGAAGACTGCTGCTTCTAATTTTAATTAGGCCCCTTGACGAAGCTTTGATACCAAATGTAAAGAACTAGAAAATCTTATGGAAGAGATAAGGAAATTTGGGAGAAATCTCTGTGAATTATTGAATAGCAAACTTGGCTACTTTATAGCCTTACAGAGCAAAACAAAAAATAACAGCCCACATTTAACAAATCCTAAAAACATGGTAAGACTAATTCAATTAACCAATTAACCTTTAACAATAGGGATTTATTGATAGAGTGGTAACAAACCACTAAAGCAACCGAACTTCTAGAATATCAAAACTTAACCGGAAAGACTTCAATTTCTCAAATTATTTATGGAATTCGTTTTTCATTTTGTTCATGCTTACCATTTTTCTATATTTGCATATATATATATATATATAGATATATTTCGGCACGTGATTAAATAAATTAATTTCAATTGGTATATAGTTTGAAATGAGTCAAAGAAAGAGAAATGTAACTAGTTTGAAGTAAACAATGGTTGTTTTAGAAAGTAGATTAAAAGTCAATTTTTGACTTTTTATGATTTTTTTTTTTTTAAAAATGTGTAAAAAATTAGAAAAGCGATATGACCTAAAAAAAAAAAAAAGGGACCTTTGATCTAGATGTCAAATTATAGCAAGTCATAGCAATCAAATTATGTACATCATTATTTTTTTCCTCTCAATCCTGTTCAAGTGATTGTTTGGGGTGTCTTAAATAAGTGCATTTTTTTAATTTTTTAGACTAAAAAGTTGAGGAAAAATGGTTGTTTGGGATAACTTTTTCACTTTTTACAAAAAAATTTGTATTAAAAAATTGTATAAATTAGTGTATAGGAGAAGATTGAGATAGAATAGGCTGTACAGTGGGATGAATTAAGGGACAGCGTGCACAAAGTATAGGCTAGGAGCTGGTTCCCTGCTTTTCAGGCATTGAATTTGAGGTGCTATTCGGCCCGTGGGGGCCCACCACGGGTCCCGTTTTGCTAATCAAAACCGATGAATATGTAGAACTCGTTTAGTACTATATGCTTGTAAAAAATCATGTTAATCGGATATCGATAGCTATTTGATTGGATTAGTTTTTTTAACCGTTAACTATAATACCATCCATTTTTTATACAAAATTGATTTGATCATGTAGTTAGCGATATCCGATCAACGTGATTTTTTTATAGGCATATAATACTCGACGAGTTCTACACATTGAACAGTTCAGATTATTAAAACAGGACCCGTGATGGGCCCCTATGGGCTGAACAGCACCGTGTAATTTGTGCACCCCAAATATGCAATTTTTCCAAAAAGTCAGCTCTACTTGTGGGGACGTCAGAGTTGTTTGAAAATTAATTTTGTGTAAAATTAATTTTTTAATATTTTTTTGGTGAATAGTGATAACTTTTTAAATTTTTTTTTAGTAATTTTTTAACTTTTTGAATTTTTTTGAGCACTCCAAACCAGGCTTAACTCTTACTTTTGTATCATACCATTTTTACAGCCTCAATATCTAGTTTTTTTGCTTTGATAAAATTTATATTTACATTTATAAAAAAATAAAAAATATAAAACCTATTTATATTTACATTTATAAAAATATATAATTTATATTTACATTTTTTTTGCTTTGATAAACCCTATTTTTATATATTTATAAAAAAAAGTAATATATTAAAAAAATAATTGATATCTACTTTCTTCTTTTGAAAAATAAAAAATAAACCCTTACCACCATTACGGATGTGAAATTTTGATAAATAAAAAAAAAAATATTATTTTCACTTATTTTGAAAATAATTTTTTTTTTTCTTCCTCATGTAAACACTTACTACCATTAGAACATCTCCAATGAAGCTTTCAAAACACTTGTCAAAGCTATAATTTAGCAATAGTAATAAAAAAGTGGATCTCCAATGGCTTGCTATTTTACTTGCCAAAGATGGCATATACCATATCTGTTCTCAAATTTGGCAAGTAAAATAGCAATTGCCAAACATGCTACATCAGCAAATATGAACATATTTGTGGCTCCAAATTCAGTTGAAAAAATAGAATTGAAACAGTAAAAAACCAAGTAATTTTTCAAATTGAATTATATATATTTTTTTCTTCTAATTTTTCAATTTTTTTTTTCATTTTTTATATTTGTCTAGTCGGGAATAATATAAATATATAATTTTTTTTTTACAAATAGTTAAAAAAATGTCATAAAAATCAAAAAATAAACAAAAATAAAATCACCCAAAAACTTATATCCAAACAACACTTACAAATTAGGAGAGAAAGTTGGTTGAAAATTATCAAAATAACAAGTGACCATTGAAGTACCATTACTATAATTTGATAAAATAACACTATTTATTATCAAATTATAACAATAACAATGATATTATAACAACAATCATTAAAGATTCTCTTACTAATACTAGTGACCCAACTTTCACCTTTACTATACCGCTTGGGAAGTGGGTGGGCTTTTTGGCTTTTTGACTTTTTTGGCTATATGAGCCTGGGCTCAAAAGTTTGGTTTGGGAAGGATTTTTGGATTTTTGGCTTTTTTGACTTTTTTGTGAGAGAAGAGTGTAATGATTATGGGGTTGGATGAGATGTTTTGTCTGTTGTGGCTCATGAGCCTATTCTGTCTTTTGTGGCTCATTGAGCCAAAAAAGCCCAATGGCCCTTGCCAAACCAATATACTTTAAGTCATCATCTCTGATTATAAACAAACGAGTTTAGGGGTTGTTTGGGGTGTCCTAAATAAGTGTATTTTTTATCTTTTTGGACTAAAAAATTGAGGTTGAAAATATGGATGTTTGGGTTAACTTTTTGACTTTTTATGAAAAAATGTGTAATAAAAAATTGTAAAAATTGATTTGTAGGGAAAAATTCGAATTGGGAATTGTGCAGTCGTAATTGTTGACTTTTGGTGAATAGTGTTAACTTTTTAACTTTTTGAATAACTTTTTGACTTTTTGACTTTTTTCATACTACCCAAACTTGGCCTTAATAAGTTTTTTTCATCTTTAATAGCTGATAATTATCTTCAATTATCATATTCCATCAACAATAACTTCCGTCCATCACTTTTTACGTATTTTTAAATAAATAAATAAATATATATATTTTTAATTTTTGTTTTCACAAAAATTCAACAGTAAAATGTAAACGTTAGTGATGTGATAAAAAGCCGTCAATGTCTGACTCATATCACCCACGTGGCAAGTGGCCCACACAGACAGCCGCGTGACGGCAAAGAGAGCTTAATAGATACAGACTCCCTCATATTTCCACCCCCACCACCTCGCACACACGTGGGGTTGGTGAGTGGAGGGAAAGATAAGAATAAAAAAAATAAAAAATTTAACCAATGAGAGGCAGAGAGAGTCGTGGGAGTAGCTGCCAAAAGAGGATCTAAGTCTTTTTTGTATTTAATTTATTTTGATTAAAATAACTTATTTTATCTTTGATGACTTAGGCTTGGTTTGGGATAACCTATATAATCCATCTTTTTATCTTTTTTCCATCACATCACCTCTCTACTTTTCTGCACATCTTTTCGTAAAAAGACAAAAAATATACTTTTTTAAGACACCACAAACCAACCCTTAAAAGTTATACACGATAATCCTTTCCAGATATAAAGTGGTGGTCCGGACTTATCTGCATTACAAAATCCGACACGTGGCAGTGAGCTAAGAGAAAGATATGGTCCATTTCTTTAGGCTACGGACAACCACTAGAACATGATTCTTAGGTTTCGCTGAGGTTAAGGTTAAAATAATTATAAAAAATAAAATAAATAAAAAAATTAATCAAATAAAATATTATATTTAAATTATAATTATTTTATTTTTTATTTCACAAATATTAAAAAAATTAAAAAATTCATTTCTAACAATCCTTTTTAACTCAAATTAAAATAATTAAAAATTTAAAAAGTGAACCCACCTCGCAAATAAGGGGTAAATGAAACCACTGATAATCATACGGTGAGTTTTCTCTTTGCCTTAGCTCTCAGGGTGGACGCGTGGCGGTAAATGATTTGAGGCTGTTTTACCGAAACAGTTGGGATGTTATCAGATGAGATGAACTTTTCACTCCACTTTTTGCAGTTGGGGCCCAATAGAATGCCGCCGCGCCTGAGGCGGAAGACAAATTTTTTTTTTTTGTCTTCTCCCCCACTCACCAACCCTTAAGTGTGTGGGGGTGGTGGGAGTAAGAATCTGAGGGTGTCTGTATCTGCTCTGAATTAAATATTGTATTCAATTTATAATTATTTTATTTTTTTTTATAAAAAAAGTCAAAAAGTCATTTCCAAATCAAGTTTTTTAGCCTAGGCTAAAATAATAAAAAAAAATCAAAAAGTCAAAAAGTCAACCCACTTCCCAAACAGAGGTTTAAAGTGTATGTATCTTATGTAGTTTATAATTTAAAAAAATGAGAGATATTTTTTTATAAATTTCTTTTTATTTATTTATATTTTATTTAATTCATATTATTTTTTTATATTTCAATAAATCATATGAGTGACATAATTATCAAAATATCCTTAATAATATTCACATTTACAGTGTGAATGTTCCATGATGTGAATGTTCACACTGTCAATGTGAACATTAGTATGAACATTCACGTGTCAATGTGAATATTCACATTATAAAATATGAATGTTTACATCACTAAATTGTTAACCGTTCAAAAAATATTTGCAAGGGTAGAAATGTCCATAAAATATTTTAAATATGAGAATTAGGATTTGATAATTCAAATGTTCAAATAATAGGACTTATTAGAATACAAAAATATCTTATGGACTAATTATGATACAAACACTTGAAAAATAATTTTCTAATAAATCTTCCAAAAAATAATTATTTTGTTTATTTTTAATTTTCAGAATTCACTTTCCAAAAAATTTTATATTTGCATTTTTCGTATTTTTTTTGTTTTTAATGAATTTTTTTAATATTTTAAACAATTTTTAGACACAGTTAATATAAATACACTTAAAAAGTATAAAATTTGTGAACAAAATTTTAAAAAATTCAATAAATATCAAAAATACAAAAATATAAAAATTCAATAAATTTTTCATATTTTTTTTGTATTTATTAATTTTTTAAAATATTTTTTCACAAATATTTTACTTTTTAGATACATCTAAGTAAGACACATCTAAAAAAGTAAAAATATTGCTTAAAATTTTAAAAATATTCAATAAAAATAAAAAAACAGAAAACTCAATTTTTAGAAACTGAAACCAAACACACTGAATATAATTTTATGTTTTTGAGTCGTAACTAAAAAAAACTATATCTATGGTGTATACTTCTCAAAAGGTGTGTACCATATGTACCTTATATCTAAAAAAGAAAATGACATAATTCTATAATTTTTGAGTCATAATTAAAAAAAAAATGTTATAATCAAACATTATATGAAACATAACCAAACATATCAAAATAATATCATAACTAAAGAGAAAATTAATCATAATTAAATAAGAAAATGACATAACTAAATGTGCATATACTAAATGCTGTGTAGTGTAGCATTCGCCTTTTTTTTTTTCCTTAGCAGTTGTTCTAGAATTGATTATATCAATTAGCTTTTTTAATTTTTTATAAAAAATATGAAGAAAAAAAATAAAGAGACTGCTGTGATAAATTTTGATTTTTAAGCTAAACAGGGCCTTAGCCTTTTGATTTATTATTTTTTAATAATTATTTTCATGATTTTGATTTCTTTTAGACCCTGCTTATTTTATTGGGTGGGCTCTAACATAAAATTGGAATTATTATAAAAATTTCACATTTTTTCTTCATTTATAAAATAACCAAAACTTATTTCCAAACATTGTTAGGAATTGGTTAATTCAAAAGTGACACCTAAATCTTCTTCTTCTTCATTTTTTTTTTTTAAAAAAGAAATTTATATTCTAGTTATATTTAAGAGAGATTTATTAGAACATCTTTTTTCAAATACTTGTATTCTAATTAGTTTATAATATAGTTTTGTATTACAATAAGTCTCATTATTTAGATATTTAACGTATTTTATGGATAATTTTATCCTTACAAATATTTCTTAAACAGTTAGTTAATTGGTGATTTAAACATTCATATTTTACAATGTGAGTATTCACATTGACGGTGTAAACATTCACATTGATTGTGTGAATGTTCATATCACAAAACATTCACTGTCAATGTAAATATTATTATTAGGGTATTTTAGTAATTATATTACCCATAAATTGGAATATAAGAAAATAATTTAGACTAAGTGCAACATAAGTAGGTGAGGAGAGGTTTATGAATAAGTTTGAATATTACATAAATTCCCCAAATTTGAACCTTTTTTTGGGGGGGGGGGGGGGAATTGGGGGGAATTGTAGTATTTTAAAACTATATATAAAACAAAAAAGACCATTTCTATTGAATTTAAATAGATACTTTTTAAAATTTTGTAAAGATCAAAAGATTTTAATCCAAAATTTGATCGGTCATAATATTAGAGAAAAAAAATCTAGGATTGGACTCCCACCGCTCCCTTTCTCCCTTCCTTTTCACTTATGTGATGTTCTTTCTATAACCCAAACATATATACAGACATATTTTATCGGAGATGGCTTTTCTCCAATTTGTATAGTATATTTTGTTAGGCTTGTAGGATTAACTATGGGTCCTGTTTCAATAATATAAACCATTGATATGTAAAACTCATCGAATACTTTATGTATGTAAAAAATCACGTTGATCGAATATCGATAACTCTTTGATCGGAATGCATTTTTGTTAATAATTTATTTTTAAAATCCTATTTATTATTGACAAAAATGTGTTCCCATTAATGGGCTATTGATACCCGATCAATGAGATTTATTGTAATTATAAAGTACTCGATGAGCTCTACATATTAAATGTTTAGTATATGGGACATGTGTGTGCTCCTCCCCCTATTTTATTATATAAGCATAAACTTTTTTGATGTAAATATTATCACGTTCTTTTTACGAAAATGCCGTTTAAAACTAGTAGTTGTCATTTTTTTTTATATTTATAATGGTTGAGCAATTTTTCTTATTTATTAAATTATCCAAAATTATTAAATGGTTTTTCTCATTTATAAAATTGTCCCTTAATCATTACCATCCAAAAATCTAATTAAAATTACAAATATATCATATTTTTACCCATTATTAGCATAAATTACAAATACACCTTTTAAAGTTTGATTAAAGTACAAATTACTTATGCTATTTGAAAAATTACAAATACCCCATTGTTAGAATTTTTTATTTCACAGATAACTAAAAAAATAAAACTCATAATTGCTCTCTTATACAATAATAAAATTACTTAAATTATTAATTGAAACATATTTCTAAACCAAACCAAACCAAACCAAACCAAGCCTTAAGTTTCATCAAATGGGATCCGTTACATGAATCCTTCTTCTCCACGTAGCCTTATCAAAGGCCATTTCGTTAGTCAAATTAAGTAGATCCATATCTCTATTTACAACACTAACCAACGTTAATGTAGACCTACCCCGTCCCCTAACACTTCTATCTACCGTTACAGTATCGCATCTCTTCACTACTGCCTCTATTGGTCTCCGTTGAATATGACCAAACCATCTCAATTGATTATCTCTCAACTTATCTTCTATCAGTGCTACTCCTACCCATTCCTGAATGCACTCATTTATAATTATGTATTGTCTAGTCTTGCCATACATCCACCTTAGCATTCTCATCTCAGCCACACTCATTTTATCTACATATTGTTTTTTGGTTGCCCAACACTTCGTCCAATACAACAACGCTGGTCTAATAACCGTTTTATAGAACTTACCTTTAAGTCTAGTGGGTATTTGTCTATCATATAATACCCCAGACGCATTTCTCTACTTGTACCATCTCATATTAATCCTATGGGCCACATCCGCATCAATTTCCCCCGTTGTTGTGATAATCGACCCTAAATTATGAAAATGTTCACTCTTAGGTAATTCTTGGTTCTCAATCTTCAATTCTTCTTTGCTTTTATTATTATTGTTACTAAATTTATATTTCATGTACTCTGTCTTAATTCTGCTTATCCGGAATCTTTTAGATTCAAGAGTTTTTCTCCAAATCTCCAACTTTGTATTAACTTCTTCTCTAGTCTTATCCACTAGCACTATATCGTCTGCAAAAAGCATATACCATGGCACGTTATCTTGGATATTTCTCGTCAACTCATCCATAACTAAAGCAAAAAGATAAGGACTTAAAGTAGCAGATCCTTCGTGTAACCCTACAGTGATAGGAAATTCATTTGTCTCTCCAGCAGGTGATCTAATAATGGTCACCACCCCTTCATATATGTCCCTAATCACATCAATGTAACCTTTTGTCACCCATTTCTTCGCTAACACCCACTATATTATATCCCGAGGCACTCTATCATATGTTTTCTCAAGGTCGATAAACACCATATGAATGTTTCTTTTCTTTTCTCTATACTTTTTCTATTACTCTCCTCAAAAGAATGATTGCTTCATTGTTGACCTACCAGGCATAAATCCAAATTGATTCTCTGACACCTCTGTTATATCTCACAATCGGCGTTCTATCACCCTCTCCCACACTTTCATTATATGACACATTAGCTTGATTTCTCTATAGTTGTTGCAATTCTGGACATCTCCTTTATTCTTATAGATTGGCACTAAAATACTCTTCCTTCACTCATCTGACATGTTCCTAGTCAACAAAATTTTGCTAAACGACCTAGTCAACTAAGCAACCCCCTTTTTACCCAAACACTTTCAAGCTTCAATAAGGATATCATCTAGTCCTAAAGCCTTATTTGATTTCACCTTCTTAAGTCCAATCTTCACTTCAAAGTTCCTAATCTTGCGATAGAACCTATAGTCTTGGTTTATCGTATCTTGGGTATTTCTTCCCCTATTGCCGTAACTCCATGTTCCTTGTTTAATAGTTTCTCAAAATAGTTATTCCATCTTTCCTTAATCTCTTCATCCGTCATCAATACCTTAGAATCCTCACTCTTGATGCACTTAACTTGATTAAAATCTCTTGTTTTCATCTCCCGTATCTTAGCTAGTTTGTATACCCTCTTCTCTTCCTCCTTACTATCTAGCCTAGTGTATAGATTATTATAAGTTTTCAACTTAGCCTCTCACTACTTTCTTCACCTTTTTATTAGCCAATCTATAGCTTTTAAGATTTTTCTCAGTTCTATCCTTTTGCCACTTTTTAAAGCACTCTTTTTTTACCTTAACTACCACTTGAACATCTTCTCTCCACCACCAAGTTTCCCTAGAGTTGGGTCCTGTTCCTTTCGACTCTTCAAGCATTTCCCTTGAGATTATAATATCATTAAAAACGGTTAATTGATTTGATAATTTATTAATAAAATGTGCGATTTGTTATGAAATTAGAAACCTCAAGGGTGAAATGTAATTTCCAGAATCATAAGAAGTAATTTGTATTTTAAGTAAACCTCAAAGGATATATTTATAATTTACCCTCCTTATTATATATAAAGTACGAGTTTTGATACAGACCTCCAAAAAAAATTCAACCTCCATGATTCCAACACAACTTTTTGAGAGAGGGAGAAAAAAAATATATATATATATATACCTTGTCCCCATCAATTAGAAGTTATGGAGTCATCCATTTTCAAAGTTTTAAGCATAATCCATAAAGTGCCATATTATTGCCTATTTTTTGTGGGCGAGGTTTGATTCACCATCCGGTCTACATAAGGTTCAAATGTGTGGGCAAACATGGATATTAATGATGTCCATTCTTTTCTATGCTTTTGCCTTTCCTAATTACAAATGAGAAAAAAAAGTATGGTTCAAACATTTAAAAAAAAATAAAATAAAATAAAATTATGATGCTTATTGCTTCCTTATTTGATTATAAAAAAGAAAAAAAGAAAAAAAAAGGGGTTTGGCAACTACCTTCTTTTAAGGGTTTTCTTGTGGCAAGTTTTAAGGTTGAGTAAGGAATTCGTAAAATTTGTAGTTTGATTCGATTCAGTCCAATTCGTTAGGTTTGGATTAGTTTTGTGAATCCGTAATTTAGTTTCAAATTGAAAAACAAAACATTCGTAATCCACGAATCAGTTTCGAATTGAACTCTACGGTTTTAGATTAGAACTGATCCGAACCGTATATAAATAGCTTATATTTATATTATACACCCTCCCGCATGGTATCTTTTTTTATTTGTTAGTTTTTATGGTGGAACCAGTTTTCTTATAATTGTTTAAATTCTAAAATAGTATGTCGCTATTATGAAAAGATATTTTACTATTGTGGAACTAATATGATACTATGTTTATATTTTTATAAAATTAAAATGTTCTATATATTTTTTTATTATTTAATTATGTGAATTCGTGATTCTAAACCGATCCAATCCGTATTTAATTGGATTGATTTGGATTAATTCCACGATTTAAAATGATTGAATTAGTCCTAATTTTACCCTAATCTAGACCAATCCAGGTCATGTTCATCCCTCACAAGTTTGGCAGTCATTTTATTATGTTAGGCTTTGTTACATACCGTCATGTTTGATTCAAAAGACTAATAGTGAAGTATTAATAATCCTATTAAATTAGTGTAGTATTCACTATCCAATTAGATTAATATCCATTGGATTAATAATCTCACCCCTATCCCATTACTAATAATTCTACAAATTTGTTGGATTAATTATCCATTGGATTAATTATCCTAAACCAAAATGTTAAAACAAACATAGAATAATTGGACTCACGGATTAATAATCCCAATCTCATACTCTGATCTACCCAATCAAACATGCCTTACTCCACCCCAAACACACTAAAAACTGAGAATCTAAAAAATTTAATGAATGTGAACATTTGATTGTAATTATTCCGCTAATATATCTTATAGATTGCAAATAAAAAAATAAAAAATAAATTGAAAATAACATTTATTTTGTATAACATGTAACTCTTGTAATATAATAGTACCGTAATAATACTAATGTTTAATACTCTAAGGCCCCGTTTGTTTTGGGGTTAAATAGATAGGAGGGGATTAGGATGGATGTGTGGTTATTTAGTATTGTGTTTGTTTATAGAGTTGGAGAGGGAATTAGGATGAAGAATGTTATATGGATGGAGGTTGGAAGGGGGATTGAGATGGAGGAGGTGAAGATGGTATTAGAAAAATAGTGAAGGGATTAGAAATTTTATTTATTTATTTATTTTTTAAATATTGGGAATTTTTTTTATAGATATTAATGTTTAATTTCTTATATATATATTTTTTGTTTTATTATTTTATATAAAAATAATTTAACAATTCCTACACTAACAACTATCATCAAAACAAACACAATTTTACTTAATCCCCTTACTAACAATCCCCTCACTATTAATCCCCTCACTATGAATCTCCTCCATTCTACATCTGAAAACAAACGGGGCTAAAACATGACACGTATCACATTTTTATTGGTGTGAGACAATACCCCAAGGGCATGTTTGATTGGGTGAATTAGAGCATGTGATTGAGATTATTAATTCGTGGGCTCAATTATCCTATGTTTGTTTTAACATTTTGGTTTAGCATTATTAATCCGACGGATAATTAATCCAACAAATTTGTAGAATTATTAGTAATGGAGTAGGGGTGAGATTATTAATCCAATGGATATTAATCCAATTGGATAGTGCATACCATACTAATTTAAGGTCATGTTTGATTCAAAAGATTAATAGTGAAGTATTAATAATCTTATTAAATTAGTGTGGTATTCACTATCCAATTAGATTAATATCCATTGGATTAATAATCCCAACCCTGTCCCATTACTAATAATCTTACAAATTTGTTGGATTAATTATCATGTGGCATGAAGAGGGCAATTTAGGGAGTTAATACAAGTTACCAACCAAAGTTAGATACGTGTTAGCCCGTATTGACAATAATGGATCTGCGTAGCACTGAAACAATCGAGGGATAGAAGGTGATATGGCTTAACGGTTACTCACAAAATTCAAATTCAAAATCATGAGGGAAGCCTAACTGCAACAGTGGTGTAGTGGGACTGACTGTGAAAAAGCATGTTCAGCAATCATGGAAGGACGTTTCGATGGTTAGAAGCCCACTTCAACGGTTATCTTTGAAAAGTATAAATAGTAGAGAAGGCCTCAGAATGAGGGATCTAGACTCAGATCAAAAATCAATTTATTTACTTCGTTTTTCCTTCTAGTTTTTATAGTTCTTTATATTTCTGCACTTCAATTCCTGTACTACACTTTATTCCTAGGAGTAGTTTCAAATAGTTTATTGCTGTAAATCTCTACGAGGCTAGGTCAAATCATTGTAAGTTTTTCATTTTACTTAATAAAATTCAGATTTTGAAATTATTCTTCACTTGTTATTTACTAAATTCTCCTAAAACAAGCCACCAGTAAAAGTCCTCTTCATTGAGGCTGAGAGAACTAAAATTGAGGTTGAGAGAACTAAAACACAATCGTCTGATAATTAGTTGGCAATTAATATTCTGTAAGGACTGATTGATCTTTGCTGATACGCTTAAAATTACATTATTAACCTTCGAAAGCCAAAAAAGCCAACATATATTTTTGGCACGCTCAGTGGGACTCGTTAAAATGGCTAGATGTAGGAGACAAGGAGAAAATGAACGCCTGAAAGAAGGTATGGAGGGAGAGGTAGAAGTACCTGATCTAGAGAAAAATGTGATAACATATCCTATGGAAGCACCTATCTCATTAGAACCTATGGTCGAACAGACCAACAATTCAGAACATGCACCACATGTTTAAAATATTAGACAAGGCCGTGGAATTGAACCATCTACTGTTCCATCTACTCAGCCAATAAATCCTTTGGGAGGCTTGGTAGATGCCATGGGATAGCAGTTAATGAACACAATGGAAAGATGGGCAATATCCTTTATGGATTGAATGAATTCCCATCAACCAGCTAGCACAAGGCATATGGAGGAAAATTCGAATATTCCTCAGCAAAGATTGGCTAGAGACAAATAGCCTATGCAAAGTAATGGACATACTAATGGTCAGACTAGTAATCAAAATTATGAAAGACCATCACCTATACCTCAGTCATGGTATGAGCCTCTTTCGAGGCCTGTGGTAAATCAAAACGCCTCATTACCTAATAGCGAAACCATACAAATTGGTAGATTTGGGCCAACACAAGAAAATGGCATGAAAGTGTTTCCAAATCCCATGTTCGAAGCCATACTTGGCACAAGGGGGTTCACTAATCCCCTGTTCGAATTCACATCCGGGGGGTTGGAAGGGTTTTCTGCAGTTGGGAGAGAAACAACACATGTTCCTCCTATTGCAACACCATTTGCAGGTCCTTTCGCAGGACAGGCTCAGAGAGGTCAACCATACCCTCAACAGCAGCCAGTACCACAGGACAGCTAGTCCCAAATATACCTCCCTATGGACCAATAGGACCTCAAACACAAGGGTTTCCACCAAATCTTGTGTTTGTTCCTCCAGTGGTAGTCCAACAAACACAAAATATAGTTCCTAGGAACCAAATTGCTGAAATTTTCAGAGAAATGTGTGGACTTATGGCTCGGGGGGTTCAGATTCCTGTGTATAGGAATTCATACCCAGAATGGGTGGATAGGGTGCATAAATACCCAAGGGGGTTTAGAATACCAGACTTTACTCTCTTTTATGAGAATAAAAACCAGTCAACAGTAGAACACATTGCTAGGTTCGCAGCCCAATGTGATGAATTTACCAATAATGATTACATGAAATTAAGACTTTTTCCAAATTTTTTAACTGGGACAACTTTTATATGGTTTATTAACCTTACACCTGGCTCTATTCAAACTTGGCAGCAAATAGAGGAGGCATTTCATGCCCAATTCTTCCAAACAGAGCCAGAAGTATCCATGATAGACTTGGCAAGGTTGAGTCAAAGGCCTGATGAGAAGGCTATTCAATTTATTGCCAGATTCAAAAGAGCACGAAACAAGTGTAGGGTCATTCTACCAGAGCTTGAATTTGTGAGATTGACTCAAAATGGTTTAGAGTTTAAACTTCGAAAGAAGTTCGACTCAACTGAGTTTTGAGACTTAGTAGAATTAACTTATAAGGTGTCTAGATATGAATCATTACTTGAGGAAGAACAAGATCAAAGTAATGCATCATACAAGACTTATTATAGAGACCCTAATTACGAGATTAACGCAGCAGAGATCGTGGGGAAAGAGCCTATGATCTGTGAGGCATTAATTCATAAGGATATTACAATAGACCAGCAGTTTAAAAAGAAAGACCTTCATAGGAAATACTCTTTTGATTTAATAAAGGTAGATGGCATTTTTGATCATTTGCTTGCAGCAAACTTCCTAAAGTTATCAAAGGGAGTTAAAATTCCTTCCCCAGAAGAACTTAAAGGGAAAATGTATTGTAAATGACACAATTCTTGGTCTCATTCAACTAAAAACTGTATTATTTTTCGGGACAGGATCTAAGAACAGATTCGAAAGGAGAGTTTAAAGTTCCCAACCAAAGCAGAGAAAGCTATGGGGATTGACAATCAAACTGCTTTCAAGAAAGATATCAGAAGTTCACCAACAGATGGACAAAGCTTTGCAGACCAAAAGGAGGACTCTAGTGAGGAGGCACTGGATGATGACTCTCTAGAGGCAGCTGTCATGCAAAGGATGTATCCCAGATGCAAGTTAACTTACAAATGGTTGAAAGATCTCCCAATTGATGGAAAACAATATTACAAGGATGTGCAGAGATGCCCTAAACCAACCAGTACCTACAACAAGAGGCCATACCCAATTGGTCCCAGACAACAGCCATTCTTGGTTGGATCACCAACCGCTAGAGTGCATCCCAAGGGTAAGAGACCTCTACATGAGTTCAGACCACCCAACTACTACAGGATGGAAGGCAATTATCCTGAGAGGAGGCCTGAATTGGGTTCAAGTTATGGAATCAGGGCCAAAGATTGGCCTCCAAGATCAGCCTCAAACAAGATGGAAGGTAACCACCCTGACAGAAGGCCTGAATTAGGCTCAAGACAGGGGATCAAGGCCAAGCAGTGGCCTCCACAAACAGCTTTGAAGGCAGAAAGAGCTAGTTCAACAACTGAACTAGTAAGTTCGTGGGTACTTGGGGTTCCAGATTGGTTTGTCATGTAGAACAAGCCTAAGGAAATACCTGCCTAGAGAAGTGTTTTTGGAGACCAGGGTAGAATGATTAAACCTCCCTTGGTGGCTCCAAATAATTGGGTATTACTAAAGCACCAAAAAACAAAGGAACCAAATATGGTTCCAGTAATTTCTAGGTCTCCAAGGAGGAAGATCCAGCGAATGTACACTCAATACTAAAAGGATCTAAAGGAAAGTAGAGAGAGTTCTTCATTAGCCCAGTCAAAAGGCCAGACAAAGGGCAGAGAAAGACCAAAATTGGATCCTAGTCCAAAATTGGCTCCTCAGAACAAAAGAAGTTTCAGTAAAGAGCAGTTGGTTAAAGTTTACACTGGACTGAAAGCTAAGGAAAAATCCAGCTTAGTAAGTCTTGAAAATGCCTTGTTGGAAAGCGACAGTGAGATAGAAGGAGAAGTTGAACTAGGCCAAAGGAAAGAAATGACTGAATATGAGATGTTTGAAGCCTTCATAGCTGAACAGACATTTTTGGTTGAAAAACCAGCAGGAACAGACCATTCGAAGGAAGTCACTAGTACTAAAGTACCAGAGTACAGCATGGAAGATGCTTCTGAAATAACTGAACAAGTTAGTCTAGAAAAGAAATGAGTCCAGCCAGTAGTTCAGTTTAGTTCATTTCCTTCAGTGTCAGTAAACATAGTGCATATACTGCCACAGGAGTTCCAGGCTGAAGATGGAAACCAAGAAGGTCAGGAGATTGACCCTATTTTAATTTCTAGTAAAGATTCATAGGTTAACATGGTTTAAGATGAGTCTAAAGTGGCCACACCAATGGAAACTGAAGATAAGAGTAAGGAAGTGAGTATTAATCTCTCATATCATTTTGAGTATCCTACAACATACATGACACAGCATGTCAAGCCCTTGTATATCAAGGCTTTTTTTTAGGGGATACAAATGAACATGGTATTGGTGGATAATAGGGCAGTAGTAAACCTGCTTCCGAAGTCCTCTCTGAAGAAACTGGAAAAAAGAAACCCCAGATTAATCCCAACCAGCACAACCATTGCTGGCTTCGCTGGGGATAAGCAGATGGCTTAGGGTGTTTTGCCCATCAACTTGAGTGTGGGAACTAGAGATTGCATGACGACATTCTTTGTTATTGATAGTAATGCCAAGTATAATCCTTTACTTGGCAGGGATTGGATTCACACCAACAAATGTGTGTCTTCCTCTCTACATCAGAAGATAATGATGGCCTTATACAATAGAAAGGCAGAGGAGATCAATGTAAACACTCAACCCTTTATCGCTTGTGCTGACTTTGCAAAAGCCAAGTTGTATACTGAAGGAGTGACACCACTCAGTATATTAAGAAAACCTGATGGTTCAGCCGAAATGACGGCTGATGAGGAAGTAGCACAACTGAAACACTTAGTGTAGGAGAGTGCTGATGAAGAATTTGTCATCAAGGATGATAATGATGCCTGGTTGTAGGCAAGAAGATGAAACCCAAGAAGCTAGACCCTTGGCTTTAGTTAAGTTTTCAATATTGGACATAAAATCGATAGTCCAGAAGGTTTAAGAATAAGAGAAAGAAGTCATAGTAATTAGCTGTAAGCAGGAGCAACAACAGGTCAGGTCTTTGACCTTTGATAAATACTGTGCATTGGACATCGAAACAAAAGTCCAAGAAATACAGGAAGAAGAAGGCTAATAAACAGACTTTGTCTATGAAGAAGAAGACAAAGATGTTAAACCAGAGAAAATGGGAGCAGAATAAAACCAAGAAGTTACTTTGAAGGTAGAAGAAATCAAAAGAGAAGCATTAGTGAGTGATCAAGTACAAGACCTCTTGGAAGAAGTCAATTTAGGGGGAAGTTCTGTACAACAACCCATTTATATCAGTGCTTGGTTAAGTCCTTGTGATAGAATAGAAGCCAATTATTGGTTATCTTAAAACAATATAAGGATTGTTTTGCTTGGTCTGATAATGAGCTGCCTAGATTAGACAGATCATTAGTAGAACATAGGCTCCCTTTGAAGTCTAATTTCAAGCCTTACAAATAGAAGCCAAGAAGGATGAATCTTGAAGTGGTTCAGAAAGTCAATGAGGAAATTCTTAGCCTCCTTAAGGCAGACTTTATTAGAATAGCCAGATATGTTGAATGGCTGTCCAATATTGTGCTTGTGATTAAGAAGAATGGTAAAATAAGGGTATGCATTGATTTTAGTAACCTAAACTTAGCAACTCCATAAGATGAGTACCCCATGCCCATAATAGACTTATTGGTGGACAGTTCAGCAGGACACAAGATTTTTTCTATGATAGATGGACATTCTGGTTACAACCAAATTTGCATTGTAGAGGAGAATATCCATAAGACAGCATTTAGATATCCTGGGAACATTGGCACCTTCGAGTGGGTTAAAATACCATTTGGTTTGAAGAATGCTGGGGCCACATATCAAAGGGCAATGAACACTATCTTTCATGATCTCATTGGAGGATATTTAGAGTGTTATATTGATGACATTGTAGTAAAATCCTAGTCCATGGAGGAACACTTGGTTCACTTGGAAGCAGCTTTCGAAAGAATAAGAAAGTTCAAGTTGAAGCTTAATCCTCTCAAACGTGCTTTTGGTGTATTAGCTGGAAACTTCTTGGGCCATGTAGTACACAAGAAGGGAATACAGATTGATCAGAATAAATCCAAAGCCATCATTGAGGCCAAGCCTCCATCAAGTAAGAAAGATGTACAAAAGTTCCTTGATCAAGTTAATTTTCTTCGAAAATTTATTTCTAACACTACAGGGAAAACTAAAGTATTTTCTTCTTTATTAAAGTTGAAAGATAAAGAGGAGTTTGTGTGGACAGCAGAGCATCAAATTACTTTCGAAGGAATTAAAGCCTAATTGGCTAAGTCTCCAGTGCTGATGCCACCAAAAAGCGACAAGCCTTTGAAATTATACATTGCTGCAGCAGAGGATTCATTGGGGGCTTTCCTAGCCCAAGACAATGAAGAAGGCAAGGAGCAAGTAGTTTATTACCTTAGTAGGTTTTTAAATTCTTGTGAATGTAAATATTTAGCTGTAGAAAAGTTGTGCCTTGCATTGTACTTTGCAGCAATGAAATTAAGATATTATATTTTGCCTAATGTTGTCTCCGTAATTGCAACCACAGACTTGGTTAAGTATATGTTATCTAGACCAATGTTGAGAGGAAGAATTGGCAAATGGATATTAGTCTTGTCAGAGTTTCATCTAGAATATGTCCCCCAAAAGGCAATAAAAGGACAAATTTTGGCTAACTTTTTGGCATATCATCCATGCCAAACGGAAAGCCAGGAGATAATTGATCTTGGTATAATCAATGTTAAGCCACGACAGATGTGGTTCAACGGATCAAAAGCCAATGGTTTGATTGGAATTGGTGTTATAATTAAGTCACCACAGGGAGTAGAAACCACACATGGTTTCAGAGTGGATGAAACTACTTGTTCCAATAATCAAGCTGAATATGAAGCTTTAATAATGGGACTGGAAATGCTAATTGGATTACAAGCTCATACAGTTGATATATTTGGAGATTCTCAATTGGTGGTCAACCAAGTGAAAGGAATTTTCAAATGTCAAAGTGCAAGCATGTTGCCATACTATGTTGTTGCATTACATTTGCTTCTCAGTTTCAGATAGCAAATGTGACTTATATTCCAAGGTTCAAGAATAACAAAGCCAATGATGTAGCTCAAAAAGCTTCGAATTTTAGAAGAATGAATGACATTCAAATGAACATAAGTCAAGCAACATATCAAAAATTAATACCACTTTTAGCTAAAAGGAATATGGTGTTAGAAGTCAATCATAATGACTTACAAGATCAAGATTGGAGGCATCCAATAATGTAGTACCTAGCTAGCCCATCTTTGAAAGCCAGTAGAAATATCAAATTACAATTTATGCAATATATAGTGTATGGTAATGCTCTTTACGAAAGGGGAGCAAATGGATTGTTATTGAAATGTCTAAGGCCGAAGGAAGCATTGATAGCCATAGCTGAAGTTCATGAAGGTATTTGTAGTGCCCTTCAGCCTGGAGTGAAGATAAGATGGTTGCTTTGAAGGTATTCCTGCTATTAGCCAACCATCCTTAAAGATTGTATAGAGTATGCTAGAGGTTGTCAGGCATGCCAAAAACATGGAATGATAAGACACGTACTAGTAACTGATTTACATACAGTTGTGAAGCCTTGGCCATTTAGAGGTTGGGCTATGGATATGATAGGGAAAATTTATCCACCCTCTTCGAAACACCATTGTTTCATCCTAGTGGCTACAGATTACTTCACTAAGTAGGTTGCAGCTAAACCATATAAAGTTGTGGATCGAACTGAGGTTATTGGATTTATTAAAGATCTGATCCACAGATTTGACATCCCACAGACCATAACTATAGATAATGAGACTGTATTTGATGGAAAGATGGTAAAGTCTTTCACAACGGAATTTGGAATTAGTTTTGTTAATTCCACCCATTACTATGCACAAGCAAATGGTAAAGTAGAATCATCCAACAAGTCCTTGAAAAAGGGAATCCAAAGAGTTATGGAAGACAATCCTAGGGATTGACATAATTTGTTGTTGGATGTATTATGGGCTTATAGGACTTCTCCAAGATCAAGTACAGGAGTAACTCCTTATGCTTTAGTATATGGACATGATGCAGTGCTGCCTGTAGAAATTAACATTAAGTCTTTGAGGGTGAAATGCCAGAACCAATTAACTTCTAAGCAATACCATCAAAGCATGTTTTTGGAATTAGAGAGTATAAATGAAGCTCAAATTCTTGCATTAAATAATATTTTGTTCCAAAAGAAAAAGGTAGCCAAGAGCTACAATAAGAAGGTTAAACACATTAGTTTTGATGAAGGTGATTTGGTATGGAAGACAATGCTTCCAATAGGAATTAAAAGTCATAAGTTTGGCAAATGGTCACCTAATTAGGAAGGTCCATATCAATTTAATAGAGTTTTGCCTAGGGGAGCATACCATTTAAGAAATCTGAATGGATATGTGCATCTTAAGAAAATTAAAGGTAGGTACTTAAAACCTTATTATTCAACTGTGTGGGAAACACAAAGAGTGTAGAAAATACTAAATAAGAGAAGCATAAAGACACTCAAATAATGAATAAAAAATTTCATTTCATATAGAATTAAGTTCATGTAGCCATAAATTGGCCCAAAAAACAGTACAATGTTTCAGTTGTTCCCTTACAATTGATTTTCTACTCCTAAGGAATGGGAACAACTGAATGGTTGTAGCCATGTCCTACCTGCGATCAACCAGCCCTTGATTAGTGATCTGCAGCTTTGTAGCAGTTCAATCCATGGCTAGATTAACTGCTGATAACCATTCTTCTAATTGAGCCTTCTTTTCCAAGAGCTGGGTTTGAAATTGAGAAGTAGAGGAATGTTGTCCTTTCAATTCAGACACCTCAGCATGTATATGAGAAATAAATTCCTTGTCTTTTGATAGCTTCTCCTCTGTAGCTTTGGTAATATGGCAAATGTTGACATAAAAATCTATGGTAATTGCTGCCTAAGACAAGTGACTTGAAATAGCCATGTTGGATTGCTCAATCACCTTACAGCACTTGAGGAAACCATTCTTGATGATAGGTCTTTGTAAGGCTACGAATGGGATCCTTGAGAATGATGTCAGCAATTCCAAACATGTTACCAAGTCCAGTGGAGGTAAAAAAGCCCTGCTGATAGTTAAAGAGCTCTTAAAAATTTCTAAGAAAGAGTCAGCCAGAACCAATGGCTTAGCTTTATTACTAGCTGATGGAATGGTAGAAAGTATGTCAAAAAGACTAGCCAACCTAGCTTCAAAAATGTCTATCTCTTCCACTGACATTGGAGGTGCAGAAAGGTCTCTAGTGGAAGGAAGAGATGGCTGCATAGGGATAAGAGAGGAGGATGAAGTGTTCCTAGCAGTGTCTATAGTCTTGGCCACTAGTAAGTCAAGAGAACAAGGACTGGAGCTGGGTAGTAATGGTGGATAAAGAACTGGTGAGCTACCAGTATCTTCTCTGGGAGTATCAGCTATCACTGAAGATGAAGTGATAACTGGGATCTCCTCATATGGGGAAGTAGTAGCCAGGATTGTAGGGAGAGTAAATTGGGCTGAGGTAAAGGTTAGATGAGGAAGATATGGAGTTAAGCCAAATAATAAAGATATAGGAATGCTTTGCCTAAAAAAAGGTATGAAAAGTATAGAACCAGGAAGTGGAAGTATTGTCTGGATGGGCTCTACACTTAAAGGCACTTTAGTGTCGATTTTCTTATTCATTTTCGAGGGTGTTTCTAATGGTCTTTCAACTTCAGATAAGACTGAAGAAATCCTTATTAAAAGATGAGGTAGAATAACTTTTGCTGCAAATCAAAAAATGAGGAGCAATGGTAAGTTTTGTTGCGAGAACTTTGAGAAAGGAAATCATAGAAGAAACTAAAAGGAATTACCAGTCTCAGAGGTAGTAGTGTTAATAATTGGAGAACAGCGAAGAGCATAGTGTTCAGCAGTTTGTTGCCTCCTTGCAGTTTCCCTTTGAAGGGCATCAGTAATAGCTGCCTCATTCCTTAATACCAGCTGCTGTCTTCTTTTCTCAGACCTCTAAAAAACTACTAATTCTTTAGACTGCTCATTCTCTACTGCCTTGGCAGCTGCTTGATGAGCAAGGTCACCAATGAAATCAGAGAGAGTGACTGTTACTTTCTTCCTCTTCTTGACTAGGGTTTCTTGTTCCTTTTCTATAGGGATATCAGGTGCTTCCTCTTTTTCAAGATTAAGCACAAGCTTTCTTTTCTTTTGTTGTCGTTGCTGCTTGTCTTTAAGAATACTTAGTGCTTGAGCCCTCTGAGGAGAGTTTATTAGTGAAGTCCCTGCATCAAATAAAGTTATAAATAAAAGAGTTAAGCATTATAAAAGGAAGGGAAAGGAAAGATAAGGGGTGCATGTCTTTCTTCGAAGCAGCCCTAGTAACTTTAGGAGAAGGAGGAGAGACAGAAGGAGCATTCTTTGTGGTAGCAGGAGCTGTGGTAACAGGAGCAGTAGAAGGAGTGATGAGCCCACTCCCTTTAGGTTGGGCCTGAGAAGGCAAGCCTAGACCCACCAATAGATTTTCAGGGGGAATGGCTAAGTGTAACTCCATATTTGCTGACCACCAGTTCTGGTACTTCTTTAGTGCAGTGCCTTGTGGGATGAAGGAAATGAATTGAAATTCAATTAAGCCTTGAATTAATTTGGAGGTTGCCTCATCTAACCTTGATCTTTGCACCTTCAGCTCTCTAGTGACAAGATTGGGGTTAGTTTGACTACAAAGAGAAATAGGGATCCCTTGGGTAAGCCCAAATTACTTGGCAAATTGAGCAGGGCAGTAGGATTTTGCTATGCATTTGTAGGCTCTAGGGTTTAAAGTGCCAATGAAAAGCTCTCTTGGAGTTAAAATAGAAGCCTATATATCCTTGTGCTGGGGCTGGGAACAATTTTTATCAGCCAAGAAAGTCCTCAACTAGACTGGGCCAATATTGGTTTCGAAGGGACAGAAGAAGGTGTGAGAAGGAGGGGAAGTTGGGAGTTGATGGAATAAAGTAAAATAATTGGCGAAAGTAAAATAATTAGCAAAAGTAGAGGGATAAAGTGAAACTCTGGCATATTTTATTTCATAAGAAGTAGGGTTTAACAGTAAAAATCTCAAACACTTAGAATACAAAGCAGTGAAATAAGTAAAAAGCCAGAGCTGTAATATCCAGAGTGGCCCTCCTTGATTGGCATCTAAAGGTTTTTCACAAAATTGAGAGCATACTCTATACACATCGCCCAGAGTATATGGAGCTAAAGCCATTTTCTTCCCCAAAGCCAGAGCCTTAGCAAAGGGGGCAAACTCAGGTATAATCCTCTGAGAAGAAGTACAAAACAAGAATTTACAAAGCCAATACAAAAAAAAAGGAGAAGAACTCTCTGTCTGACACAAGGCCTTCCCTTGGGTTTTCAGAGTGTGCACAATCGTTGAAAGAGGAGTTTAAAGGAGGGATGAAAAAAGACACATTAAGATCGGGATAGTCAGGGCCAAAAGGAGTGCCAATGGGAGATAACCCTAAAAGATGGCATATATCCAGAATGGTAGGGGCCATCATATTGCATCGAAATTGAAAAAAATTAAAAGAAGAATTCCAAAAACATAATGCAGCAGGTATGAGGAAAGGGTCTTCAGGAATAGAAAACCTGGCTAATCGAAGGGCATCAAGAAGGCATAGCTCCTAAAGGACAAGTGTCCTAGCAGGGACAACTTGATCATACAATTCTTTCTATTCAGGTCTCATTGTGGGCCAGCAATGGTAGGGTCGGTTCAATCTCCAGCTTCCCCAGTCAAGGCCTCTCGTAGAGTAAACAATGACCCTCCAGACGAGGGTATAAGGCAGGGAGCTGAGCAGGGGCCTCTCTGAAAATGAGTCCAAGTACATACTCTCATTGAGCATAAAAACGAGGAATAAGAATGAGTCCATCAATAGTACACCGTTCACCAGCTTTGTATTTTTCACATTCTTCATTGATGAGTCTCTTTAAAGCTACAGAAGGACTCACACGCTCAATGGCTTGCACTTTCAGAGAAGCCATTACTGAAAAGGTGAAAAAGGAAGGTGGATGAGATGCGAAAAGTTGCAAACAAGATCAAAAGGAAGAGAAAGGAAATTTTGGGCAAGTAAATAGGTGGAATATGAAGGAAAGGGGTTTTTAAAACTTTTCTGTCCAAAAGTTACGCGAACAAGTTGAGTAAGTCAAGTGGATCCGAAATGATTATTTTATGGTTTGGGTCCTTGTGAAATTAAAACCCTTATTTTAAAATATGGAGGGTCCCAAATTTAAAATGAAGAGAGTTTCTGGAGGGAAACATATGTTGAATATCCAAGTGTAGTTGGCTTAGAAGTCTCTATGGGTCTTTAAAATAAGAGGCTGGCTTTAAAGCCTGATTGTCAAACGGTTTCAGGAGCAAGCAATTGACTTCGAAACAAGAATCATGTCCCAAATTCAAGAGTAATTGGGATTAATTTGGTTCGAAAGACTTAAAAGCATGCTTTTAGGTTTTCAATGAAGGATGAAGTCCTTAGAAGGAGCCTTTTGTAAGAACATGGTTCATGCTTGATATTTTGAACTTCGAGGTAAACAAACATTACAAAACCAGTATTTGGTCAAGTAGCGAAAAAACTCAAAAGAAGCTCACTCTTTACAAGTAAGCGGGGTAAGGAAAGTTCTATACTTCGAACCACGTAGATTGTGTTTCGAAGCAAAGTTGGTTAATTCTAAGCTGTTAGTTAAACAAGAACAGACTATGTTAACCATATAATTGAAACGTAAAGCAAAGGTTGCCTTTCTTAAGAGAAAATTCCACACTTTGGAAGTTTTTTAGTTAGGCTTCAGAGCAAAATTGGTTGATTCAAAGCTTCTTTGAACATAATAAGGAGTTAAGTCACAACAACCATATAATTAATCATACAATTATCATGACAGATGAATTTTGAAAAGCTTGGTTTTATTGATAAGAAATATTTACATTGGGAAGACTCATTTGGCTACATTCTCAATTTTGTAAAAATAAGGGATGGACAAAGTTACAAGATCATGAAACTTAGTCCAGCAAAACTCAATAAACATATACTCTTTTATTAATCTATCTTCTATCCTATCCAAGTTCGGTTTATCTAATTGATGAGCCCTCAATTGGAAGAAGAGTTGTTGGGCTTTCATTTCAAATTCTATTTGCTTAAGAGCCTTCTTTGTCTCATTCATCTTCTCTTCCTCATGTGCTTCGCCCATAATGGCGTCTTCTCTATACTCTAAGTCTTGGTTTTTGAAGTTCTCATATTCTTCGAGGAGATTCTCTGCCTCGTACTGAATTTGGATTTGAGCAACAACGGTTTTATTCAATACTTCATTGGTAATAGAAGCATTGATGTGCCAATTGAGTAGGAGTGGAAGTTGGTACAGGAAAGCATAGAGCTCTGCATGGGCAATAAGGTTAAGGAGATGGCTGTGAGAAATAATGTCACAAGCCCATAACAGGTTCTTGTGAGAAATATCATCTCACAGGACTTCAAAGGACAAATGGTAGAAAATGACAAGCAGAGTCTGAGCCCTACATCGCTAGTAAGCAATTGGAGGAACTAGAGCTTGATAAAGGGCGAAGTGTTGACTCTCGAAGAGAGTGAGCCTCAATTCCTCAATCCAATTTGGATTGGAGTCAGCAAAGGAGCAGTGGGAGCCTTTTTGAATAAAGATGGGAATTCAGGTTTGTTCACACACTCAAGCCAATCAGAGGAGCAAAGTTTTGCTTTTTTGGCTAGGAGTGTAGGACTGACTCCTAAGGCTTCATCAGGGTGTGGAGCCCTTTGCACCATTTGAGACAGCAAAGTAGAAGTGTACCACGCTAAAAGCAAGTTGTCCTTAAGGCTGCGTAGATGGTTGAAAGGAATGTATGGGTATGCTACAGAGCTGTGCATGGAAGGGTGGATTACAAGAGGGCATCGAATTCAGGAAATCGATGATGAATGCGCTCCCTTGTCTGAGGTTGAGTAGGAGTAGGCCAAGCTCCCCAACCAGAAGCTTTAGAAGAAGAAGTGGAGGTAGCAACCTTATCCCACGCAGAAGGTTTTGTGGTAAAAGAAGAGTTTCCAATATCCATTGTTGCAAAATCTTGGTCTAGAGAATTGTGAACAGTAAGTGTTTAGTCCAAAGGTCGATGATTTACAAAAGCTTCCATGACTTGAATAAATGGAGGTGGATAGGTGTGGCTAATAAATGCATGAAAGTTCTTTCAAGGATGAACATCATTATCTAACAACTCTTCGTATGTTTGATCTATGTATGAAAAGGTTTTCTTGGCCATGAGAACTAGGTTAGCCTTTTCGAATGCTCAGATAGTGGGGAATGTTCAAGGCATAGAAGAGAATTTAATGCAATACAAACACTACAATGATGGACGTCGGTTGCATTTCTAAGAAGATGTAAAACCCATGCACGTCCTAGGACGTGGGTAAAGTGCCTTAATCCACTAATATCACTAAGTATTGGGTATATTAGTGTGGGGGGTAATGTTGGCTGTGTAATTTGTAAAAGCCAATCACAATTTAACACATGGCATGAAGAGGGCAATTTAGGGAGTTAATACAAGTTGCCAACCAAAGTCAGATACGTGTCAACCTGTATTGATAATAATGGATCTGCGTAACACTAGAACAATCGAGGGATACAAGGTGATGTGACTTAACGGTTACTCACAAAGTTCAAATTCAAAATCAGGAGAGAAGCCTAACTGCAAGAGTGGCGTAGTGGGACTGACTGTGAGAGAGCATGTTCAGCAATCATGGGAGGACATTTCGACGGTTAGAAACCCATTTCGACGGTTATCATTGAAAGTATAAATAGCAGAGAAGACCCCAGAATGAGGAATCCAAACTCAGATCAAAAAATCAATTTATTTATTTTGTTTTTCCTTCCAGTTTTTACAGTTCTTTACATTTCTGCACTTTAATTTCTGTACTGCACTTCATTCGTAGGAGTAGTTTCAAATAGCTTGTTGTTATAAATCTCTACGAGACTGGGTCAGATCATTGTAAGTTTTTTATTTTACTTAATGAAATTCAAATTCTGAAATTATTCTCCACTTGTTATTTACCAAATTCTCCTAAAACAAACCACCAGTAAAAGTCTTTTTCATTGAGGGTAAGAGAACTAAAATACAATTGTCTGATAATTAGTTGACAATTAATATTCCGTAAGGACTGATTGATCCTTCTTAGCACGCTTAAAATTATATTATTAACTTTCGAAAGTTAAAAAAAGCCAACAGAGATAATGATAGCAATTCTAAAAAAAACATTATTTCAAAAGTAAAGTATATGATGCAAATTTAAAATTAATAAAATATAAATCACATTCGGGATAGTTGTGATTCATGAATACATACTTTTTAATTTAAATATATATTTTTTTAAGTATGTAGAATTATTTTGTTTTCTATAGGAATGAAAGTGTGGAAAATTATGGGCTTGTTCAAATAGTCAACTTCTATTGCATAAAATTCTAATGGGGAGAGCAGAGCCAAAATAATTTTGGCCGACCAAGAAAGATAACATGGCTCATAGTGCTTCAATGTGACAGGCTCAATTTCCTTGTCTGTCCAACAAGTATATTTTTTATTTATAATTTTTTATTACTACATACAAAGTTAATAAACATCACACATGTCTATTAAAACAAGTTGTGTTACCTTTATATTAATAGGAAAAAAAATTGACAAATTTTTGTATTTATATACAACGTTACTCTAATAAAATCCAACCAAACTTGCTTAGAGTTGCTTGAGGGCTAACGGGGCATCTCATATTAATAAATTTAGCTTCGAATAGTTTTCAATCGAATGTGAATTTATTTTATAACAACTACATACATTTAAAAGCTGGTTTACTCTATCAATTCGATGATTTTTTTTTATTATTTATTTTTTTTGACATTTTACCTACATAATACGATAATATTAACACAGGAAATAACCCACTCTTTATAGCGTCAAACTCTAACTTTACCAAGGTAAGAAATGTTAGGACCATCACATTAAAGAGGGGCAATGTTTCATGTGGTCAATTTTTTAGTGTTTTTAATTTTTTTATATTAAGTGTTCGTCACATGTATTTTTGATAGCATCAAAGACAGAGTATGTTAAATTACAAATTAAGACAAAAAAATTTCAAAAAATTTTATTCAAATTTATTTTGAGTATGAATTTCACTAAAATAAGAATATGCTTTTTTTAAAAAAAATTGTGTCGAAGTTTTTGGTCTTTAATTTTATTGTTAAGAATTCTTACAAATACTAATTTTAAGTGGTATTGAAGTTTGATATGTAATATTTAGCTAAAAATAACTTTTCGAATCGCACTTCTACTATATAATAATTAATTAGTTACATTAAATATACAAGCGCATACCTTACCTTATCTGTAGAGGATGAAGGATTAATGAGCTCAGCTCACTATGAAGATGAAGGAAGAAGGAATATGATAAATGCATTTTATACCTGTCGGCAATCACCAACTTTGGCAACAGAAAAAACACTTTCAATTCTATTTACTCTCTTCCTTCATCTACTACACACTTAGATTAGATATGATGTCTAGGGTGTTTGCAGTTCTATTGTCAACAGGAATCTCCAATCTGGTATCCATCTATCGGATTGGTAGATGCAGATTGAGCGGATAGATACGAATTGGTTCGGTGGTTTAAATTTTTATAAATTTTGTACATAATACAACAACTTATCAACATTTTTTTGGGAATAATAATCCAACTTAATATAGCTAAAAGATTATCAAGTAAATTGTCAAATATCAATAATAAATACATATAAGAAAATCATACATTATCAAAACTATTCCATTATTTTTTTATTCAAAAACTATTTAGTTTGATTTTTTTTTAAAATGACAAGATTTAGCATTATATTTTCTACACAAAATACCAAATATCAATACTTGTCATTTGATAAAAAGATTTCCAAATTGAAAATACAACAGAATATCTAAACTTTTTTTCAATTGAAAACACAAACAGAATATTTAAACAAATTGAAAACATAAAATTTTACAAATTATTAGGAGTGCTCGCGATATGTCGGTTCGGTTGCAGTCAAAGGAATTTCAAATCCACTATCCGTCCAAAACTAGGTTGATTGAAAAAAAATCAATCCACAATCGTCTCCTCCTTATCACGCATCCGTCCAAAAATACAAAAGATCAATTCTATTCAATTAGTTTGGACAAATCAAAATATTAGCTGAACACTTCTAATGATGTCCAATCAAAGCCTCTTTTGACTTGAAATTTAGGATAAAAACAGAAAATAATACATACAGTTGCAATAGTGGTATTATCTTTCATGTGTCACCTTCCACTTTCATGGTGGGTTTTGCTTTTTTTATCCTGGTTTTTGACTTGATATACAAATTCATTGTGCTCCACTAATTTTCTTCATCCTTACGTTTATGGGAAGTCACCAAAAAGATGTAACATTTGCATCACACTCCTTTGAATCAAAGCCTCTTTATTAAAATCCAACAAGCTACCATAATTTCTTGAAGAATCTAAAAATATAGGGTAAATTACATTCATCTTTTCTTTTAAGTTATACATATATAATTTTAGTATAATTGTATTGAACTTTTATTAGTAAGATTAAAGGAATTAAAATTAATACAAATTGTGCAATACATAAAAATAAACAAATAAAATATACATTTATGTGTAAAAGAGATTATATCATTTTTTTTTCCAATTCAAATGACTAATGAATTATTGATGAAAAATGAAGAGATAAGTACTACGTAAATTAAAATATTAATGAATCCCAATATAATTATGTCAAAAATCTCAAAGGGTTAGTCAAGACTTGGGGTGTGCTCTCTCCAAGATTTCAAGTTTAAAATCTCTTAGGTGCAAATAAATTTTTGGGCCAGTCCATACAAAATTTTGCCATGATTTTAATTGGGACCCCTACAAGTGATAGTGAGATTGATTTCCTGAATTAGTTGAGCCAGTAGCCCAGATACTAAGTTGTAAAAAAACAAAAAGAAATTTTTTTTTTTTTTTTTTTGTTTCAAACTTAAAAAGAGGTCTATGTAATTATGTAAAAGATGTATCATAGTATGTTTCTAGGTGAATTAAAGTTCTAGATTTCCCAAGTTGATAAGCATTATAATGTGAATGCATTTTTTTAAAATCTATTTTATATATAAATAGATGTCATGGATTGAGTTGTAATAATGTCAGAGAATTAAAGTGAGAAAAACCTCCAAAAGTAAGGAAGAAAAAAAAATCCCAAGCAACAGTGTGAAAAAAAATCTTCATGAGAGATTAAACAATTTTTTTTTTTGATTAAAAAAAGTTAAAATAAAAAGCTTTTTAACTGTTTTTTTTTTTTTATATTTATTTATAGCAAATTGATGAAAAACCGAATTTTCCCTCAATACTTTCAAAAATTCTATTGTGTACAAAGGCTCCATAATAATAAAAAGTAATATGATAATTTCTCACGAAAAAATAAGTTTCAAAAGACTTTAAAAAAATAATTTTTTTAAAAATAATCAAATACATCAACTTCTTAAATTTTAAAAAAAATTAAAAATTTAAAAAAATTGTCAAATCCCACCTGAAAGCGAAAAAAGCCTTGCAGTGGCAATTGATATAGAACAGTAGATAGCAATAATATAAAATAATTTTGGTACGCATACAACATGGGTTGTCCGTCCAAAAATTTCAACACCATTGTGCATTTCCACTTTCTCTCCAAACCCTGTAGTAGCAGTCTCGTGTGTTGAACGTTGTTGTTGTTGTTTTGTTTTTTCTCCTGAATTTTTAGGGAAGAAGTTGAGGATAAGGAGTTGTTTGGCAAGTAACTATTTTATTTAAAAAAATTATTTAAAAAGTCAAAAGTTCAAAAAAATTGATCTCATATAAAATTATCAAAAAAAAAATTCTCCATCACTCTACTTTTTGCATTTATATACATATATATGAAACTCCTTTCTAAACATAATTGATTTTTTCAGCTCGTATTCTAACTAAAAAATAAAAATAAATAAAAAATCACTAAGAAAAATCACATTCCAAACCAACCATAAGTTAGGTAATCCTCCTCCATAAGATATATATACATATATATATATATTTTTGTGGGTGCCTTTTGACTTGGTGACCTGACATGTGTATCTTTCTAACTTCCAACAAACTACACATCCAAAAAGTTGTATAAAACATGCATGTATAAATGGAGAAGTAGCTCTGCATTGTGGAATATTGCACATTATTACACCAATCCCTTAAGTTAAACAAAAAAAAGTGTGCAATAAAAAAATGGCCGGCAATGCCCTTCTTCATCATCTGCTAGTGATTCTACTTTCTTTATCTCTCCTCATGTCCTTGAATGCTGCTGTCACAACAACACCAAGTAACTCTTCAACACTTCCTTAATTAGGTACTTTGAAGTGCGTAATTTGCCATGTTCTTGTGTTCTTATTTTGGCTAATTGCAGGGGCTAGTCATCTTTTGCATCAAAGTCAAGATTTTCTAGCTTCTGAGAACACCAACCAGGTAAAATTACATGCATGCATACATTTGAATTTTTGTTATCTGTAAAATAAACTCTTGATTTTAAATCCAAGGTGATGAAATATAGCTAATGCAAATTGAGAAGTGTAGTGTTCAACTCTCTTTGATGTTTCTTGAACTTAATTGATGCATGTGATTTGCGAATAATTAAAAGATATGGAATTACTTTACAAGAGTGAGTCTAAAAAGTAATCTTTATTGAGAAGATTTCTCATTGTAAAAAGTAGAAAAAAGTTAGAATCCAAAATTTTAACCATAAAAGTTGTTCAAAAAGTGTAAGCATGGATAATTCGTTTGTTTCATGGGATTGAGGAGTGGGGTTGGACTTCATGTCTAATAAATTTACTAATCCATTGTTTGATTAGTTTAATGAATGTCAGACTAATAATCAAATACACATCATTTTTAACTAAATAGTTCAGAAACTATTTATTTAGGACTAATAATTTATCGTATTGCAATCCGTTCTTATCCAGTTCATCCAAAGAAACACCCCACTAATGTTTTGTGAGTGCCGCCTCTGACAAAATCTAATCTAAATACTTTTTTTGAGAATTTTTTCTAATGTCTAGTCTTACTATAATATATATATATATAAAGAGAAAGAAATATTATATGTGGCTAATTTTTTTGTTATTGTTTAGTATCACTGCATACATAGATATTTAATTATTAACTGTTTCTTATTTAGAAATAATTGTTAAAAAAAATAATATTGACAAATAATATCTTGTCATTATCTAATCATATAAAAGGGTAAAAAAATATGATGATATATAGCCCTAATATCATATATAGCTAACATGTTGGATTTCAATTTTTACTTTTTGTGGGAACAGATGAACAGGGAGGAAATTGTAGAAGAAGACAAGACTAGCAGGATGGATTTGGAAGTCCATGACTATAATCCTGGAGCTAATACTCACCACACTCCTAAGCTGCCACCTGGCATGTTCTAAGTTGTTGGTTTTCCTCTGTCGTGATGAAGTTGTAAAACTTATGAAGTGGCTAGTATATTGCAATAAGGTGGAATAAAATGATTATTTCATCAGAATGTTTATTATCACGTTTTAATTTACTGATTATGTTTGAATTTAAGATTTAAATTAACGTTTTGTATTGGTTGACTTGTACTTTATCTTGCTTGGTGCAATTTTATATTTTGTTGGCATTCAAAAAATGTGGAGCCTCTTTGTAGAGGTTGTTCTCCCTCATAGCTTGTGAGTGTATTAGGAGTCTGGATCGTTTACAGTGAATATTTTTAGAATAATTTAAAATTACATTATTTCAAATAATTAAAATTTAATTCTACAAAAATTAATAGTACAATAGCAATTTTACTTTCTAATGTATCAAAAAAATTATTCTAAAATCACTTTGAGGATTCGAACTTCTTATTAAAGGGTAAGACGAGTACAATCTTTAACACTCTCAAATAGCGGAGTTTAATTTGATTGAGTTTAAGCATATCACGGTTACAAAAAGAATCATCATGTTGGTTCCATTTTTTTGAATTATTTTTTCAAAAAGTGATTTGAAAACTCTATTTTGAAAAATGATATTTATTTGGTTTTCAAAAAAATGTACAATTGCAAATTCAAGTTTCCCTCCAATTTAAGAAGATAGACAATTTTTTTTAAAAAAATTGTCATATCAAAAAATACTCTCATGCTAATTTTCAAAAAACTTTTTCCGGTCTTCAAAATAACCAAACAAAACTTCAAAATTTTCAAAAAAATGAGTTTAAAAAACAGGAAAAATAAGTTGGACCTCCAGTGGGGGTGACCCAGCACCCCTACTGTTTTGTGATTGGCTCTGTTTTTCTTTTTTCTTTTTTTTTAAGTCTACAAGTCACAGTCCCCCACGTGAAGGTGAGGGGTGCTGGGGGTCCCAGCAGGACTGAAAAAACAGGAACCAAACACAATGATCTTTCTGTGATCCCTAGAACATTGTTAAATTTCAAGATTTTTTTTTTAAGTTATAATTATTGTACTGCAAAATAATGGACCATTTCAAAAGACTGCTACATACTTTTTATTTATTTATTTTTGTTAATCTTGTTACGGTACAATGTAATGTCAATAATGAAAGTCAATTTTCTTTTCTTCTTTTTTATTTATTTTTTATAAATAGTTCGAACTGGGGCATGCTATTTATTTTAGAGTTCTAATAGAACTTTAGGAATGGTGAGTTCCATATGATGTAATATTTTTATCTTATTTATTTATTTATTTTCATTACTAAATATATAAAACTCTATTTAAAATTTTATTTTTAGAGGAGGTATCATTTGCCTTCTCAGGGTGACACAGTCAAGTGTTTCATAAAGATGAGAAGGATAAGCAGACAGAGACTTGTAAGTGGTGGAAGTAAAGTGGACCTGAGAGGTGTCAATCACTTATTACGCAATAACTACCTATGATCTCCATCACTTTTTCTTTTCTTTTCTTTTCTTTTTTTTTTCTTTTTCTTTTTTCCTTTAAATTTTGGTGCTGTTTTCTGTTTTTTCACTTCTATTATTAAATAAACGATAAAAAGTTTTGTTTTAAAAATTATTTGTCCGAAAAGTTTTCTAAAGCACCCATTTTTTAGAAGAACAAAATAAAATAATTTTAAATTATATTTTGCACAAAATTGAAGATAATATGAGAAAAGATGGGTGTATTTTAACATTTAATAATTTTTCTATCCGAAAAGATGCAAAAACAAAAACAATAAAATTCAAAAATGATATGAATCAAGTTTTTAGATGGACTTTTTGAAATGTTGTAAAACAAGATGGTATGATTTAATTTACACAAGATGCATGGTAGTCATAGAGCTAAAAGAAAGTTAGGGCAATTTATATAAAGAAAAGAGAAGTTAGCACAAAAAAATGCATAATTAAAATTGAAAGAAACTGAATACCAGGAAGGGGGGAAAAAAAATGCTTGGTTAGGTTTTTCAAAAAATACTTTTCAGAAAATTCTACTTTCTTATTTTTCGTATTTTTTTATTTTTACTGAATTTTTTTAATATTTTAAGCAATTTTTTTTTACTTTTTAGACATACCTAACATAAATATACTTAAAAAGTAAAAAATTTGTGAAAAAACCTTTTAAAAATTCACTAAATACCAAAAATATATATAAAAAAAAAAAGAGAATTCAGTACATTTTTTATATTTTTATGTATATATTAATTTGTTAAAATATTTTTTCACAGATTTTTTACTTTTTAGATACATCTAAGTAAGGTGCATCTAAAAAAATAAAAAAATGTAAAAAATTTGAAAAATATTCATTAAAAACAAAAAAATCCAAAAATTAAAAAATTTAATTTTCAAAAAATTTAATCCAAAAAACGCAAACCAAACATACTGTCATTTTTGAGGTTTAAATATAGTTTTCACTTTATTTACAACCTTCAATATTGGAATGTGCATAATTACAAGAAGACTTCTATTGAATGGTTGTCATTCATTTTGACTCTTGTAAGCCATTTTGAGAAGTGCCTCTTATCCAAAGGACCTTTTACATCAAAAACAAAAACAAAAAAAACAAAAAAAAAGAAGAAGAAGAAGAAGAAGGTTAATGTATTAAAGTTGGATGATTTAAAGTTTTAGAGTGTCGACAAGTAACTCATGTTGTACATGAAAAACTCATTTGACTTTTGAAGCAAAATTAGTAACTAATATATATATATATTTTAACAATTAAAAATATCGATTACGATTGGTAGCTCGAGATTTTTGGCTCGAAAAAGTGAGAGAAAAGGAAGAGGAGGAGGGAGAGGCTGGAGGAGAGACGGAGGAGGAGGAGGATGAGGGACTGGAGGGGGCCAACATATCGGGGTGGAGGCGGAGGCAGGGGGCGGAGGTGGAGGAGGGGCGGGGGCGGGGGGCGGGAGCTGCGAGGTAGAGACTGCGACGACGTTCGGCGGATGCGGGGCTGCGACGATCGGGCAGAGGCGACGGCAGAGGGCTGCGACGGACGACTTGCCTCCTCTCTCTCTCTCTCTCCCTCTCCCTCTTCCTCTCCCTCTGTTTCAGACCAGCATGACGAAGAAGAAGAAGAAGAAAAAAAAAAAAGACAGCCCAAAACGACGTCGTTTTTGACTGTCGAGCCAAAATCGAGTCACGAATTTCGAGCTACCAGTCATTTTCGTAAAAATATCAACAAAAAGATCATGAATCATAGAGTCAATTCTCACAGTATTACAACTTAACTTAAAACCAAAAAAAAATGTTTCATTATTTTAATAAATTTATGAAACAAGTCCAAACAACTTGGAGTTGATTTTAAACAAGTCCAAATAATGTTTCTTTCTTTCTTTTTTTTCAATTTTTTTATTTTTTATTTTTTATTTTATTTTGGAGTTGATTGTAAAAGATTTTTAATCTTTTTGAGCTAAAACAATTTAATTTTTTTTTACCATACATATAAACCTTTTTTTTTTTTTAATTTTTTTGAACTGTGCATATAACTTATTGAATCAAATCAAATAACGAGCAAGGACTAAACGAATTTTAGATATGACCCTAAAATTAAAAACATAGTAGAATTTATTTTAGATATGACCCTAAAATTAAAAACATAGTAGAATTTCATTTTACAGACTAGTAGAATCTTTACGTGGTGTTCTAGATCTAGTAGATGATTTCTAGGGCTCGGGAATCCGAAGCATTTCTTGTTGATTTCAGGAGGGGGCACACAGGGATACGAACCTGAAAACAATCACAGTTTTAAAGCCGAAGTCTATTTTGAACTTCCAGCCTTCCAGGTGCTTTCAGTTTTTCCTATTACTTTGTTTAAAGATTTTGCATTCCAACTCCATCATCATCTAATAATTTATCCATTTGTCATATATATTTGTTCTTGGTTAAAAAGTTGATTTTTTGTATTTATTTTTTATTAATCACTGATCAAGTTTCATCATTTGGGTGTTTAAACCCTTGAAAGAATTTCACTGACCCTAGTTCTGATTCCAATCTCAAAAGAAATGGGGAAAAAAAGAAGAGAAGAAAAGAATCATAATGCATTAGAAAGCAACCCTGTTTTCAAAATTCAGTAAAGATTCGGCCTTGCCCTTGATGTGGGATTGGACCACTCACTTTTTGCTTATATTGATGTGTTGTATAATGGGTGTTTCACGAGGTATTAGTTAGAAATGCAGTGCTATTACAGATGTGATTGATCTTCACAGAATCACCATGTTGTGGAATTTGTTCAAACTTTAGGTTGAATTTGATGGTGGAAATGGCATTGTTGTGTTGGGTCCACAGTCTTATTTTATCTCGGCTAGTCGAAGTGCTTCACTAATTTTGTACTTATAAATAGATGAAGGGGGTGCCTTTTTTCTGAAGAGAGTTGTATTATTTTCTAATCATAGTGAAAACTACAACAGCCATAAAAATAGACCTATTATGGGGTGAACCACGTAAATTCTTATGGTCTTGTGTGTGTTTGATTTCTTTGATTCGTTTATCTTTCTTGTTTGCTACTTTGTGTCTCACCGATTCTAGTTAGGAAGATTTAATTCGTATCATGTTGAATTAGCGTAAGATCACTTTTGATGTGAAACTAAGAAGAAAGATGGTTAATCTGAATGAGTGTGATTAGTATCTAAAATCGAATGACTTCATCCTCAAATATGAGTTTCGTTTTACAAACATTCTGTTCAAATAAATGAAGAGCCATTAATCGGCATGGGTAACTCAGTGGTTAAGGGCTAACTCTGGAATGAACTGTAGACTCAGATGTCTTGGTTTAAATTCTTGTTGGTTGTTATGCCTGGTCCTACCTTGTGCCTTGAGGTTGCATGAGTGTATCTAGGGTTTATTCAACCCATACACAGGATGTGTGGGGTAAGGTTCCTTGTTGACAAAAAAAGAGACCAAGAAATTAAGTGCATTAAATTGAATGTGAAAACAGTCTTCTTTCGTTTAATTCCCTGTAGTTTTATTGACATTCATCTTAATAATTTTTGTTGATGGAGATGGAAGCTTGTGATATCCTTTTATTACTTTCTTTCTCCACTAACGTTAGTTAGTTTGATAAAAAGGTGCAGCAAACATTCACATGCAAGAAAGTTCTCTTTTTTTGCCCCTCACTTCCGGCATTATCTTAGAACTTTGTTAAATTTGAGATGGCTGTGAGCAGTGAAAGCTTGATTTCAGCACACTTCTATCATGCAATGAAAACTGACAATGCTTTTGTGTTGAACGTACCAAAGAAATTTCAATTCCTAAATGAATAGTGAACTTCTCTGTATTCAAATATTTCTTGATGCTTTTGGATTATTAATTTAGAGGTTCTATTTGAGTGTGGATGGGTAAAGCTCAACACTGTCAAAGTATCACCTTATCCATGCTTGGGTTGTTGCTTCCCCAAGCTGGGCCTGTAGTCCCCTCCATTGGGAGTTAGGATGTTGATGGGTTACTGCTTCACGAAGCCGGGCTTGAGAAGTTTGTGTTCACATCTAAAACGTGACATTTTTTGGAGCATTGTGGTAGATGTGGAATCCTTCTTTTGGTATTTGTTGTAGAGATGGAATCCTTCTTTTGGTATTAGTCCTTTGGAAGCATTAGGAAGGTGTTGGAAGAATCTACAAGTATATGTACTTTCATATGAGGACGGGACTCAGGTGAGATTCTAGCACCAAAGATGGAAGCTGCTTTAAAAAAGTCTTTCCCGAATTTATTCCAGACAACTGTGGATAAGGAGGCATCGGTGGAAAAGTATTGTACCATTGCTTGTAGCGAAGTTAATTGGGATGTTAGTTTTCAGAGTGAGCTCTAGAAACTCTGTACGGGCTAGCTTCTTGAGTTTGGGGGGTTGAGGTTGGTGGAGGGTCTCTGGAAAGGGTGGTTTGAGGTTAGACTTCGTTCAAGGTTTGTTGATTCGTGAAATAAGGGTTTGCCTTGGAAATGAATCTGGATTGCTAAGATTCCTTTTGGGTGGTATTTTTTTGGGATGGTTGGCAGCTCATGAAAAGATTCTTACAATTGACAATCTTAGGAGGACGGCAGCTTGGAATACTTTTCTATTTTGTTTGATGTGGTGTATTTGGAGGGAGAGGATTTGGTGATCTTTCAAAGGAGGGAGGAGTGATTCAAAAAGGGAGGGGGGGGGGGGGAGGGGGGGGGGGTGTGGGGAGCAATAAATATAAGATTAAAGTACTGAAGAATAAACATAGGCCATGCCACGCATCTCCAACAAGAAAACACACACCTAGCCTAAGGAATGATAAAAAAAAAACCCTGCAGCAGGCAATGCACAAATACACGTAAAGCCTCTCTCACAACCCACGGGACAAGCCATAAAATCACACAAACAAGCCAAAGTAAACAACAAAAGGCCAACCCACACAAAGGTAAACACCGTAGCAAGCACCACACAAACCCAAGTAAAAGAAACAAATGCCACTGGTCACCAAAGAATTGTCACAGGCCAGGCTTGGACAGCTGCATTCTTTGGGTTATTAGTAGCGTAGGCCCTACCCACCCCATGTCCACCCTTACTGTGGGCAATCAAAAGTCACGTGGTGCCAAGATACCTTTAAAAGGCTTTAATCCACATCTAGCAATGTGCTTCAACCAAGCATGGTGACCATCCATGTTCAACCTCATGACAGTTGCAGCACTACTATGCACCGGATTGAATACCAACCAGCATGCTTTACTCACTACACCCTCTCTCAACTTGCGGCTGAGGTGCCAGTGCCAAACCCGTCACAGTGGAGGTTCAACAAATTTGTTATTCAGCCAAAACTAGCACAAATTCTTCACCACCATCCACCATCACCTAACCCTCCCTTCACCAAACACGCCATACTGGAATATGATGGTACTACTCTCCATTGAGCAATCCATCACCATAGAGGACTAGGAAGACAGGAGCAATAAATATAAGATTAAAGTACTGAAGAATAAACATAGGCCATGCCACGCATCTCCAACAAGAAAACACACACCTAGCCTAAGGAATGATAAAAAAAAACCCTGCAGCAGGCAATGCACAAATACACGTAAAGCCTCTCTCACAACCCAAGGGACAAGCCATAAAATCACACAAACAAGCCAAAGTAAACAACAAAAGGCCAACCCACACATAGGTAAACACCGTAGCAAGCACCACACAATCCCAAGTAAAAGAAACAAATGCCACTGGTCACCAAAGAATTGTCACAGGCCAGGGTTGGACAACTGCATTCTTTGGGTTATTAGTAGCGTAGGCCCTACCCACCCCATGTCCACCCTTACTGTGGGCAATCAAAAGTCACGTGGTGCCAAGATACCTTTAAAAGGCTTTAATCCACATCTAGCAATGTGCTACAACCAAGCATGGTGACCATCCATTTTCAACCTCATGACAGTTGCAGCACTACTATGCACCGGATTGAGTACCAACCAGCATGCTTTACTCACTACACCCTCTCTCAACTTGCGGCTGAGGTGCCAGTGCCAAACCCGTCACAGTGGAGGTTCAACAAATTTGTTATTCAGCCAAAACTAGCACAAATTCCTCACCACCATCCACCATCGCCTAACCCTCCCTTCACCAAACACGCCATACTGGAATATGATGGTACTACTCTCCATTGAGCAATCCATCACCATAGAGGACTAGGAAGACAGGAGCAGAGTGAATGTTCAACAGACTTAGGCTACGGTTTTCTCCTAAGAAGCACAGACATGGACACGGATACGGACACGAACATGAGCATGGGACATGGTGATTTCAAAAAAATGAGGACACAAACACGGTAATAAAAAATATTTTTATATATTATATATATTTTATTTGCTATGTGAATTAATATTATATCCACTAATAATCAAAATTAATAATAATAAAAAAAAAAAAAAACTAAAACTAGTTCAAATATTAAAAAAAAGATTTTAATAATTAATAGATCATTCATAAAAAGACAAAAGTAATAAGTATTCAATATCTAAAGCACCAAAGAAGAGGAGACAAAAACTAGTTGGGGTGTCCCCGGCATGTCCCCCAAAAACATAATTAAATAAATTAAGGAGCACGTCAGTTTGGATGTTCGACACGGCTACGACACTTGTTTTGAAGTGTCCGTGCTTCAAAGGTTTCCCCAATGCCCTTCTAGACTTGTTCTTGCTAATTGCTGCAACTTATAAAGTAACCAAGCCCCACTGAGGTTCTTTTGCTGTTGTAAGTGTTAAATTGAAATGATCAAGTGTTAAAAATAAATAAATAAATAAATTGAAAAAAAACACTGGATTTGCGAAAATTAACTTCTAGTGATGCCTCCTCTATTGTATAGTGTCACTTGTTGCTCAGTTTCTTCATGCAGCTCAATATGCTGTGTCCTGGACTGAATCCTGTCAACGACAGGCCATAAGAAGGGGCTGGTGTACTATTTTATCGGATATTAGTAAATTTTGTCCAAATTATTCGAGGGAATATTTCCGCATGATTCTATTTTGTCTTTCTGAATAATATGTAGGGTCTTGGACAAAGATGTGCCTGATATACCGTTTGAGGAAGTTTGGGGTTTTGTGTCTTGATGAAGAATGCCAACATATCTAGCACTTCTAATATAAGCCACATATTTTGTGGCCTTGAATTCTATAATCTTTTTAACATAATACATATATTCAGTTCTTGACTGGAAGGTTTAGATCTTTAGCCAATAGAGTTCTCAGGTACACTCAGAATATTAGGTGATAAAGAGTGAATTATTGTCTGTGATCCATGCATGAGATGTTCATTGGGGGTTTGTTTGGGCAGAGAAAGGAATGAAACCGTGCTATTTTGGTTTACTGCTATTAAAATTTCAAATAATAACATCATGGGCTTTATTTACTTTGGTATCAACAGTAATAACCATGACTATCATTTGAACATGAATTTTTCTTTTTTCTTTTTTCTTTTCAATTTATTAGTGAGGAAATACCACTTGTACTAACAGCTGGTGGTGAAATGGTTGCTTCATTCTTGTCCTTTTCTTTTTTGTAAAACAAAATTTTACCAAGATAATTAGGAGATAGAAAATTACCAACAAAAGCAAAAAAAATTAGAGATAGAAATCAATACATGACATATTGCTCACGTCACTTTCAACGTTCAATTATGTTGGATCCATGAGAATTACAATGATAAAAATTGCAATTATTCTTTATAGTGACTATTTCCTTTTTGATTCGCTTTTTCTGATTCCTGAGGCCATATTCTTCTCATCTTCTTCTTTCCATTGCTTTTGGATATGTAAGATCTCTCTAATGGGTCCCTTGAAGAATAATAATTGATGAGAAGGCAACTTTGTTTAAAATGACTTTTGATTCACTGGACCTTCTTCGGCTACTACTACTGACCTAAAAACACCAGGGGGTCGTTTGGCATCATCCTAGAATCTCCTTTACTTGTTATGGAACATATTAAAGCGTGAAAGGAGCTTCAAGTACAGCAAGATGGTTAAAGAGAAAGGTACATCAATAACTCTTCTTTCTTTTCTTTTCTTGGTTTTCAAACATTCGGGCCACATAGTGACATATATCATAATTATATTCCCCTGATCTTAATTTTAGTTTTTAAGTCTATGCTTGCCAATAAGGAATAACACTGTTGGGGATGATGAACATGCAAAATGATAAAACTTCTTCATGTGAGATTGGACCCACTGCTTTTCGGATTTATCTTGCAGATCTTTTTTAAGTCAAAATTACATTAGTACAAAGATGATGGTAAACTTATAACAGCCTCATATAAGCACATGAATAGACTTCCTTCGGCAACGGATTATAAGTTAACTTTTTTTCACCTTATTTTAGTTTTCAGCGAACTTTTTTTGAAATGTGAATTTTTTTAACCTTTTAGGTCCTTCTAGACAAGATAACCCTGAAAATAAAAAATAAAATAAAATATCACAAAAGATGAAAATTGGTCAAATTTTGTCACCCAAAAAAAAAAAAAAAAAACATAAAAAAAATGGCTTTTTTTTTTTCTTTGCTGTACTTTTTTCATTTTTTTTATAGATTCATCTAGTCTAGACAGGCCTATAAAGTAATGTATTTTGACTTAAAGTTGCAGTGGAACTTAGGATTCTACACTTGTATTGATTTGTTGTATTGATTTGATTAACGGGTATGCGAAATCATGCACACAACTGACTTGATTCTTAAACTAAGAACAGTAGATATACTATACACTTGCATGAAGGCATTCATGAAATCTATCGTTTGTTTATTTTTTATACTAATATCTTACTCTCTTATATCTTATTTGATTTAATACCTAGTGTCTGATATTTTTCACTTTCGAATCCTAATTTTTATTATTTTTTAATCAAAGCAGCAGACCAGCTGAATGCATGGCATGGCACTGAGACGGTAATTCTTTGGAGATCAATCATTGGATTTTGATTCGAAGCAATCAAACTCTTGCCCGCAATCCAAGAAATCCAAAGATCAATCTGATTTAATTGACTTTTATGATTTGTTGGTCGCCATTGTGGCCTTCCCTTTTCTTTTCTTTTTTCCTTTTCTTTTTTAATCTTTGGTGAAATTTTCTTTCTTCAGTTCCTCATGGATGTGGATTACAGACTTATTAAAAGGCTGACCCTTTGGAATATGTTTTGTTGCAGAACTTTTATGCAGAGTAGGTCCTGTGGATTGCTTTCATTTCATATCAGAAGAAAGCACAGTGCCATTAAACTATGTGGACCTTTTTTTTTTCTTGTCATGCCCTAAACTTCATTGTGTGCTCAAGAGAAAAGCTTCAACAATTATTTGTATTTGCTTTTGTATTATTGTACCACTGTGCTCCCATAGGATGCCTGATCATTTTGAGTATGTGATTCATGTAATCTACTGCAATGTGATGTGTAATCTTGTTTATATTATAAAATTCAACTTCACACCCCTTCATTTGAAATCAATCTATTCAAACGGAGCGTTAGTGTCTATTTACAACTCATAGTATCATCATCCTAATTTTCCCTGTTTTCAGACATACGATGAGGTTGGTTGGTGTAGCTTATGGAGTTGTTTATAGGTGTTTTTTGGGAAAATCTGTGCTAGATTATTTAGTTATAATTATGTTTACAACTTATGAGACAAAAATAAATCAAATAAGTTGTAAAAAATTGATTATTGAAAGATGAGGGGGAGGTATTTTTAATTTTTGCTTTCTAATTATTAGTTTCAATTTGCCAGAAGTTGAACCAAACATTCTCGACATTTCTAATGCAATTACTAGGAATGTTTTGGATATTATTTTTTTATTTTAATAATGCTAATACAGTTTACATTAATAAATATATGAGTAGTCCGGATCAACCCCCCGCCGGTAAGTAATGCTAGGAAGGATAAGCAACAAGTAGTCATTAGTCATTACATTGACTCTGATATTAATTTTGGATAAATGGCCAATTTGGATCACTTGTACCATTTTTTAAAAAAAAATTTCTTGATAGCATAAACAGGGCAACTTTGTCCTAAAATCTAACGATAGATTCTTTGATTCTTCTATCCCTACATAGAACAAAAAGAATCTGCCAATCCCACCACACCCTTCTCAAAAAAGAAAATAAAAAAAGGAAAAGAAAAATTTAAAGAAAGAAAAACTCATGTGGTTTTCCCTTTCAATCACTAAAAAGAAATATCAATTAAAGCAATCCCATCATTTTTTTTTTCTCTCTTCAAAGCTTCTTAGAGATTTAGAAAAGTTGCAACCATTATTCATTATGGTGGGGCTACCTAATTCAGCAGGGAATCAAGCAGGAGAGAGAGAAAGAGAGAGAGAGAAAAAAAAACATCAAGATAAAAACAAAACATACACTTTTCCTCTTTTCTCTCCTTTTAAGACTCAAAATTGAACTATTTTGCTTTCTCTGTTTTTGCTGCACCATGGATTCTCTTCACCCCTTTCAAGTCAAAGAAGAAGAGAAAAAAAAATGGAAAAACTGGGAAGAAAAAGAAACTTAATTCAATTATGTGATCACAAAAATCAGACACAAAATACACGTAAATAGGCAAAATTTTACAGGATTTGTTAGTGGGGTTTATTTTTAAAATATCTTATCCGTTCACATACATTCTATGTCTAAATTCGAGAATGATTTCTGTGCTGATAGACTTATTTGACTTAATGTGGAAATGAAAAATGAGGGAAAAGAACGTCATAGAATACACTTGAATAGACAAAAATTTACAGGGTTTCTTACTTAGGTCCACTTTTGAAAAACATTATCCATTTAAATACATTTTGTATCTTATTCTGTGACCGATTTCTGTATTCATAGACTAATTCAAAATGATGTGGAAATGTGAAAAGAGGGAAAACAAGAGCCACAGCTCATGGCATATATTCCCTCCACCCAGCATAACCCCACATATGTTTCCAGATATGGAGTGAGAACATAGGACATGCCATGCCAACAACTCCCCAATTATAAAGAGAAACTACAGCTGCCACATACTCAAACCAGAGCTCAGAGGATCAAAAAAAAACAATATCCACTGCTACTCTATTTGTCATTTCATTTAATCCATTGTTTTTGCAAAAAAGGAAAACATTAAAAACAGAAATATGGGTCATCAACAACAACAACAACAACAACATGTGCAAAATCAAGGCACAAGCTTGGTTTTATCCAGTGATGCAAAGCCTAGGCTAAAATGGACTCCAGAGCTTCATCGGCGATTCGTCGACGCTGTCACTCAGCTTGGAGGAGCAGACAGTTATGATCACTTTCATTCTTTTCATACATTGTAATGTTCATATATATATATATATATAGATTCTAATGCCATTGATGCTTGTATATGTACAGAAGCAACACCTAAAGCCTTGATGAGGATGATGAGCATTCCTGGACTCACCTTGTACCACCTAAAGAGCCACTTACAGGCAATTTTCTTTTCTTTTTTTAATTTTTTTATATATATATATTTTTTATTTTGCAATGAGCTTAGCAATCTTTGTTAATCATACCATAGATTAAAGAATTGAAGTGTTTTCTTGTTGCAGAAATATAGGTTGGGGAAAAGTCAACATTCGGAGACCTATCAAGAAATTAATCAACAAGGTGAGTATAATGGATTTTAGTTGTTTTTTTTTTCTTCTTAAATGGAAGTTCATGAAAGTTTTGATCGGTATTGATCAACAGTATAGGCAACTTAGCAGTTCATCTAAGGCCCACCAAAAAATTCCTTGTTGCGGCCTCGTTTTAATGTTCAAAAAACCTTGTTGACTATGGATTTCTTTTATGCAGACTATGAAGCGGATCCAGGAAGAGATGTTGATTTCAATGGGGAAGTTGGAGATGAAACCCCTAATCAAATTAATGAGTAATAATACATAGTTACACAAATTGGATGAATTGAAAATGGAAATTATAGCAAAAAAAGGCATCATACTGATTAAGGGTTGTGTTTTGAACAGTAGTTTACAGATAGCTCAGGCTCTACAAGTGCAAATGGAGGTGCAGAGAAAACTTCATGAACAAATTGAGGTCAAATTCAATCAAATTCTATTTCTTGAAAATTCTTGGTTACTAAAAGGTGAATTGATTCCATTCCAATGAAGAAATTGTTTTTTGTTTTTGTGTTTTCAGGTACAGAGACATTTGCAGCTGAGAATCGAAGCACAAGGAAAGTATTTACAATCGGTGTTAAAGAAAGCCCAAGAAACGCTTGCCGAGTACAATGCATCATCAGTTGGAGTGGAAATAGCAAAAGCCGAATTATCCCAATTAGTCTCAATGGTTGACAATGGCTGCCAGAGTTCATTGTCGTCCGTGTTGACGGACATTGGAGGCCCAAGCCCAAAAGAGACAGAAAAGAATCATCCGGTGGAAGGGACCACCGGATGTTCATCATCAGAGAGCTCGGGGCGAATGCAAGAAAAGTGTAATGACAACTCTCTTGTACTATCACTCATGGATTTAAGTCCGAGGCCTAATCAATCAAGTGGACGAAAGAGGAGAGGGAGCACCATTTCTGATGGGAATTGTGATGAAAAACAATCGAAATCGGGTGAGAAATTGAACAAGTTTGGATTAAAGGATAGGTTTGATCTGAATAGCTAATATTTGGATTGAGTTTGAAGTTTGGAGGCAGAGGAATTTCAGAGGACATGTTTTGTGATTTGAGAGATGGATAGAAGATGGGAATTAAGAAACATATAAATATATATATATATATGTTATATATACTATCTAATGTATTGGTTCTTTGGAGCTTATATTGGTTTGTACAAATTATTGTTATGTATATTGTTGTGTAATGGATCATGAATCACTTTCTAAAGTATATCCATGTATATACTTTTGTACTTTCCTCTCTCTCTCTCTCTCTCCCTCTCTCTCTCACGCACACACACTATCTCACCCCTGCATTTTGTCTGGAAAACATCTTACTCTTATGTTGCGTTTGAGTAAGATGTAAGTATATTTTATTCTTATGTTGTATTTGGTTAAGAGATTTGAAGAGAGATTTGAAAAAGAAAAGAAAAAGGTGTGTGAAATTAAGTAAAATGTAGGTATATTTTATTCACATTTCACCTAACTTTTCCTTTTTTCTTTCTAAATTCCTCATCAAATCTCCTAATCAAACACAGCGTTACACTATGTTTTGATCATCAATTGTGTAATTTTTGAAAAAGTAACTTGAAATCTAAAAAGTGTTTAGAACAATCTGGTTGGGTTGAAAATTCTAATCTATGGTCAAATTGGTTGATTTGATAGTGTTCTAAACAAAGTGGTTAGTCTTCCCAAACATACAGTAAAGCTCTGTTTGATTACTGCTAAGAAAAGTCATCTTTGATTGGTTAAGCAAAAAAGCACAGGTTTGGTTGACAGTGTTCCAAACAAAGTTGTTAATCATTATTTTTTTTTTTAATTTTTGATTTTTTTTTTCTTTTCTAGTCCTTCTAATTTGTAATAATTTAAAATGTAAAAAGAAAAAAAAATATCAAAATTCAAAGCCCACCGAAGTTCTCCCAGTAACAAAAAAATAATTTTTTTAGCAACAACTTTAACTAAAAATGTTTTAAAAAACTACCGAAAAATGTAATTACCAAGCCAGCCCTAGATGGAGTAGTGATGAATTTAGACTAGTCTGTGTATGTGTAAATAGAGTAAGCATGTTATGCAGTCATCCAAGGCTAGAAAAAATGTAATAAAACAGACTCCTATGTAGGTGTGTGTGCCAATTTTCGACCACATTGCCAACTTAGTACTCAACTGGAGAACACCGACAGAATAGATTAAGCCCGAACAACCTGCAACAGAAAGAAGAGATTCCGGCGGTGGCTCGTCCACCCGGGGGCACTCCGATGATCAAGTCAGTAAAATATCTCTCAAAGAATAGTGCTTAACTCACTAGACAGAGCATAAAAGACATACCTTAGACCCATGTGGGTGCCTTTCTTTTATAGTCAACACAATCTTAGTCCTAATAGAAGTCTAGTTCTAATGGATTTAGGATTACTACTAATCTTGGACTTTCAATAGGATTAGGATAAACTTTCTAAGAGTCTTATCTTTACCCAAACTGAAGTCTTCTCCCATTCTAGGACTCTTGTCCCTTATCCGCTTATCTCGGATTCCGGTATCTTTGCAGATAACATCGGCCTAGCCGAGATGATCTCGGCGTCATGATCAGGACACGTGGCACCTCGGCTGACACTTCGGTGACACCTCGGCCACGTGTTGTCATTCAGAAATTATGTCCCTACAACTGCCCCTTAGGTTCTATTACCTCGGCACCTGAGGTGATGGAACCTATATCATTCCTTCCTTTAATCATGGCATCGATTTAACTTCAACTTATAAATTTTTAAAATTTCAACAAGTGTTAAACATGACCTCGGTTAAATTTCAACTTGTAAATTTTTAAAATTTCAACAAGTGTTAAACATGACCTCGGTTTAACTTCAACTTGGAAATTTCAATTTCAACAAGTTTTAAACACGTCATCGGTTTAACTTCAACTTGTAAATTTTTCTTAAAAATTTCAATAAGTGTTAAACATGACCTCGGTTTGACTTTAACTTGTAAATTTTTAAAATTTCAACAAGTGTTAAACCAACCTTAGCTTGTAAATTCCAACTCCCAAGCATCATTCTCCAACCCTCTTTGATTCTCCATGCTCGACCTCTCGTGAAGGCCGGTGATGTAGGCCGAAAGGTACCACATTGAGGCCACTTAGGTTACATTTTTGGTCTTTTAATTTTATTTATTTGGTAGAGATGATGTGTTTCGTGCACTTGTACAGGTTTGGCAGGAAATATGAAAATTCAATCAAAAGGGGGCGTGAAACCAGATTCTCCGAGTGAGAGGTGAAAAATCCGAGACCACTAGACCATCGCACGCGCGGCCAAGCTTCACCGCACGTGCGGCCCACCACCGCACGAGCGGCCCACACCACCGCACGAGCGGCCCACCTAGGGACGTGTGCACGGACTTTTTGGTCTATTTTGCTCCGAATAAAAGACAGAAAATCAGTCACAGTTAGGGTTCGAAAATTGAATACAGAAGAGAGGGAGGCTAGGGTTCCAAAGGGGGAGACACTACCAAAGCTTGGAAAACACTTCCATGGGGGCTTCTTCTTCATCTTCTTCCTCTTTCCACTCCTCCATGAGTGACTAGTCGTCTTTTCTAGGGTTTTGATGAAACCCTAGCCATGTAATGGAATTTTTCACGAGCTTTCATTGTAACTTGGTTTGAATGAATGTATGGATGTTTTAGAAGTTTATAAATAATTGTTTCGTTCTTCTCTTCAAGCATTTTACTCTCTGTGATTGTTTAATGTTTTCCATACATTAGTATTCTTTGTGTTTATATTCAAAGTACGAGACGAGTCATGCTATGAGAGACGGGTCGTTTTGCTAACATAGTTTAAAGCAAACGACTCGTACTACTCGGGATGATTTGTGCCTGTACATTGAATGCAACAACCCTCTTGATCAATATTTCAAACTTGTAGTTGTGAAATATTGGATAATTCAAACCGAATTGCGATTGATGGTTGATGTTAAGTCTCATTCATGTGGTTAGTGGTGAATTCTCTACCCTAGGATTTTTCCCGAAAATTAATATCTCAAACCCTAGATTTTAATTGTCAATATAATTCTTCAATTTTATTTAATTGCTGTTTAGGTATAGAATCAATCTTATCTTTTTAATCAAAATTAATTTAGGAATTTTGCGATTGAATTAATTTAATTTCACAATAGTCCATGTGGATCGATACCTGGACTTGCCATTATTCTGATTGAATTTGGTATAGTTTAGTGATTATATTTGGTGTGTTCAACGAACCATCAAATTTTGGCGCCGTTGCCGGGGGACTTCTGGCGAAATTAGTTAATTTAAAGTTACATTCTTACTTTAATTTTTAGTTTAGGATTTTATGCTTTTGGTGTTGCTAAGTGTGCAGAGCGTTTGAAATTGGAGCTATCATTGAAGTGCAAGCAGAGCGCAGCCGAGCTTAAATAAAAACCGCAGCACTAAAGTGAGTAAACAGAAGCAAACACTCACAAGCAAAGCACCAAAGTGCTAAAACGAAAGTCAAAGCTCAAACAGAGGTTGGAAACAACGTCTACACGTCAAGCATCCGCAATGTGAGAATGTCCCTTGGTCCCGTCGTGCTGAGGGACTGCAGGAACCGTTTTTTGCCCCAATTTCTGGGCACCTTTCTTGGCCGCTGGAATCGGCGTATCTTGTAGCGGGAATGGTGGCTGCATGACGTTGTTCTGCATCAGGAAATTGACGACCATTTACAAGTCCGCCAATTTATTCGTCATTCCTTTCATCTCGCCGTCCCTCCGTAGGCATATATCTTTCCATACCTAGAGGTCGTCTTCGTTATAGTACCCGCCTTGGTCCGATTTCTTTGGCACGCCGCCCTCTTGGCCGACGTCCTTTTCTCTGTGATTCTTATCACGAGTCTTTTCGTTGCAGTTGTCTTCTTCGACGTCAAGGTCTACATGTTTTCCACTTCCAGTAGGGATGTCGTTCCCAACCTTCTCTTTCTGTCCGTTGCTGGCCATCTATTGTCCTTTCTTTCCCACAGACGGTGCCAAATTGTGTGTGTCAATTTCCGACCACACTGCCAACTTAGTACTCAACTGGAGAACACCGGTAGAATAGGTTAAGCCTGAACAACCTGTAACAGAAAAGAAGAGATTCCTGCGGTGGCTCGTCCACCCGGGGGCACTCCGACGATTAAGTCAGTAAAATATCTCTCAAAGAATAGTGCTTAACTCACTAGACAGAACATAAAAGACATACTTTAGACCCATGAGGGTGCCTCTCTTTTGTATCCAACACAATCCTAGTCCCAATAGAAGCCTAGCTCTAATGGACTTAGGATTACTGCTAATCTTGGACTTCCAGTAGGATTAGGATAAAATTTCTAAGAGTCTTATCTTTATCCAAACTGAAGTCTTCTCCCATTCTAGGACTCTTGTCCCTTATCCGCTTATCTCAGATTCCGGTATCTCTGCAGATAACATCGACCTAGCCGAGATGATCTCGGCGTCATGACCAGGACACATGGCACCTCGGCTGACACTTCGGTGACACCTCGGCCACGTGTTGTCATTCAGAAATTTTGTCCCCACAGTAGGAATACAATGAAATTTTTATTTGTTTGAAATATAAATTTGTTCAAACATTAGCCAAAAAACTCAACAATAACCTAAATTTGTTTTAAATATTGTATCAGTCCTCATGTAATAGGATTTTGGACTTCTGGTACCGTTATTTATTAGTATATTGTCAGATACTGTCCTATATCACCACTGATACCTAGCAGCAACAAGCACTTCCTCATAATTCTGAGCCGCACTATCCTAACTAAGATCTTGGCTCATCCCATGTCTTTGTATTCCCTCCTAACTCTCCTTGTACTCCCTGTAGGTAAGGAAGCAATTCCCCAACGCGTGTATCAGTTGGCCCGTCTCAGCCTTCTCAAAAGTCCACCCGCTCAGACTCGTTAAAGGGATCAAGTGTGTAATAACCCCGACCCCAGATTAACGTTAATTCATGCTTAGTTAAGCCTAACAGTAATTTAGGAAGGATTTGGGATTAATTTGCATGTGTATTGCATTATTTTTGTGTTCCTATCTGTTTGCCATAAACTGATTTGTTCATGTCTTTGACTTTAAACTGCGAATTGGAAGCCTTATCGGCGTTCAAATCAGAAATTGACTTGATTTAAGTGCTAGTTAGGATTTATAGAATTTTATGGTAAACTTAATTAAAATCCGATTTGGTACGATTAAACTCGATTAAATAATGTTAAATTATGCTAGTTGCTTTAATTACCAACTTGCTATTGAGTGGCATCTCCATACACTAGTTAGGGACTTAATTAGCACATCCCTTGCATTGTTTCCTCAGCTATATTTTTGAGACCAAACGTAGAAAAGAGTGAGGGAGGAGAAGAACTTAGTTTCAACAAGAATTACTTGGAGAACTTAGGAGAATTATAGAGGCTTTGCAAGTTTGAGCTCCTAGACTTGGAATTCAAGATTTAAGGTAGGGGATTTCCCTTTCAATTGTGCATTTAAGATTAATTCATGCATGGTTCATGAGACATTAGTAATCTAAGTCTAGAATGGGGTTAAAATGTTGAATTGAGGATTAATTCATGCATGCATGCATAAATTTCCATGCTTTGGGTTGGAATCCTAAGATTTCTTCCATGCATGTGTTAATTTCACTCTCATTGTGGTCATGCATCTTATTGTCCATCAAATTGTCTAGTTTGATCATGTTTTGGAGGGTTTGGTTTCAAGGAGATTCTTGCATGATACATTTAAGTTTTGTTCTTGAAATTTTATTTGAAATTGTGTTTAATTGACTCACCCTTGGGCTTCGATTTTACAAATTGATCTTTGAAACACCTTATACTATGAGTTTACAAGAGTTTTCCAGAAAATTAGCCCAAAAGGATCGAAATGGATGCTTTAAAAGTTGAGTTTTGAGCTTGAGGTTCAAATCTGGGAATTCCAGATTTTGGACTCACGCTCGAGCGGGGAACTCCACGCTCGAGCGTACACACTGAGTTCACGCAGTCCGCTCGAGCATGTAAGGTAACGCTCGAGCGTGAAATGCGTGTATCCAGTACTTTTCACATGTTTGTAGTCCGCTCGAGTGGGGTAATGCACGCTCGAGCGAGGACTTATGTCTCACGCTCGAGCGAGTATCGAGCGCCCATCGAGCGTGAATTTCATACATCTAGTACTTTTACTGTAGTTTACAGTCCGCTCGAGCGGAGGAATACACGCTCGAGCAGATCCCTTTTGTCTGCATGTCCGCTTGAGCGGAGAAAGCCACGCTCGAACGGGACCCCTGTTTCAGCAAAATTTTGAAAAGTGTCTTAAAGTGCATCTTTGCATCCTCATTCCATCCTAGGCATTCCTAGGCCATGTTTAAGACCCCATAATGAGGATAAGAGATTAGAAACATGCTAAGAGGCAATGAAATAAGTTTTGTACAATTAGAACATGTGTTTTAAGTGTGCATCTGTTATGTGTCGTGTAGGTTATGTGCCACGTCCTGTCTGATCGATTTGCTCCGCCTGTCTGTCTCAAGGCCCACTGTGAGTAATAACTCTGTAAAGTTATGTTTAACTTAAGTATTTTCTGACTGATATGGTATAATCTGTTTTCTGAAATGCTATTTTACGAATTATGAATGAATGTCCAATTTTCTGAAAAGTATTTGTGGCACCCTTAGTTCATGTGGCCCTCGCCCGGGGGTAACAATACCGCGGCCAATTTGCACGTGGCCGTTGCCTGGGGGTAACAATACCATCGCTACTTGCGCGCAAGATATGGACCTTATGGTCGTTGGTACCAACTATGTATGTGGGTCTTTGGACCAATCTGATCTGATAGCTAATGGGTGTACCACGTATGAACTTATGCAAAATCTGAATTCGAACATGAGTATGTATCTGAAGCTATTCTGTTTGAAATCTGATTGTGTTCTGATTTAAATACTGGACTCTAACTTGTGATGGACATCATTCATATAACCCCTTTACTCTGTTATTATTCACTGGGCTTTCGCTCACAGTTTATATTATGTATGTAGGTGAGCCGGCACATGACCAGGGCCAAAGTTGACGGCCTTCTGTTCTGTTTTTGTCAGCCAACCGTTGTGTCTCCCGAGGAGATTCCGATCGAAGTCTAATGCCATGGCTATTTTTGTACATCATGCTAGTCTTTGTGTATGCACTGTATAGTCAAGTCTTGGGGAGTACATTCTGTAAATACTTGTAAATATTGTATATCTGGACTGGCATGTTTGTGTATGTATAAATAAGTTTTAAAATGTTTTGTCCTATGTACGTTATCACAGCTCATTGGACCTTGTCTATTTTGTATTATTGCTTTCGCAGCCCCTTCTAATTGCTAATCTGTTCAGAGGCGTTTGGTAATCCACGAATTACTGGCCGGTTACGGTGCTAAACCTACAGGGACGGGTTTGGGTCGTGACAAAATGGCTGCACTGTGTCCTTCAGCCCACCAACAGCGTGAACCACAGGGATAGTCCCATATTTCATAGCATATAGTTGGTTCTGTGAGAATATATATTGTATGTATTGTATATTAGGAATTCAATAATGTTAGGTATCATGAAAAAAGTATCATGAAAATTCTCCACCCTTGGATTAGTTTATAGTGTTTGTAGTATTTTATTGTATGTTATACAATCACCCTTGGATTAGTTTCATGAAACTTTTCATGATATTCTTTTCATGATGTGTAGCGTTAGTGTTAGGAATTAGGCAATTTCCTTTTCTTTGTATTCCCTTTTTCTGTCATAGATTAGGGCTATATAATTGATGCACTCTTTGTAAACAAATCACACAATTTAATATACAGAAATTCTTCAGAAACTTACATGGTATCAAAGCCGTTCTCTGATCCAAAACCCTAGAGCCATCTCCATTGCTCTTTTGTTCATGATTGTGTCTTGTCTCAGTCAACCCATTTGGATTTCCTCTCTGTTTGTGTTATTTGGTAGTTGCACCCATCCAACGGTTCGACCCATCTAGTCATCGGCTCCTCAGTGCTCGTCTTCTCTCTCTGGCTCTCCTTCGTGGTTGACCCATCTGGTTTTTAGCTCTTAAAACCCTAACAGAAGTCGCAATCATTGTGCGACCTGAGATTTCACATCTCTGTCTTTTTCATCGCGACTGTTGCGATCTAATTCTAACCATCATCAGACTTGCGATTTTTTGTTTCTGGTTCGCGATTGCTACTGTACTCTGTCTCAGACAAGTCGCGAACCACCTCTGGCCCTCGTCTTCCGGTTTGCTCTCTGGTTCAGCTTTGGATCTGGTTCTCAGCTTTGGTGGTGTGCTTGCTAAGTATTCTTGGTTTGCTGGTTATTTCATTCTGACCTCGAGATTTCTTGATAATTACACTCTGACCCTGGTATTTTCTGGTTATTGCATTGTGACCATTATATTTTCTGGTTATTGCATTTTTTGCCCCGAGATTAGATTACTGCATTTTGGTCCCTTCTTTGTGTTTGTCATGTCGATCGCATCTTCTCATCAGCTCCTGTCTTTTGTCCTGCCCAAGAAGGGGCTTCTAGCCTCAGATGAGTGTGCTTTCTGCCATCAAATGGGATATTGGAAGTATCAGTGTCCTAAGAAGAGACATCTGCCTGCTTCGTCTTCTCAACAGCCTCCAACACAGTTCCGAGCTCCACCCCCAAGTTCTTCTCAGTCTCCGATTGCATACAATGTCTCTACTCCGGCTCCTAATCCTAACTTGGCTTTTTTAAAGCTTCAGCATATACTGTCTACCTTCCAACTATCTCCATCAGCCTCCATTGTTTCCTCTCTCCATTCAGGTTTGCTTGGGTCTTCTTCAGGTATCTCTTCGTCTATTTGGCTTTTTGACTCTGGTGCCTCTCATTATATGACTCTTCATCTCTCTTTACTACAGAATTGTACTCCCCCTCCCGTTCCTATTACTGCTAATGCTGCTAATGGGTCTGGTATGTCAATTATATCTATTGGGTCTATCTTACCGTCTGCTATGTCTGCTAACTCTATTCCATCTGTCCTTTATGTTCCTCAGTTATCTGTCAGTTTATTATCTATCAGTCAGCTTGATGCCTCTGGTTTTGATGCTATCTTTTCTTCTTCTATCTGTTCTGTACAGGATCGGATGTCCAAGCAGCAGATTGGGACTGGCCGCAGAGTTAGAGACCTCTATGTGGTGGAGAGCTTGCATCTACCTATGACAATTTCTCCAACTGGTTTTTCCTCTTTTCAGTTAGATTCTCTGTCCAATCCTTTCTACTTGTGGCATTCTAGAGTAGGGCATTTATTTGCTGACCGCTTACGGTCTTTAGCTCAGTGAGGTATCTTAGGTAAAGTTTCTCCTAGTGAACTTACTAAATGTCGGAGGTGTAAACTTGCCAAAATGACGGCCTTACCTTTTCGTAAAAGTACTTTTATATCTGATACACCGTTTTCTTTAGTTTATACTGATGCTTGGGGCCCTTCTCCTGTTCTCACCAAAGGGGTTCTACATACTATGTGTCATTTGTAGATGACTGCACTCGTTACACTTACACTTAGGTTTATCTGATGACTCATAAGTCTGATTTCTATCAGATCTACCGTACCTTTCAGTCCATGATTACTACTCAGTTTGGGTCTACAATTAAAGTTTTACAGTCTGACTTGGGTGGGGAATATTTTAAAAATGAGTTCTGTGAGTATTTGGCCACTTTGGGTACCATCCACCAAACTTCCTGTACAGATACACCTGCCCAAAATGGTCGAGCAGAAAGTAAACACCGTCATCTCCTTGAGACAGCTGGGTCTCTTCTTTTCTCTGCCTCAGTTCCGGCTCCATTCTGGAGAGAGGCAGTTCTTACTGCTGCTTTTCTTCTCAATCGCATGCCTACTCCCATTCTTTCTGGTCGATCTCTTTATGAGGCTTTGTTCTCCCAAATTCCTAACTACTCCCTCATTCGTGTGTTTGGGCCTGCCTGTTTTGTCTTTCTTCCCCGCAAAGATAGGACCAAAGTTAGTGTCTGGTCTGTCCTATGTGTCTTTTTAGGTTATAGTCCTACTCAGAAAGGCTACCGTTGTTATGACCTTGTCTCTCGTCGCCTTTATGTCTCCCGTCATGTTGCCTTTCTCGAACGTCTGTCTTACTTTCAGCTTCCCCCTCTCACTACGCCCATTTCCAAAGAAGATTTGGTTCACATTAACCCATTTCCTTCTGAGGTCCCGTTTGATGAGTACATCGCCACTGTTCCTCCTGAGGTCATTCCTACTTCTCCGTCTATGTTACCTATGGCTCCTTCTCCTTCGGCTGCTTCTTTCCCTTCATTGTTAGTCTATTCTCATCGCAAGGCTCCCCCACCACCAGTTGTCTCTCCACCACCAATTGTCTCTATTCCTATTGCTGCTGCTTCTGATTCTGACGACTCTGATCCTGCTACACACCGTTATCCTCTTCGTGAGTGTTGTCCTTCAAATAGGTTGGGTTGGTCTAATACATGTTTTTCTGCTTTCTATCGTACTTTTTTGTCTGCTATTCACTCTTTTTCAGAACCTCGGTCTTACAAGGAGACCTGCCAGGATCCTAATTGGGTTCAAGCTATGGAGGATGAGTTGTTTGCCTTACAGAAAACTAACACTTGGGAGTTGGTTCCTTTGCCTGCTGGCAAGAATCTGGTTGGTTGCAAATGGGTCTAGAAAGTCAAGACGCATTCTGATGGTTCTCTCGAGCACTACAAAGCTTGCTTGGTTGCCAAGGGTTTCTCACAGGAGTATGGTATTGATTATGAGGAGACCTTTGCCCCTGTTGCCAAGATGACTACTGTTCGTACCTTGATTTTTGTTGCTGCTGTTCGACATTGGCCTCTCTATCAGATGGATGTTAAGAATGCTTTTCTTAACGGATATCTCACTGAAGAGGTATACATGTGTCCTCCTCCTGGTCTTCTCCACTCTTCTGGGAAGGTTTGTCGTCTTTGGTGTGCTCTGTATGGTTTGAAGCAGTCTCCTCGTGCTTGGTATGATCACTTTCAGACTGCCGTTACCGAGCTTGGGTTTCGTCCTTCTACTTCCGACTCTGCTTTGTTTCTCAAATATACCTCGGCTGGTTTTGTTGCTCTCCTACTTTATGTGGATGATATGAACATCACTGGTTCTGACTCTTCTGCTATCTCTGAGGTCAAGCAACATATCTTCCGTACCTTCGAAATGAAGGATCTGGGTCCATTACGGTATTTTCTTGGTATTGAGGTTGCCTCTTCTCCAAAAGGCTATTTTCTGTCTCAGGCCAAATATGCTAATGAGGTTATTCACCATGCCGGTCTTATTGATACTAAGGTTTTTGATACACCTATTGAGCTTAATGTGAAGCTCAACTCTACTGACGGTGTCCCTCTGGATGATCCCACGGTCTATCGCAAGCTGGTGGGTTGTTTAGTTTATTTGACTGTCACTCGCCCTGATCTTGCTTATGATGTTCATATGGTTAGTCAGTTCGTTTCTGCTCCTCGCTTTACTCATTGGGTTGCTTTGGTTCGTATTCTTCGCTATCTCCGGGATACCATATTTCAGGGCTTGCTGTTGTCATCTACTTCCTCTTTAGACTTGGTGGCCTATGCTGATTCTGATTGGGCTGGTGATGTTACTGATCGCAAGCCCACCTTTGGTTTTTGTATGTTTCTTGGCGATTCCTTGATCTCTTGGAAAAACAAAAAATAAACTGTTGTTGCTCGCTCTACTGCCGAAGCTGAGTACCGTGCTATGGCTCATGCTACTGCTGAGCTTGTTTGGCTTCGTTGTCTTCTCTCTAATTTGGGTGTACCTCAGTCTTCTCTGACCTCCCTCTATTGTGGCAACCGCAGTGCTATTCAGATTGCCCACAATACTGTCTTCCATGAACGGACGAAACACATTGAGATTGATTGTCACTTTGTTCGACAACATCTACAGTCTGGCTCCATCTCACTTCCTTTTGTCTCCTCGGCTTTGCAACTTGCGGACTTCTTCACCAAGACTCACACTACCGCTCGGTTTCCGTTTATTCTTAGCAAACTCTCAGTGTTTTCTGCTAAAACACCTTGAGTTTGAGCGGGGGTGTGAGAATATACATTGCATATATTGTATATTAGGAATTAGGCAATTTCCTTTTCTTTGTATTTCCTTTTTCTGTCATATATTAGGGCTATATAATTGATGCACTCTTTGTAAACAAATCACACAATTTAATATGCAGAAATTTTTCAGAAACTTACAGGTTCAGCCCACATGGTTTGAACCTTGATGGCATGAGCAAAATGTCCACACCAGCAGTTATCCGATAAGCCATCTTCACCGAGAAACCAACCCATCCCCGGACTTTGTCACGATGTTGGTTCTCGAATTGTCTAAGCATTTGTTCCAAGTTCGGTCTTCCCGTGCCCAACATCACAAGTTGCACATCTTGACCGACAATCCAAGGCATTGCTTCTGCAATGAGATCAATGCCTTTTTGATAGTCAAGCCTACCAATGAAGCCAATCAGAGGAACATCATCATGAACAAGCAAACCGAGCTCATTCTACAAAGCGGCCTTGCACTGTGGCTTGCCCGCATGAAGGGTATCTAGAGAGTAGTTAGTGTAGCCATCGGAAGTGAGGTGAACGTCGAGCTGAGGATTCCAATCTTTCATGTCGATTCCATTCACAATGCCTCTTAGTTTCCAATCATTTTCGTTTTTAGTACTGTGAAGACCCCAACCACCTTTGGAAGTTTTTAGCTCCTAAGCATAGCCATGGCTAACTACCACAACACGATCAGCCATTTTCAGACCGGCAGCAAAGATATTGAAGTGGTCACCGCCAACTGGATCATACAGTTTAAAGTGGTCGCTGTAGTGCTCTGGTAAATCTACATAAGCAAAGTCTTCCACTAGACCACAACCCTGAAATACAGAATATAGATTTTAGTACCTATAGTCACATGAAATATAAATTTCTAATCAATCAAACACATTTGTCGAGTTCGTCAAACACCAATAAATTTAAGCATATACTATTAGAAAAGGAACCTGGTGTGCTATGTTGTGGATCACAAGAATGGACCGTGCATATTTCATTAAGCCATTGTCACGATAGTATGCCTTCAGATAGACTGGTAACAATGTGGTGTGCCAATCATTTGCAATGAAAGCAAGATTTCCATCTCCATAGCAAATGCCACCACATGGAATGTGCCAAGGAACCTGACAGCATCTAGCTTCTCAGTTAGATCTAGGTAATGTGGATTAAGAATGTATTATGATCTCACCAAGTGAGGAATCTTTTCTCTAATGATGTCAAGACAACATGTCTATGCTAATATTAAATTGTAAAGTATATGGTTTTATTTCACTAGTTACTAAAATCACCAAAAGAAACCAATATGAAATCACATACTCAAGCTGTTGTTTTTGTTTTGTAGTTCAATCATTATCTTTTCTTCTCCCTCATTAATTTAAATCATCTCTGCAGTAACTAAATCATTTGATCAACTACTTACATTCCTCAATTTACATTCACATGAACAAATAGAACTCTGATACTGGCGTTTGCAAACTCAGCATAAGTTTTGGAAATATATATCTGATAGCAGACATAAAATTTCCAAGTCATACTTTATACGCAGTCAAGTCCAGAGTCATACCTCAACAGCTGCCTTGCAAAACAATACCATACTCTTTAAGATTTCCTGCTCCAGATACAAAATAACAAATTAACAGCTAGAAAACCAATTCATAACATGAGTATATCATCCCTTCATATGCATACCAAGTTTAAGTAAGATACATGCCTAGTGGTATCACTAAAATTTCAGACACATCATGGTGACTATAAAAACCTTATATCAAGAATGTTTGGTGCAGCTTATGGAGCTACTTATACCTTCTTCTTTTTTGTTTTAGAAATTTGTGCCAAGAGTGTTTGGTGCAACTTTTTCTTAGAGCTTATGAGGCATAAATAGCTTGAATAATCAGAAAAAATCTAATTTTGAGAAGCAAGGGAAGAGATGCTATTAGCTTTTAATTTTTTATTATCAGTTTTCAGCTTGCTAGAAGTAGTACCAAACAGGCCCATCATATGTCAAGATAAGTTATCTTACCATCCGATCTCCACCATATATGTTGCTCTCGAAGTTATGGAACATGTAGCTGTCCACAAAAACAAAATCCACACCATCTATATACGCTTGAAAGTAACTTACATCAACATCCTGCATAGTTGAGTATTGTTTCGCATTGAAATATGAAAAAAAACTGAGTGACGCAATTCAAAAAAAAAAAAAAAAGGCGACTAACCATAGGAATCATAGATGGTGCTCCTGTAAGATTTCTGAATAGCTTTTTGTATCTCATATATTCAATGTGTATTAATTACAATCAGACCTTAGAATATATATTACCCTAACTCCTAAACCAAAAAGGAAATACAAATACAATACTATTATGACTCTAATACAATCATACCTCTAATAGGACTCTAAGTTTAATTTGTAAGACTAAGACTCACAATATATTTCACAATATATTTTCACACTCCCGTTCAAACTCAAGGTGTTTTAGCAGAAAACACGGAGAGTTTGCTAAGAAGAAACTAAAACTGAGCAGTAGTGTGAGTCTTGGTGAAGAAGTCCGCAAGTTGCAAAGCTGAAGGGATGAAAGGAAGCGAAATAGAGGCAGACTGTAGATGTTGACGAACAAAGTGACAATCAATCTCAATGTGTTTTGTCCGCTCATGGAAGATAGTATTGTGGGCAATCTGAACAGCAATACGGTTGTCACAATAGAGAGAGGTCAGAGAAGACTGAGAGACACCCAAATCAGACAAAAGACAACGAAGCCAAACAATCTCAGCAGTGGCATGAGTCATAGCACGATACTCAGCTTCGGCAGTAGAGCGGGCAACGACTGATTGTTTCTTACTTTTCCAAGAGATCAAGGAATCACCAAGAAACATACAGAAACCAGACGTAGACTTGCGATCAGTAACATCACCAGCCCAATCAGAGTTAGCATAGGCCACCAAGTCCAAAGAGGAAGTAGAGGACAATAGTAAGCCTTGAAATATGGTACCCCTGAGATTAGGGGTGTGCGCGGTGCGGGTCGGTGCGGTTTAGGGGGAAAATAGAAACCATATGGCGGGTGGCGGATTGATAAAAATATCATTAGAATTTGCCATTTTTTTTTATCAAAAACCGGCGGTTCGGTTGGCAAATAATAGTGTATTTGCCTTGGCGGTTCGGGCGGTTTGGCGGTATTACTAACGTAATCACGTGTAGGACCAATGTCGTCTTGAAGCTATAATTGTTCCAAACGAAGAAGAGATTTTAGTGACTGCAAAGAAGTTGATTGTAGGTGTGGATGCCTCTGAACTTAGTGAGGAAAAAATGATGAGCCTATTATATGAAGAGCTGAGGAAATGGTGAGGGAAAAATGACCATTCTCTTTGTATATAGTTTTACCCCCCCTGGTTTTCTTCACTTAAAACAAATAGATAATCTGTACAAGTGAATTCCCTTATCAGCAACAATGTTGTAACTTTGTTGTAAGCTTATGCTCAGAGAAAAATAGAGTAATACATTGAAAAATTGCTACTTGGCTACAAACAAATACTATGATTTCCCTTTATATACAGATGCAAATAATAGTGCATAACCTGCATAACCTAGTATTACCATGAAATCTATTATACAGATGCAAATAATAGTGCATAACCTGCATAACCTAATATAAACCATTATCATACAACATAGTTAAAAATCTAAATTCAACACAATAGCAGCCAAGTTAACACAATAGCAGCCAAGTTAAAAATCTATCTATTCCATCAATAAATTAGTTCAACCAACATAGTTCAACATAATTCATCCAACATAGTTCTACAACATAATTCATACAACATCCAACATAATTCATACAACATCCAACATAGTTCAACAAAAAAAGTTCTACAACATCCAACATAGTTCAACATAATTCAACCCACAAACAATCCAAGAATTCAAATAAATTAATCTACTCATCAAACTCCACAATAACTTCAATCCTTCACAATTGCTTCAACCAAACTTCAAAAACTTCATTAATCTGTGGACATGAGCAAAGAAAACATAAATAAATAACAAAAAAACTATCATCAAAATCATTATAAAAAATAATAAAAAAAAAACATTATAACAAAATAATATTCAAGAGTAAGAATTAAGTCTAACCTCAAGAACTTTAAAACCAAACTAACTTGGAGACAAATTAATCCTCAACAATAGTTGCTTCTTGTGCAGTAGATGATGAAAAAAATTCTGGAAAATAAAAAATATTTTTAATGTTATTCAAAATTACATAAAAGATAAAATCAATATTGAATAATCTTTTTAAAATAAACACATATCAAAAAAATTACCTGACTCAATTTCTTCATATTGTTCAACATCATCCATACATTCTCTAAGATTGATTGGAATTGATGAAGACCGTAACCAATTTTGTGCACAAATTAGAGCCTCCACCATCTTTGGCGTGAAAGAACTCCTAAATGGATCAAGCACACGTCCACTGGTACTAAAAGCTGACTCAGAAGCCACTGTAGAAACTGGGACAGCCAACACATCTTTTGCTATTAAACAGAGAACCTTATACTTATTGCCATTAACCTTCCACCAACTCAAAATATCAAAGTTTGGAACTCTTGGGTCTACACAATCATCAACCAAATATTTTTCCAACTCTGATTTGTTCTCCACACTTTTTTCCGACTCCAAATGGTTAATATATTGAGAGGCAAAGAGTGTCATGGGATCTTCCTCTTCCTCTTCATCAACTTCCATCACTTGCGGAGCTTGACTTGCATATGAAGGTGCAACATTACCAACATTGTTCTTCTCAACATAATGATCAAACAAGCGCTCCAATGTTGCCTTCACCCTCACCACTAAAATTTCTGCCTTGTCATTTTCATACACTTTATTGAATGAAAACTTAAGATATGTCAACTTGTAGCGAGGGTCTAACACAACGGCAACATATAACAAGAAATTGATATTATCGAGATTCTCCCAATATTTGTCATATTTCAATTTCATCTTATCAGCCATGTTACTCAACACTACATCTCCACTTTTACTCAATTGAACTAATTTAGATTGCACCGACACGAGTTGATGAAAAAAAACATTAGATGTCACATGCAAAGACCCCGAAAGTTGCAAAGTCACATGATAAAAAAGTCTCAAAAATTTCACAAAGACTCTAGCTACCTCCCAATCTTCTTCTTTAGGATATGAAATGAATCTTTTTCCTTTCCCTTTGCCTCTTCCACCATCATTCTCATTTGCATTCTCATTTTCATCATCATTCTCCATGAAAAATAACTTGAATCGTGGGTCATCCTCTTCTAAACACTCAAAAGCTTTTTGAAATTTCTCGGCTACCTCCAACATCAAATAGGTGGAATTCCACCTTGTTGGAACATCAAGGCATAACAAACTTTTACAAGTAATCTTTTTATGCTCCACACAATTTTTAAAAGTTTGTAGCCTAGCTAGAGATGACTTTACATATTTCACAGCTTTTCGAATCTTGGCAATTGAGTGATTTTGTTCTTTTAAACCATCACAAACAATTAAATTCACTATGTGTGCACAACATCTCATATGCAAAAACTCATTTGCCAAGATAGTGGAAGGCCAATCTTTTGTTCTTCTCTTAAAAAATGCAATAGCACCATCATTAGAGCTTGCATTATCAACTGTAATAGTGAAAATCTTATCAATCCCCCAATCTTGCAAGCATTTGTCTAATTGTTTGCCAATTGTCTCACCCTTATGATTAGGAACTATACAAAAACTAAGAATTCTTTTGTGCAAATTCCAATCATTATCAATCCAATGGCCAGTGACACACATGTAATTTAGATTTTGAATTGATGTCCAAGTGTCAGTGGTTAGGCATACTCGTTATTTCCTTAGAACTTTCTTCAATTTTTGCTTTTCATCAAGAAATAAGTTCAAACAATCACGAGCAATAGTAGTGTGAGAAGGGACATTGAACCTAGGTTCCATAAGTAAACAGAAATTTCTAAACCCTTCCTTCTCAACATGCCTAAAAGGTAATTCATCAATTATAATCATCTTTGTTAGTGCTTCCCTAAGCAGTTTTTCATCATATCCTATTGCTTTGAGAGATCCAACCCTTCCTTCTCCTTCTTTTTTAACAAAAGAGAGCGTTTTTTGTTTTTTGTCCACTTCCCTAATAGGAGACTTCATACATTGATGCTTAAGGTGGTTTCACATATTACTAGTCCCATCTTGTTTTCCACGAGCACCATAATCCTTACCACAATAATTACAAGCAGCCCTAGGTTTATCAGGCTCACAATCTTCAAGTAAAGTGAAGTGTTCCCAAACCTCAGATTTCTTTTTATCTAAATTAATACTAGGGCATGGACGAGTTTTACCAGAATTTTTGGCACCCATTGTGGAAGTCGTAGAACTAGCAACAGTGGTTGATTCTGCAGTTGGTGTAGGAGGGTTTCCACCAACATTTGTATTTTCGTCATCCATTCACTATTACAAAAAAATTATATGAATGATAAGTAAATAAATAAAAATAAACAAAATAACACACTATATAAAATAAAAATATATATGCAATGAGAAGTAGGACTGAGAAGTGATGTTCATGGGCCTAAAATAAATTCATAGTTTAACTGGGTATGTTTCTAGTAAATTCCTGTTTCTTCTCAGTTAAACATACATATTTGCTTTATATGTATGTTTATTTTAGGCCAACATTCAACAGGAATTTACTGGAACATACATATTTACTTTAGTTAAACATACATATATGCTTCTCAGTTATATGCTTTACTAGAACATACCCAGTTAAGTAGGAATTCCAGTATGTTCCAGTAAGTAGGAATTTATCATTTATCATTTCTAATGGCAACATCTATAAAATAGTGCCTTCTCATTTCTCATTTCTAATGCCTACTTCCTATGTTGCCATTATCATTTATCATTTAACATTTATAAAATAGTGCCTTCTCAGTAGGAACATGCCCATTAAAGTAAATATGTATGTTCCAGTAAATTCCAGTATGTTCCAACATTCAACAGGAATTAAACTGGGTATATATATGCTTCTCAGTTAAACATACATATTTACATATAGTTTAACTGGGTATATAAAGCTATACATATAAAACATACATATAAAACAATTCTAATGGCAACATTAAGAACATTTATCATTTCTCTCCCACGAAGGCACTATTTTATAATGTACATAGCAGCCCCACAAATTTGAGCAAACATTCAAATATCCAATTTGACAAAAAAGAACATGAATTACAAAAACACAAAAAAGAACTCAAATTGCTCAAGGGGCTTTGCAGTTTTCATATTACAAAAACACAAAAAAGAACACAAAAAAAGTTTGTAAATTAGGTAAACTAATAAAGATATCAGAGATCTAAACACAAATGATGACTTGTATAGCTTTGATCTCACAAGGTTGAATTTCACAAATTGAAAATTAAATGGAGATACTGAAGTTTGCATATTTCTCCATGGATTCACCTATATAGTCACACCTAAGGAAAAGCTCTAGAATGTTAGATTTTGAGATCAACAGCCAAACTTGAAATATAACAAAATAAACAAAATAACAGAGACAATCGGCAATACTATAGATATATATATATAGAGTAGAGCAAAGAACAATCGGCAGCACTGCAGTATATATGTATATACAAAGAACAAAGAGAGAGTGAAAGAAAAGAGACAGAGAGAGCATTGAGAGAGAGAGAGTAGAGAGAGTACCGACGAGGAGGAGGAGAAACCAGCGGGAGACGATCGGCAAGGGAAGGAGAAACAGCGGCGAGATGATCGGCAAGGCAAGGGAAGGAGACGAGCAGCGGCGCTGGGTGTATGTGATGAACGAGATGAAATCGAAATGTGTGGCTGTGTGTGGGTACTAGGTCTAATGAAAGAATGATTGTGTGTGGGAGGGTGTATAACAGCTGAGAATTTTTTTTAAAACCTAGGCGGGTCGGGTCGGGTTGACCGGCGGTTTGAAAATTTTAACCCGCCACCCGCGCCGACCCGCCACTGCAGGTCCTCCAACCCGCCCAACCCGCCCGCCAGAACTGAAATTTTGCGCGGTTCGGTGCGGTTCGGAGCGATTCGGAGCGGTTTTGGCGGTTTTGGCGGTATTATGCATAGCCCTACCTGAGATAGCGAAAAATGCGAACCAAAGCAGCCCAATGGGTAGAGCGAGGAGCAGAAACGAACTGACTAACCACATGAATAGCATAAGCAAGATCAAGGCGAGTGACTGTCAAATAAACTAAACAACCCACAAGTTCGCGATATAAAGTAGGATCATCCAGAGGGACACCATCAGTAGAATTAAGCTTCACATTAAGCTCAATAGGTGTATCAAAAATCTTAGTATCGGTAAGACCAGCACGGTGAATGACTTCATTAGCATACTTAGCCTGAGACAAAAAATAGCCCTTTGGAGAAAAAGCAACCTCAATACCAAGAAAATACCGTAATGGACCCAGATCTTTCATTTCGAAGGTGCAGAAGAGATGCTGCTTGACCTCAGAGATAGCAAAAGAGTCAGAGCTAGTGATGATCATATCGTCCACATAGAGTAAGAGAGCAACAAAACCAGCCGATGTATGTCTCAGAAATAAAACAGAGTCGGAAGCAGAACAAGGAAACCCAAGCTCGGTAACAGCAGTCTGAAAGCGATCATACCAAGCACGAGGACACTGCTTCAGACCATACAGAGCACACCGAAGACGACAAACTTGGCCAGAGGAATGGGGAAGACCAGGAGGAGGACGCATGTAAACCTCCTCAGTGAGATGACCATTAAGAAAAGCATTCTTAACATCCATCTGATAGAGAGGCCAAGAACGAATAGTAGCGACAGAGATCAAAGTACGGACAATAGTTATCTTGGCAACAGGAGCAAATGTTTCCTCATAATCAATACCATACTCTTGAGAGAAACCTTTGGCAACCAAACGAGCTTTGTATCGCTCAAGAGACCCATCAGAATGAGTCTTGACTTTATAGACCCACTTGCAACCAACCAAGTTCTTACCAGCAGGCAAAGGAACCAGCTCCCAAGTACTAGTTTTCTGTAGAGCAGACAACTCATCTTCCATAACGTGAACCCAATGAGGGTCCTGACATGCCTCTTTGTAAGACTGAGGTTCTGAAAAAGAGTGAATAGCAGACAAAAAAGTACGATAGGAAGCAGAAAAACATGTATTAGACCAACCTAACCTGTTTGGAGGATGACACGCTTGAGTAGGATATCGGTGTGCAACAGGATCGGAGTCGGCAGCAGCAGGAGGATCAACAGTAGGGGTAGAGACAACTGGTAGAGGAGAAGCCTTGCGACGAGAATAAACTAACAACGGAGGAGGAGAACAAACTGAAGGAGGAGAAGCAGCCAGAGGTGAAGCAACAGGAAAAGATGAAACAAGCTCAGGAGTAACTGTGGAGATGTACTCATCAAACGGTACCTCAGAAAGAAATGGATTAATGTGAACCAAATCTTCTTTGGAAACTGGAGCAGTGACAGGAGGAAGCTAAAAGTAAGGCAGACGTTCGAGAAAAGAAACATGACGGGAGACATAAAGACGACGGGAAACAGGATCGTAACACCGATAGCCTTTCTGAGTAGGACTATAACCCAAAAAGACACAGAGGATAGACCGCGCACTAAGTTTGGTCTTATCTTTGCGGAAAAGAAGGACAAAACAGGCAGACCCAAACACATGAAGGAGGGAGTAGTTAGGAAGTTAGGAGAACAAAGCCTCATAAGGAGACCGACCAGAAAGAATGGGAGTAGGCATGCAATTGAGAAGAAAAGCAGCAGTAAGAACTGCCTCCCCCCAGAATGGAGCCGGAATTGAGGCAGAGAGAAGAAGAGACCTAGCTATCTCAAGGAGATGACGGTGTTTACGCTCAGCGCGACCATTTTGGGCAGGTGTATCTGTACAGGTGTAGACACCCCATTTTGACCGGCCCTAAGACTTGGGCGCTTTCTTTTGATTACCCGATGATGAAAATAAGAATATGTTATCTCACAAAATTCTCAGTGAAAAGATGGAATATAAACTTTAATCCCAGTCTTACACCTGTTTTTGCCAAATTATTTTAGACTCATTCTCCATTTTCTTTTCCTTTATTATGTATTATATATATATATATATATATTATGTTATATTATTATATAATATTTTATTAAATGTATTCGGTACCATGGTTCCACTCATGCACCATACTTTTGTATATATATATTAAATATTTTATAGATTATTATATTATATAAGGGTACTATTTCTCCTTTGAAAAAAAATTCACTACACTCCCATCGTGTGTCTTTTTGTTTTCTGTGCCTTTAGACCCGCTTTGGTCAAATTATGTTACATATTTGGCCTACTAAAATATATTTTATTAGTCCATGTATTTTAATTTTACATATTTGTGTGTTTTTATATATATTTTTGGGTATTTGTACATATATTTATGCTAATAATCCCCTTTATATATTATTATATTTAAAGTGTATAGTAATTTTACTGTGCAATGCACAGTAAAATCACTGTGCATCTTTTGAAATTCCACCGTTTCTTGTTTTGTCCTTTTCTTACAAGTGTTTTCTATATAAAGGGAAAGATTACAGCAGAATGAAAAAAGAGATTTTTTTGGGCAGGGAGAGATCAAAGAAAATAAAAGTCATATCATGGTTTAGTAGAGGCCGATCTTTTGATCGGGTGAGCGGGGGGTGCTCGATTAATGACCTTCCCCCTTCATACCTAAGGTTCCGAGCCAAGCATTCTTGGTTACGACGAACAGTGGCCTTGGCACGAGTCATGGGTTTCCTAATTTTCCCAAAATAAATATTAGGTGGCGACTCTGAGATCTGATGACGCAGTCCCTTTCTGGCAAAAGGTTTCGCAATAAAATGGTTTTTCTAAAAATTGCCAAATCTGGATTCTCATCTACGTTTCACATTGCACTCGTGAGACTAGATCAAAGAAATTTCGGGAGTCCGAACTGTTTAACGCGCGCGGGTACTCCCCGGGCATGTTACAGTTTCTGGCGACTCTGCTGGGGATTTATGAAATCTTGACTCGAACTCCATGATATGACCTTTATTTTCAATTATATGTTCATTGCATTGCATTCATTGGTGCACTTCAAGTCCCTGTGTTGCCCAGATACTGGTGGGAGCACAAGCAAGCTTTTTGTGACACTACACCTATTTTTACGATGCTTTAGAGGCCTTGTGTTATAACCTTTTGAGATTTGTCAAAAGGGTAGCTTTGCTATGTAGCCCTGCTATCTAGCTTTGCTATCTAAGGTTCTCAGACTTCGAAGAGAGGCTATTTGACTCTTCTGATTTCCTAGAATCTTTATTGGTTATGACCCAAAGGACTCTTTGGTAACGTTACCTTGACTTCAATCCTTAGAGTAGAGTTAACCTTGTACATATAATGAGCTATAGTACCTTTCAAACTTAGGACAGGATGCTCTCCCATTTCTAGGATGTATGATACCGCTTGTTTGAATAGTGAAACCCTAGATCATTCCAAGCTAGGACAGGATAACCCTACCCTCTTTAGGGGTGTTTGTTCTCTTTCCTGCTTTATGTGTAATGTATTGGATCTATACAGGGAATGAGTGGTTCAGGATGTTCAATTTAGCACCATTACTTCAAAAACAAAAACAAAAAAAACAAAAACAAAAACAAAAACATAAAAAAAAATTTAAAAAAAAATATAAAAAAAAAAAAAAAAACTCCGATATCCCACAAAGTTGACCATTGTAAATAAATAAAACTTATAGGGTATCCGACCATCTCTGTGATTGGGGAGTGACCGACTGTTGATTACACGGGCTTTATTTTGAATGCTGTCGATGGCCCACACTTTGACTGGCAATTTGAGAATGGTTTCTGAATTGAGTATTGAGTCTAAGTTTGACTCCACCAAGTTTGTAGAGTTAGAGTCAGGCTCGAGTCAGCCTAATGAGTCAGAGTCTGTTGATTTCGATAGTGCTAACCTAGACATTTCTGTCATGTCTAGGTCCTCTTTGTCATTTTCTTTTGAGTATGTTGTCAAAAGTTTGTTGTCATTGCTCAGTCATAGTCTCTTTTTGATAAACAAAAATAAATAAATAAATAAAAATACCATAGAGTCTGCCTACTTCTCTGTGCCTTTAAATCATCGCATTGACCAAAGTTTTTCAAAACTTTTTCCAAAACACTAAAAAACAAAAAGAGGAAAGATTTCCTCGGGATTTGCAAATTTTGATCAACTGAGAAGAAGAGAGGCGTGCTAAGCCAATCATTTTTGTTAATGTGGGTATTGAGAAGGATCCTAACTTGGTCCAAATTGGTTCTATCTTATCTTCGTAAGAGTACGAGTGATTAGTCACTTTGTTAAAAGATTTCAAAAACTGTTTTTTCGTGGTCCTACGAAGCCATGCCTGGAATTGATTATACAGCATAAGATCCCTCTTGACTCGTGGTCCGACCTCCTTAGCTCCTTAGCTTTCAAACCTTGATTCGAAGCATTCAATGATCATTCAAAGTGTAAAGCTTGCATAGCCGAATTGGAAATAGCCCTTGAACTAGGGGCCATGATGTGATTCAAATGGAGGCAGCCCTTCAACTAGGGGCAATAAGGTCGAATGTGATTCAAATTTGAAATAGCCCTTGAACTAGGGGCAAAAGTGTGGGGCTTGCATAGCTAAAATTAAGGCAGCCCTTGAACTAGGGGCAATAAGGTACCACCCTTGAGAGGCTCGCTGGGCCGAAAACCCGGAAGGGCGACCCAGGCAAAAGTTAGAGCACAAAAAATAAATAAATAAAAAGAAAAATGAAAAGCTCGCAAGGTTGAAAACCCGAAAGGGCGGCTTTGGCAAAAGTTAGAGCGTAAAAGGAGAGTGTCAATACCCGAGCGAACCTTAGCCAAAACTATGTAGGGCTTGTGATTCAGATTGGAAACAGCCCTTGAACTAGGGGCAAGAAGGTCGGATGTGATTTAGAAACAGCCCTTGAACTAGGGGTAAAAGGTTGGATGTGATCAAAGAGTTAAAACTGAATCGTTTCCCAATGAAGACCGCCCAGAAAGGCCAAACTCAGAATTTGAGAGAATGAATTTTATTATTGAAAGACAGTCGAGTTCCTATCCACTGCACTAGGGGCAACACTAGGGGCAAATTCAGGCCCAAGTAGCCTAGTCCCTACATCATCATATCTCCTGGTCAAAGTGTAGCAGTTATTATTATAGATTTTGATGGCCTAGAGATCTCACACCCAATCAACATGGACAAGCTAAACTGAAACCCTTGAGAGGCTCGCTGGCTGGAAAACCCGGAAGGGCAACCCAGGCAAAAGTTAGAGCAGAAAAACAAAAAATTAAAAAAACATGATGAAAAAAAAAATTAAAAAAAAATTTAATAAAAAAAAAAGAAGCTCGCAAGGTTGAAAACCCGAAAGGACGGCTTTGGCAAAAGTTAGAGCACAAAAAGAGAGTGTCAATACCCGAGTGACCCTTAGCCCGAACTACGATGGCCTGATTCCTATCTTTGGGATACGTAGGTAGCTTCATCTCGAAGTTCGGCCCTAATAATTTTTCAACTCATTCATCCCATCCATGTTTGCTTGGTGTGTCTTTAGTCGACTTGGTTGTCCTATCCGTGTTTGATTGGTGTATCTTCGTTCTGCTCAGTTCAATTGGTTTGATTTAACTTGGTTCAATTTGGTTTGATTCGATTTGGTGGTTCGGTTCGGTTCGGTCCGATCTAGTTTTGCTCAACTTCATTCGGTTCGGATTGGCTTGGTTCGGTTGGCTTGATTCAGATATCACCTTTGATTATCTGGTTTGGGACTATGCACCCTAATGGTTGATTCCATGTTAGTTGAGTAGTGACCATTTGCAAAAATAGGTTTTGATTAATTTGAATGAAGCTGACTAATTTTTCTCGAAAATTGTTCCATTTTTGCAAAACTTGGACCATTCTTTGGATTTGAAAAGGGAAAATTTTCAGTGCTCACAGTTTAGCTTACATGATTTGAAACAGAAAATGGAATAAGTATGCTAATCTAACTCTCATGTTGATCAAAACATTTTTTACAAAAAATAAAAATAAAAATCAAGAGACAAAAAATGGTCAAGGCAATGAACTAGGGGCATAGTCGAGTTAGAGATTCTGTCTTCTCCACCGCTCGAGTCAACTATTCAGTGTACATAAGTGTGTATTCATACCAGTCAAGGTATTCATACCAGTCAGTGTATATAAGTGTGTATTCATACCAGTCAGTGTATTTATACCAGTCGGTGTATTTATACTAGTCAGTGTATATAAGTGTGTATTCATACCAGTCAGTGTATTTATACCAGTCGGTGTATTTATACTAGTTAGTGTATATAAGTGTGTTTGGATCGTTTTGCTTCGTTCTTTGTTTCGTTAAGTCATTCTTTGATTCAGGTCAGTATAGAATCAATGTTTAATTCAGAGTTCAAAATTCAATCACTCTCAAATTCAATCAAACAAATTGTTTTCAAGCTCAAAGTGATATGCCAGTCATGCCAATGATGAGCAAAAAAGAAACTAATTTTATTGAAGTCAAGGGAGGACATCCCCGATTACAGAGACTCCAAAAAAACAAAAAACAAAAAAAAAAACAAAAAAACAAAAAACAAAAACAAAAACAAAAACAAAAAACAAAAACAAAAACAAAGAGAGAGAGAGATGGATCTTTTTCTTCTTTCTTCTCTGGCAGCAGCCCGGCAGGGAAGATTGCAACCGGCTTCATTTGCACACAACTTCGTTGCCTGACTTTACCATCAGCTGCCTCGCTTCATCTTTACTCCTTCGAAGCTTTTGAAGACTTTACCTTGGCCTTGTCAGAGTTTCCAAAGGAGATTATTCCTCGTCGGCCATCAAATTGGTTGTGCGAAGGAACGCCGAATCGAGTCACGGAGGTCGTCAGTCGTTTCAGCTCTTTGTTTTGCTTTTTCAGCGCACTAATTTCTACTCGAGCGTCTTTGTACATACGTTGAAGGAGGGAGAGTTGTGCATGTAACTGATGTACTTCACACGTCCTGTTCTGCAGTCGACGGGACAAGTTGGAGACCGCTGTTACGGTCTCCACACATGACCTCAGCGTATACGAGTTTACTTCGATGTCAGACTGTGCCGCCATGATTTGCTCAACTGACATCGCTGGAAAGTTGAAAACAGGGGAAGGAGGAGGAGCCCGTGGTTGAGGTTCCAGGGGGTCAGAATTGGTCCTCTCTATCGTGGACTCGTTCAGGTCTTGAAAAAGAGTGAGAGAACCTTGTGAAGAAGCCATGGCAGAGAAGAGTAATGCAAAAGAAAGAGGTTGTAGAATGGTGGCAGAGAAAGTTTGCAGGCTTTTGCTCTGCCTCTCTCTTTCGCAGGCTTCAACTTAAGAAGAGGATGAAGCCAAAGAAGAAGACAAAGAGGGAGGAAGGCTCGAGACGATCATTGACAATCGGGGCAGGATTGGATAGCCTGTCGGTCAGGTGCCGCGATTGTTGAAATCGCGCGACAGACACGATGCTCGAAGAAGATGAAGGAAGAGAGAGTGAGACAAAATAGGAAGAGAGAGTGAGACAAAAATAAGAAAGGCGGGAGAGTTGTATATATATATATGCATATGTGTTGTATATCTATGTATTATATATATTTGTTTGAACATTTGGGTCATAGGTATGGCTTGGGTTCAGTGGTTTGGCCCAGTGGTTGAAGAGTGAGAGGCTGAGCCTGAGGTAAGGGGTTCGAACCCCACATCGAGTGTTTCTTTGGTTTGTTTTGATTTTGTGTATATATGTCTCGTATATGTATATATATTTGTTTGCATATCTTGTCGCAAGAGTGGCGTGGTTCAGTGGTCGAGGACTCGAAGACCAGGCTGAAGGTCAGGGGTTCGAAACCCCGTATCCCCACATCCATGCATTTTGTGTTTTTTCTTTCTTTTTGCGTGTTTTGCGTACGTGTGCTGACGTCAGCAAACAGAATATGCCTTCTCAGTAACTGCATCTTCCCGCTGACGGTTGCAAACGGAATATTCCCCATCTGTGTATATATCCGTATATGTTTGTGTATAGGTCCGTATATGTCTGTGTCGTATATACCTATATATATACTGTATATGTCTGTGTATATATCTGTATATATCTGTCTGTATGTTGTCTATAAATGCATATGTGTATACCATATGTACATATATGTGTGTATTTGTATGAAAATATTTGTGTATTATCTTGGTTGTGTTTGCAATGAGTTCCTAGGAGACCAACTGCGACGGTGGAAATTAGAGCTCGAATGGCCGAGGCCTAGAACGCAAAGGTTTAGAATTTTCGAGACTAAAGTCTGGTTTAAATACCTAAGGGTGTATCCCCGGCTTGAAATCTGTATGGCAGCCCCATAGGTTGAGGTAGCGTGTGTACACCTCAATTCTGGATACTGAACCAATCTAGTCTGTCACCCCGTTGGAGAATGGGGAAAGTTATGAATGTAATCAAAAAGAAAAGCGGCATCCGTGGCTTCTGCATGTAGAGATTACCCCTTGTTAACAAGAAATCATTCTACCATTCTTCCACTCATGTGAGATGCATTTGGACTTCGAATTTACCTTTGTTCCTTTCACGTGAAACGTGTTAGGATTTGATGTTTACCTGGTTAAAACCTTTCTCCTTTCCGTATAAGATACGGTTAGGTACCTCTATAGGTTATACCACATTTTATCCTCTTGTATGAAACGCATTTGGGTTCGTTCACTATTCCTCCTTTCGCGTGAAATGCGTTAGGTTGTTGATTTACTCGGTTAAAAAACATCAGGTGCGCCTGATGTTTACACCATCTTTCCTCCTTTCGCGTGAGACGCATTAGGTTGTTGATTTCACTCGGTTAAAAACATCAGGTGCGCCTGTTGTTTACACCATCTTTCCTCCTTTCGCGTGAGACGCGTTAGGTTGTTGATTCACTCGGTTAAAAACATCAGGTGCGCCTGTTGTTTATACCATCTTTCCTCCTTTCGCGTGAGACGTGTTAGGATGTTGATTTCTCTTGGTTGAGGTCTTCCCAACCATGTCCTGAAACAGTAGTTACACCATCTTGGTCTTCCCAACCATGTCCTGAAATGCTTCCTCAAAGTCATCACCAGCCTCTTCTCCTACCATGCCCTGGGCACTTGCCCTCATACACCTAATGTTTCCACTAGTGGCAAATAAACCAGTAAATTGTGCTATCTTCCACAACTTTAGGAGACCCAAAATTTGAACCAGTTGGAACAGAATCAAAAGAGCACTTCACTGAAGAAGCAGAAAAGGCAAATTCAGAATGAGAAACAATCCCAACCCATGACATTGGAGAGCCATTGAAGCCATTGCTATGCCGTTTAAGAACGAAGTTCAGACTATCTAGTTGATAAAATTGTAGTTCAAGCAAAACCCAGTACACAGAAATTTGAAAATCAAAGAAAACCCAGTTGACCAAATTGAGTTAGAGTGAAGAGAAAAGGCTTAGTTAAAGAAAACCCAGATGAAGAAGATTGAAATCCGGACTACCTAGTTCATGAAACTGAGATTGAAGCAAGACCAGTACAGGAATTTGAGAATCAAAGCAAACCCAGTTGACCAAATTGAGAGAGAGTGAAGAGAAAATTTAGGTTGTTATGGTGGTGATGGTTTTAAGAGGATGGAGAGTCCATGGAAGAAGCATAGAATTTATTGTTGGAACAATCTTCTGTGTAAATAAAATAAATTCAAACAAATTCAAACAAAATAAATAAATTACGTACCGAATTTATTTATTGAACCGAATTAAAAAATAAAGACCAAGTCGAGTGTGTGACACTCTGTCCTTAAGACAGATTCGCCCCGCTATGGTGCTTACGTTTGAGTGGCGTCTATCTCCCAGGATACAATGATCTTCACAAACTTGTAGTAGCACTCCATACAAATTTGTACAGCGAACTAGAACCTTGTGTTCTTACTCTCTGAATTTTATTCTAAAACTAAAATGAAGAATAATGCACAAAATAAAATCTGGATAGCAAAGATGGGATTTGTAGACTGATTTTCGGATCCTAAGACACTGCTGGAATGTTAGTATTTATAGGCAACTAAATTTGACTCGAACTGGTGCATTATGGAAGTGAACAGGTGCAAATTCAAACTGTACAGGTATAGTTTGAAATTCAAACAGATTTGCAAACTGTTTCAACAGATTAACTGTTGGACAGTTATACCCGGAACTGCTGGGCAGTTTCTAAAAGTTAAATAACTGAAAAACAGTTTTAATCTGTTGAGGAATTTCGAACAGAAGTTAGACAAAAATTGGAATTCAAATTTGAATTAAATTTCCGCAATATTTTTTGAAAAAATTCAAATGAATTTTGTCCAAAAAATTAATACAAGAACTGACCCGACCCACACGGCTCGGCTCGGCCGGACGGCGGCGGCGCGTGTGGTGGTTTGGGCTAAGGTTCACTTTATCCATAACTCCTCTCTTCTACAAACTTGGGGTGCCCCTTGGGGCCCAACCCAAATGTTGTAGGTTAGAGCTTATATACTCAACAAAACTCTCTTAAAGTTTCAATGTGGGACAACCCTTTCCAAAGAAACTCACATTTACTTCCTTAAATTTCCTATTCCACGAATCCAAAAACGACGTCATGTTCCCATTCCCTCATAAATGGTTTTGAAGAACCGTCTTCACCGTGTGACTTGTCACGCGGCAAGGAACACTTCACCTCTTCGAACCCGACCCAAAAGACGTACGGGGCCCACTCAATTTTGGGCTCAAAGTTGGCTCAAAATAAGCCTTTATAAACCAATTTTTCTAACAATCCCCCACATGAATGGAATTTGACGGAGAGAAAATGCAATAACATGATCAAATCAAAGAGAATATAGAAATTGGAAATATGCTGCAAAGGATAGGTAGCTTTTGGCTTTGAACCTTCCCTTGTGAAACACTATCGGATTTACTAGCTAACCAGTGAACATGATGTCTTGAACTGTTCAGCCGTTTGTGTAAACCAAGACAATAGAACTCACAAAGTATATTCCCAGACACAGTTTAGTTCTCACCATTGTGTTCATTTTGGCCCTGAACAACCTGGTCTTTCATGAGTGCTCTAAAGAATTGTAGCCTTTCACAAATCTCATAGAACCGGCCCAGTTCACACTCACATAGGTGATTCTTATAAAGAGTATCCTGCCATACTCCACTAGGTTTACCTAGATATAAGAATCATTAAAAGTATTACTTAACCTAAACCGTTGCAGACATCACTATTTCATCATAGAAATTGGTAGGAGTTGGACTCCCCAGTGATCCTTCTGAGTCAATCACAACTCGGTTGTCCCTTTGAACTTAGATCTTGGGATCTCCAGTCAACTAGGTTGGGTTGCCGTTGTGGTAACTCTTATTTAATAGGCTTTAGTCTCATTCCCCTCGATGAATTCTCAACTAGCTCTCTTGCTAACCCTTTGGTTAGTGGATCCGCTATGTTGTCTTTAGACTTCACATAATCAATGGAAATAATTCCATTAGAGAGTAGTTGTCTTACGGTATTATGTCGACGACGAATATGTCGAGACTTACCGTTATACATATGACTCTGTGCTCTACCTATTGCAGATTGACTATCGCAATGTATGCATAGAGCAGGCACCGGTTTTGGCCATATTGGAATATCTTCAAGGAAGTGGCGAAGCCATTCTACCTCTTCCCCTGCTTTGTCTAAAGCTATGAATTTTGATTCCATAGTAGACCTAGCAATGCAAGTCTGTTTGGAAGATTTCCAAGATACAGCCGCCCTACCAAGAATAAAGACATATCCACTGGTGGATTTTGAGTCTCTAGTATCCGATATCCAATTTGCATCACAGTATCCTTCAAGTCCTGCTGGATATCTTGTATAATTCAGCCTAATGTTACGAGTGAATCGGAGGTATCTTAGAACCCTTATAATTGCTTTCCAGTGTTCTACTCCCGGGTTACTCGTATATCTGCTTAATTACTTATTGCATAAGCTATATCCGGGCGAGTGCAGTTCATCAAGTACATTAAGCTTCCAATAATTTGTGCATACTCTAATTGAGAAATACTTTCCTATACATTCTTAGAAAGATACAAATTAACATCTACAGGTGTTCTAGCAAGATGATCATCATCTTTGCTAAATTTGTCAAGTATTTTCTCAATGTAATGAGATTGTGACAAAGTATAACCTTCTGATGTTTTGGTAATTTTCATACCAAGAATTACATCAGCAATGCCTATGTCCTTCATGTCAAAATGTTTATTCAACATTTTCTTGGTAGTTTTAATCATATCATTATTACTACCTATGATGAGCATATCATCTATATAAAGGCATACAATGACATAACCTTTGTCTGTGTTTTTAATATAAACACATTTGTCACACTCATTAATTTTAAATCCATTTGATATCATTGCCTTGTCAAATTTCTCATGCCATTACTTTGGAGCTTGTTTTAAACCATATAATGATTTAACCAATTTACATACTTTCTTTTCTTTTCCTGGAACAGAAAAACCTTCTGGTTGTTCCATGTAAATTTCTTCATTTAACTCACCATTTAAGAAAATGGTTTTTACATCCATTTGATGAATGTCTAAATTGTATAAAGATGCAAAGGCAATTAACATTCTAATGGATGTTATTTTAGTAACCGGTGAGCATGTGTCAAAGTAATCAGGACCTTCTTTTTGTCTAAAACTTTTGACCACAAGTCTTGCCTTGTATTTGTCAATTGATCCATCCGCTTTCAATTTTCTTTTGAAAATCCACTTGTACCCAAGAGGTTTACAACCTGGTGGCAAATCCACCAATTCCCAAGTGTGATTTTGCAAGATGGATTCAACTTCACTATTGACAGCTTTTTTCCATAAAGGAGCCTCAGGACTGGACATAGCCTCTTTAAAAGTTAAAGGTTCATTTTCTAACAAATATGTTAGAAAATCTGGACCAAAAGATTTTGAGGTTCTAGCACGTTTACTACGCCTAAGTTCCTCTTCCTCATTTTGATCTAACTCTTGTTCCTGATCATATTCTTGATCTTGACTAGTAATAGCATCATGAGATCTTTTATTGTTACTAGTCTCTTGTCCACTCTTATTTGGAAATACATGTTCAAAGAAAGATGCATTCTGAGATTCAATAATAGTATTTATATGCATTTCGGAATGTTCTGATTTATGAATCAAAAACCGATATGCACTACTATTCTTGGCATAACCAATGAAAATACAATCAATGGTCTTAGGGCCTATCTTAGTCTTTTTAGGACTAGGAATAGCCACTTTAGCCAAACACCACCACACTTTTAAGTATTTGTAGGATGGTACTCTACCATGCCACATTTCATAAGGTGTTTGATTCACTTTCTTTTGGGGTATTTTAGTTAAAATATAATTTGCAGAAAGTATTGCTTCCCCCCACAAGTTTTGAGGTAATCCATAACTTATTAACATGGCATTCATCATTTCTTTTAAAGTCCTATTTTTCCTTTCAGCAATTCCATTTTGCTGAGGTGAGTAAGGAGCGGTGGTTTGATGAATTATTCCATGTTCTTTACAAAATTCACCAAAAGGTGATTCATATTCACCACCTCTATCACTTCTTAGTTTTTTGATTTTCTTACCAAGTTGATTTTCAACTTCATTCTTAAATTGAATGAAAGTTTCCAAAGTTTCATCATTGGTTCGAAATAAATAAATATAACTATATCTAGTATAGTCATCTATAAAAGTGATAAAATATTTTTTCCTACCTCTTGTTTGAATTGACTTAAAATCACAAATGTCACTATGAATTAATTCAAGTGGTTTCAAACTTCTTTCAATTGAATGGAAAGGAGTTTTGGATAATTTTGCCTCAACGCAAATTTCACATTTATGATTTGAATCAATGTCAAATTTAGGTAAACATTTCATATTAATTAATTTGACAAACTTGTCACTTTCAAAAACTAGCCTAAACCCATTCTTACCCAACAAAGATCCGGAAACAAGATTCTTGTGAATGTCCGGTACATGTAACACATTGTTGAGAGTGAGTTCCTTTCCAGATGTCATTTTCAAAATAATCTTTCCTTGTCCTTCAACTTTAAAAGTCGAGGAGTCGCCCATAAAAAATTGTTCACCATTGTCCACTATAGAATAAGATGTGAACATCTTTTTCTCGGCACAGATATGGCGAATAGCACCAGTGTCCACTCACCATTCTTTAGGATTTCCGACAAGATTTGCCTCGGAAACAACTGCAGAAAGATTTATGATATCTACACCATTGGAAATTTTATCCATTTCGGTCATTTTGGCTTTAGCAACCTTCTTACTTGATCTTCCTTTGCCTTTACGTTTGTAATGGCGATTTTTGGCCCGATGTCCCTTTTTGTTACAAATGTAACACATGCCATTAAACTTGTACTTCTTAGGTTCCCCTCCTTTAGATAGCATTTTATTTTGCCATCTTTTAAAAACAGTTCCTAAGAACTTCTCTGGCTTTTCACCATGATTCACTAGCACAGTCCCAACATAAGGAGAGGTTGGTGTGATGGCAATCACCATACCAGTACAGGTTTGGACATTAGTTTGACCAGTTTCATAGCCATAAATTCTAAATTATAAACCACAATTATAATTAGAATTTAATACTACACAGAAAATTAAACCATAAACACAGAATTTTAAATTCTGTAAAACTAAAAGAAACAAGAATTGTATCTTTTATTTCCAATTAATTTGAAAATAAAATAAAATTTTATTTAAGCAAATTAAACCAAAACTACAGAACTAAATTCTGTTAAAATAAAAGAAACAAAACAAAATGTAACTTTTATTTTCAATTAATTTGGAAATAAAATAAAATAAAATTTTATTTAACCAAATTAAATCCACATAGAAAACTAATCCAAATTCACAGAATTAAATTCTGTAAAAATAAAAGAAACCAGCATGTAACTTTTATTTTTCAATTAATTTGGAAATAAAATAAAATAAAATTTTATTTAACCAAATTAATTCCGCACAAAAAATTAAATTTCTGTTTCACTACAATAATTAAAATACTGAAACAGAATTTTAATTAATGAAAACTCAGAAAATAATTTCTAAAAACCAAAATAAATTTCTGACAAAATTTCACAAAAATATATTCTGAATTGTTAATGACACCAGTATACTACTACTAGTTGTCAAAGAAAATAGACAGTATATTGCTACTATCTGTCAAATAGCATATAACCAATATTTTTTTTCCAACCAGAATATTAATTTGTAAATTCACAGAAAATAATTTTCTTAAAAGAAGAAAGAAAAAATAAAACAAACGAAAAATTCTGTAAAACAGAATAATTCGAATATGTCTTAAGATTGTTGGAATAATCTTCTGTGTAAATAAAATAAATTCAAACAAATTCAAACAAAATAAATAAATAACGTACCGAATTTATTTATTGAACCGAATTAAAAAATAAAGACCAAGTCGAGTGTGTGACACTCTGTCCTTAAGACAGATTCGCCCCGCTATGGTGCTTACGTTTGAGTGGCATCTATCTCCCCGGATACAATGATCTTCACAAACTTGTAGTAACACTCCATACAAATTTGTACAGCGAACTAGAACCTTGTGTTCTTACTCTCTGAATTTTATTCTAAAACTAAAATGAAGAATAATGCACAAAATAAAATCTGGACGGCAAAGATGGGATTTGCAGACTGATTTTTGGATCCTAAGACACTGCTGGAATGTTGGTATTTATAGGCAACTAAATCTGACCCGAACTAGTGCATTATGGAAGTGAACAGGTGCAAATTCAAACTGTACAGGTATAGTTTGAAATTCAAACAGATTTGCAAACTGTTTCAACAGATTAACTATTGGACAGTTATACCCGGAACTGCGGGGCAGTTTCTAGAAGTTAAATAACTGAAAAACAGTTTTATTCTGTTGAGGAATTTCGAACAGAAGTTAGACAAAAATTGGAATTCAAATTTGAATTAAATTTCGGCAATATTTTTTGAAAAAATTCAAATGAATTTTGTCCAAAAAATTAATACAAGAACTGACCCGACCCACACGGCTCGGCTCGGCTCGGTCGGACGGCGGCGGCGCGTGTGTGGTGGTTTGGGCTAAGGTTCACTTTATCCATAACTCCTCCCTTCTACAAACTTGGGGTGCCCCTTGGGGCCCAACCCAAGTGTTGTAGGTTAGAGCTTATATACTCAACAAAACTCTCTTAAAGTTTCAATGTGGGACAACCCTTTCCAAAGAAACCCACATTTATTTCCTTAAATTTCCTATTCCACGAACTCGAAAACGACGTCATGTTCTCATTCACTCATAAATGGTTTTGACGAACCGTCTTCGCCGTGTGACTTGCTACGCGGCAAGGAACACTTCACCTCTTCGGACCCGACCCAAAAGACGTATGGGGCCCACTCAATTTTGGGCTCAAAGTTGGCCCAAAATAAGCCTTTAAAAACCAATTTTTCCAACATTTATATATGGAGGGTTTTGGCAATGGGGGTCCCAACAAATGAAGGAAATCATCAGCTTTTGGAGGTGCAGGTTTGCTCAAAATCTGGAGGAGTAACTGAAGCCAGAAATTTGAAATTTGGACTCATTTGAGAAAGAGAGTTTTTTGTTTGTATTAAGCAGAGATTCCCACCATGCCATGAACGAGAGCACACCATTTTTGGGCTTCAAAAACACGTGAAGAAAGGGACGAGGAGGAGCTACCCTACCTTCATTTGGACAAAAATCTTAGAATGTTCAGCTTACTCCTTTTGATCATGTGATTATTATGTGAGTGCAAAATTCTAACGAATTCGACAAATTTCAGTTGTGGTTTATATATATATATACTAGCGTGTTCAATTTAAATAATTAATAATAAAAATAAAAAATAAAGAATTTAATACCATAGTATATATGTTGCTTAAGTAATAAATATGTTCTTAATAAAAACTTATTTACGTTGTGTATAATAATTTTTTATTTTAGTATATATAAAGTTGTTACGTGGCATGAGGAGAAAAAGGTTTCACAAAACCAATTTAGGCCTTCATTTAATAATAAGGGAAATTATTCACTATGTGGCCATACTCCAAACCAATCACTAATTACTTAGCCCCATATTGTTCCTTCATCCCCAACATAAATTGTGGACCCATACCCCTCTCTACCAATCAAAATTTTATGGAATACCACGTATCCATACTTCGAGGAATACTGAATAATCACCCTAATAATGATATAGATATATAATGAAAAAAAAGACGCCAAAAAAATATGAAAAATTTTATACGCATCTTAGTTACTGTACGAGCACAGAATAATCTTCTCATATAATTTTGTTGATCAAGTTTGCACTCCTCTAAACATTATCGCTTTACTACCTGAAAACACAAATGTGAGCTAGTCGGCAAGTGTGTGCCGGAAACCCCTCCCATGCCTAAGTCAGCAAGTAAACAATTGAGAATAAGCTCTGTGTATTTGAGAATAAGAATTGTGATACCTGTACATAGGTCATGTCATAAGCTTTTATAGATTCCCACCTGGCACAAATCCTAGTAGGACTTTAATTCTCCTTAGCAGAGTCCTGCTAGGAATCACACTTCCAAGGATAATATCCATCCTGATAACACCTTACTCATTACTAACCAAGTGAGATGGCTCAAACCTCCTACCTCGGCTCGGTAGTACACTCAACCGAGCTAGCATGTCCCTGCCCTACGCTGGATAGAACCAAGATGGTATCCGACAGAGATAAATCCCAGTTCAACACGCTACAAATTATACCCCGGTCCGAGCTGCTGATTACATCTAGTTCATCTGTTCCAAACCTCGGCCTAATATCTGTACACCTTAAGACCGAGCTACTGAAGCTCTTAGCTCAGCCAGAAGTGTGCCCCAACGAACTAAGTCTACTTAGCTCGGTCCAATTCTTAAAACAAATGGACTTAGCTCGGCCCAAATTATGCATGTAAATTACCCTCTCAATTGCCCCTTAATTCCATCTGCCAAGCATGATTAGGATTATTATCTTTAAGCTGCGCTAAAATATCACCCGAAGTGAAGCACTTCGACTAGCTGAGCTAACTCGGTAGTACAACTCACTTTCTTATGCTGCTGACACCACGTCTTTACGGGGACACGTGGCTCCCCACGATTGCCTCTATCGCTGTGACAGTCGTTAATCATAACTCTAAAATTTGAATAATCCCGCCGTTTTACCTCTATTTCACATTTATCCCCTTAATTTTCAAACGTCCATTGTTACTGTTCATCTTCTAACCCAAAAAGCAAAACAGTTTTCTAAGAGCAAAAAAGACTCAAATTCTGCCTTTGCCTTTATTCAAGCTTTAGTACTTTCCCTACTGCCGCAGGAACGTCGTGTTGCTGCTCAACGTTTACATCCAAAAACTCGTAAGTTTCATGTTCCTTCTAAACACTTTGCCTGACTTTTTTCAGGTGCTTGATTCTCTTTACTTTATAAACCCATTATATTGTTATTGCAAGAGTATGCATAGTTTTTGTTTATGCGCTAAAAATGAGTTTAGGATCAGCTTCCCAGAAACCCCACACCTTAGGAAGAACTCTAGCTTATCTGTAACTAGAATCATATAAACTTTGAATCCAGAATTAGTAATGAAACCGAGCTATAACAGGTTTGTGCTTACTTAGATGCGCCTCACCGAACTAAGAAAGCGTTTGCCTAATCATGACCGAGGTATAGCATAGCTCACTTCATGAACCGAGATAAAAAATCTTGCCCTCCACCAAGACCAAGTAAAAACTTTGAGTCAATTTTTAGCCGAGCTACTTCTCTTAAGACTAAGCAAAATTTTATACTGACGCCTTAGCCCGGTCACTTGCTAGCCAAAACACATTCTATGTTCTTCACTATGCAACCTCATGACTAGGTTTACTCAGGCACACCAATCACTACCAAGCCGGGCTAAGGTGTCGAGCAGATACTTGTAAACAAAAGCTACCCAAAATGGGCAAATACTGGTTCCTTGTGAGTTCGCCCGATGCTATAGCTGAATTCTGAAGGGATTACCACATCCCTGAAAACGTTCAATTTGAACTAGCCAAGCCGAACACCACACCCTGGGGTAGATCGGGCTTTGTTCCATTCACACTCCTGTCCATTGTAAAGGGTGGACTCAGGTTCCCAGTCCAACCCCTAATTTGTGAATTCCTTAGGCAAACCAGACTATGCCCCACACAACTATCCACCAACACGTACAGAATAATAAACGGCATAACTGAACTAAATCACAACCTTGGACTCAGCCTCGGACCGGCCGAGCTATTTCACCAATATTCGCTCGGTCAGAATGATGACGGTTGGGTATATTACCTTAGAATAAGAAGGGGCCGAGAGAAAATTGTCAAGAGTACACCTGATAAAGACCTAAATGATGATGATTTTCTCTAGGTGTCCGAAAATTTCGAAGATCACGAAGCCTAAATACCGGGCTATAATATTAACTAGAACAAAGGAACAGCTGGTAAGGACAACTCGGTTTTATCTTCTTTGTCATCAAAACAACCACCGTACTAACCCTTGTGCTCTTTGCCCCATATGCAGATTTGAACCACTTGAAATCAACCTATGCATACGCAAATCAAGCCGCACTCCGAGCCGTGCTACGCTATCGGCATCGAGATTGGACCGAGCTGCTCGACGTGCAACCGACCTACTGCTACAGTGATAAGAGGAAAACCAGAGTAACTGATTTCTTTCTAGAGTCTTCCCCCGAGCTGGACCCCACTCTTCCCCAAATTAATCTAATTCCCCTCACTGAAGAACAAGAAATGGCAAAAAGGAGGGCCATGCGAGCTCTTAGCACCGAGCAGACCTCCGGCGAAGTTCAAACCGAGCTAGCGCCTCCCGGTCAACCACGCGAGACAATGGTCGCCCTTTCAACCACCAAGGCCACCACGTCTCGGCAAAGCAAGCGTGCGCGTAGAACCACGGAAAACAGCGCGGTCAGCCGTGGCTAATGCAAATGTCAAGGCAGCCGAACTAAAAGAGGCCAAGGCCAAGCTGACCGAGCTGGAATCTGAGAATGCAAGGCTGGCCAAGCTGGTCAACATGGCAGAGGCTGACAAGCAAAAAGCTCTAGCCGAGAAAAAAAATCACTATCTGTGAGAGTTGGCTAAGTTGGAGAAGAAAAAGAATGCTGAGCTTGAAGAGCTGAAAAAGAAAATAGAGGACGCAGAGGACCTAGGTTTTAAGGAAGGGGAGGAAACCTATGTCCAGCAATGTGAAGCAGCCAAAGACATTCTTTAAATGCGTATAACGTCCCCAAAATAATAACATAAATACATCCACAAACATATATATAAATGATAGCATAAATCAAGTAAATAGTCGTTTCATTACATGAAGTTAAAGATACAAACGAGTTTAACAAAATAAATGCCCTATTGGCTTACATCTTTCCAAGCCTTGACTTGGTTACAACAAAAGTAAGCTTCGTTCATTACATCTTAAGCCCTTGGCTTTAACAAAAATAAACAATCAAAATAAGAAGTTCTTGCTCCCAAAAAAAACCTCTCCCACGCTATTGCCTTGGTGGAGGCATTTCATCGTTACCTGAAAATGTTATCTCCAAATAGGGTGAGCCACAGCTCAGTAGAAATCATCTAACATAGTATATGAAATTTAGCAAAGGTATAAGTATTAGTGCATATACAATGCTTGTGATAAAACTTGCCACAACTTTATATGCTCATAAGATATCAATTTCAAGTCTTAATCCATTTACTTTCAATTCATGTTCCATTCACTTATCTGTCTCCATTCATGAGTCAATTTTGTTATTTCTCAACAACCGAACTGAGACTACAACTCAATAATTTTCAAATTAGACAACACATAAGCATAAACACTTCAAACTTCTATTTCACGGATATTTTGTCCGTGGGCTGCCATCAAACGGAACCCATGTAAACGTAGGCTATACAAGCACTACAATTGTCATTTTATAGATATTTTGTCCGCAGGCTAGGCACCCATTTATAATTTCGAGACTTTCACCCAGGACACTCCGGCCAACTTAATTATAATGGAGTCCATCCCCTTTCTTCTCCTAAACAAACATCCATACATATGCAATGTATTTAAACATATAAATCAAACATGAAGCACATCCCCTTTCCGCTCCCAAACTAACATACATATACAATGTATATAAACATAGCTATATTTAATGACAACCAATCATGGACTAGTTCAGTTCTCCTAATCCACATGCAATTTCTACAACAAGCAAAGTTATCCTCCACCAATAGTCCAATACAATTATCTCTAGATAGATATTCAATCTCAAACAAATAGTTTATTCAAAACTTCCAAAATAATGAGTTGACATATAACCAATCCAGCCATTCTTACCAACACCCTTTCAATTTCACATATTCAATGTCAATTCCAATTATTTGTACAAAATAATAGTTTGGTCCAATTAGGGCAATTTCCCACTTTTTTCCAAATATTAGCCAAATGCCAAAATCATCAAATTAGACATAACCCAATATTATTTTCAAACCCCACAAACATTTATTTCACCTCCATCCAAAACTCCTCTTTCCATTTTTTACCAAAATCCTAGGTTTGCCTTAAACACCCCAAATCGCCCCCATTGTTATACAAGATACAAATAACTAAGGTAAACAACATACGAAGGTATAGAAAAGATCCCTACCTCAAAGGAAGAAGATGAGCCAAACAAGAGTGAAACTCCAAGAACACCAAAATCCGCTTCTATTCGAATCAAAATGTAGATCTCGAGATGCTCTACCTTTTTCTCAAAGGCACTAGGCTGAAAGGATCGATGGATCTAGATGAAATCTAAGAGAGAAGGTGAATTGTAGAGAGAGAAGCTCAAGAACAAGCTTTTTGGAAAGTTTTAGAGAGAGAGAGAAAGAAGAAAAAGTGATTCAAAATGTCATTTTCTCGGACTAAAATACACGCAGTCTGCTTGAGCATGAAAAGTGGCGCTCGAGCATGGAATGCACAATTCCAGAAGTTTTGCAGACGAAGATCCCTGCTCGAGCGTAAGACTGGACGCTTGAGCGTCCGATGCACTTTCCCAGTATTTTCATAACTGCAAAATATATTGAAGGTTGACGAATCCTGCTCGAGCGCAAGAATGGCCACTCAAGCGGAGGAGAAAATTTGTGAAGCCCGTTCGAGCGCAAGAATGCCCAATCGAGAGGAGGAGCCAAAATCTGGGCAACAAAGGCTTGGAAAAACAAGCAACCAACTTGTCCCAAACACACAATTACAACTCGATAACCAAAATAAAAGGGAAGACAAGGGAAAGAGATAAGAATAATTATTTAAACCATACCAACCCGAGTCCAAAATGCAATAGGTAACGGGTCAAAACCAAAATCGCTATAACCTCCCTCCCTTAAAGAATTCTGTCCTTGAAATTACAAATCAAGTATAGGTTCAAAATTTACTTTAGACCGTCCATAACAATGTTATTCTCTCAAATCCAATACCATGACCTATCCTCCGGTCATCTATCCTCATTGACTCGATACACAAGTCCCAGATTAAAATGAAATTTATAGTTTCTCAAAACATTTACAATGTTAAACCAAATCCACATTTTCGACATTTATCTAGCATATACAATGCTTCCAAAAATGATACAACACTCAATATTTCACATTCTCAAGACATATGCAATGTTTATATATAGAATCCATGTTTCCAAAATGCTCAGAACATATACAATGTCCTCATAACTCAGAACATATAAAATGTTCATATTTTTCATCATCATAATCAAAATTTCAATACAAAATCAAACATCAACAAATAAGTCCGGATATTTTCCACGAACTTCCAATTCAAGTTCCCAAGTTGCTTCCTCAACTCCATGATGTTTCCACAAAACCTTAACTAAGGGAATCGTCTTGCCTCGCAAAACTTGATCCCGTCTATCCAAGACTATCACCGGTTTCTCCTCATACGAGGCATTCTCACACGTGCGATGGATCTGGTTCATACTTCTGAAGTATACTAATATGAAATACATCATGCACTCCGAAAAGTTGTGGCGGTAACGCCAACCGATAAGCAACTTCCCCGACCCGCTCAAGGATCTCAAAAGGACTAATAAACCGAGATGATAACTTCCCACTCTTCCCAAATCTTATCAAACCCGGCCTAGGTGATATTTTTGAGAAACACATGGTCTCCCACCTTAAAAGACAAGGGTCTTCTCTTACGGTCGGCATAATTCTTCTAGTGACTCTGAGCTGTAACCAACGTCTTACGAATAAGTGTAACTTTCTCTGTCGTTTCCCGAACCAACTCCGGGCCCAACAAAGGTGCATCACCCACCTCGGCCCAACATACCGGAGTTCTACAAGGTCGACCATATAAGGCCTCAAATGGTGTCATGCCAATACTCGATTGGAAGCTATTGTTATAGGCAAACTCCACTAAAGGTAGGTGCCTCTCCTATGACCCCTTAAAGTCAAAGACATAACCTTGAAACATATCCTCAAGGATCTGGATAATGCGCTCGAACTGCCCGTCAGTCTGAGGATGATACGCAGTACTAAAGATCAATCTAGTACCCAAGGCACTCTGCAAGCTCTGCTACAACCGAGCTGTGAAACGCGGATCTCTATCCGAAATGATCGTGACGAGGACCCCGTGTAACCTCACTATGTCCCTGATGTACAAGTCGGTAAGATGGTCTGCCGAATCACTCATGCGCATAGTTATAAAGTGCGCGGACTTAGTCAACTGGTCAACTACCACCCAAATGGCATCACTACCCCGTTAAGTTCTCGAAAGGCCCACAACAAAATCCATTATAACATGTTCCCATTTCCACTCAGCTATAGGCAAGGGTTACAACAAACCCCGCTGGCCTCTGATGCTCGGCCTTCACTTACTGACAAGTAAGGCACTTCGATACGAACACGGCTATATCCTTCTTTATACCCCTCCACCAAAACTGGCAACTCAGATCATAATACATCTTTGTGCCTCCCGGATGCACCGCAAGGTGTGAATGGTGAAACTCTTGGAGTATTTCTTCTCGGCAAGACTCTTGCACGAACAAACAGTCACGGTATCTCATACTCTGGTCAGGATACACATTCAGACCCTTTTCTAGCTTCCCACTGGAAATCTTCTCTCGGAACGATTCTACCTCAAGATCACCCCTCTGTGCCTCTAACACTCGGTTTACAAGTGTAGGTTGGGCAATTACTGTAAACAAGGATGCAGACTCAACAGATTCACCAAGATTCAAGTCGAACTCACCAAGAGTACCCAACATTTCCCACTCCCGGATGGCGCTAATAGACTTTCTGCTCAAAGCATTGGCCATTACATTGGCCTTCCCGAGATGATAATGCAACTCAAAATCATAACCTCTATGAACTCCATCCACCTCCTTTGCCTCAAATTCAAAACCTTCTGTGTAAATAGATACTTCAGACTCTTATGGTCGGAGAACACCTCAAATTTTTCAACATATAAATAATGCCTCCAAATTTTCAAGGCAAATATCACCGCTGCTAGTTCTAGATCATGAGTGGGATAGTTCCTCTCATGTGTTCTTAGTTGCTGCGAGCCATAGGCTGCTACCTTCCCCTCTTGCATCAAAACGCAACCTAAACCTTCCCGTGAGGCATCACAATAAACCGAGTAACCCAAACCCCTCTCCAAGATAATCAAAACTGGAGCAGTGGTGAGTCTAACTTTAAGTTCTTGGAACGACTTCTCACAAGTCTCATCCAACACAAATTTGACTCCTTTTCTCGTCAGCCTAGTTAAAGGTGAAGCTAGTTTAGAGAAATCCTTCACAAATCTCCGAAAATATCCGGCCAACCCCAAAAAACTACGGATCTCAAAGGCATTCTTAGGCTATGCCCAATCTTGCACTGCCTCTATCTTGGATGAATCTATAGTCACCCCTTCCCCAGATACTACATGCCCTAAGCATCTAACCTCTTTCAGCTAGAACTCACATTTCCCAAACTTAGCATACAGCTTATAGCCTCTAAGTAATTCGAGCACCACTTGCAAGTGTTCCTCGTGTTCCTCCTCGGAGGGCGAATAGATCAAGATGTCGTCCACAAAGACGACTACAAAACGGTCAAGGAACTCACGGAAGAACCAATTCATCAAATTCATAAACACAGCCGGTGCATTGGTCAGTCCAAAAGGCATTACTAGGAACTTATAATGGCCATACCGCATACAGAATGCTGTTTTCAGGATATCTTCTTCCCTTACCCTCAACTGGTGATAACCTGATCTCAGGTCTGTCTTAGAAAAGCAATAAGACCCCTTCAACTGGTCAAACAGATCATCTATACGAGGCATTGGGTACTTATTCTTAATAGTCACCTGGTTCAACTTTCAGTAATCGATACAAAGTTACAAGGCTCCATCTTTCTTTTTAGCAAAGAAGGTCGGTGCACCCCAAAGTGAAGTACTAGGGTATGAAACCCTTATCTAACAACTCTTGGAGTTGAACTTTCAACTCACTCAACTCAGCAGGTGCAAACCGATACGGTGCCATAGAAATCAGTGTCGTGCCAAGCACTAAGTCAATAGAGAACTCAATCTCTCAGTGAGGTGGTAAGCTAGTAAGGTCCTCGGGAAAAATATCGGGGTATTCACAAACTACCCTCGGCAACTCGAACCAAATTTCATCACACTTACTACTCTGAAAGCTAGTAAGAAGACAACTAAGTTCACTTCACCCACGCGGATCATGTACCGGTGATAAGACTCTATCCACCTAGTCTTCCAAGAAATAAAAGCAATCACCACTCAAGATACATACAATAACCCTTTGACGGTAACAATCTATAACAGCTCGGTATGACGATAACCAGTCCATACCCAAGATGACGTCAAAACTAGACATATCAAGCAATACAAATGCAAAGAGAAGACGACGACCGGCAACCTCGATGTCACAACCCGGACACCCCTGTTTTAGGATAACCTCACCGCCAATAGGAGACTCTACACAAATAGGAGATGCTAACTGTGCCAACTCCAACCCCAAAACCGATGCAAATGTAGACGAGATAAATGAATGGGATACACTCATATCAATAAACACATTAACAACAAAATTACAAAATAAGAAGGTATCTCTCACTACAGAAGGAGCAGGTACAAGATTCGGCGCCGTGACAGTATATACCCGCCCAATAAGTTTTTGCTCAACTTGCTCACCTCTCGGAGCATACGCTTGATGCACTAACTGAGCCGAAGAGGCTCCCTGATTGGCCCTCAAGGTCTGTGCAGATTGTGCTGGCTGGTGACTCTAGGTCTGCCTCGAACCAAACGCACCAGATGTGCCACCCAACTGTGGGCAAGAACTATTTAGGTGCCCCGTTTGACCACACTGATAGCAAATGGGCGGTTATCCTCTACCCTAACTCTGGCCCTGAGAACGAGCCGAATGTGAAGCTACTCGCTGTCCTCTTCCTCCCTGCGGGCAAGCTGGAGACTTATGACCCAACTGGCCACATTTGAAACAAGTCACATCCCCTCGACCACCTCTCCCAAAACCTGAACTCTGCACTAGAAAGGTAGACCTTGACTGCACTCCCTGGGACTGCTGAGAGTTAGAACCCCTCTACCTCTTACCGTCTCCCTGACTATCTTGACTACTCCTAGAGCCCCTCATCCTCTCCTCCTCAGCCTGCATAATAGTCTCGAGATGGGCCGCCTCCTCCACAAGGCGTTCATAGTCTCTATTCATAGACCCTACTACTTGGAACATGAGTTCGGTCCTCAACCTCTTCTCAAATTCTAAACACCGGCACTTCTCAATTACCACAAGCTAGGGAGCGAACCTAGACAAACTAGTAAATGTGGCTTCGAACTCTGCCACAGGTGTGTTCAACTGCACAAGCTTAGAAAACTGGTCTCTCAACTTCTCCCTAACAGTGGAAGACAAGAATTTCTCCTGGAATGCGCTGACAGAAGCCTCCCAAGTCACCCCAATGTGCCCACACGCATACTTCCACCACTGACTCACATCCCCTTTCAGTTGGAAAGACGCCAAGGTCATCTTCAACTGCTCGTCCTCGATGTCAAGCATCTCGAACGTCTTCACTATATGTTCAAGCCACTCATCGGCCTTCAGTGGCTCCTTTGGGTCACCTAAAAACTCATCCGGATTAGACCGAAAAAACTCTCTCTTCAGAAACAAGGCCCTGCCTCAACTGCTTGGGCCTCGACTTGATTCTCAGCCCTGAGAATATCCATGGATTTCCTCAATGCTCCGGCCATTTCGCGGGCTAAGGCGCCGATAGACTGTTGACTTACTGGCTCGACTACGTTGGCCTGACCAACTCCCTCTTCCTGCGCCGGAATATCATCTGGTATAGGCACCTCATGCCTCTTAGGCCTACCACGCCTATCGCCACGACCACGTCCTGACATCTTAATAAGGTAACAAAAGATTAACACATTTACAAATGTGCCAAAGCTAACCCACACGCGTCCTAATACATTGGACAACAGTAATTCACTCCATATAAGCATATAATCATGTAAACATATACGAACTTCATCTCTGGATAATGACCGTCCCGCGACATTGCTAGAGTTCCAATTAGAAATAGTAGTGATCAAGTGTCTTTCTAACAGGACTCCTAGAAACCTGCAGACCCAATCAACATCCAAGAAATTCAATCCCATGCCCAAATAATCACATAACCATGTTGTCATACAAGCACATACTGTCTACACTTAAGTCTCTAGCGAGCGAAACAAACCCATTGTGATACTAACCACTTCCTATGTACCCAAAATATTCAAACCCGATACGCTCTAATACCAAGTTATAACGTCCCCAAAATAATAACATAAATACATCCATAAACATATACATAAATGATAGCATAAATCAAGTAAATAGTCTTTTCATTACATGAAGTTAAAGATACAAAAGAGTTTAACAAAATAAATGCCCTATTGGCTTACATCTTTCCAAGCCTTGACTTGGTTACAATAAAAGTGAGCTTCACTCATCACATCTTAAGCCCCTGGCTTTAACAAAAATAGACAATCAAAATAAGAAGCTCTTGCTCCCAAAGAAAACCTCTCCCACACTATTGCCTTGGTGGAGGCATTCCATCATTACCTGAAAATATTATCCCCAAATAGGGTGAGTCACAGCCCAGTAGAAATCATCTAACACAGTATATGAAATGTAGCAAAGGTATAAGTATTAGTGCATATACAATGCTTGTGATAAAACTTGCTACAACTTTATATGCTCATAAGATATCAATTTCAAGTCTTAATCCATTTACTTTCAATTCATGTTCCATTCACTTATCTGTTTCCATTCATGAGTCAATTTCGTTATTTCTCAACAACCGAACTGAGACTACAACTCAATAATTTTCAAATTAGACAACACATAAGCATAAACACTTCAAACTTCCATTTCACGGATATTTCATCCATGGGCTGCCGTCAAACGGGACCCATGTAAACGTAGGCTATACAAGCACTACAATTGCCATTTTACGGATATTTCGTTCGTGGGCTAGGCACCCATGTATAATTTCAGGACTTTCACCCAAGACACTCCAGCCAACTTAATTATAATGGAGTTCATCCCCTTTCTCCTCCCAAACAAACATCCATACATATGCAATGTATTTCAACATATAAATCAAAAATGAAACACATCCCATTTCCGCTCCCAAACGAACATACATATACAATGTATATAAACATAGCCATATTCAATGACAACCAATCATGGACTAGTTTCAGTTCACCTAATCCACATGGAATTTCTACAACAAGCAAAGCTATCGTCCACCAATAGCCCAATACAATTATCTCTAGGCAGATATTCAATCTTAAACAGATAGTTTATTCAAAACTTCTAAAATAATGAGTTAATACATAATCAATCTTGCCATTCTTACCAACACCCTTTCAATTTCACATATGCAATGTCAATTCCAATTATTTGTACAAAATAATAGTTTGATCCAACTAGGGCAATTTCCCTGTTTTTCCCAAATATTAGCCAAATGCCAAAATCATCAAATTAGACATAAACCAACATTATTTTTAAACCCCATAAACATTTATTTCACCTCCATGTAAAACCCCTCTTTCCATTCTTTACCCAAACCCTAGGTTTGCCTTAAACACCCCAAATCACCCAATTGTTATACAAGATACAAATAACTAAGCTAAATAAAATATGAAGGTGTAGAAAAGATCCCTACCTCAAAGAAAGAAGATGAGCCAAACAATAATGAAACTCCAAGAACACCGAAACCCACTTCTATTTGAATCAAAATGTAGATCTCGAGATGCTCTACATTTTTCTCAAAGGCACTAGAGTGAAAAGATCGATGGATCTAGATGAAATCTAAGAGAGAAGGTGAATTGTAAAGAGAGAAGCTCAAGAACAAGCTTTTTGGAAAGTTTTAGAGAGAGAGAAAAAAGAAAAAGTGATTCAAAATGTCATCTTCTTGGGCTAAAATACACGCAGTCCGTTCGAGCGTAGAAATCCCCGCTCGAGCGTCAGACACAAGGTTCCGCTCAAGTGTGAAAAGTGGCACTCGAGCGTGAAATGCAAAATTCCAGAAGTTTTGCAGATGAAGGTCCTCGCTCGAGCGCGACACTGGACGCTCAAGCGTCCGATGTACTTTCCCAGTATTTTCAAAACTGCAAATATATTGAAGGTTGACGAATCCTGCTCGAGCGCGAGAATGGCCGCTCGAGCGAAGGAGAAAATTTGTGAAGCCCGCTCAAGCGCAAGAATACCCGCTCGAGCGGAGGAGCCAAAATCTGGGCAACAAAGGCTTGGAAAAATAAGCAACCAACCTGTCCCAAACACACAATTATAACTTGATAACCAAAATAAAAGGGAAGACAAGGGAAAGAGATAAGAATAACTATTTAAACCATACCAACCCGAGTCCAAAATGCAATAGGTAACGGGTCAAAACCAGAATCACTATAATGCGGTTGGAAAACTGCTGCTAAATAGCTCGGTCAAGGACATGACTCCGAGATCTTCCTGAACTCTCCTCCCCACTTTATATTGAGCTATATAACGGACTATGCAAATGCAGTCTAACAGAAGTTCCTTCAGGAGGGGAAGGAGGAGCAGGAGGTCCCTGATCCACTTAATGCTCCTCTTTTCAACACTAATCTCGGTCGCCAGTCTTTAGTTCTTACTCCGGTGGACTTGTTGAGCCAAACCTTGCCCAGCACGGTTGACAAAGTGCCTGTGATCGAGCCAACCCAAGGGGCTAATGCCGCAGTCGGCCTGTCTATGGGCGAAGTCCGTGGTGTCCTGGATGCCGACCTTGATGACCTTTTTGTCTGAATTAGTCAAGCCCCTTTCGCTTAGTTTTCTCATTTTTTAGTTTATGTTCTGCTAAAATGTAATCGGCCTGTAGGCCCCACCTTTTGTACTTAATTTCCAATAAATGAAAGAAACTTTTCTTTTTTCACATCTTCTTGTTTGGTTACAGCACTTTTCCTCTTTATAGTGTATCATTTTTACTGCAAGCCCAACCGGCCAAGTTAGCTCGGCCTTTCCTTATCCTGCCCACCTTTTTCGACCGAGATACTTATCCCGGCTGAAGAACAACTTGGAAAATTGCAAGACCCTTGTAACCGACATTTTTGTCCCGATCCTTATCTCGGCTAAAAGGTGTTGATCGAACCTGCCCACTTACTTGAGCCTAGATCCTTATCTCGACTGAAGAACGAACTAAGTGTTGGTCAAATCCTGCCAACCTTCTTGAGCTTAGATCCTTATCTCGGCTAAAGAAGAAAAAAGTGTTGGTCAAACCTGCCAACCTTCTTGAGCCTAGATCTTTATCTCGATTGAAGAACAAAAAGGGTTGGTCAAATCTGTCAACCTTCTTGAGCCTAGATCCTTATTTTGGCTGAAGAACGTACTAAATGTTGGTCAAACCTACCAACCTTCCAGAGCCGTGATCCTTATCTCGGCTTTAGGAAGAAAAAGGTGTTTGGTTAAACCTACCAACCTTCTTGAGCCTAGATCCTTATCTTGGCTGAAGAATAAAAAGTGTTGGTCAAACCTGCCAACCTTCTTGAGCCTAGATCCTTATCTCAGTTGAAGAACGTACTAAATCTTGGTCAAACCTGCCAACCTTCCTAAGCTGTGATTCTTATCTCGGCTTTAGGGAAAAAAAAGTGTTGGTCAAACCTGCCAACCTTCTTGAGCCTAGATCCTTATCTTGGCTGAAGAGTAAAAAATGTTGGTCAAACCTACCAACCTTCTTGAGCCTAGATCCTTATCTTAGCTGAAGAACGTACTAAATGTTGGTCAAACCTGCCAACCTTCTTAGTTGGCCCCAGTCAGGCTATCAACTTTTACAAACAGAGAAAAGAATTTTTTACCGAAAAAAAAAAAATCTACTTGTTTTTATTGAAAAAGAAAAAATTACAAGTGTTTAAGAGAAAGCTAAAAATAAAATACTCTTAGATTGGCCGTGTTTCATGACCGCGGAATAGCTCTGTCGTCCACATCTTCTAAGTGATATACCCATTTTCCAACTAAACCAATCACTCTATATAGTCCTTCCCAATTAGGTCCTAATTTGCTATATTCGGGTATCAAGGTGTTTTTCATAACTTTGCGCAGTACCCAATCTCCGATCTTGAATTGCCTGAAGTGCACCGCTTTATTGTATTTCCTAGACAATTCCTGTTGATACGATGCAATGTGCACCAATGTTCTCTCTCTTCTTTCTTCTGCCTGGTTGAGTTCTAGGGATATGGCCTCGCCATTCAAGTCTGGATCAAAAGTTTCACTTATGATGGTGGGGAGGCCAATTTCTAGACGGATTACCGCCTCCATACCATAAGCCAAGGAAAAAGGTGTTTCGCCAGTCAATCACCGAGGTGTAGTTCGGTAAGCCCATAAGACGTAGAGAAGTTCCTCAGCCTATTTGCCTTTTGCTTTTTCCAACCTCTTTTTCAGGCCATCTAAGACTACTTTGTTGGAAGCCTCAGCCTAGCCATTAGCTTGGGGGTACGCCGGTATAGAGTTGTAGAATTCTATCTTGTATTCTTCGCAAAAGCTCCTAAAGATTTTGCCGTCAAACTGAGTGTCGTTGTCGGATATTAGAGCCTTAGGTATTCCAAACCGGGTTATAATGTTTTGCCAAACAAACTTTTTGACATCCTTTTCTTTTATGGATGCGAGTGCTTCTGCTTCTACCCATTTTGTAAAGTAGTCTGTTGCTACGAGAAAGAACTTTTTATTGCTTGGTGTGGTTGGGAGTGGTCCTACTATATCCAGGCCCCATATTGCAAAGGGCCATAGGCTAGTCAAAGGTAGGAGCTCTCTGGCTGGTTGATGTATTTGATGTACGAACTTCTAACATTTCTCACACTTCCTGACATATTTCTCTGCATATACTTGTATGTATGGCCACCAATACCCATGTGAAATTGCTCGGTAGGCCAGCGATCTCCCCCCTTGATGGCTTCCGCAAACCCTTTCGTGTATTTTGAACAAAAACGCCTCGACCTTGCTGGGATGGACACCCTTCAAGTATGGTCTTGTGAAGGATTTTTTGTACAATGCTAGTGATGGGGAGAGCCAAAATCATTATGACTTTGCTCTAATTTTGTTGGCTTCTTTCTTTTCGTCAGGTAAGATGCCATCTTTTAAAAACACTATGATGAGATCCATCCAAGATGGGCCTAGATCGACGCAACATGCTTCGGCTACTTCCAGCTCTTCAATACTTGGTCTGGGTAAGAAGTCAATTAACAATGGGTATGGGATAGACGTATCTGTCATTGATGCAAAACCAGCTAGCTCATCTGCTTTACTATTTTCCTCTTGACCGATTTGCTCTATCCGAACCACTTCAAATTTCATGATCTCATTTCTGACCAACTCTTGGCACTTGGCCATTCTATCATCCTTTGCTTCGTAATCGCCTAAAAGTTGGTTGACTACTAATTAGAAGTCACTATATACCATCAGCTCGGTGGCCTTCATACGAAGTGCTGACTTCAAACTTGCTAATAATGCTTCATATTCTGCCTCATTGTTGGATGATGGAAAGCTAAAGTTGACTGCTTATTCAATCATTAAGTCATCTAGCGAGATGAGAACTACGCCAAGTCCTGCACCATGCCTGTTGGATGCTCCATCGATGAAAAGTTTCTACATCTCTCCTACGAACAGTTTCTAGCAAGTTAAGGGATCTGATGATGTCTTGGGATCAGGGGCGTTGATTATGCTTTCTTTTAAGTTATTATTCGTCGTTAGGATTTGATCCTCATTATTTGACTGTCTTAGGACTTTACTTTTGGGTGAGTCCTTGCTTGTGGTGTAGTTGAGCGTCCTGTTTTGGAGGCTGTGCTATCCCTGCAGCACTTTCCATCATTTTTTCGATTGCCTCGGACAAGTCAATCGGGCAAATATGATGACTGCCTGGTGCAAACTCAGTCACAAAGTCTGCCAAAGCTTGGGCCTTTATCGCGGTTCTTGCTTGAAACTTAATGTCGAACTACCCTAACTCCACTGCCCATTTCAAAATTTGTCTAGAAAAATCCGCCCTCCCAGATAAGGCTTTTAATGGAAAAGCTGTTAAAATAATCACAGAGTGGGCATGGAAGTAGTGCGACAATTTTCTGGAAGCCATCATCAAAGCTAAGGCCAACTTCTCCAATGGCAGGTACCTTGTTTCGATGCCCAGCAATGTCTTGCTAACATAAAAGATAGACAGGTGTTGTATTCCTTCAGCCCATTGCAACACTGCGCTAACTGCATACTAGGAAACCATTAAGTATAAAAAGAGTTCCTCCCCTTGGTAATGGGGTTACCAACAACGGTGGGGAGGCCATGTATTCTTTTAGGTTTTCCAGAGCACGGTCGCACTCGTCATCCCACTCAGACTTGGCCTTTAGTGCCTAGAAGAACGGTCAACACCTATCTGACGACCGACTTATGAATCGGTTTAACGCAGCTGCTAGGCCAGTGAAATACTGCACCTCCTTGACTGTATTGGGCCTCTCAAGATCTTGGATGGCTTTAATCTGAGATGGATCAGCTTCTATACCCCGGTTGGTCACTAGAAAGCCTAGGAATTTTCCTGACCCCACCCCGAACGCACACTTGGATGCGTTCAGTCACAGCTTATGGGACTTTAAAATTTGAAACATCTCATCTAGGTCCTTCAGATGGTCCCCCTCATTCTTACTTTTGACCACCATATCATTTATGTAAGCTTCCATTGTTCTGCCTAACAATGGCTCAAACATTTTGGTGATCATCTGTTGGAATGTTGCCCCCGCATTTTTTAAGCCAAAGGGCATGACCTTGTAACAATATAATCCCCTAGAAGTTGTAAATGATGTGACCTCCTGGTCTGGTTTATACATAGTGATCTGATGGTAACCTCGATATGTATCAAAAAAGCTAAGTTGGTTATGCCCTACAGTTAGGTCCACCAGTTGGTCTATTCGTGGAAGAGGAAAGCTATCTGTCGGGCATGCTTTGTTGACTGTTTTGTAGTCCACGCAAATGCGCCATTTGCCGTTCTTTTTTGGTACCACTACTGTGTTGGAAATCCACTTGGGATAGTGTACTTCTCTGATTTCCCCCACTTCCAGCAGGTTTCCCATTTCTTCCGCCACTATCTCTGCGTGGTGGAGTGCTAATCAGGGAGTTCGCTGTATAATTAGCCTAGCGATTGGGTGGACATTGAGTTAATGGCAGATGAAGTTGGGGTCAATGCCATGCATGTCATACGACATCCAGGCAAACACTTCGATGTTAGAGGTCAAAAATTCCATGATCTCTATTCTCTCGGTGCTGGGCAGAGACGAACCGAGCAAAAAGAACCTCTCTGGGGTTTTCTCATTTATCCTTACCTATACCAAGTCCTCCACTGCCTTCTGTTCAGCTGCTTTGCCGACGTCTGCGAACAACTCGTTGTTTTCTGGCTCTTCTACCATTTGTAAGAACCCTTTTGCAGCCCGGCTGTCGTTTACTGTAACGAAGCACTGCTTGGACATGATTTGGTCTTCCAAGACCTCCTCAATCATTCCGGCTTCATTAGGGAACCGTAATACCTGATGGTTGGTTGACGCTACCGTTCACATGGCTTGTAACCATGTTCTTTCCAAGATTATGTTGCAAGTGGAAGGGACTTTTAATAACCAAAATTCCACCTGTTTTGTCATCGTTCCTACCTTAACTAGCAGAATTATCTTGCCAACTCGCCATTCTGGCATTGAGTTGAAACCGACTAGGGGAGATATTGTGGGTGCCAAGTCTTTGTCCTCCAATTTTAGTTGCTTGAAGGTCTCGTAGTACATTATCTCGCATGAGCTCCCTTGGTCAATTAAGATCCGCTTGATGTCGAAATTCTTAACGCACAGAGTAATCACCAGTGTATCGTTGTGAGGGCTTTATAACCTTGCTAAGTCTTTATCAGAAAAGGTGATGACGTTTGTTGCCTCCGTTTTTTCCCTTTTCACGGTAGGTTGTGCACTTAGTACTTCTCTCATGTGCTCAGCCTTTTTGATCATCCCTTTGAGTTCACATCTCCGTTCAGGTTCAATGATCCCATGTATTACATTGATTATGCCTTGGAGCGAACCATCGACTGGCATCCCATCCGGCCTGTTTCGGTCCTCAGGGGCTGGCTGTGTTCCCCCTTCAATATATTGGTCCAGGTGGCCTGCAGCCACTAACTCCTCTAGATGTTGCCTCAATGGCGTACTGTTTTCAGTTCGGTGTCCCTTTTCATCATAGAAGGTGCAACGATACCTTTCATCATAGCCCCTCTCTGCGCTTCTCCCAACTTGGCTGGCCGCCGAACGAAAGGTTCATCGTGTATCTCGCTAAGAATCCAATAGATAGGTTTATTGAATACCGTGGTAATGGCAGTGCGGACTCTCACCTTTCTTGCTTAGAGGTCCTCTCTGTTGGCTCGTTTGCCTCGCTCATTTTTGTTCAGTTGTTCTTCCTGCCCAACTGTGTTAACTCTTGCCGTAGGTTTTTTATCTAACATCGTCGTTGTGCCAGCTTTTGCTTTGGTACGAGCAACATCTTCTTCTACCCAGATGTGCTGATGTACTCTTTCCATTAGGGCCTCCATTGTGAGGGGCGGCGTCATCGTCATTGAATCTCTCAATTTATTACCAGCTAGCAAACCTCGTTTGTATTGTGCAATAGCTAGGTTTGTGGGGCAATCTCCAATCTGATTAAAAATCTCCCAATACCGGTTATTGTAAGATCTTAATGTTTTCTTCTCGCCCATGTCTATGGAGAGAAGCTGGTCAATCTCCACTGGAGTCTTGGTGTTCGTTTTGAATCTGGTCACAAATGCCTCTGCTAGTTACGCCCATGAAGCTATGCTACCTTCTAGCAACCTTTCAAACCATGTTAAACCCAGGTCACCAAGGTTGGAAAGAAACAGGATACACATTAGAGCCTCGTTTCGCCGATATACGGTAATAACCTGGCTCAAGTGCATCTAGGGGTCTGACTTTCCCTCATAAGTAGTGAATTTGGGCTGGTGGAAACCTGAGGGTAATAATGCGTTCTCTATCGTCAGAACGAATGGCGAGCTCTGCAACCTTGCTAACGCCTTGTCTACTGGTTCATAGGCAAGGCGAGGTTCTGGCATTCCAACCTCCACACTCCCATATGTTCTAGGAGTTAACCGTTGCAACGCTGAGACTCTACAAGGGTCGCGAGCCTGAGTGTTTTCTCTTCTTCGAGCCCTTTCCTATAGCACTGTATGCAAGTCTAACGACCTAGGCAACTCCGTGTGCCTAGATGTTGTTTGGTGTGAATGCGAGGGACGATAACTGCTTCCCTCCGTATAAAACCTTTCAGTCCTTGTTCTCTCAGACCTGGAGTAACGAGTCCTGGAAGTCCTTGACTGTGTGTCGCCTATCCTGAGGCTTCTACTTTTAGCTTATGACGGTGTGACTTGCCTGTCACGTTCTTCTGAGTGGCAAGAGTGCGTGTTGCCTTTGCGCCCTTCTTCTGTTGCCACCCATTTGCCTTTTATCTGTGCTTCATCGTCAACATGTCTGCTGCCATTCTCTATATCAATTCATTTTGCTACCTTACGTGATCCTTCAGAACCTGAGGATCCATCATCCGCATCTGTCTGTCAGGGCTTTGAGAGCGACGAGGGCTTGAGCCCCGTCTTTCTCGTGTGTCTCTCCGTAGGTTCCGTCGCTGGGGATCTAATTCTGCCATAGGTGGAATAAAAGGTAAACCTTCGCACCTCCCACCTCTTTCCAGGGTTTGTCCATCAATAGCAGAATGTGGTAAGTCTTCATTGTGCGCCATGGATTTCGACTAAAGAGGAAACTCAATCAAAATGTTTGTTCTTTCTGTGATTTCCTATAGACAGCGCCAATTGTACGAGTACAGAATAATCTTCTCATATAATCTTGTTGATCAAGTTTGCACTCTTCTAAACGTCGTCGCTTTACTACCTGAAAACACAAACGTGAGCTAGCCGGCGGGTGTATGTCGAAAACCCCACCTATGCCTAAGTCAGTAAGTAAACAATAGACAATAAGCTCTGTGTATTTGAGAATAAGATTGTGATACATGTACATAGGTCCTGTCATGAGCTTTTATAGATTCCCACCTAGCACAAATCCTAGTAGGACTTCAACTCTCCTTAGCAGAGTCCTGCTAGGAATCACACTCCCAAGGATAATATCCATCTTGATAACACCCTACTCACTACCAACCAAGTGAGATGGCTCAAACCTCCTACCTCGGCTTGGTAGTACACTCAACTAAGCTAGCATGGCCCTGCCCTACGCTGGACAGAACCAAGATGGTATCCGACCGAGATAAACCCCAATTCGGTACGCTACAAATTATATCCCCGGTCCGAGCTACTGATTACATCTAGTTCATATGTTCCAGACCTCGGCCTAATGTCTGTATACCTCAAGACCGAGCTACTGAATCTCTTAGCTTGGTCGAAAGCTTGCCCCAACGAACTGAGTCTACTTAGCTTGGCCCAATTCTTAAAACAAATGGACTTAGCTCGGCCCAAATTATGCGTATAAATTACCCTCTCAGTTACCATCTTTATTGTATTTAATTATGATTTATTAGAATGTTAGTTATAATTTAATTATGATTTATTGGAATGTTGATTATAGTATTATTTTAATTATTATCCAAGAACTTTTTTATTATACTTTTTTTTATTTATTTATAGTTATGATAGCTATAGGATTGAATTATGATATTTGTGATAATTAATCGGGAGATTTGGTCAAAACTCTCTCATAATAAAATTTTAATGCATTAAGGATAAATACAAAAAAAAAATTATTGAAAAGTTCAACAAATATCACTATTATCAAAATATTAAACTTTAAAATAATATAACTTTAGATGTAAATGTCAGTTTTTAATAAAATTAATATTTTTAGAATTCTCTTATCAAGATCTATTAAATAAGATTCATGTTGACTATGAAATTCTTTTTTAAAAAAATTGTTACTTTTGAAATTGATGTAAACAGTAACAATAACAGTAACATGTTACTCTGTCTCACAGTAACATGTTACTCTATTTGACAATTACTTTATTTGCCAGTAACATGTTATTCTGTCTCATAGTAATATATTACCCTGTTTGCCAGTAATATATTATTCTGGCAATATTGTCCAAGAACAAAAAAAAAAAAAAAAAAAAAAAATTTGCTTTATTCTTACTCAATTATGTATTTTCTTTTTAGGAGGTTTATGAAAAAAATAAATTAAGCTGTCATTTTTCACTAAATAAGGGTCTAATATATGAATTTTGACTAAATTTTCCTAATTAATCTTACAAATATTATAATTTATATAGCGATCCCGGTTTCCCTTTCCTTTGTATATTGTAGTCCGGACTTGGTTCCGTAGTTGTGTTGTTGTCTCATTCTCATTTCCTTCCCTTACTCTTTGTATTTGAGTCTTGGATTGTGTTGGGTAGGTTTGAAACAGGTTGGTTGTGTTTTGAAACCTAGAGTTGATGCCCAGATTTTGGCCTTCACGCTCGAGCGGGGTTTTTGACGCTCGAGCGGACCCTTCGTTGTTGCTTCCCCGCTCGAGCAGGCGTTTTGACGCTCGAACGTGATTTTTTTATCTCCCAGTACTTTTGTCTGCAGGTCTTCAGACGCTCGAGCAGGAGTTTTGATGCTCGAGCGTGACCTTTTGATTTTGTTCCTCCGCTCGAGCGGGGAGTTTGACGCTCGAGCGAGGACCATATCTGCAAAACTTCTGGAAGTGTGCAATCTACGCTCGATCGGCATTTTTGACGCTCGAGCGTAAGTCTGTGTCTGACGCTCGAGCGGGGGTTTCCACGCTCGAGCGGGGCGACTTTTATATCAGTCTAAGATTTCACTTTTTGGATCACTTTTTGATTTCCTTTCTCTCTCTTACTTTTTCAAAACCTCCATTGGAGAGCCTCTCTCTCTAAAACCTTGCCTTCTCTCTAGGGATTGATCTAGTAGAAGTGATTTCCTCATCTTAGGCCTTTGTAAAAGTTATTGAGTTTGTCGAGGGCTATCTTTTGATTCGAAAATTTCTTGGTTTGGAGCACTTCGAGATTTCTTCATCTTCTCCATTGGGTTTCATCTCTTGAGGTAGGGATTCCTACTCATTCTTATGTGCTTTAACATAGACATTGAGTTATTTGTATATATGGGTTGATTTGGAAAGTTGGGATTTGAAATGTGTTATTTTCAAAAGGAGGGTTTTGTTGTTTTTGACTCATATATGTATATTTGGGTCTTAAAAGGAGATTCTTGGTATTGTTGTTAATATTTGAGCCTTTGGGTCAATATTGGGAAAAAGGAAAAAAATGCCATGTTTGGGTATATTTGGGTCATTAGTGTAATTAATGACAATTGTTATGGAAATGTGAAATTGAGTTGGAAATAATGGAATTGGCTCATTATGAGTTAAAATAGTGGAGTTGGATTTATTAATCGCTCACTTTAAAAATGTTGAGATATATATCTGTTAAGGCATTTATTATCTGTTTAGAAATAACTGCTTTGGGCTATCGGTGGAGGATAGTCTTGATTGTTGTAGACAATGCATGATGATTAGGTAAACTAAAACTAATCAATTGAATATGTCATCGAATATGACGGTTGGAATAATACATTGAATTTATGTATTGATTGATTATGTATATGATACGTGTTTATATACATTGTATTGTGTGGGAGGAGATAGGAGATGTACTCCACGGTTTAGGGGAAGATAGGGGATGGACTCCTAAACTGGATGTTATGTGGGAGGAGATAGGGGATGGACTCTATTGATACAGCAAATACGTGTATCTATTAAATTATTGATACAGCAAATCTGTGTATTATTTATGAAGTATAGAAGTGTTTTATGTGTTATTGATACAGCAAATCTGTGTATCTATTGATGCTTATGGAAGTGTGTTGATATGAGTTATTATCTCATTTGAATTGATTAAATGGAAGAATTATTGATATGAGATATATTCTCATTTGAAGTATATGGCCAGGTTCTGAGCCATGATTATGAATTGAGAAATTGGATAAGTATTGAAAATGAAATGAAACATTGACACATTTGTCATGTAATTGAAATGGGTTGTGAATTTATTCATGTGAGTTAAACATCTGTCAAATGCTAATGTTTTAGTTATTGCTCATATTATGTTTAGCATATCTCTACTGGGCGTTGACTCACCCTATATGGAACACCATTTTCAGGTACAGGTAGTATGCCACCTCCAAGGACGTAGCTTGGGAGGTTTGAGACTGTTGGACTCTTTTTGTTATTTTTGGTTGTATTACATGTATATCAAGCCTATGGCTTATTTTGTGAAGAGTTAGTACTCACTTTTGTAACCAAGTGTTGACTTGGAAAGTTGTAAGCCTATAGGGCATTTACTTTTGTTATCAACATGTAATACATTTTGTAATGAATATTCTGATGATATGTAATTATATTTTATTCTTTTATATCTAAGCATGTCAAGAATGTATAATTTATGAATTTGTTTTGAGGGCGTTACAATTTATGTATGATACACACGGGAGCTTCTATATACACACACCCTTTTCCCTTAATACACATCTCCCTCTCACACACTTTCCACACACCTCTTCATTAAGTGTGTGTGGAGAGGGTGTTTGATGGGTGTATATAGAAGCTCCCGATACACACCTTCTGAAAGGATATATACCATAGCATTATACAAAAATATATATATATATATATATATCTTCTTATTCGCTTGAAAGGTTAAAAAGAGATGAGAGAATTAGCGAAATTCTTGAAATTCATTGTGTTTCTCAACAAAATAAAATATTTTCCGTTCCAAAAAAAACAAAATAAAATAATAATAATAATAATAATAATAATAATAATAAATACTGAGATTTGGTGGAATTGGCTTCTTTTATTACTTTCTAATAATGTGTTTGGAAAGTTTTTAAAGATTTTTTAATTATTTTTTATGAGAGAAACAGTTGATGTTATATGTGAATTTTTTAGTTAATGACAAATCAATTTCTTGAATTTTTTTTTTTTGTTTTGAAGTTGCCATACGGGCCCTTACATTTACAAACTTGTCATAGCCCCAGGAATTTAGCTTGCCAATCTCACCTTTGAGAAAAATTATTACATAGGTTGTGTATATCTTATAATTTTATTAATTACTTATTTTTTATTTTTTATTTTTCCTCCTATGTATTATATAAACAATTAATAAAATTGAAAGATACCCAGCCTAATTAGAATTACAATTAATAAAATTGAAAGATACTATGTATTTGGCTACGAAAAAGTTTGGAGACCAAAAAATATTTTAGATTTTTATCACGAAGAGTAGATTAAAGTTGTTTATTTAAAAAAATTATTGTGCGATCAATCCTTGAGTGAATCGTGTCCGTTGATTTCAGTTTTGAGTGTTTTGTTTATTTATTTATTTATATTTTTTTTTTAAGGTTCCAAGTATCGCTGTTTACCTACATAATTTAATTGACTTATCATATTGAGACCAAGGAGGGTTGGTTTGGTAGCCAAGCTGCTAATTTAGTGTGAGTAATGCTTGAATTCGAGTTTCACTATTTGATGCAACTTTTTCTTTTTCTTTTCCCTTCCTATCAATTGAGTAAAAGAAGCCAAACCAATAAGGTACGACTGCACACAAGGTGTTCGATGATATTACTCTGAGACAAATTGATTATTTTTTTCCATTTTTTTTTTTCCAGAACAAATAGCACTTATTTAGCTGTTGAAGTGATCATTTTACAGGCGTGGTAGTTTCATAGTTTCTCATTCATATCTTGGCTCTTGATTTTCACTAGTATAGTCATGCTCCTGGGGAATTTTACTGCATTACAATTCAAGACTTGTGATCTGTTTGGCACCCACTTAAATCCTTCTAATTTCCTTCCCATGAAGAGTCCAAGAAGTAAGTGAATTTCAAGTATTCTACTCCCATCTTTTCTTTTACCAAGTTTTCTTTTGTCATTGATTGATATATGTACACATATAGATATTGATATGTAAAGATGCACTTCAAAATTCCCTTCTTAAATTGCTTGAAAGATTGGCACTGTGACTAGTTGTGAAATGTTTATGTTCTTGATCTTTTAGTGCTGCATTTCTCCTCTAATTTTCTGCAGGCTTATCAATGAAGCCGGCGGTGTTTGAAGCAAGGGCAAATACCCGGAAAGATAGTGCAAAAATTCGAAATAGAAGAATACGAAAAAAGGTAGGGCTTCTCTTGTTAGTATTTTTTTTTTTTTGATATGTTATTTGATTCCCTCGGCATGTTTTAGAGAAACTGTATAAAATTATAAATGCTGTTGAAGTCTAAGTAGTTCTTTATTCATTGTCAATATGTCAAAGGAAAGAAAAAGGAAAAAAGGTTCATACTGCCTTCTTTTGTGTCCTTCAGTCACACTAGTTTGTTATGCTTCAAGAGTGTGATGTATTTCAAGTAAAGCATAGTGTAGATGAACATCACATGGACTATAAATGTATCTTTCAGATAATTTGTTCTTCTTCTGCTGATTTTCACATCAAATGTAAGATTAAAGTGAAACTTTTAACATGGAAGTTCTTATTTCAGCAAGCCTTGATCAAATTTGTTCCGTCTAACTACATTGGATTTCATATTACAAGGATGTTTCCCTTCTTTTCTGGATGGATGTTTTGCCTTCGTCTTTCGCATTTGATAGTCCTATTCCAGTTTATCTTCAAGTTACGAAGGAATCATAGGATAGATATACTACCTTGCACCCTGACCTATCAATCCACATCCTGAAATATATGCGATGTTCATCAGGCTTTGAATGGCTTAAGTTACTAATTATTCTGTTCAACAGAATAAGATACTGCCGGCTGTTATTGTGAAACAACAGTTGTTTTCTGGCACTTCACTGAGAAAATTGATATAATATACCTCTTGTGGTACTCTACTCTGTGCTTTGTGAGAAAATTGATTTTGTCTTATTTTATCAGTTTAATGGCACACCTACGAAACCACGGCTTTCAGTATTCTGTTCGGACAAGCAATTGTACGCAATGCTGGTGGATGACCAGAATAAGAAGTGTTTATACTATGGAAGCACTTTACAGAGATCCATTCGTGAGAATCCACCGTGCACCACCATTGTAAGTATCCTTCTCTCACTTATTCCTCCAAAAGGTTCTTTCATTAAGTGCTTTGTTGACTGACTTTTTCGAAAATTTGATAATCCCAGGAAGCTGCTGAACGGGTTGGCGATGAACTTGTCAAGACTTGCATCGATCTCAATATTAATGAAATATCATCTTATGATCGCAATGGATTTGCCTGCGGAGAAAGGATGCAAGCCTTTGAGATTGCAGTTTCTCGTCATGGGTTCGTGCCATGTTAGGAAAGACTCGAGTTAGTTCTTCATGAGCCTGGTCAACAATGATTGGGAATTCAATGATTATGGTGCATTGTGAAAAGTGAAATTTCATTTTGGAGAGGCTTGTGAAATTGTTGAAATACTATGATGTAAATAAAATGCAGCTTCATCCATTGTAATCTATGAACAGAACAGTAACCTTCATTGATTTACAAAGTATCTGAATTTTTGGAAGAACATGTGAAACTCTTGACACATTATCAAGAACCGTTGATTACGATTTGACTCCTGAATTAAGACTCAAAAGAACCCAATATAACTGAATTGAATTGTTCCCTATTTAAGATTTTTGTACTTAAAATATATATATATATTATTGAAAATTGCATTTATATAGTATTTAGTATGAATAAATTGATGTGTCTTTACACATTTTATAGAAAGTTAATTTGGAGAAGATAATAAATTTTTTAAGGATACTTGTGAAATTTTTTGAAATGTTTTCATAGATTGAATCATTATTGAACGGATATACTGTTAAAATTTCTCACCTAAAACCATATAACCAAACCAGAATCAAATGGCTTTTTACAATTTGGTTTTGGTTTGATTTCAAAAATTCTCTGATTCAATTTGATTCCTAAATTTTTGGAATTGTAGATATTTAGTTTGGTTGGTGATTTATTTTAAAACCAAATCAAACTGGTACGTGAACACCCCTAACTAAAGTTCCTTTGGATTGCCTGGCAACAGCCAAGGTCGACCTGACTATAGTGTCTGGGATGGCAACCGTTTTGGAGGAGAGAAGCAGTTACTGACCGTTTTAAAATTCAAACTTCTAGTTACTCATCCACAAAACATTTATATTTGATCAAATAAACAACATCAAAACTTCCAAACTCACTACCCTCTTTGCCTTTATCCAATTCTTATCTCCTCCTCTAAAAAATGGATCAGATTCAAACCGATGAAATCGGAATCAAAATCTACAGCCCATCTCCCCAACTCAATGATCAATCGACTTACCCATCTCCACAACCACCACCAACCACCACTTCACCACCACCACCACCACCACGCCCTAACCGAAAAAGACAAGCCATATCCAAAGGGGTCCAAAAAACACTCTCCAAAACCTCAATGCTCGCAAACTTCCTCCCAACCGGTACCCTCCTCACCTTCGAAATGGTCCTCCCAACCATCTACGGCACAGGACAATGCTCCCATGTAACCACCCTCATGATAAGCATCCTGCTCTGCCTCTGCACTCTCTCCTGCTTCTTCTTCCACTTCACTGACAGTTTTCGCGGCCCGGACGGGAAAGTTTTCTATGGATTTGTGACTCCAAAAGGGTTGGCTGTGTTTAAGGCCGGGCTTGGATTGGAAGTGCCAAAAGATGAGAGGTACATAGTGGGTTTCAATGATTTTGTTCATGCAGTCATGTCTGTGATGGTTTTTGCTGCAATTGCTTTGTCGGATCATCGAGTTACGGACTGTTTGATTCCAGGAAGGGAAGGGGAAATGGAGGAGGTGATGGAGAGTTTTCCATTAATGGTGGGGATAATTTGCAGTGGGCTGTTTCTTATCTTTCCTAAGACGAGATATGGCATTGGATGCATGGCAGCATAATTCAGTTCTTTTACTTACACAAAATCCAATCACAGAATTAAATGGGTTAAATTTATACATTTAATGAATACTAATTGTGTTTGATTCTGTGATCGGTGTCAAAACTCTGGTCTTATTATTGTTTCATGGTGGGACTAGTGATAAGTGTCTGTAAATTTGTTGGTCTAATGTGTTCTAGGTCTGTGGAACAAGATTAGCAGTAGTTAGTTATTAACGGTTACTTGATTCAATAAGATTATTAATGTTGTATTTGTGTGAAATATATGTAGTTTGTTTTGTTTATGATGGTTAATAAATTGTTAACAATTCTTTTATTCATACAAAAATCAATTACAAAATCAAATACAACTATCTTACATAGTATGACTCACAAAAAGAAAGAAGACTAATCAAGGGATAAGATAATAAATTTTTGACAATTCTACTCCCACAGAAAACGATCATGGAACACAACCTTCTCATCAAATTATATGACAAGATTGTCCAATTTTATGATACCTTTCTATATTCATAATTTAAATAATAAAAAAAAAAAAATCATTTTGGGCTCCTTTTGAGTAGAGGAAGACCGATGCTTATGGTTGAAGAGTTTATCATGTGATTATTTTTTATTTTATTTGTTTTGGTCATTGTGGGGCTCTAGAAACCAATTGGATTTTGACCTATATGTGATTTTCTGGGCTCTAGAAACGACAAAATAATAATAATAATAATAATACGAAAAAATCAACGGTAATATCATCTTAAAGTAATATTAGAAATTTTAAATGTTTTCTCAAATATTTTAGTAAATGTCTCACATAGCTATGAGATCCATATGATGTGAATCCCACACCTATATGGGACATTTAGTAAAATATTTAATAAAACATTTAGACGTTACATTTTTCATCATCTTATCAATCAATAAAAGATAAAAATAAAAACTGGAAATGAAGTTTGGGTAAACACCCATCAACAAATTTTCTTTCCTTTTCTTTCTTTGCTTTCCAACAATCTAAAAACCCCAGCAACAAAGCAGATGAGCATACCATTTCGAAAGAAGAAAAAATGTATCCAATAGAAACATACTGACCGGTGTAATGAAAATGACATGTCGCCCTACTATATGCGATTAATGCGTACATTCTATACAAAGGGACATTTCTCTCTCACTCTACATATGTTACAGATCCTTCATGCACGCGCAAAATCTGCAGCATTATATCATATAACAAATTCTAAAAACTAGCCTACCGATATGCTTTTTTAACTACTTGAAATTCCTATTTATGAAATGGTGAGTACCACTTTTTGTATGATTAATGTCCCATCTCCTCTTGAGACAGTTGAATCTCTGTTACGTGCCAGCAACCATGATTTCTCAGTAAAATTTTTTGCTTCAAAAAATGACTTGTGTAACTCTATGATTATCGTTCGCCACAGCATCTAGCACGTTTCGTTTCTTGAAGTTTCTGCCATAAACACAGCATCTCCCTCGGACCTTGGTAGTGTGCAATGACATAACCGTCTTTACATCCCTCGTTAAAGATCCTCTCGTCCTTCTCGTACCTTACTTCCAAACCTCCCTTCTTCATATTCTCAATCCAGATACCCATTGCCACGTCTTCTAGCTTAAACATCTGTAAGCATATATATATTTTCAGATTACAATATGTATTTTTGTCACGGAGTCCAATATAACAAAAACATCTTCAAAAATAAGACAGGACACACATGGGGAGGGAGAACGAATTATTATTTTCTTTACCTTCAAGTCACCCTTTTTATGTCTCTTATAGACTGCCTTCGCTATGTCACGTGACACAACGTAGCCGGGGCCATGTGCCCAAGGAGGGTACTTCTCACCAGCCCATTCCTTAAGCAACACAAACAAGAAGAGAGTGAACCATAATAAGCAATTAGCAAAAGCCGGTGTCATTTTATTTATAAATCCTCAACCATGAATACAGAAGAAAAAAATAAATAAATAAATAAAATAAAATTAACCCTAAATTCCCAAGTTAATTGCACTTCAGGAGGGAATTTTCAAAAATAAGCTCAAACTTGATGGCTAATTTTGTATTGTCTCATGGTACAGGTCAGCCAAACACAAAAATTAAAGTATAAATACAATAATTCTCAAATGAATGGGTCACACATACTAGACTAAAGCAAAAAACTATAAATCATTCACAAAATTCCTGTGAAATTCCAAGTATCTTCTTCTGACATTGCATTCATGTAATGATGATTTTTCGTGATCTCTTTTCCTTATTTCAATATTATAGGTTGCAACAATTTTCCTAACCCCATATTTGTTACCGTGGTTCTGGCCAAAATAACAGTCAATAAAACTACATTCATAGAGTTTATCCTCTACTTTGAAGTTTGACCTTTCCAAGCAAACAGAATTGAGAATGTTGAAGTGCAAAATTGAGAAAATAGTTACCTCATTACTAATATACCACTTGCTTTCAGGATTCCGATGAGGTTTGGAATCCGAGTTGATGAGACCATAAAGCAACCCATGAGTCACATTTATCCTGTTTAAAGAAGCGAGCACTTCATCCACGCGAACAAATGCATCGTCATCTGTTTTCATGACAAACTTTGCGGAGACGACCTCAGTCTGTCCAAGAGATGAGGTCAATGACATTGAGGCAAACGGAGAATTCTCCTTGTTAAGGAAAAACAGTACCTTACCCCAAAGCTGCAGATAGCTACAGTCTTCCAGGTGATAAGGCTGTAGTAGTCAACAAACGGCATCAGCTGTATGTCTCGATATGTCTGTGCTTCATTCCAGAGTTCCTCATTCACCATCTTGTTTTTATGCTGCAATACAAACAGACAAATACTTCAGCGACAGGCTTGCATCAAAACAGAAACAATACTCAAACTCAACGCAAAGGAACCTGCATAGGAAATGAGGTCCTAAGTTCAAGAAATCCCCCATGGGGCCATCCCCAAGGATTTATTTTAGTAATTGTCTGATGCATGTGGAACTTTTCACAAAACCTCACATATTTCAGTTATGAGCACCATAAGCACCCTATTTTATTTGCATCCTAGTTGGAAGCAAAAATTCAAGACCACAGAGGACCAACCAAAGTGGGGGTCCGGTCCCTCGTAACCAGATTGCTTTAAATTGTGGGATTTCACCCAGTTAGGATCATTTTTTTTATTGTAAATTCTTTGAAAGAATGTCATATAGTACATAAATTTTTTTCCCTTTTGGGCAATGACATCCTAGTGCTCTTGATCTAAATATACTTTTTAGTAACCAATATAACAATCTGAATAACCATTGCTGTACTCAAAATTGGGGGGGGGCGGGGACTGCAATGCTCACCAAACCAACAAAAAAGCGCACAGCAACTGCCCCAGACCGCACTGCAGGAAACTGCATCCATGTCCTTCGAACAGCCATCCTACGTTTAAAATTGTTTGCTGTAGAGAAAACACCTATGAAGAGATCCAATGACCTTCGAGAATGAAGAGGTGGTGATATGAGTGCTTCCAAGTCAATTATGTGCTCTAAATCCTCTGATGTTGGTAAACCACTGGCCACGACAGACACTAACTTTATGTCTCCCAAAATCCTTACTTCACTAACCAGCCATGGCTCCAAAGTCTGAATAGATAAATCCAGGCAGGAAAGCAATTAATTACCCCCCAAAATTTTTATTTTGATGCTTTTTAGGAAAAATTCAACAAGCAACTCAACTAAGAAAAGAGAGAAATTACTTCACGAAAAGCAAAGGATGTTATGTGTTTTCCATCAACTGTCATCTGGATTCCTTCTGTTCCCACTCTAAACGTTGCAACAGAAAGATGACCTTGCTTAAAAGGGAAATATGTTCTTGTCTTAGATCCTTCTGGGACAATTGAAAACTTTCTTGAACCATTGAAGCGCCTACTAGCTGCCAAATCATCTTTACCTACAATCTTGTTGCACTGATCCAACTCATCCACTGACGAATACAACTAAACAGAGTTATCAAAATGGAACACAGTACATGATACACTGTTAAAGGGACACAAAGATGTAAAATGACAAGCAATTGTAAAGTCAGTATCAATTTATACAGAACCCTTCTGTTCTATATGACTATGACCTACACAAAAACTAATAAGAGAAACATATATGATAATTCAACTAGAAAATGTCTTTTACATTTACATGCAAATGACTAATGATGCGTACCAATGCATTCAAAATGCTTTGTAGCTGATACAAAACTAGCTTTGTTATGAAAAACCGAAAAAAACAAAAAAAATGCAATGCAATTTCAAATACCACTAACAATATCATATGTACAAGAGAATGTCAGCCATCATGTTTCAAACTACTGAGTTCAATCTGAATGGGCACACTCTATGCCCGTTTGGCAACTTGGCTTTTAGTGGCTTTTTGGTTTTTTTTATGAGGTGAAAAAAGTTAGTGTGTTTGGAATGGTTTTTTAGTTGAATAGATAGTTGTGAGGGAAAAAGTGATTACTTGATGTGTATGAGATGACATTTTGGCTTTTTCAGATTTTTAGCCAAAAAATTGGCTGCCAAACGGACCGCAATACCCAAGTTTTTCATACAAGTAACACACATATGGCAAAAACAACAACATTGGATGAAAGAGAATGAATCGTGACCTTAATTGGAAGTATATCACAAGCATGAATACAGCAACTGCATCTCCAGTTAAGAAGTAATCACGATAGATACATCCTCACCCAATAAATGGAAAATGTGATGGATAAATTTTCTAGGTAACTTTACCTTTCTTAACCTTCCCAGGGTCAGGTGATGGACAACGCTCCTCTTCACCCCAATCATGAGCAACAGTCCATGTATTTTGTACAATTACAGGGTCCTCAGTTATCTTATCACCATGAAGCCTAACATTGTAATGCAAAATAATGGGCGGATCAGGCTCTCCTGGAAGTGGTTCCCCAGTTAGGTCAATTCGAAAATTACCAAGAAGACCATTTGGAATGCCAATAATAGTAATGGAAGAACCCTGAGTCAGTCCGCAAGGAACCTGCAACTTAAAACCACCATCATCAAGCCCTGTGGCATTCATTTTACTTAGAAAATGAGGACATTGTTTGTCTTTTCCTCTCCGATGGGAACTTTCATTTCCATAGGCAAGTCTTTCCTCATCAACTGATGCCATAAGGCTATTCCATGCAAGTCCAGCTTCCTTAATTGCCTCTACTGCATTAGGTAAAACCTGAGCATTGCCTATTAAGTGTTTCAGATGGTTCCACGTTTGCATAGTCTGCTGCTCTTCAATGGAGATGTTCCTCGGTTGAAAGAGACTGGAGATTATGGTATTGGCAGAAACCACTTTAGAACCAGTCTCTGGATTCTGAACTACAGGTGGAGCTCCAGAATTAATCCACTCAAGAGGATTTGTTGTATTGTAGAAGGGATTTGACAGATAATTTTCACCAACAGGATTTTTCATGACTCCGTACATTAGAATGAGCAACATAAACAAGGATGCAATTAAAATGCCTACATACCACTTCTTCATTTTTGCCCAAAACCAATATGTATTGATGGTTTTAGGACTGAACTCCATAGTAATTGAACTTGTGAAGAACCAATAGATCACCAACCATCATCCTGAGACGATTCCACGGAGTCAGCGCACTGGTGAGGAATGATGAACAACATATAGTTGAACTTCCTCAGCACGAAACAAACAAGATCCTAAATCGTGAAACATTAATTCAGATCTTCCAATACTGAGCCTGCTGTCTGTAAGGGTTAACTACTATGTTTTCTGGCATGGCTTTACAGATAGATTATCCAAAAGTTCTGCATCAAATGTGAATACTAAATGAAAAATTATTCACAATGCATCTGAGATGAGGACCATATGACTGAGCCCTCAGATCCAAACCAACCACCCTTCAAACTTCTCTGTAAAGTTCCAATCCTGTACCAAAAGGTAAGAGAGGAAAAAAATAAGTAATTTTCTACATAAGCATGTGTACAAAAAAATGTCACATATCAAAAGACAAAATCACCTAAAGAAAAACACTTCAAGAAAAACACTTCAGATTTCATTTCACTATAAGGAAGCAGACCATAAACAAAAATAGAGTTGGACGCAAGCAAGTAGTCCCTGATAGAATCATTTCAGAGAAGTTGAAAAAAAATATTTATGTTTGTGTATCGTACAAGTCAATCACAGTATAATTATGCCTCAACCTCATGTTTTCCCAGGACAGAGGCAATGACATGCATATCATCCTATTATCTTTTGGCTAAAACGGCTGGCTACTAGGCTAGAGGTTAAACCACTCAATGCATTTGCTGCTGTTCTATCACATGTTTCCTTCCTCTCCTTTTTTTTTTCTTCTTCTTTTAACTAAACTTTATGATCTTAAGTACATCAATAAATGGTCATGACTCACGAACTTTATCATTAATCTATAGAATCAATGAATTCCTCAGATAATGCTGGAAATAAACTGCAAATCTGTCCTTTAATGGTAAATGATTAGAAAATTAAAACAATTAGTATGCACATGTTTGGATGTTTGAAAAATTTGAATCCCTTCATTTTTTAAGAAAATTCCTATTTATTTCTTTGTAATTGAAGTTCTTTGCAAATATAACCAGCATTTAAGAAGAAGAGGGGGGGGGGGGGGGGGGGGGGGGGGGGGGGGAAGGGGATTTAAGCAAATAACTAACTAATTATCAGTTCTCTTGATTCTTGATTATTATTTTCCTTAACAGCTCTATTCATGAAGAAGGACCTAGACATTTAATTGCCATGCGATTGTGAATGACAATAGAAGCATTTAGTTCCACAGGACATCCAAACACACTCTACATGCATCTATAAAAATGGGTGAAGGGAGTGGCTGCTTCCCTCATGGGGCAGTAGGCATTGCTATCCCATTAAACAGCATAGTATTGAGATCATTTCAATGCTCTTTTTTTCTTTTTCTTTTTTGGTTGTTGTCAGGGGATAGGGATTGATTGCATTTTGGTAACATATATGAAGTGAGATAAAATGTGGGCTCGGTGTCGGGCTCAGGCTTGGATAAATCTCTCTACACCTTAGGCTGACTTGGACAGATACTCAATCCGAGCACCTTTTATCTACATTTCATCTCACGCCGTATGGTACCCAAATATGTTACCAAAACATGATTAGTCCCTATTCTTGAAAGAAACCAAAAATAAAAAATAAAAATTAAAAGAATTGAAATGATCCGAAATTCCCAATACTGAGCAATTTAAGCGCGGCAACCCTATTCCAATAAAAACGGCAGCTCAAAAGGCCAGTAGCTAGCTGGACACAAAATAATAAACTCCATAAACACGTTCACGCCCCCAAGTTTTGAACAGAAAAATCAATTTTCATGATTTCATGGTAAGCACATACTTGATATTTTGGTTAGGCTTATTTTAATTGTAATATACGCATAATAAAACTGAACAAGAAGACCTAAAAATATGGAAGAACAATCATTGATTACAAAATACAAGTTGGATCACTCAAAATCAGGTGACCCTCCTATGAAACTTGGACGACGCACTCCAATTTCAGATCTCAAAATTCGCTTTCACTACAAATAAAAAAATTTAAAAATAAAAATAAAAAGCAGAAGTACTGTACAGCAAATGTTAAACAAATAGAGCTCCAAAAACAAACAAACAAACAAAAAAATAAAAAATTTGAAAAGAGCTGTAAACAAGGTAATATCACTTTACCGGTACTTCCAAAGCCCAATTTTCTCACTCGATTTGGTCTATAATTTGCACTTCCACAACTCCATCGTAGCAGTTTTTCTACAGATTCAAAGCCTAATTTCAAGCTAAAATTATCAGAGCCGCCATTACAGTATCTTGAGTACGGCAATAGTATCTATACCAGATCTGAACGCATTAAGCTGAAATTTTAACAACTAAACACAAAAATTCGCAGCTTCGATTTCAGTAAACAAACCACAAACAAGTGCAAAGAGCAAGAGACCTTTCAAGGACGCAAAAACAACCGATTTCAAGCGAGTAAAGCCGCGAAGTGAAGAACAGAACTAACCTTCTCTTGCTGGAGACCGTTCGTCGGAATTTGCCGGGGCCAGAAAGTGAGAGAAAATGAGAGAGAAACCGTGGGAAAATGAAGGAAAGTGATATGATCTCGGTCGTTTGAACTTCAAGTCTACGCTTAAGCGGTTGGAAACAATAGATCCTGCTTTGTTGTTAACTTATTAAATTAATTTAATTTAATAAAATATTTTTATTTTTTAATATATATATATTTTTTAAAATTTTATTTATTACGTTTAGTTGACTGGATTTTTATTTGTTTTCTTATTATCAGAACATTATAATAAAAAATAAATTAATTTAAAATAATAAAAACAGAAATGTTTTTTTTTTGTTGATTTCAAAAAAATTTAATCGTTTGTCGGACAAAACTCCGTCCTAGATGCTAGAAACCGTGTGCCTGTCGCTGCGCCATCTGTCACAGCTGCATCTACCATCCATGAGTTCCACACAAATCAACGCCGTAAATTTGACTATTAATCACTTTGATTGGTTTTCAGAAAATAATTTTTTTTTAAATTTTTTTTTTTATTTTTTATATTTTTAATGTTTTTAATAAATTTTCTTAATATTTTAAGTAATTTTTTAAATTTTTAAACACACTTAGCATAAATATACTTAAAAAATATAATATTTATAAAAAAAATCTTTAAAAATACACTAAATATCAAAAAATATAAAAATATATAAAAAATTCAATACATTTTTCATATTTTTGTGTATTTATTAATTTTTAAAAATATTTTTTTCACAAATATTTTACTATTTAGATACATTTAAGTAAAGTGCATCTAAAAATGTAAAAAACTTGCTTAAAATTTAAAAAATATTTACTAAAAACAAAAAAATATACGAAAAACAAAAAATTCAATTTTCAAAAAACTCAATTTAAAAAACTGAAACCAAAGACACTGAATATTATTGTTTTCTATCAAAGTGAGTTGTTGTCTTAGATAGGGGTGCAAACGAGCCGAGCCGAGCCGAGCTTTGCTGGGCTCGAGCTCGGCTCGTTAAGCTATCGAGCTCGTTTATTGAGCTCGAGCTCGGCTCGATAAAGGACTGGGCTCGAGCTCGGCTCGGCTTGTTAATTTTTGTCGAACTCAAACTCGGCTCAATAAATTTTTTTTTATATTATTTAAATATAAATTTTTAAATAAAAAATATTATTTATATTATTTAATATATAAAAAATGCATTTATATTATTATTTATATATATATTTATATATTTTTAATATATAAATAATGTATTTATATATATTTATATATTATTTAATATATAAATAATATATTTATTATATAATTTAATTATAGATAAACGAGCCGAGCCTACCGAGCCGAACACAGTTGAGCTCGAGCTCGGCTCGTTAACGAAACGAGCCCAATAATCGAGCTCGAGCTCGGCTCGTTTAGTAAACGAGCCGAGCCGAGCCGAGCCCTTACCGAGCCGAGCCTGTTCACGAACAGCTCGGTTCATTTGCAGCCCTAGTCTTAGATCATCTCCAACTCTTTATTAAATTTAAATTTGATAAATAAAAAAAAAATGATTTATTTTTCAATTCTAACAATTTCATCAAATCGGTATCAAATTCAAAATTTTACTTTTCTTTTATTAAACTGAGGATCAATGTATCTTTCATCAAATCATTGTTCATTACCTTTGGATTTTCACCATTGGATGTTCCCCTGAATGCCCTCTCGGATGACCATCTCAAGGTAAAAGTTTGTGAAAAAATTACATTGACCGGTCTACCGCCCAGTCGTCCTCCCGATTGTCTGCCCGATTGACCCCCGGATGACCACCTCAAGAAGAAAAATTATAAAAAATTTGCACTGGCCGGACGTTTGCTTGGTTGACCGGTGGTTTGACAAAGGTGCAAAACCCTCAGTTGGAGCATTTGATATCCAAAAAGAGTTTTTTCTCAAATTTTCACTCAAATTTAATAAAAAAATTTGTTGGAAATGCGCTTAAGTCTATTTTAAGAAATAAGTTAGAAGTTGATTTTTTTGTTTTTTGTTTTTTATTTTTTATTTTTTTAAAAAATATATTAAAAAAAATATGACCTAAAATGGTTTAAAAATTAAATATATATAAATAATAAAATAAAATAAAATAAGCTTTTAACTTTGTTGTCAAAATAGGCCTTAATCGTTTGGTGGTTTTTTTTTTATATGATTTATAAGCTTATTTGTTCATTAAGAAAAAAATGTATATAAAAATAGAGGTGATATAACCGAAATAAATGAATAAACAACTTATTTATGGTGTTACCAAACGAGCCTAACCAACAAATATACGTAAATATAATAAGACACAAACTTGTTAGTAAATTTCATTTTTAGAAATACATAAATCGACCACAGAATTAAATATTTATTATATAAATAAATATAAAAAACAACTAGGATTGAGTATCTCACAAGTTCAGATATATGGTCCAAACTGTTAATGTTTATCGTGTATGGAAAAAATTAAGGCTACTCAATAATTCTAAATTTTTTATTTTATTATTTTTGTTGTTGAAAAAAAAAAAAAAACCAATAAGTATATTTTTTCAAGAGAAATTTTTTTTAAAGTCTTTCGTATTAAGATTTTATAACGTAAAGGACATAAAATATTTTTATAGTAGTTGCGATCTCTTAAATTTTTACAGAGAAATTTCAATCCAGAGAAATTTTTAGAGAATTTTCAAAGCAGAGAAATTTCGAAACACAAAGACCTTTGTCTGAAATTTCTCTGGTTTACTCACAAATTTCTTTTTGTTTTAACCAATTTTGTCTAATTTGCTCACAATTTTCTCTATGTTTTGAACAAATTAGAGAAAATTGAGTTACTCACAAACCAATTTTTCTATAATTTTTATAAGAAAACGCCATGCTAGGTTCATCAAAGAACTTAAAATACAAAATCTAATTATAGTTTAAAAAATAGAAAACACTACACATCTTAAAAGATTAAAAATAAAATTCAAAGTTAGGAATCTAGTGAAAACCAAATAAGCAACACAAGTTAGGAATTTTTCCAATGTGGGCAGGAAAAATTTAAATGCCAAAGAAAATTTGAGAGAAAATCAAAGAGACAACTAGTTATAGAAAATCAAGCAAGGCACAGAAAAAAAAGATGGTCCAATGTGTTCAAAGAAAATTAATTTAAAGAGAATATTTTAGTGCTAGAGAAAATTCATCTCAAAAGAAAAATTACACACAATGAGACAATTAATTGGTGGAATCAAACAAGTAACCTAAATTAGTGAGAGTTTAATGTTTTCAAGGAAAATTCAAATGCCAGAGAAAATTCAACTCAAGGAACAATTAACCAGTGAAAATTAAACAAGCAACACAAATTAGGAGTTTTATGTGGTTAGGGAAAATTAAAATGCTAGAGAAAATTAGAGAGAAAACCAAAGAAACAATTAGTCATAGAAAAATCGAGCAAGACATATAATGTAAAATGAATCCAATGTATTTAGAGAAAATTATGAATCTAGAGAAAATTCGTCTCAAGAGGAAATTATACACAAGGACACAACTAACCAGTAAAAATCAAACAAGCAACATAATTTGATGGGTCAGGGAAAATTCAAATGTCAAAGAAAATCAATCAAAATTTTGGCCCAAACTCAGAGAAATTTCGACCTAATACAGAGAAATTTTAGCCCAACTCAGAGAAATTCAAAGAAATTTTGACTCAAATAAATTTCTTTGATTTTCTCTGTGTTTTGGAAATTTCTCTGTGTATTATATAGAGAAGAAAGAGAAGAAAAAAACTATAATAGATTCTTGTCAACCCTTTAATTCTTCCCTTTATAAGGGAAGTAATTCAACAAGTGATGCAAATATGTGTCTGACAAATATATATATCGTCTATATAGAAAACGGAGATATGGTCACCAATATATTTTTCATTCAACTCTATATTCATTTTTAAGTACACTAGAGTTAAGAAAGAATATACACACAAATAGCTATGACAGCTTGAGGATGTCGAATTGTAAAAGAAGAGACAGATAGGAAAGATATCATTCACTGTCATATCTAGTTTCTTACGTTTCTAAGTACAAATTGTATGTTGGACTAATCTTTTAGCCAATTCTTCTCGAAACATCAACACAAACATCAATCATTCTTATTTATGTATGGGCTTGGCTTCTGTCCAGTCCTTAATCGGACTAAACTGTGCTGTTAGGCCCGTTGAGGCCCACCACAGGTCCCGTTTTCATAATCTAAACCGTTCAATGTGTAGAACTCTTCGAGTACTATAAACCTGTAAAAAATCACGTTAATCGGATATCAGTAGCTATGTGATCAAATCAGTTTTGTATAAAAAAAAAAATGGACGGTGAATAAATTAACGGTTGACAAAAATCTGATTTGATCACATAGCTACCGATATCCGATTAACGTGATTTTTTACAGGCTTATAGTACTCGACGAGTTCTACACATTCAACGGTTCAGATTATCAAAACGGGATCTGTGGTGGGCCCCCATGGGCCCAACAGCACGGTCCAGTCCGATTAAGGACTGGACAGAAGCCAACGCCTTTATGTATATATATATACAGATAGAGAGAGAGTGTGCGTGTGAGTGTAAGCCCTAATCAAAGATTTGCAATGTGAATCAAAATTCATAGATATATATATATATATATATAGAGAGAGAGAGAGAGAGAGAGAGAGAGAGAGAGAGAATACAGAAAGAAAAGAGAGAGGAATAGAGATTTGATATATATATATATATATAGAGAGAGAGAGAGAGAGATGATGATGTGATATATGGGTATGGGTAAGAAACCTTAGGGTACAAAAAAAAAAATATTGTGAACCTCTCACATTATTAAAAGTTTGAGAGGAATGTTAAACCAAATTTTTTTTTCAAATAGACCATTTATTTTTGGAGATAAAGACTATAAAATTAAAAAGTTATAATTGTTGAATCGATCTAATTTTTTTTCATGTATGATATACACAAAAAACCCTACAAAATGGAATCACGTTAGCCTCTCAAGTTATTTCAAATTCAAATTTAAACTTTCAATAAGTCAAACTCAATTTGTTAAATATGAGCCTTGCTAACAAATTATTTTTGTGCATTTAACAGAAATCAACTCCATCATTTAATATTATATGTAATTGATATATTAATTAATACATTAAAATAGGATTTTTATCAACAAATACTCATTAACACAAAATAGTTATATATTTCCTTGTAAAATAATTATATAATTTTGTTGAAACATGCCCCTATCAAGAAGTTATCACCTAGTTATGTGCCAACTCATAATACTAACAAAATTTTGTTGGCAAAATTAGAGATAAACTAATCACATGATCACCATCATTGAACGACACACAATCAACACAATCATGTTGAAATTTTTCACTCAACTAATAATTTTTTTGAGTTGGATTTTACTTTTATTTTTTTAAATTCGAATATATATTTAAGAGGATTTAAGGAATTCATAAAGTTTTTATCACATATCTCTTCTTGATAATTTACACTATTTATTTTGTAAATTTTTCATACACATATCATCAATAAAAAAATTTAAATCGATTTGATAATCTTTAATATTTGTTTATCATTATTATAAAAATTATTTCATTTTTATCATAAAATGGTTAGAATATAGATCGGGCGGACATAGGGCAGGCCAAAGCCGGTGGAGATGAAAAATGGACGACTTGATTTTATATTATGGGGCAAGTATAACAGGTAATTACGAAAACGCCCCTATCTTGATGTGATTGTAGTAGTATGTAAAGGGACAAAATGGTCTTTTAATTGCCAAAAGTAAAGAGACAACAATGGACCGTTGATTGTGGGTTTGGTAGTTCAAAAAAAAAAAAAAAAAAAAAAAATATTGTGAGTTTGGAAAGGAATAGAGAAGATTGGTCTCATAAAAGCATAGAAGGAATAATTAGTTACGGCATTAATTTTTAGATGATCCAATCACGAAACGCCACGCATTAGTCCTTAAAAGAGGGCAAGACCAATTCAACCTTGATACAGCTTTTAATGTAACAATAAAGTCAACATTGTAAACTTAAGTTCAAAAATGATAGGTGTGACGTTAAGAAATTTAAATAAATTACAGTTTTTACATAAAATTATATGTAATAAAGAAAGTAAAAAAAAATATATTTAAGTGATCTTATATGCTTTAAGACACACATTAATTAGATCTTTTTTTTGTTATTTGCATTTATTGTAACAATAATAATAATAATAATAATAATAATAATAGTAATAATAATAATGAGATATAAGTTAATTTTCTTTTTGAAAAAAAAAAGATTCCTTTACTTTCTTTTGCTTAGTTTCTTTAATTAGTAAAAGAAATGGTCAATACCTAATTCGAAAAAAATTATAAGATCAAAGAGAGACCAACGTAAGTAGCTGTTCATGTGATGTAACAAAACTCCTAAACTATTAAACATAGTTGACGAATTTATGTTATATATTTTTTATTCTGGATCTTTGTGTGAAAAGGAACCAAGTACTAAAAATGTACTTAACTTTCAAATTTAGCATGATTTCCTCTTCAATAATTACATCATATTTTGTTGTAAATTTGTCTCTGTGAAAATTAATCGGATATTGAAAGATTTTATATGATAAAAAAATTAATTTAGATTAGATAATATGTTTTTAAATAAAATTTTAAATATATTTTTTGACACCTTAAATTTACTGCTTAGAATATATATGAGAACATATTATTGGTGTTTAGGGGTGTAAAACCTAAATATTTATGTTTCATTTGACATTGGGTAATACAGTCAATTTTTTTGTATTGGGATTATTTTAGCTTGGGTTTTTTAGTCTCGTTTAGTTTGGATTTTTTTATTTTTTTGACTTTTGTAAAAAAAAAAGTGTAATGATTATGAATTAAATGTGATATTTTATTTTATTAACTTTTTTAACATATTTTATCATTTTATACTTTTTTTTTTAACCAAAAATAATAGCCAAACCAGGACTACGTATATTTATATGAAGGATCACTTGTTAAAGTCAAGATGGTGTGGCTGTAGAGTCTTCCTTAGCTCCGCTCATCTATTGGCATTAATAAACTGTGGGATCTCTCTCTATCACCCAAGACCTAAACAGTGGCTCAAGTCTTCCTTAGCTCCGCTCATCTATTGGCATTAATAAACTGTGGGATCTCTCTCTATCACCCAAGACCTAAACAGTGGCTCACAGCTAACTTCATCAACCAGTCGGCAAATAACTTTGACCAATGGTTTGAACCATAATACATATTGAAAAAATGTTTGAGATTTAAATTATTATTTTTAATTATAATTTAACTCACAATAATATGCTATAATAGATGTTCATTTTTTTATTTTTTACATAACTAATTGTACGGGGAGCAAATATTTCGGCAAGCCCGCACTCCTTTCTCCCAAGCTCCTGTCTGTCCGATCGACCTGCGAGCACAACGACAGTGAGCTACCCGGCGGTGTGTGACCGGAAAACCCCTCCGACGATCAAGTTAGAACACACACACAGGGATAGAGAGAGAGAGAGAGGACTGAGTTATGTTTAGTGTATATCTCACCAAAATGTCATCTATCTCAGCAGGGGGGGCGCAGACTCGCTTATATACCTTTTGCGCCCCAAATCTACTCCCATTAGTCTCTCGACACGTGGTGCTGCCATCCCATCTGTCAGCACAAATCCAGCAATCACCACCTAACCAAACTGTTAGGATACCTCGGCGGAGCTCGGCAGACCGGCGGAACCTCATCGGTTTCTCCTGACTGAGCTGCGTGGCATACCTTAATGAACCATTCGCCGAGCTCCTGTACAACCGAACTCAGCTGCATTCCGGTAAGCCGAGCTCGAGGTAGGTCGAGCCGGTTAGCCATCGGTCTTCCTACCGAGCTAACGCATGAACCGTGGAACCCATGGAGACAGGCAGACATCTCGGCTGAACTCCCAGTAGATCGGCTTCCGCACCAACAAGCCAAGTAGCCCGGTCCCACATGCCATGTGCCTTAACTAAGCAAAACCCTTCTGGACAGGCCCAAGCTACCACGGCCCAATTGTGTTCGGCCCACAATTTGCCCGGCCATTACCACGGCCCAATTCAGCTCATAAATCTCCCTCTCAATTGCCCCTTAATTCCGTCCGCGCAAGCGTGACTGGGATTACATGATCTGACCGGGGTAGACTCTTCCTCGGTCCTCAGTTTGCAAGACATCAACCACGCTATTCCTCTTGCTCAGTTTCTTGGCTTGCTTGGCTGAAGCCTCAACTTGCCTTTCTAGCGAGTAAAATCAACTCGGCGAGGAACTCCAAAGAAGGCGAGTAAGGTCCGCTCCGCGACTTCTTTCTTGGCGAGCAAAATCAGCTCGGCAAGGAATTCCAAAGAAGGCGAGCAAGGTCCGCTCCGCGACTTCCTTTTTGACGAGCAACATCAGCTCGGCAAGGAACACCAAGGTCGGCGAGCAAGGTCCGCTCCGCGACTTCCTTCTTAATGAGCAACATCAGCTCGGCAAGGAATTCCAAAGAAGGCGAGCAAGGTCCGCTCCGCGACTTCTTTCTTGGCGAGCAACATCAGCTCGGCAAGGAACATTAAGGTCGGCGAGCAAGGTCTGCTCCGCGACTTGCTTCTTGGCGAGCAACATCAGCTCGGCAGGGAACACCAAGGTCGACGAGCAAGGTCCGCTCCGCGAGTTGCTTCTTGGCGGGCAACATCAGCTCGGCAAGGAACTCCAAAGAAGGCGAGCAAGGTCCGCTCCGCGACTTCTTTCTTGGCGAGCAACATCAGCTCGGCAAGGAACACCAAGGTCGGCGAGCAAGGTCCGCTCCGCGACTTGCTTCTTGGCGAACAACATCAGCTCGGCAAGGAATTCCAGAGAAGGCGAGCAAGGTCCACTCCGCCACTTCCTTCTTGGCGAGCAACATCAGCTCGGCAAGGAACTCCAAAGAAGGCGAGCAAGGTCTGCTCCGCGACTTCTTTCTTGGTGAGCAACATCAGCTCGGCAAGGAACACCAAGGTTGGCGAGCAAGGTCCGCTCCGTGACTTGCTTCTTGGCGAGCAACATCAGCTCGGCAAGGAATTCCAAAGAAGGCGAGCAAGGTCCGCTCCGCCACTTCCTTCTTGGCGAGCAACATCAGCTCGGCAGGGAACACCAAGGTTGGCGAGCAAGGTCCGCTCCGCGACTTACTTCTTGGCGAGCAACATCAGCTCGGCAAGGAACACCAAGGTCGGCGAGGAACACCAAGGTCGGCGAGCAAGGTCCGCTCCGTGACTTGCTTCTTGGTGAGCAAGATCAGCTCGGTCAAGGAACTCCATGGTAGGCGAGCAAGGTCAGTTCGGCGACTTACTTCTTGGCGAGCAAGATCAGCTCGGCAAGGAACTCTGATCTTCCCATCAAAATGATTGTCAATTGCCCATTTTCCTCGGCCTTCTGACTGACGTCTTCCAAAACCAAACTCCCTAGATCTCTTACCCGGTTGTTCGCACCGCCATCCTCTGAGCTTCCTGCCGGGATAAAGCATCTCGGCTAGAGCCTTGAGTCGAGCAAAACATCAACTCCTTTTGCCGAAGTAAACCATCTCGGCTAAAACTTTAGAGTTGAGCAAATCATTAACTCATTTGGCCGGAGTAAATCATCTCGCCTGAAGTTTCAGAGTTGAGCAAATCATCAACTCATTTGGCCGGAGTACATCATCTCGGCTGAAACTTCAGAGTTGAGCAAATCATCAACTCATTTGGCCGGAGTAAATCATCTCAGCTGAAACTTCAGAGTTGAGCAAATCATTAACTCATTTGGCCGGAGTAAATCATCTCGGCTGAAATTTCAGAGTTGAGCAAATCATCACTCATTTAGCCGGAGTACATCATCTCGGCTGAAACTTCAGAGTTGAGCAAATCATTAACTCATTTGGCCGGAGTAAATCATCTTAGCTGAAATTTCAGAGTTGAGCAAATCATCAACTCATTTGGCCGGAGTAAACCATCTCGGCTGAAACAGAAAAGTTCTTCAGCAAAAGTAATTCACTTTCGCCAGACCGTTTATCTTGTAAGGCCCTTTTGTCTGTTGCCACCGGGATTGTCTTCGCGGTGGACGCCGCTACATCATCCTCTACTCAGATGTGCTCATTGATGCGCTGCATTAGTTGCCCCCCGGATGTCGGCTGGTTCATTGTAAGCGAGTCCCGCAGTCTATGTCCGACCGGGAGACCACGCGTGTATTGTGTGATTGCAAGGTTGACCGGGCAATCCAAGATCCCGTTAAAGGTCTCCCAATATCTGGCGTTGTATGCCTTCAATGTGTCGCTCGGTTCCATCTTGACACTCAGTAGGTGGTCAACTTCCTTTGGTGTTTTTGTGTTGGTTTTGAAGCGCGTCACAAAGGCTTCGGCCAACTGATGCCACCTCTCGATACTCCCCTCCGGCAACCTTTCAAACCATTTCAAGCCCAGTTCGCCTAAACTTGATGGGAAGATAAGGCACATAAGTGCGTCATTCCGCCTATGTCCGGCCATAACCTGTCGGAAGTGGCTTACATGCATGTAGGGATCGGTCTTTCTGTCGTAAAGTGTGAATTTAGGCTGGTGGAAACCTGCCGGAAGCGGTGTTGTTTCTATCTCTAGGGAGAATGTGGTGGCACTCAGCCTCGCCAAGTCTGAGTCTACAAGGAACGACGCTGCTTGGCGGGGTGGAGGCATTCTAACCTCCTCGCTGGCGTGAACTCCGTAGGATAGCCGCTGGAACGCCGGCACCCTCTGAGCCTTCCGCCGGAGAGCCCACTCCTTTAAGACTGCCCGCAAATCCTCTGAACGAGCGAAATAAGAGTACCTCGACGTCGTCTCCGGACGTGAGGGCTGGTAAGTGCTATCTTGCGCGCTGGACTTCTTTGCACGCACATCGGAATCACCAACCTTATAACTTCTGGTAATAGAGATGGACGGAGTGTGCCGCTGACTCTAACTGCCTGAGCGGCGGGGTTAGGTGCGCTCACTGTGGTCTCTCGTGCCAGCTACACCCTTCCCTTTGACATGCCGTTTCAGCTTCTCCATCTTCGCTGCCATTCGCCGGATGACGGCATCTTGGTCCCTTAGCTTGTGTTCCAGACGTCTGGCGTGTGATTCTCTCTGTTGCCGATGACCATCTGGGCTCCGTGAATGACCATAGCTCCTCCCGCGCTTATCCCGCGCGTCTCCCGACTGCCTTCTTGGGAATGTCTCCAAGTCCGCCATTGGAGGGATGGTGGGATGTCCTTCTCTCCGTCTGCCTGACTCCGGGGTAACTCCGTCGATTGCGGACAATGGAATCTCGTCGTTGTTCGCCATGAACGGCGATCAGATGAGCTTGGAAGACAAGGTTTTGTCTGCAAAGATTCCCACAGACGGCACCAATTGTATGAGGAGCAAATATTTCGGCAAGCCCACACTCTTTTCTCCCAAGCTCCTGTCTGTTCGATCGACCTGCGAGCACAATGGCGGTAAGCTACCCGGCGGTGTGTGGCCGGAAAATCCCTCCGACGATCAAGTTAGAACACACACACAGGGATAGAGAGAGAGAGATGACTGAGTTATGTTTAGTGTATATCTCACCAAAATGTCATTTATCTCAGCAGGGGGGCGCAAACTTGCTTATATACCTTCTGCGCCCCAAATCTACTCCCATTAGTCTCTCGACACGTGGTGCTGCTATCCCATCTGTCAGCACAAATCCAGCAATCACCACCTAACCAAACTGTTAGGATACCTCGGCGGAGCTCGGCAGACCGGCGGAACCTCCTCGGTTTCTCCTGATCGCGCTGCGCGGCATACCTTAATGAACCATTCGCCGAGCTCCTGTACAACCGAACTCGGCTGCATTCCGGCAAGCCGAGCTCGAAGTAGGTCGAGCCAGTTAGCCGTCGGTCTTCCTACCAAGCTAACGCATGAACCGTGGAACCCATGAAGACAGGCAGACATCTCGGCCGAACTCCCAGTAGACCGGCTTCCGCACCAACAAGCCAAGTAGCTCGGTCCCACATGCCCTGTGCATTAACTAAGCAAAACCCTTCTGGACAGGCCCAAGCTACCACGGCCCAATTGTGTTCGGCCCACAATTTGCCCGGCCATTACCACGGCCCAATTCAGCTCATAAAATCTCCCTCTCACTAATAATATAGAGCTAACCTCACATGTTACATCATTATGAGTGAATTTATGAATCTAAAATTATGAGTTATAGCACTTATAATGCATATATCATATTAGTATAAATTTAAGAATACAGAAATTAAATATAGAATTAAATTAATAAAATATATTAAAGAATATAAAATTTTAAAAGTGGGTTCAATTAATAAATCTTGTAAGATTTTATCCATTCTTATATTTTTTATATTTAATTTCTGTTTTTTTAAACTTACTGAAATTGCATACCATATGATTCTCCATAAAGCTTACTTTGGTGTGCAACAAATTCAAGAACTTCAAGCCCATGGAATGTGGGCTCTGAGGATGTACAAAATTACATATCATTATTGGAGCATTTGTGCAATCATTGAGTTTTTTTTTTTTTAACTTTCTAATTACCAAATTCAAGTTCCTTTAAAACAAAATTCTTGCATTCAAGCAATTTTAAACTTATTTTTCAAATTTAAATTATTTTATGAAATTTTGTTTTTACATAGATCATCATGGTTCTAATATAAATATGAGGTTTAATCAATTCATAGGGGGTCTTAACAAGATAATTCTTAATAATAATAGTAAAGTCATGTTATCAATAAAGACAAATCAAACAAAAAGAAATTGGACCATCTAAAAGAAAAATTAGAAAAAAAAAAAAAAAAAAAAAGGTTTCAAGAGGCTTGTAGGGATCAACATTATTTTCCAAACTTGCGTGAAAATATGATTTCATGAAACAATTTGAGTTTGAAAAATAAATTTAAAACTACTTGAGTTTGGAATTTTTGTTTTAAAACAACCTGTATAATTTGGAGCAAACCAAATAGCTATATGAGTTGTTTCGGCAAACTGATTTAAGTGTATGCTAGCTATATATCAATACATAGATAAATGCGCAAGCTACATGATAAATGTGGCTCGCAATGCTTTTGTTATGCCTTTTGTGACTAGAAAGTCAGTAAACTGCCAAGCAATTTGTGACCAAAAGTAAAAGATAAGATCTTTATCCTTTCCTTCAAACTTAAGAACATCCGTTAAATCATTTTATTGACATGTATATACAAGTTTTAATTTATAAATTTGTACTCGATTCAATTTTAACTAAAATTTTTTATACTTTCAAGTCTCATTAATTTTTTAATAATTAAAATTATTTTTTAAATAATAAGGCCAAGTTTGACATCCTCCAAAAAATTCAAAAAGTCAAAAAGTCACTATCCTATTTAAGTCACATCATCTTATTTAAGTCACATCACCTCTCTAACACATCACTTCAAACCCAACCCAAATCCAACCCATATTTTATAAAAAGTTAAAAAGTACACTTATTTAGTCTTCCCAAACTTGGCCTAATTGTTCATCATTTATGATTATCTATAAATGAACATGATGATTTGACATTTATTTTAATTTTCAAAACTTTAAAATATCAACTTTCAAATTGAAAAAACTAAAAAAAAAATTATGTGCAAAAAACTATATATATTATTTTTTTGAAAAAATTTAAAAAATTGAACTATTTTTTTTGTGCAAAACTGAAAATTTTGTGTCTATAATGTTGTGCTTGGTTAGGAGATTTAAGGAGGGATTTGAAAAGAGAAATGGAAAAGGTAGGTGAAATATGAATAAAATATATCTACATTTTACCTAATTTTACACACATTTTCCCTTTTCTTTTCTAAATCACTTCCTAAATCCCCCAATCAAGGAGCACGATGATGGAACATTGATGTGCAAAACTGGGGCCGCGGGGGGGGGGGACCTTAAAAAAACTGATAATATTCTCAGTTTTAAAATTGAAAAAATCTAATAATAAAACATTATTATGTAAAATTGATAATGTTCTTAATTTTAAAAATTAAAAAAAATTAATAATATTTTCAATTTTACTAAATAGAATTTATTAGTTCAAAAAAATCTTAAAAAAGACCTAAACTATCATAATATTATTTTATGCAAGCTTCCACTTAATTCTCGTTACTTTTTTTTTTGGTCCCCTCTCCCCCGTTTGGTGTCCCAGGGGTGTCCCAGAAAAACAAATGTTATTTTCTAACGCATTCGGAGGTGTTCACATTACTCACTGGATGTAACTGTTATTTATGGTAGAATGATAAAACAGTGCGTGATACTTCTATTTTGAAGATGTCTTTTGAAAGCCGAACTTTGGACTATATGAGATGGGCTAAAACTTGCTCTTGACCTGAATTTTACAAGAATAGAAGTTAAAACAGACACAATCATTATGAAAAATCTCATTCTTGGTAATTCCAACCATTATCATCAATTTAGCAATCTCATTCATGACTGCAGGTACCTCTTGAACCAGTTCGGAACCTCAATTATTAGTCATACCTACTGCGAGGGAAATAAATACGTAGACTTGCTTGCCAACGAAGGATTCAATTATGAGGGTCTACTTGTTTTCTCTTCTATTCCTAATTAAAAAATCTAAAAATTCCCTAAATATTTATTTGTGATTATGTATCTATTTTAACCAGTAAATAACAATCCCAATCAAACAATCAAGACAAATCGACACAACGATTTTAATGTGAAAAAATCACAATTAGAGCGCCTCCAATTGTGATAAAAAAAAATCACAGACAAAAGCCACAAAACAATTCACTAAGAAGACAAAAAGAATTACACAAGTATACTTTCAATTATCCAGTGAATCCACGCGCCGAACTGAACCGACCCATATATGCCTTTTTCACCACAGTCTTCACCTCAGAATTGTCTTACCCAACGTTGAATCCACAACACTGATATCGAATCCACGACGATGAACCACTCCGGAATCCATCAATGCTTCAGGCTCAAGTTCCACGAAATCCACCGAAGAACAACTCTCTCTTTTGTATTAAACAAACTAAACAAACTCTTTGATATAATCCACTCAATTCATGATTAAACTCTCACAGATATTAAAGGAAACAAGCAAAGAAGTCCCAGATAAAAACCCTAATACCCAAGAAGAAGATCTGGAAGCCGTACCCTAAAATCAGACTGAAACACATATTTATAGAAAACAGATCCGTGATCTCTGCTTGAGCACAAGAATGGCCGCTCGAGCGGAAAAAAACAACTCCCAGTACTTTTGCAGGCGAGTGAAACTTTTGAAAGGTCGCGATCTCCACTCGAACGTAGGAATGCCCGCTCGAGCAGACAAACAACTTCGACTGTAATTTTGCTTTTTGCTTTAAGGGCACTGCCCCTCGACCCCGCCTAGACGCTACTCCGGACCCGCTAAGGGGTGCTGCCCCCTAAACCCCCGCGAGCTGACCAGACAGCTTGATCCCCAACATAGTCAGCGAAGTGGCAAACATAAAAGAATTAACTCCTGAAACTTTTCTGCAAGGCACAATTCGGATTAGATTCGCATCTAAAAACTCATAGCTTCACTGAAATAAAAGTTTGAATTCAATTACAACTGAAAGGAGTTTTGTCAAACGGAATTGGCAATAAAAGCCTAACACTAATTGTATTTCGTTTCAAGTATTTGAAAATGCTAAGGGTACTTTTTACCTTAGAAATGTAACCGCTTAACTCTTTATTAATCTAATTTCGATCTTCATTACCAAAAAAATAAAAATAAAAAGATGTCTTTTGGATATCGAATATATGGGACAAATTAAACTAAATTGACATCATATTGAATGGCATAATTGATATAATTAGAATTATAACTGACATAGGTGGGTCTATAGGAGCGTTTGGCCCATCACTTAGAGCCCAATATATAATTCAAACACCAAAGCCTAACAGTGCTGGCGCTCAACGTGACATTAAGAACCAATGACATCCAGACAGCTGTCAAGAGTAGAACTAGCCACATCGACAGACAAAGATCCTGCAAAGTTATTGCACCACACATCAGACATTAATGAGGTTCCCTGCAGCATTTATTGCGATAACCCCTCCTTGTCAGAACAGAACGGTGTAGACACCCCATTTTTGACCGACCTTAAGACTCAGACGTCACCGGTTGAGCGCTCGGTGATGTTGTATACTGTGCTCGTTCAGAAGTCTCAGAGTCGCGGCCGCGCGCCCTGCCTCCGGACCTCCGAACCATCTTCTCTACCTTGTCTCGGTTTGCGAACCAGGCCCGGTTTTCTCTGTTTTCTTTCCTAAGGGAAGGGAGTGGTCCCGCAGATTATCTCCCGGTGGCCGTGAGCTACTTTTCGTGGCCGTAGGCCATTTTGCCCATTTCGGAGCCCGGTTCCCGGTTTTCGGGGCCGTTAGGCCGTGTGCCTCGGCTCGGGACCGCCCAACCATCTCCGCTTTCTCCGATTTTTGGCGGAGACCTCTGTTTTAATGTTCCGAGGAACACTGGGGCCCCTGATGCCCACTTTGCAGCCGAACACCACTTCCGGTGCCCGGCGACCCATTTTCGGGACCCCGAACTGCGTGATTTGGGCCCCGAGCATTCATTTTGCATCAGCCTTCTCCGGTTTTTGGCGGAGACCTCTGTTTTAATGTTCCGAGGAACACTGGGGCCCCTGATGCCCACTTCGTGGTCGTGTGCCACTTCCGGTACCTGTAGCCGGTTTTCGGGACCCCAAACTGCGCGGTTTTGGTCCCGAGCATTCATTTCGCATCCATTTTCTCCGGTTTTTGGCAGGTATCTCTGTTTCGTCATTCCAGAGGACACTGGGGTCGCAGATACCCACTTCGCTGCTGAACACCACTTCCGGCACCCGCAGCTCATTTTCGGGATCCCGAATTGCTCGGTTTTGGCTCCGAGCGTTCATTTCTCATTAGTTTTTGTTCAAACTTGGCAGGTGCCTCTGTTTCAACATCAGGAAGATCACTGGGGGGTGGGAGGCCAGCAATTATCCCAGATAACCAGTTTCGCTCCTCCGGAGCCCGTTTTGCTCACTTCCGGGCCAATGTTGAACACCCTAGGGGTATTTTCTTCCAACCAAAGCTACATATCTGTGATGAGGGCATCTAGGAGGACCCTAAGGGTTGGTGGTCGGCCAGAAATTCAGGGTTTCATTTTTGGGCCTCTCCTTCAAGCTCTATGTTGTGGCTCCTGCTTCAGTGTTGCCAATTTCCGACCTTGGAACCTTGTTCTACACATCTTGGAGGACACTTTGGCATAGTGGTCGGCCAGAAATTGTTGACTTCATTTTTGGGCCTCTCCTTCAAGCTCTATGTTGTGGCTCCTGCTTCAGAGTTGCCAGATTTCAACCATGGGGTCTTGTTCTACACATCTTGGAGGACACTTTGGTATGGTGGTCGGCCAGAAATTATTTTGTTCATTTTTTGGGGGTGGCCGGCCGGCCATGGTGAGTGGCTGGCCGACCAGGTGGGGTGGCCGGCCGGCCACCTTCCACAAATTTACCTGGCCGGCCAGCTTCCTGCTTTCCAGCCTGTCCCAGCTGTCCGGATATTTTCCAGCATATCCCGGGGCATCCGGGGGATATTTCGGGAGGGAAAGATTGGGTGCTTTCCCTCCCCTTTTACACCCCATTTCTTGTCTATTTGAAGGGCCCTCCCTCTCCTTCTTCAAGGTTGGAAAAAATTGTCTCAAGTGATCATCTTCAAATTCCTCCATTTTCATAGCTCAAAACCTCAAAAAAGCTTCTAAGTCCCTAGGTCTTCTCTTCATCAACACCTAGCCTCACCATCCCTACTACCACTCCAGCAGCTAAGAAGTGAATTTCAGAGGTTGAGAAGCTACAAATCAAAGCCAAGAATCAAAGAAAGACAAGTCTTCAAGGGTAAGTCTTCAAAACCAACTTTTAGGGCTTTTTCTTGGTTCATTTTTATACTCTAATTGGTTGAGAATTGGGGCTCCGACCCCTACTGCTTTTGTGCTTTTTTTGAGCCCCTCTACAACTTTGTAGAAGGGCTCAACTTCATTTGATGCTTCTATGATGTACTTGTTTCAATACCTAGCTTTTATGCCATTATCTTGCATGCTAGTTTAGGCCTATTTCCTTTTGTTTTTAGGGGTCCGACCCCTACTGGTTTTGTGCTCATTTTGAGCCCCTCTACAACATTGTAGAAGGGCTCAACCTCATTTGGCCATTGTATATACCACTTCCTTCAAATTCCATCAAGTGTGCCCATTTTTGTACACAACTTTTGACCTATTTCTATTTGTTTTTGGGACTTCGACCCCTACTGACTTTGGTCTTATTTTGACCCCCTTTACATGTTTGATGAAGAAAAGTTTGCTGTTTGATGTATAGTTTGGCATGTCTCTTGTTATAGCATATTTGGAGCCTATTTTGCATGGATCTTTTAGCATGTTTGTGTTCTGATTTTGAGGATGTCATCTTCTGCATATATGCTTATTTTTAGCTAATCTTCAATGTTGTAGAAGAAAGTTTGTCCATTTGGGGTTTGCATATGTCACTTGTCTCAATACTCCTCTTTTGACCACTAACTTTGCATGCTATTGTTGATCTATCTATGCTTGCATCTTGGCCAAGTTTGTTACTGAAATATGCCATATTTGGGACTGCCTTGCTACTGTTCTTGCTGCCATGATCATATTTTGCATGTATAGCATGGCTATAGGCCATTTCGGGGCTTAATTTCACATTTTCGGGATGATTGCATGCTTCGGGTGTCATTTCGAATTGTCTCGGGGCTGTTTCCCCCTTTAGTTAGGTGCTGAAATTCCATTGCCATGCTTGCACATCGTTTCCCATGCCATTTGTATCATTTTTGCATTGCCTCGGTTTGCGTGCCAATGGGCACGCATTTCGAGGCACCTCATTCTTTTCATTCCGGCGGCCTATGTGAGTGTGGTTGAGGCCCTCTCATGCAGGCGTAAGCCCAATTTGCATTTTCATGCTTGTATGCCATTGCCTCGGTTTGTGTGCCCGTGTGCACGCATTTCGAGGCACCTCATTCTTTTCATTCCGGCGGCCTATGTGAGTGTGGTTGAGGCCCTCTCATGCAGGCGTAAGCCCAATTTGCATTTTCATGCTTGTATGCCATTGCCTCGGTTTGTGTGCCCGTGTGCACGCATTTCGAGGCACTTTGTTTTTACTCGACGGCAGCCTATGTGAGTGAGCCGAGGCTCTCCCATGTTGGTGTAAGCCCATCGTTGCATCCCGTATGCCATTTCATCGCATATCATCGCCTCGGTTTGTGTGCCTGTGGGGGCGCATTTCGAGGCACTTCGGTTTTATCCGATTTTGCATCGCATATCATCGCCTCGGTTTGCGTGTCCGTGTGCACGCACTTCGAGACACTTCGGTTTTATCCGATTGGCATTGCGTATGCCTCCGCCTCGATTTGCGTGCCCGTGTGCACGCATTTCGAGACATTCTGTTTTATCCGGTTTGCATTGCGTGTGCCTCTGCCTCGGTTTGCGGGCCCGTATGCACGCATTTCGAGGCACTTTGTTTTATCCGATTTGCATTTCATCATTGCCTCGGTTTGCGTGCCAGTGGGCACGCATTTCGAGGCACCTCATTCTTATCAATTCCGGCATCCCGTGTGAGTGTGAGCTGAGGCTCTCCCATATTGGAGTAAGCCCATCATTGCATTTCGTGCCCTTATGTCATCGCCTCGGTTTGCGTGCCAGTGGGCACGCATTTCGAGGCATCTCATTTTCATAGCATTGTGCATGCTAGGCTATATCTTAGTTGCATTTCATGCATACCATGCATATTGCACAGGAAACGAGGCACGTTTCGTACTCCGAGTGACGGAACGGGTCTCAATTCCCAAGTCACCGACACTCCGGATAACCCTTGATGGAGTTAGGTTTTCATTGTAGCATTCATCTGCATTCATCCCATATTGAGTTGTGCATTTCGGTTCCTCGGCCATCATGCATCCAGATGCGTGATTGGTGGCACGAGGATCGAGGCATGCATATATTTGTGAAATACATTGCTATGCCCTTTTCCTGCTCTCTGTTGCAGCAACATCAAGAATCAGCACCTTTTCGGAGCCTGGCACACATTTCGAGAAAATTGTAAACAGAGGCTAATCAGGGCATCCCAGTGGATTTCTGCGCCAAGCAGCCCAGCATACACCATTCATCAGGAGCAAGGCAGTCCCTGGCTTGCATGCCAGTTTTACTTTCCTGTAATTAATTTGTTAATTAATTAGAAATCTGTATATTTATTCGGACTGTATATTCTTTTATTCGGACTGTATTATTATTTTATTCGGACCCTCTGCGCGAGGGCAATGTTGTAATAAGGGTGTGTGAGTGTGATGTATGTCTTCCAACCCCCATTTCTTTCTCCCTTTTATTTACCCGCTTTGGATGGTTAGATATAGGGCATGTTTAAATTAGCATACAGTATGACAGCATGTTTGCATCATTCATCTGTTTTGCACGCACCGGGCTCGGCGCATCATACAAACTGCATTTGTATTTCAATTCCAAGTTGAATACATGATAGTTGTAGCATTTCATATGCCATACTTAGAATAGCCGAGCCTGCTATAGTTTGCATTTTTGCATGTGTTGCATTAGGCAATTCTGTATACTTAGGAACCATGCATGGATTTCTAATCGGTTTTTGTTTTGGCTTGGAGTACTCGGTGAGTTTTATGCTTTAGCATCCTTGCATGTGTGTGAGTGACTGCCATGATAGCATGCTTACCATGAGGCTAACTGCTTATGTGATATAACTGCCTTGAATGCCTGTGGGTGGAGGTTGAGTTACCTGAATTGGGACAATTCGTTGACTGTTTGTTTTAAGCCCACTAGATAGTGGCAAAACCATTGTTCTTCTAAGCCCACCTGAGGGTGGCAAAATCTGCATTTTCAGCCTACCTGCGGGTAGCAAACCATTTTCAAACAAACAAACACGAGATGTTTAGTTCCAATTCAGGCGATTCAGTCTATACTTGTATGCTGTGCGCATCACATAGTAACCTAGGCTAATAACCGGAATAAGAACTCACAATGTTTTCAAAAACAGATATCATGGTTAGTAGAGGCCGGTCTTTGACCGGGCGAGCGGGGGTGCTCACGATGTGACCTTCCCTAATCGTACCCAAGTTCCCGAGCCAACTTTGGTGATGACGGACACGTGGCCTTTTGGCACCGAGTCAGGGTTTCCTAAATTTCCCATTTTAAAAATATTTAGGTGGCGACTCTGTTATCTGGCAAAGCAGTCCATGTTTGGCACTTCTTTCAAAAAATCTGTTTTTCTCAAAACGATTTGCCGGATTTGGACTCTTTGGTTCGAGATTTGGAACCGCAACAAAAATCGAGTCCGAACTGTAGCGAGGTCCCCCGCGGGCGTTGTTACAGTTTCTGGCGACTCTGCTGGGGATTTAGAGAACTTGACTCGAACTCATGATATCTGCTTTTGACTACACTTGTGTGTTTCTTTGCATTGCATTTGCATTGGTGCGCCTAGGACACCGTGTTTGCCATATGCCATTCCCGAACGATTTGCCGGAGGCTTGTCTTGTCAAGTCATGTCCGTAAGGCTGATCGGCTCTGGGCTCTGACAGCATGGGAACACAAACCCCGGTTTTACCGGGGCACCCTTTTTGACCATTCGACCTAGTGCATATTCGGATCCATAGTGACCATTCCAAACTAGGACAGGTTGCTTACCCGTTTATAGGTTGTTTGAAGCCGCTGTGTGCGTAGTGAAACCCTAGTTCCTGACAAAATAGGACAGGGAAACCCTACCCCAACATAGGGGTGTTTTGGCTCTCACTTATCTGCTATGTGCTTGTTAGAGGGTGTCTCTACAGGGAATGCATGTATCAGTTTGAGTTTGGGCATCAGGCCTGCGGGCATCAGTTTTTGAATATGGGAATCAGGCCTGCGGGCATTATCCAGTATTTGGGAATCAGTTGTCCGCGGATATCAGATTCAGTTTATCAGAACAGTGATACAGGAATATTGACCAGTATTTGAGGACAGTGTATAGCCAGCTTACCAACTGTGTGTTGTTGTATACCCGACTGTGTGTGGTGTATTCAATTTAAGCCGTTATGCTGCCCGTTTTATTTCTGGTTATTTATTTCTTTTTCGCTTTATTTATCTTTTTGCTAGGGACCGTTTGTAGCACAATTGCTTTCGAACCCGTCGATACCCCCCAAGCAATCTGGACACGAGGTCGCCGACTCAACCGATCCGAGGATCTAGTTGACGGACATCCAGTGTTTCACTCACTACCCCCTGTTATCAGAAGGAGGCCGAGAAGGCACAGTATATCAGGGCACAGATCACCAGAACAGCAGTCTACTATAGTGTCAGATAGTCGGGTTGAGCTTCCTGTTTCTGCTATAGAGATACGCCTGCCGGTTCTTCAAATGGAACAACAGAATACAGCTATGGAGGCGATGATGCGCCAGATGACTGAAAGCATGAAGCAAATGCAAGATGATGCTATCCGCCAGGCGGAATTTTCCAGACAACAGGCCGCTGTCATGGCCCAACAGTCTGAGTTGATCACCAGATTACAACAGCAGAACGAAACGTCTGCCTCGAATCAGGTTCCTCCTCCACCCGGGGCCCCATTACCTGAACAACTACCTGCTGGCCAGAATGCCCCTCCAAACCCGCAAAATGCCCAGGCTGCCCAGAATACCCTCCCGAATCAACAGAACATTCTGCCAAACCCCCCAACATTCAAGAGGACACGGGTCTTCCAACGGGGCTGGCTCCGCCCCCGCTTCTACCACAACTGTCCAAAAACATCACACCTAACCACCCGGACTCTCCATTTGAGTTCGAGGTAGATCAGACAGCTCTGAAATTGAGCAAGTTGGAGAAGCTCTTTAAGAAGTCACAGGGAGTGAAGGCCATCCCAGATATTGAAGACGGTTATACTGATGTAGCCGTGACATTGCCGGACAGATTTAAGATGCCCCAGATCGATCGCTTTGATGGATCCGGGGACCCTATGGTTCACCTCCGGCTATTCTCAGACGTTCTAAGACCAATGGGCCTAACCCGACCGCAAAAGCTTTCTTTGTTCGGTCGAACCCTGTCGGGTGTGGCATCCACTTGGTATTCGAAGCTGGAAGATCAGGTGAAGATAAACTGGGATGAGATGGCTGAGGCCTTCCTTGCACAATATTCATACAACACGCAGATCGAGATCACAACTCGTGATCTCGAGACAACGAGGCAAGAGCCCAAGGAATCTTTCTCTGACTTTGTGACCCGGTGGAGGGCGAAGGCATCGATGATGACCTTAAGGCCAACGGACAGAGACCAAATACGGATGATTGTGCGCAATCTCCAGCCGGCGTTAATGAAGAAGATGATTGTAGTTCCCTTCCCCACTTTCGCAGATCTGCATGATATGGGGATGCAAATAGAGGATGCGATGAAACAGGGTCTGTTTGACCAAGATCGGGATCAGCCCCGGAGAATATTCAACCGTGGTAATAATGCGGGCCCAAGTGGCTCTTCCAATACCAGAACTTCAGAGGTCGGAATGGTCACCACCACTCCCCCTCCCCAACCAAGGTCCGCAGCGGCCACACCTTTTTCTGATGCCTCTGGGAGCAGTAATCAAGCCCCAAGATACCAACCCAGGGGTCAACGAACCTTCTCCCCACTCTATATGCCTTTGTCTAAAGTCCTCGGGGTTCTAGTCAGAAAGGGGCACCTGAAACCCTTAGAACCGAGGCCTCTACCGAATCCACTCCCCCCTTCCCATAACCCAGCCAAATATTGCCAATACCACCAACAGCATGGTCATGACACCGACCAATGCTACAGGCTGCGTCATGAGATTCAAGATCTCATTGACAAAAACATCATTCTACCTCCCCAAGGACCCAACGTCACAAACAACCCACTCCCCAAACACAACCAAGATCCACCAAAAAGAGTCAACCTCATCCACACTGGGGTCGCTTCATATGATCCCAGTAGCTATATCACTCCCTCCCACCTACCCAAGCCAGAGGTGATCCTCCCTGATAGCACAGACTTGTGCATGATGGACACCTCTACACCCCAACCTGAGCTAAAGGTGGTGACCATCGAGGATGGAACGGGGCAGGCTTCTGAGGAGAGCAAAACAGTTGAGTCTGGGGTGGAGCAAACTGAGAATTTAGCTGGCAGAGCTTATGATCCGAGTGGGTATATTTTGTCAGTAAGCCAACCAAAGCTGAATGCGGGATTGTCGGAACAGGCTGAGTTGTGTATGATCCGAGGGGACAAGCTTGAATCAGCGAGGGATGATCTAACTGCGGTGGAGGAGGACTTTGCCAATTTCCAGCTCTTCAACGATCAGGAACCAAGAGATGCATCAATCAACTGGTACGAATACGAGGAGTCGGCAGAAGCCATTGGGTGGTTGGATGATCAGTCGGATGTTGTGGAGTTTCAGTCAGAACAGCGCCCAGCAGGGGCAAAAGTACCATTTGTGGCCGGAAGGGCCGAAAATCAGATTGAATTGCCGGAGACCGCCGGTACGAAGAATTTCGCTCAGGAACGAAACATTTTGAAAACCGCACAGTTGTTGTTGGAGGAACAAGGAAAAAGATGGGATTCTGAGAGAGCCCGAAAAGCAAAGAACTATGAGGAAGTTGAGAGTGCTGCGAGCACGAAAATTGAACATGCTGTGAGCATGAGAGAGGAAAATGCTGAGAGCATAAACCAGCCGGAACCAGACAGGTGTTTGCTAGATGCTGGTGGAATGTGGTGGGAAGATGATGACTTGTATCTCGCCCACACAGACGAAGACTGGGCAGGTGGCCAACCAGACAGTACCTGGTACCTCGAAGAGGTGGACCATATGACGAGAAGTGGGCGGTATTTCAAGCCCCCACACCTTGATCAACCCGAGGCATCAGGGAAAGATAAGGAGGCAGAGAAACAGAAGGAGAAGCAAGTTGAAGAAGAGGCTGTACTGAAGCAGCTAAAGAAAATACAGGCAGACATCTCCATTTGGGGACTGCTTATGGCTTCGAGGGTGCACCGGCAGGCTGTCTTATCTGCCATGGACAGAGCCAAACTTTCCATCGAAACTACGCCTGAACAGCTAGTTGGGTTGGTCTTTCCGGGAGGAGGTTCCCCGGCGTTGACTTTTTCAGACAAAGAATTGCCGCCTGAGGGCGTGGATCATAACAGACCTCTCTACATCTCGGTAGAATGCAGAGATAAATGGATTCCGGTGGTACTTGTTGATACCGGGTCCGCTATCAACGTCTGTCCGGCTAGAACGGCGTATGCAATTGGGTTAAAGCCTGCGGACTTCACACCGACTACTCAAGTAATCAGAGCCTACGACAATACAAGCAGGGATGTCCTGGGGACAGTAAAAATCCAAACCAAGATTGGGCCGGGACAACACGAAGTAGATTTTCATGTCTTGGAGGTCCCTGCATCTTTCAACATGCTTTTGGGGCGACCCTGGTTGCATCAGGTGAAAGCCGTCTCATCTACTCTACATCAAATGGTGAAGTACCCCTATGGAAAGGGAGTAGCCATTGTTTTTGGGAACTCATCAATCCATCCCCCTCCGGAGGTATCTACGCCAGTCCTTGAGATTGAACACGGCATGGAGGACTTGTTCATATCGGGATTTACTTTGGCTGAGGCCCGGGTAGTACAGAATATCATGGCTGTGAATGAGGGTTTGTATGTCAGCGCTTAAGCCGTCTACCTCATGAATAAGCTACAGCATATCCCAGGGATGGGATTGGGAAGAAGCGGCAGGAAAGGAGTCGCAGCGTTGGCCGAAGTGCCACACAATCCACATACCTTTGGACTGGGTTATCTGCCCACCAAAGAAGACTGGGCGAGGAAAGGAAAGGAAATGGCCGGCAGGGCCAGGGCGAAGCAGGCTGGGAAGCCTTTTGATCTAATGCATAGGCCCATCTGGGATACCCTGAACGGACGCTTTGTCCGGGAGGGGGAAGATTTTCCATTTTGTGGCTTCCCAGAACCATGGTTAAACGCGGAGAGGAAGCGCGTACCAGGCTTCGAAATCTTCTTCGACCTGCAACTATCCGGGGATGACGTTGCCACAGAGCAGGCAGACCCAACAACTGAGGCTGAGCAGAATAAGGCAGAGGAGCCTGAGGGCACTGAATTGGAAATGGGGGTAGCACTGGCAAGTCTCCTCTCTGATCCTCTGATCGACCAAGATTGCTTGGGGAATAACGCCGTGGTTTCCATGATTGGGAATGAAATGGCCGCGAGCCAACCAGCAGCTATTTTGGACGCATCAATCGCACCCTCTCTCATTTGGCAGTACGAAGAGGGATTCTTATCCAGCAGTTCCGGGTCAGGTAGTGAGCCGGAATCTGATTCCACCGAGTCTTCTGAGTCGGAATCAGATTCCAGCTCGACTGAGTCTGAGTCTGGTACTCCTGGGGGTGTCAACCCGGATGCCACAGTCCTGTCCAGGTCGTCTTTTTCCTTTTCTTTTGAGTCTGTTGTAACAGAAGAATTGGACGATTTGGATGAACTTAATGAGAATGAGGTGAATGTGGTTTCCGAGTACTTTTCTGTGCCCCTAATTTATTGCTTAAATCAGGACTTTCAAAATTTTGATCAAAACGACGAGGACGAAGTTCCTCCGGTTTTACAACGACTAATTGAGCAGGAGCAAGAGAGATTTGTTAAGCCCTTAACGGATGAAATCATTTCTGTGAATATTGGTACTGAGGAGGACCCGCGGCTGGTCCAGATCGGGTCCACGCTGTCTTCAGAGGAACGCGAGCGCTTAGTCGCTTTATTAAAAGATTTCAAAGATGTTTTCGCGTGGTCCTACGAAGACATGCCTGGGATCGATCCTGAGATTGTACAGCATCGGATCCCCCTTGACCCCGAGGCCCGACCTGTCAAACAGAAGCTCAGAAGGATCCGCCCGGATTGGGCTCTTAAGATCAAGGAAGAGGTCACCAAGCAAATTGACGCAGGCTTCCTGTTAGTCTCTGAATATCCGACTTGGTTGGCCAATATTGTTCCGGTGCCAAAGAAAGATGGCAAGATCCGGGTGTGCGTAGACTTCAGGGATTTAAACCGAGCCAGTCCGAAGGACGATTTTCCCCTACCGCACATCGATGAGTTAGTGGACTTCACAGCAGGGCACGCTTTGCTCTCATTCATGGATGGCTTTTCAGGATATAATCAGATAGTGATGGCGCCGGAGGACAGAGAAAAGACTGCATTCACCACCCCGTGGGGGACATACTGCTATCGGGTCATGCCGTTTGGGTTGAAGAATGCTGGGGCTACTTATCAACGGGCCGCGACCACAATACTACATGATATGATCCACAAAGAGGTTGAGGTGTATGTGGACGACATGATTGTCAAGTCCAAGGAAAGAGAGGGCCACTACACCGCCTTGCAAAAGTTTTTCCAAAGGATCAGGGAATTCCGGTTGCGGCTGAACCCTCAGAAATGTACGTTTGGTGTTACAGCGGGAAAAATGCTGGGGTTTCTGATTACACAAAGGGGCATCGAGGTCGACCCTTCCAAAATCAAGGCCATCCTAGAAATGCCCCCACCAAGGACTGAAAAGGAGGTGCGCGGCTTTCTGGGTAAAGTGCAATTCATAAGACGGTTTATCTCAAAATTAACCTTGACTTGTGAACCACTTTTTGGTCTCCTGAAGAAAGGCAAGAAGTTCCAATGGGACGGCCGATGTCAAGCTGCATTTGAAAAGATTAAAGAGTATCTACAGAACCCGCCCGTTTTATCACCACCAGAACCGGGGAAACCGTTGATTTTGTATCTGTCAGTGACTGAAACCACAATGGGCTGCATGCTTGCACAAGAATCAGAAGATAAGGTGGAAAAAGCCATCTATTATTTGAGCAAGAAGATGCTGGAGTATGAGACCCGATATACGCCGCTGGAAAAGGCTTGCTTAGCTCTGGTATGGGCTACCAAGAAGCTGCGGCACTACTTGTTAGCTCACTCCGTAATGTTGGTTTCACGACTCGATCCCATCAAATATCTCTTCGAGAAACCAGCGCTTACGGGTAGGCTAGCTCGTTGGTTGCTGTTGCTCTCCGAATTTGATCTCACATATGTGACGCGCAAGTCAGTGAAAGGAAGAGCGGTGGCAGAGTTCCTTGCCGACCACCCGGTCGAGGGGGATGAGGCAGTTGAGTATCTATTCCCAGATGAAGCAATTCTGCATATCGACGAGGAAACTTGGACGATGTACTTTGACGGAGCGTCAAATCAACATGGATATGGGATAGGAGTGTTGCTGATAGCACCCGACAACTCCCGTATCCCTCTAGCCTTCAAACTCCGGTTCAAAGTCTCAAATAATGAAGCAGAATATGAAGCATGCATTGCTGGTTTGGAGGCAGCCCTAGAACTAGGGGCAAGACGGCTGGACGTCATTGGGGATTCGAATCTTGTTGTGTCTCAAGCTAAAGGAGACTGGAAAGTAAAAGAAGAAAATATGATAATGTATCACCAAACCTTGGATTTGCTGATTCCTCGGTTTGAGAAGCTGAATTTCGCTCATCTACTAAGAGAGAACAACAAGTTCGCAGACGCCTTAGCAACTCTATCATCAATGATAGACATCCCATATGGAGTCCGAATGCGTCCAGTCATCATCGACCAGAAATTTGTACCTGCTTATGAGTCGATTGCAACCATAGATGAAGTTCAGGACGAACACCCTTGGTACTACGATATCTGGAATTTCTTGGAGAAAGAAGCATACCCGCCAAGGGTAAATGCCAAAGACAAGAGGGCAATCAGAAGAATGTCGGTTCAGTTCATCATCTGTGGGGGTAAGCTGTATAGAAGAGGTTATCTGGGAATGCATAAACTGTGTGTGGATGCAGAAGAGTCAAGGCGTCTGATGGAAGCCATCCACGGGGGTGAATGTGGTGCACATATGAATGGGGTGATGTTGGCACGGAAGATCCTTAGACAAGGTTATTATTGGTCCACCATGGAGGAGGATTGTATTGGTTTCGTCCGGCGATGCCACAAATGTCAGATTCATGCGAATCGCATGAACATTCCGCCGTCAAAGCTATACAACATGACTTCGCCATGGCCATTTTCTGTCTGGGGAATTGATGTGATCGGGGCTGTTACGCCGAAGGGGTCGAACGGGCATGAGTTCATCCTCGTAGCGATAGATTATTTCACGAAGTGGGTTGAAGCCCAATCTTATGCAGTGTTGAAAGCTTCACACGTTGCAAAATTCATCAGAAACAACATCATCTGTCGCTACGGAGTCCCAAATGAAATAGTTTCTGACAATGGTTCCCACTTCAAAAAGGAGGTGATTGATTTGTTGGGGAAATACAATGTGGCTTTTCATAAGTCGTCTACTTACCGGCCACAAACCAACGGAGCAGTTGAGGCCGCCAACAAGAACATCAAGCGCATATTACAGAAGATGGTGGAAACCTATCGGGATTGGCCAGATAAGCTGCCGTTTGCTCTGTGGGGCTACAGGACTTCGATCAGAACTTCTACTGGGGCGACTCCGTACTCATTAGTCTATGGGATGGAGGCCGTTCTACCTATTGAGATTGAGGTTCCGTCATTACGAGTATTGGCCGAGTGCCAGATAGCCGAAGCAGATTGGCAGCAAAACAGACTTGAGGAACTCATGCTTTTCGATGAAAGAAGGTTGAAAGCACTGTACCACGTCCAAGGTTATCAACGCAGAATCGCCCGGGCTTTCAACAAGAAGGTTAAGTCCAGGAATTTGAAAGAAGGAGATTTAGTACTCAAAGACAACCGAGCTCCCATCCACGACCCAAGGGGCAAGTTCAGACCTAATTGGACTGGTCCTTACATCATCAAGTCAATCTGGTCAGGTGGAGCTGTGATTCTGATGGATCTAGATGGCTTAGAGTTTTCCCAACCGATCAATATGGACAAGTTGAAGAAATACTACCCCTGAGAGGCTCGCTAGGCCGAAAACCCGAAAGGGCGACCTAGGCAAAACTCAGAGCACAAAAAATTTGAAATTATAAAAACTGAGCTCGCAAGGTTGAAAACCCGCAAAGGGCGGCCTTGGCAAAAGTCGGAGCGCAAAAGGAGAGTAAAAATACCCGAGCGAACCTAAGCCTGAACTACGTAAGGCTTGATTCCCATCTTTGGGATACGTAGGCAGCTTCATCTTGAAGTTCAGTCACAATCTTTTCCCCGATCAACTTCGTCCATTTTGATCATCTCAGTCATCTTTATTCATCAGCATTTATTGTGATCTCCGGTACAGTGCTATTCAAACTAGGGGCAACTTTCCGTTGCGATGAAGTGCTGCGGCACCATTCAAACTAGGGGCAACTTTCTAGTTGCTAGGATCCGGGATTGTGCATCTCAGTGACAGATCCCAGGCGTGTCCAGTTCTGATCCATATCGAAAATAGTTTTGAAAAGTTTTAATAAAAGTTGGCTTTGTTCAAATTAATCTTCTACAACTAAGACCATTTCTGGACCAAAAGTGGAGAATTTTCAGTATCACAACCTTCAATTTCATTGATTTCAAAACAGAGTTCTGTTGCTCTTGCATACAATTGAAGTTGCTTTTTATTACATTCATAACAAAAACTTGAAAGTACTAATAAAGCAATAAATCTGGGGCACAGTCCAGTCAGATGTCCCTGCGCCCCCTCCCAGAGCTAGTCGAAGCTTCAGATGCCAGCTTAGGCCCAACTTGTGCTTCTTCATTGAGCCAATCCCAGCACTCATCAGACAACGTGCAATTGAAAGCAGGGGCAGGGGCCAGGAGCTCTCTGGTCCTTCAAGCTGTAATAGGCCGGGCAAGATGTGCACCTCGGACTGGGAATGTAGCTGGATACTCTATTCCCTCCGGAGGGCAAGTCTGATCATGGCCGAACTGGCGCAGAATACGGAATGGGAAGTAAAATACACAGTGAGTCAAACCGATCAGTCGAATCCCAACCTGCCAGGACATGCTATAGCTCATTGCCGGGAGATTGAGCCAAGGGCAGCGCCATGCAATAAGATCTGCTGATAAATTGCACATCCATTCAAACCACCAGCTCCCATCAGGAGCATTGACTAGGTGTTGCCGAAAGAAGTAGCTGCGGGCTGAATAAGCAGGGCAAGAGTCCACAACTTGCAACTTATCCATCAACCATATCTGGGGAGGGATGAAAAATGAGAGATTAAAGAATAGAGAGATGTGCGATGAGAGAAAAGTGAGATAGGGGTTTTGTGAGAAAAATCGAGCCCGAGGGCCGAGTGATGTGAGTGAACATACATGTGAGCTTGGATGGGAAACATTACCTGTAGCAGTAGTGGACTCCCTGCGAATCTGGTTGTCTCCCGGCAGTAGAAGGCATCCAGGCCTATCAATTTTGGATACATTCCATTATCCAGGTAGTCCATCCAAAGTACATCGTGCTACATTTTTGCTTATCGAGTTGTTGTTTTTGCTTATTGAGTTGTAAGTTTTGTCGAGCTGTCGCATTTTGTGTTTTGAGTTGTTACTTTTTTATTACACAATTTTGTTAAGTCTTGTCGATTGAGTCGTTAACATTGTTGTGTTTTGTTTATCGAGTTGTAAACTTGCTAAGATTCTGTTTTATTTCTTAGTGAGTCAATTTGTTCTTATTTGTTGCGTCGGTCCACTACCTGACCCGGTAATACATGAGGCACATTTTCATTCAATTCCACTTTGTGCAAAATAATGCGATGCGATGCTAAGAATTTCAAATACAATATCTTTTCAGAAGCTGTTTCATTTCATCATGTTTTACAACAAAATAAAGGTACAAGTTTTACAGAAAATAAAACTGCCTAACAATGTGCAAAGTGCTACAAACTACTAGCTAAAAAGTAGGATAAAGCAGGGAAATAACATCAGTGCCCTCGGGAGCGGGAATGGGGAGGCCCTCTCATCCTCTTCTGCGGGATAATCTCTACCTCATCATCACCATTTGGATCGGAGCTGTCGTCCTCCGGATCCCCCTCAGGCTCGTCTCCACTCCCGGAACCAAGACCGGAGCCTCCCCCTCCAGGAGATGTGTCTGACACATGATCTGCAACCTCCTCCTCGTCATCCTCAACAATGGGTGCCCTGCGTCTGCGAGACGACCCTCCTCCTCGAGCTCCTCGGTGAGGCCGAGATGGCCCAGCTCCTCGAGGCCCAGTACCTCTACCTCTCTGAAAAGGCCCGGGAGGCCCACCTTGTGTCGGAACATAGACTGGAGGCATCTGAAAATGCAAAGTGCAATACATCAGTTCAAACATAAAAAGCAGGTGCAAGTACAGTATGGGAGTGGGGTGAGTGCCAGATGCGTTCTACACAGCCTATCAGTGCAATGGAATGTTTGAAGCCAGAGCATTAACAGAAATATGATAAATGCAAGAAAGATGAAGGGTACCTGGAAGCCCATGATGGACATCTGTGCCTCTCTGCGCAGGACCATCCCCTCGAGTGAGGCCACCACTCCGAGCATCTGATCTATGTAATCCCGAGGTGGCTGCAGATACAAGCTCGATTCATCAATTAATAAGTAACTGTCAAAATGTCTGTGTGACAAATGAAGAATGGTAGAACATACCGGTGGTGAGTCAGGATCACTGACGTATCTGTGACCAGGCGCCGGAGGCTCCATAGGGATCGGAATCGGGGAGGTAGCCCCATACTGCCAACACGTCAACTCAGTCGGCATCTCTGGCCATCCAGGGTGATCAAGAGTCGGAGGGATCGGAGGAATCGAACTGCCTCTACCTCTAGATGTGCCAGCCCTGCTAGAAGAAGGGATGTCTGTAGCACGAGCATGACTCGAAGATGGTGCGCCAGTGGGCCTCTGTGCCGGAGCCCGTACTCCCGTCAAGGGGGGCATCAGATATATACGGCGGTAGGTGGCGTAGCTCCCATCAAGAAGATGTAATAACGCATCATTGCCCTGCATAGCACTACTGACCTCCTCAGGAGATAGTCTATCAGCAGTCCGCATAGTGTCTGGAGGCACAGCAGGAGGGTCCTGAGAATTCCCCCCCCATAGCTGGCGCTGGAAGCGTTCCCCCAGGAACCAAACTCTACCCACTGGTCCCTCGAGCAGGAACCTATACTGGGAACTAGTCGACCCTCCGGGGTACTGATCCTCGAGGTCATCGCCGAAGATTGCCCAAGGCTGCCAAGTGATCTGCGGATAACCAGTGCATAAGTCAATCAGAGATCAGAACATACAAAGCAGATCAAAGATGAAAATGGAAAAAGAACTGAGAGTTCTAAAATACCTCTGTCGCTCGAACAGTGTCGAAGTACTGCCGCAGAGAGAAGAGAGTCTCTCGAGGCCTCGACAAGTGCTCGCCCTCAAACATCAGTGAATATGGGGTCATAGGAGGTCCTGTCACCTCCATCTCCGGGGCTAATGTGGGAAAATATGCATATACCCATAGCTGAGAAAAGCAGTGCGGGATGTGAATACAAGGTGCTAAAGGCAGAATATAGAGTGCAAAGTGCGCCGTGTGTGCAGTGAACAAGCAATGAGAAGCAAAAAATGTAAATCAAAAGGGCAGAATGTACCTCCCAGGTTCTCCAGTAGCCACCGAGTAAATCTCCCCGTCCGCGAGAGACTGCGCTCATGTAACAATACAGGGTAGCCAGGCTAGCGCCGCCCCAATCATACTGGCTGACCTGCGATAGGTCTACCAAAGCACTCAGGAGATATAATCGTACCATGTTCCCTCTATCAGCAAACAAGGTGGTGCCGAGGAGATACATGAGAAAACCGCGGGCATACTGCTCCGCCTCCTCAGGAGTACCGGGCTCCATCTGTGGCCGCCGGAAGTGCAAAGCAAACCAGGAGTATCGGACTCTCCCCGAACCTCTGTCTACAGGCGGGTGTGTCCCCAATAGGTGCATCCAAGCAGCCTCCCACTGGCCCATATCCTCGTCATAGGGAATGGGTACACCGCCTACGTCTAGGCCGGTGAGTATAGCGAAGTCCAGTGGGGTCATGGTCATATCCCCGGCTGCAGAAAAATGGAAAGAATTGGTGGTGTCCCACCACCTCTCTGCTAGAGCCGCGAATAAAGTCCTACTGATGAGGCAACGAGATAATCCCCTGCAGAATGGTCCAAATCCTGCAAGGTCGACCAAGCCCCGGACAGCTTCCGGAAGCTCAAAATACCACTCTCTCGCGGTGACGGAACCATATCCTCGCACTGTGCGAGAATGTACCTGCATTTAGAATGAATGCATAGATCAGCAAATGAAGTGAAAATGAGCTGTGTGCAAATGAAGTGAAAATGAGCTGTGTGCAAATGAAGTGAAAACGGGCTGCGTGTTCAGTAAATTTGGTATTTGGGCTGCGTGTTCAAAGTTTCAGTACATCTGAGTTTGGGACTGTGTGTTCTACTCAACATCAGTGGGCTGTGTGTTCGCTTCAAATTGGGACTGTGTGTTCTACTCAACATCAGTGGGCTGTGTGTTCACCTCAAATTGGGACTGTGTGTTCTACTCAACATCAGTGGGCTGTGTGTTCGCTTCAAATTGGGACTGTGTGTTCTACTCAACATCAGTGGGCTGTGTGTTCACCTCAAATTGGGACTGTGTGTTCTACTCAACATCAGTGGGCTGTGTGTTCACCTCAAATTGGGACTGTGTGTTCTACTCAACATCAGTGGGCTGTGTGTTCGCTTCAAATTTGGGACTGTGTGTTCTACTCAACATCAGTGGGCTGTGTGTTCACCTCAAATTGGGACTGTGTGTTCTACTCAACATCAGTGGGCTGTGTGTTCGCTTCAAATTGGGACTGTGTGTTCTACTCAACATCAGTGGGCTGTGTGTTCACCTCAAATTGGGACTGTGTGTTCTACTCAACATCAGTGGGCTGTGTGTTCGCTTCAAATTGGGACTGTGTGTTCTACTCAACATCAGTGGGCTGTGTGTTCACCTCAAATTGGGACTGTGTGTTCTACTCAACATCAGTGGGCTGTGCGTTCGCTTCAAATTGGAACTGTGTGTTCTACTCAACATCAGTGGGCTGTGTGTTCGCTTCAAATCTGGGCTGTGTGTTCAGTACATCAAGTTTGGGGCTGTGTGTTCTACTCTCAATTAGTGGGCTGTGTGTTCGCTTCAAATCTGGGCTGTGTGTTCAGTGCATCAAAGTTTAGGGCTGTGTGTTCTACTTTCAAATCTGGGCTGCGTGTTCAGAAAATCTGAGTTTCGGGAGTATGTGTTCTACTCTTAGTCAGTATGTGTTGTGTGCTCATTTTCAACTTCGGGCTGTGTGTTTGGCGAATCAATGTTTGAGCCGTGTGTTCAATTCCTAACTAATGTATACTATGCGTTCACAATTATTCAATGAGCTGTGTTCATGGAATTCAAGTGGCTAAGTCACATGCTCAGGATACAAGTACTATGTCATAAGCTAAACTGTGTGTCTAAGCATGGCAGGGGAATGAAATGCACGAGGAATGCAGAGACTAAAGTAAAATACCTCTGCATCATAAGAGAGGTGCTGCTCTGGCTCTCGTAGGAGAAGATCCCTTGGTACTCGGTCGTTAAACTCAGTGAAATGACGAAAAGTGGCCCGCGGAAGCCTATGAACCGCTGGGGCATATCGATCGGGAATGAAAGGGCGAACTCTCGGAGGCAATGCCATAATGTCAAAGTCATCTCCGGCGCCGGGAAAACCTCCGCCGTGAGGGAAATGGCCCGCCATGTCGAGAAATCTGCAAAGAGGAGCAAAAATGAGCAAAATGGGCCAAAGTTGGAAAAAGTCAACAAAAGTCAACTCTCGGGAAACAAAAAGTCAATAAAAGTCAACCCCCGGGAAAATTTTCCAAATATTGAAACAAAATTACCTCAAGTGGTGAAAATGAGAAGAGAAGCCCCAAAGTCGAAATTTAGTCGCTTCAAAGTGCTTAAATCTGAAAGATTTCGCAAAAACAACTTGCGTGGGAGGCCGAGGGGCGCGTATAGAATGCAGATCTGAGAGAGAAAATGGCTTAGAGAGCAAGAGGAGAGAATTCCACACTTGGGGGTGTGATTTCGGAGGCAATGGGCAAGCATATATATAGAAAATGTCAAAATGACCATTTTGCCCCTGCTTTTGGCAGGTGGCCGGCCGGCCACCTAACCTGGCTGGCCGGCCCCTCTACTTTTTGGCCCTGGCCGATGGCCTCTCCTAGGGCAATGGGCTGGCCGACCATGTCCCCCACCCCCTCCCCTACCTCTCTGCAAATTTTGAGGAAAATCGGAGTTCCCGGGACCTGAAAAAGTTGAAGAAAAGTGCACTTTCTGGCGCCGAATTGCTCCGCCGGAACTTTGATTGCAATTATTGACATGTGTCTCATTATTATTCATCAAAATCAGAGCGTATCCTTTTTAAACATGTTGTGACCTCTCCGGGAGGTGAATCAGAGGCCGCGATTGAGTTGCCGTCGCCGAAGTGCGCGTTTTCCGGTTCATCATTTCATGTCAAATGGGCATCCTGATTTATGTTCGTTTTGCTTTATTTTGGCTCATAATTCGCATTCTCACGATTGTTTTGCATTGTCATGCATGATTTCTTGGTGTATAACACTTCTATGCTTGAACATGCGTTGACACGCATTATCTTTTCTCGCGTTATGTTACATTCGTTCACCGACACTGTGTGTGTCAGACTTTTGGAATCATAGGAGTCACATGGAATATATGTTGTTGCATATTGTTCTTGTTGAATTTCTCTATTTTGCAGGCACGATATTGTATGTACGGTTCATTTGAGGCTGGTGTGACCAGACGAATCGCGCAGGTATCGTATCTTCTCCGTGTGAGACGCGATGAGAATTGAATGATTCTCCGCATTCCTAACTGCATGAAATGTAGTTGTTTGCTTTGCCTTCTCGCTTATAATTGTTGCATCTATTTGCGAATACTTGCTTCATTACAGCTTCCTGCACTCGCATGCTCACTTGGCTCCGCGCCTTTCATTTTGCATTTTGCCCCCTGCCTGCGGGCACGCCTGCGGGCACATATCTCTGTTCATTTTATTTGATTGTCTAAGTCTTCGGCCTTGTCAAAAATGGGTCGTCTCTGGGCTTTGACATTCACTCCCGTCACTTCTTGACTTCCGAGTTCTGTCAAAGAGGGGCAACTGTAGACACCCCATTTTTGACCGACCTTAAGACTCAGACGTCACCGGTTGAGCGCTCGGTGATGTTGCATACTGTGCTCGTTCAGAAGTCTCAGAGTCGCGGCCGCGCGCCCTGCCTCCGGACCTCCGAACCATCTTCTCTACCTTGTCTCGGTTTGCGAACCAGGCCCGGTTTTCTCTGTTTTCTTTCCTAAGGGAAGGGAGTGGTCCCGCAGATTATCTCCCGGTGGCCGTGAGCTACTTTTCGTGGCCGTAGGCCATTTTGCCCATTTCGGAGCCCGGTTCCCGGTTTTCGGGGCCGTTAGGCCGTGTGCCTCGGCTCGGGACCGCCCAACCATCTCCGCTTTCTCCGATTTTTGGCGGAGACCTCTGTTTTAATGTTCCGAGGAACACTGGGGCCCCTGATGCCCACTTTGCAGCCGAACACCACTTCCGGTGCCCGGCGACCCATTTTCGGGACCCCGAACTGCGTGATTTGGGCCCCGAGCATTCATTTTGCATCAGCCTTCTCCGGTTTTTGGCGGAGACCTCTGTTTTAATGTTCCGAGGAACACTGGGGCCCCTGATGCCCACTTCGTGGTCGTGTGCCACTTCCGGTACCTGTAGCCGGTTTTCGGGACCCCAAACTGCGCGGTTTTGGTCCCGAGCATTCATTTCGCATCCATTTTCTCCGGTTTTTGGCAGGTATCTCTGTTTCGTCATTCCAGAGGACACTGGGGTCGCAGATACCCACTTCGCTGCTGAACACCACTTCCGGCACCCGCAGCTCATTTTCGGGATCCCGAATTGCTCGGTTTTGGCTCCGAGCGTTCATTTCTCATTAGTTTTTGTTCAAACTTGGCAGGTGCCTCTGTTTCAACATCAGGAAGATCACTGGGGGGTGGGAGGCCAGCAATTATCCCAGATAACCAGTTTCGCTCCTCCGGAGCCCGTTTTGCTCACTTCCGGGCCAATGTTGAACACCCTAGGGGTATTTTCTTCCAACCAAAGCTACATATCTGTGATGAGGGCATCTAGGAGGACCCTAAGGATTGGTGGTCGGCCAGAAATTCAGGGTTTCATTTTTGGGCCTCTCCTTCAAGCTCTATGTTGTGGCTCCTGCTTCAGTGTTGCCAATTTCCGACCTTGGAACCTTGTTCTACACATCTTGGAGGACACTTTGGCATAGTGGTCGGCCAGAAATTGTTGACTTCATTTTTGGGCCTCTCCTTCAAGCTCTATGTTGTGGCTCCTGCTTCAGAGTTGCCAGATTTCAACCATGGGGTCTTGTTCTACACATCTTGGAGGACACTTTGGTATGGTGGTCGGCCAGAAATTATTTTGTTCATTTTTTGGGGGTGGCCGGCCGGCCATGGTGAGTGGCTGGCCGACCAGGTGGGGTGGCCGGCCGGCCACCTCCCACAAATTTACCTGGCCGGCCAGCTTCCTGCTTTCCAGCCTGTCCCAGCTGTCCAGATATTTTCCAGCATATCCCGGGGCATCCAGGGGATATTTCGGGAGGGAAAGATTGGGTGCTTTCCCTCCCCTTTTACACCCCATTTCTTGTCTATTTGAAGGGCCCTCCCTCTCCTTCTTCAAGGTTGGAAAAAATTGTCTCAAGTGATCATCTTCAAATTCCTCCATTTTCATAGCTCAAAACCTCAAAAAAGCTTCTAAGTCCCTAGGTCTTCTCTTCATCAACACCTAGCCTCACCATCCCTACTACCACTCCAGCAGCTAGGAAGTGAATTTCAGAGGTTGAGAAGCTACAAATCAAAGCCAAGAATCAAAGAAAGACAAGTCTTCAAGGGTAAGTCTTCAAAACCAACTTTTAGGGCTTTTTCTTGGTTCATTTTTATACTCTAATTGGTTGAGAATTGGGGCTCCGACCCCTACTGCTTTTGTGCTTTTTTTGAGCCCCTCTACAACTTTGTAGAAGGGCTCAACTTCATTTGATGCTTCTATGATGTACTTGTTTCAATACCTAGCTTTTATGCCATTATCTTGCATGCTAGTTTAGGCCTATTTCCTTTTGTTTTTAGGGGTCCGACCCCTACTGGTTTTGTGCTCATTTTGAGCCCCTCTACAACATTGTAGAAGGGCTCAACCTCATTTGGCCATTGTATATACCACTTCCTTCAAATTCCATCAAGTGTGCCCATTTTTGTACACAACTTTTGACCTATTTCTATTTGTTTTTGGGACTTCGACCCCTACTGACTTTGGTCTTATTTTGACCCCCTTTACATGTTTTATGAAGAAAATTTTGCTGTTTGATGTATAGTTTGGCATGTCTCTTGTTATAGCATATTTGGAGCCTATTTTGCATGGATCTTTTAGCATGTTTGTGTTCTGATTTTGAGGATGTCATCTTCTGCATATATGCTTATTTTTAGCTAATCTTCAATGTTGTAGAAGAAAGTTTGTCCATTTGGGGTTTGCATATGTCACTTGTCTCAATACTCCTCTTTTGACCACTAACTTTGCATGCTATTGTTGATCTATCTATGCTTGCATCTTGGCCAAGTTTGTTACTGAAATATGCCATATTTGGGACTGCCTTGCTACTGTTCTTGCTGCCATGATCATATTTTGCATGTATAGCATGGCTATAGGCCATTTCGGGGCTTAATTTCACATTTTCGGGATGATTGCATGCTTCGGGTGTCATTTCGAATTGTCTCGGGGCTGTTTCCCCCTTTAGTTAGGTGCTGAAATTCCATTGCCATGCTTGCACATCGTTTCCCATGCCATTTGTATCATTTTTGCATTGTCTCGATTTGCGTGCCAATGGGCACGCATTTCGAGGCACCTCATTCTTTTCATTCCGGCGGCCTATGTGAGTGTGGTTGAGGCCCTCTCATGCAGGCGTAAGCCCAATTTGCATTTTCATGCTTGTATGCCATTGCCTCGGTTTGTGTGCCCGTGTGCACGCATTTCGAGGCACCTCATTCTTTTCATTCCGGCGGCCTATGTGAGTGTGGTTGAGGCCCTCTCATGCAGGCGTAAGCCCAATTTGCATTTTCATGCTTGTATGCCATTGCCTCGGTTTGTGTGCCCGTGTGCACGCATTTCGAGGCACCTCATTCTTTTTATTCCGGCGGCCTATGTGAGTGTGGTTGAGGCCCTCTCATGCAGGCGTAAGCCCAATTTGCATTTTCATGCTTGTATGCCATTGCCTCGGTTTGTGTGCCCGTGTGCACGCATTTCGAGGCACTTTGTTTTTACTCGACGGCAGCCTATGTGAGTGAGCCGAGGCTCTCCCATGTTGGTGTAAGCCCATCGTTGCATCCCGTATGCCATTTCATCGCATATCATCGCCTCGGTTTGTGTGCCTGTGGGCGCGCATTTCGAGGCACTTCGGTTTTATTCGATTTTGCATCGCATATCATCGCCTCGGTTTGCGTGTCCGTGTGCACGCACTTCGAGGCACTTCGGTTTTATCCGATTGGCATTGCGTATGCCTCCGCCTCGATTTGCGTGCCCGTGTGCACGCATTTCGAGACATTCTGTTTTATCCGGTTTGCATTGCGTGTGCCTCTGCCTCGGTTTGCGGGCCCGTGTGCACGCATTTCGAGGCACTTTGTTTTATCCGATTTGCATTTCATCATTGCCTCGGTTTGCGTGCCAGTGGGCACGCATTTCGAGGCACCTCATTCTTATCAATTCCGGCATCCCGTGTGAGTGTGAGCTGAGGCTCTCCCATATTGGAGTAAGCCCATCATTGCATTTCGTGCCCTTATGTCATCGCCTCGGTTTGCGTGCCAGTGGGCACGCATTTCGAGGCATCTCATTTTCATAGCATTGTGCATGCTAGGCTATATCTTAGTTGCATTTCATGCATACCATGCATATTGCACAGGAAACGAGGCACGTTTCGTACTCCGAGTGACGGAACGGGTCTCAATTCCCAAGTCACCGACACTCCGGATAACCCTTGATGGAGTTAGGTTTTCATTGTAGCATTCATCTGCATTCATCCCATATTGAGTTGTGCATTTCGGTTCCTCGGCCATCATGCATCCAGATGCGTGATTGGTGGCACGAGGATCGAGGCATGCATATATTTGTGAAATACATTGCTATGCCCTTTTCCTGCTCTCTGTTGCAGCAACATCAAGAATCAGCACCTTTTCGGAGCCTGGCACACATTTCGAGAAAATTGTAAACAGAGGCTAATCAGGGCATCCCAGTGGATTTCTGCGCCAAGCAGCCCAGCATACACCATTCATCAGGAGCAAGGCAGTCCCTGGCTTGCATGCCAGTTTTACTTTCCTGTAATTAATTTGTTAATTAATTAGAAATCTGTATATTTATTCGGACTGTATATTCTTTTATTCGGACTGTATTATTATTTTATTCGGACCCTCTGCGCGAGGGCAATGTTGTAATAAGGGTGTGTGAGTGTGATGTATGTCTTCCAACCCCCATTTCTTTCTCCTTTTTATTTACCCGCTTTGGATGGTTAGATATAGGGCATGTTTAAATTAGCATACAGTATGACAGCATGTTTGCATCATTCATCTGTTTTGCACGCACCGGGCTCGGCGCATCATACAAACTGCATTTGTATTTCAATTCCAAGTTGAATACATGATAGTTGTAGCATTTCATATGCCATACTTAGAATAGCCGAGCCTGCTATAGTTTGCATTTTTGCATGTGTTGCATTAGGCAATTCTGTATACTTAGGAACCATGCATGGATTTCTAATCGGTTTTTGTTTTGGCTTGGAGTACTCGGTGAGTTTTATGCTTTAGCATCCTTGCATGTGTGTGAGTGACTGCCATGATAGCATGCTTACCATGAGGCTAACTGCTTATGTGATATAACTGCCTTGAATGCCTGTGGGTGGAGGTTGAGTTACCTGAATTGGGACAATTCGTTGACTGTTTGTTTTAAGCCCACTAGATAGTGGCAAAACCATTGTTCTTCTAAGCCCACCTGAGGGTGGCAAAATCTGCATTTTCAGCCTACCTGCGGGTAGCAAACCATTTTCAAACAAACAAACACGAGATGTTTAGTTCCAATTCAGGCGATTCAGTCTATACTTGTATGCTGTGCGCATCACATAGTAACCTAGGCTAATAACCGGAATAAGAACTCACAATGTTTTCAAAAACAGATATCATGGTTAGTAGAGGCCGGTCTTTGACCGGGCGAGCGGGGGTGCTCACGATGTGACCTTCCCTAATCGTACCCAAGTTCCCGAGCCAACTTTGGTGATGACGGACACGTGGCCTTTTGGCACCGAGTCAGGGTTTCCTAAATTTCCCATTTTAAAAATATTTAGGTGGCGACTCTGTTATCTGGCAAAGCAGTCCATGTTTGGCACTTCTTTCAAAAAATCTGTTTTTCTCAAAACGATTTGCCGGATTTGGACTCTTTGGTTCGAGATTTGGAACCGCAACAAAAATCGAGTCCGAACTGTAGCGAGGTCCCTCGCGGGCGTTGTTACAAACGGCCTTACCATAAACAAGGCAAGCTAGAACATAGACTTTCGGCCAACGTGACAGGTCAGAAGGGACAAGGAAATGATTAGTAGAGGATATAAGCGGGTTTCGAAGACAAGGCAAAAGGTCAGGCTTCTCTATCACTAATCTATCTCTATATTCCATCTCTCTCTTTCTAACTTGCTCGTCGGAGGGTTCGCTAGGGGACTCCCCATTCCCTGTTGAACTCTAGTGCAGGTCTCTCAGTGGGCTGGACGCCTCGGGCACCAATTTGGGAAGCGTGGATCGAACCGACCCGTTCCGTCTGGGATACGCAGTATTATCAATAACGATCAAATTGAAACAAGACACAAATCACAAGAATTATAGGTGTAATTTTGATATATGAAATTTTATGAAAAGGAATGGTAAGTTTAACCAAAAATTAAATACTACATCTTGGCAGAGGCATGATGGTTTTCTTCCCTTCCTTAATAGTAAAGAAGACCATCCTTAATGCATTCATCACTTCACAATAGATTCCCCCCCCCCCCCCCCCCAAAAAAAAAAAAGAAAAAGAAAAAAAGTTGTTCAATCTGATTAACTGAATAAAAAAAAGACTGATTATCTAAATCTTAATCCACAAAGTAATCCAGTGGTAAAAGAATTTGCCTGATAAAAATTACATGATAAATGTATCACGAATGAGACCGTGCAAAAGACACATGATTATTATTCAATTAATAAGATTATAATTTGTTTACGAGATATTCTCAATCAACAAGACGGTGTAGAAGGTAATGGATGATACCGACCACTTCATTAACTCAATCCACCAAAATGATTTAAATCGGCCTTACTTTTTTGTTTTTTCGTTTTCAACCAATCTTAATAGTCCAAAAACACCTATCCTGAGTGTGTGCTATTCTATGATTACTGGTTCAATCATTCCCTTTGAATTCAAATTGCAGGACAATTTAAAATTTTAAAAAGCTAGTAAATTTGTAGGTCTATAGCATTTTTTACTTGATAAAAATGCTTTCAGACTTTCGCTAGGTTAAAGTTTATTAAGGTGTGTGGGACCATGTATATAGCCTTGTGTAGCATGTTAAAAAGTTAAAGATTGCCTAAATGAAATTTATTTTCAACCAATGGTTTCAAGTAGGGATGATGGCAACAGAGACAAATAAATCACAAATTATATTGAGAGCGGGTCAAATTTGGAAGGTAATGGGTAGAAGTTGATTAATTTTGTAATCTTAAGTGAGAGATGAGAGATGGGCAGAGACAAATCACAAATTATATAAAGAGCGAGTCAAATTAACGAGTAGGGATTGATTAATTTTACAATCTTAAATAAGAGATGATATGATATATTACAAATAGTGGTCGATAAAAAATGAGACAATACCAGCTAAACCAAGATATTGTGACCTTGGGTCTCCATGAGTTTTTATGGTTGGAGTGGATGGATAAACTTCAACAACATATATAAATAAAAGAGGTGAGTGTATATAAATAGATAAATAAATATATATGGAGTGCAATTGAAATGACACTGAAAGAGCTGCCATAGCTAATAAGTCTTGCGTCCACACCACGTTAATTTGTGTGCCTTGTCTTCTCTATTGGGTGCACATTTTTTGTGCATATGATCATATTATTGTCCAATATATTTCATTATCATTTTTTGTTTTTGGCATGGTGGCATTAATTAATCAGCAAACATTGCAACCAATCATAAAAAATTTACATGGCAAAACAATAAAACTCAAATTAAAATATAGAGAATCCCAACCCATTGGCCACTAAACTAGCCTTTAGTTTAAAAGGTGAAGAGGATACGGAGAGAAATTAAAAATGATCAATGAATTTGGCTTGGAAGGATAGATAATGTTTGAAGTAAAAACTTATCTCCCAAAAATATATATATATATTCATTACGTCATTGGTATTTTTAGCTTGAGCGAAATTTCTTCCTCTGTCATTTTTTTTAGATGAAAAAAAAAAAAAAAAAAAAAGGCCTAATAAAAACCACTATTGTAATTTATTCATTTATCTTTCTTGAGCTAGAATTACTAAATTCTCATATGATTGCAACGACAATTGTTAAAAGGATCACATTGAAATGTAAGGGTTACAAGCATTGTTCGCGAAGTTTAAATCCAACACAAAAACCAGTATTTGCCATAGACTGGCAAAGGCTGCCAAGTATTAGTATAAAAAGACCAACACCCCTCAATTTTGTACTACCTAGCTTGATTCTCTACCAAGGGCAAAATAAAAATTTAAAGGAAAAAATAAGAGGGACCAATTGTATAATTTACTCAAACAAAAACATAATTTTTAAAATAGGCATAACTAAAGAAGAAACATCATGTAGACAAATTTTATTGCACAAGCAAATTCCAAGTAGTTACATTGACAAAGATGACAATCCAATGATTGGATTCAAAGAAGAAAAAAGGAAAAAAAAAACAGCAGAGCATAGAACCAAAGCCTAGAAGGAAGGAAACTCAAGATTGGAAGCACATTTGCCTCTAGGTAGCACTGGACATTCTATGAAGTTTGATCCAGAAGTGTCAACACAAATGTAAACCTGGTACAGCTGGCTATTCCCAGATGAATCAACATTGCATTCTATAAAAGGAGTGTACCCAATTGCATTTTTTATGGCTCCTTTAATGCTGCTTAAGCTGTATGATCCTCCATCTGGGTTGATTCCTGTTAACCAACGTTGATGCCATTGTCCAAAATTAGTTTCCTAGGAAACAAACACTAGAAAGAAAATGCTAAGATGAGCTCGAAACTGCTACAAATGCTCCAATTATTTTGGCGTCAAACCCTTCTTTTTTTAAGAAAACATATTCTTAATTTTTATTTATTTATTATTATTAATGTTTCGTTAATTTTTTTTTTTATTACATCGGAAAGATTAATGTTTTGTTATGATCCTAAAACTAATGTACTAGTTATTGTGATAATAGTAGCGTTGTTGTTGGTGGTGGTAAGATTTTATACCCAAGTTTTTCATAAGTTAAAAATATTTTTTGTTCAACTAAACTCATTCTTCATTGATTACATAAAAAATTTACCTTGAGAATTTTTTATTTATTTTATGAAAACCATACGTCTCTCTAATTCTTTTATGAACTGGACCATTGAGTGCAGGCCTGTACCCATGGGCCCATCATGGATTGTACTTCAAAGATCTAGTGTATTGATTTTTTATGTCTTTATAGGTAGATTATCCATAACAAAATAAATAATAAAAAAATTCAAATCGTCACATAATTTTATCACATTTCCCTTGAAAAAAAAGAAAGAAGAGATGATTAATCATTTACCATAATGTAATGAGATTATGCAAGTTACAATTGTCTGATTTTTTATTTTTTTGTGAATAGAGCATAAAATATCAATGAATTGAATTATCAAAGTGAAAATCGTGGCAGAGCCATGTGTCCAGACTAGACGGTCTATTCCACAATCATTTCGTTTTAATCATACTAAACGTCAAAAAATGCAAAATTATATTTTTTGTCAAAATAAAGAAGGTAAAAATGATAAAATATACCTGCAGACTGAAGAATTTGGAGAAGGTCTATATTGGATTTGAGGTTGAGTGCCGATTTGAAGTAGGAGTGTTGGTCAAGAACTGACTCGGAACATGTTCCATGTTTGTCCCATTCGTGTGACCAAAAGGTTGACCCATCGCCACTTGGGCACGCCAACGTCGGCCAACTGCCTTGCATTCTGCTGATCAAATCCGACATCTATATACCCACCCCCCATGTTATAAAAACACAACTTCAATTATTAGGTTTCCAAGGAAAATTGTCTATTTTTTCTAATTAGATCGTTGGTCCCTATAGTTAGTGAAATTTTGTTTTAATTCTCGTAGTTTTAATTTGAATCCTACCCTTTCAATTGTGTTGCAAATGTGCCCTCCATTACTTACTATTTAAATTTGCAAAATTAGAGAACCAATGTAAAATTTAAAATGAACTACAAAAATACTCGGTTTAGTTTATTCATTACACTAGTGGTTCTTGTAATTTCTTTTGAATTTTATTTTGATCTCTTTAGTATTGTAGTGATCAAATTAATCAAATTAAAACTATATAGACAAAAATTAGAATCAAACTACATGAGTGAAAAATATAATTTTTTTTTTTTATATTAAATTATTGATCCAAACACAGTGTAAGAGCATAAAGTATAGGATAGGTACCGCGGATTGATCATAAGGGCTATTAGGATCGCAATTGGAAGGGTAAGAGCCGTCATTGTAGTTGGGCCAAAGTCCATGAATTCCGAAATCTACTGCTGGCTTTCCTGTTGTCGGATAGCAACAACTTTGCTTCGTGTCACAGTATGATCCTGGCCACTGCATAATAGTACAACAACAACAACAACAAGAAGACGTTTCAAGTTTAGACTACTCTGTAAAAATGAATATGATTATTAGTAACACACACACTCTCTCTCTCTCTCTCACCCACCTGTTGAACAAAGTAGAAGAAATCAAAGTCTTGAGCAAAGCACACAACTGATAGGCATTGTAGTACAATCAAGAGCTTGACAATTGTTGAACTCTTCAATTCCATCTCTCTTTCTCGTTCTCTTTCTCTGTGAATTAATTTCAATGGAGTGGTTGTGATATGGTGATGATGGTGTTGATAGGTGTTTTTTATATAGGGGGGAAATTGATGAATGTGGACAGAGAGAGTATCCGTTACTATTAATGCTTGTATGTATATTCAGACAAATAATAATCCAATTATGTGTTCATGGCGTGTGTGAAACTGAAGCCGGTGATTGATACATGTCAGCCTTGTTTCTATTCTGTGCCCTAATTATTGTTTGTTTCACATCAAAGACGACGAACACGTACGTACTTGTTATTCGGATATTCTCGTCACGCTACCTACTGCCGACGCCGTTCATCATCTTCCTTTCTATCTTTCCATAATCAATAATTTCCATCACACCCTAATTCTCATTGGCTGGGGTTTGGCTCCAGTCCACCATCTGGATTGAAGGGTCCAGTTCAGTCCATTGAGTTTACTTTTGAGTTTTTTTTTTATTATTATTCAAACCGTTCACATTTTAAGATTTATTGAATATATTATTCTTATAAAAAATCACGTTGATTAAATAACGGATATTATGTATTCTGATCACTTTTTTATGAATCATTAATTTTTTAATAATTCATTTTTTTTAGACAAAAGTGATCCGAATACATAGTATCCATTATTCAATCGATGTAATTTTTTACAAAAATAATATATTCAACGAACCTTAAAATGTAAATAATTCTAATTGAGCAATGATTCATCCCCCCTTTTCCCCCACCCCCCTTTGACCCCCTCTCTCTCTCATTGGTTACATTTTCTTTTTCTTTTTCTTTTTTTTCCTGCTCCTCCAATCACCACCCGCCACGTGACAAAGGGGGTGAGGGGGTGACCCCCAAAAGGGGATCTCAAGCATTATTCATTCTAATTATCAAAAATGATCTAAAAATGAATTCAATGAACCGAACTGACTGGACTGTCTCAGAGGAGACAAGTCAAACCCATTCTCATTAAATATGAAGCATTTCATTTGATCCCATTTATGTTATATATTGGATTTTTACTTTTTTTTCATCATTTCTTTTAAACAATAAGAATGAATGATGGGTACACATAAACACAACCCATAAAATGCACGTAAAGTATATATATATATATATATTGTGTGGCCGAAATTTCTTTCAAGCATGACATATTATATTTCAGATGAATTCCAACCATATAGACATAGGGGCCTTTTGAGAAGCTAAAAAAAGCTAGCTTTTAGTTTTTTATTAATTTTGAGTTACATCACCTTTCATATTTTTTACTCACAAAAGATAAAATAAATTAAAAAAGTCAAAAAATCAGTTCTTTTACTAACTTTTCAAAACACTACATAGTAGATTCTCCAAGTTCTGTTTATGAGCATTTAACATTTTTTTAAAATTTTATTTTAATGGGATTATGCGTTTTGTGTTATTTTAGGAATCAATTATTCCCAATTAAAAATCTCTAGTATGGATCATGTGGATCTATCACATGACTCATTTCAATAATTTGACTCGTGTAAAAATTAGAATATTTGGCCGAATAATTATATAACACATTTGCAGTGTAAAGTCTTAATTTCAACTCTTCTGAGAAAATTTGATGACCTTTATGGTAATTTACTTTTCTCTCATTGTGAAATTATATGTAATTAATAGTTGTGGTTGAGCTAGGCAATGAAAATGGTAAACTAAGCAATGAACCCTTTGTCAATGTCTTGCGTCACATATCACTTTGAATGGTCCACTACATCATTAGCCTAACATCAACTTCGCATTTATTTATTTATACATTCAAGTGTCATGTCAAAAATTTAATTCTAACATCATAAAAGGTTTAGCTATTTTTAAATCAGTACAAAGAAACAATTATAAAATTTTGTTATAGCATCTCAATATTAACAAATATTAGTGTTAATACATACCAATGTTAGATGAGGACCAACCAGATCAAGGCTATAACAGGATTAACAAGTGTAGCAAAAATAGAATCATAAACCCGTTATATCAAAGGTGATTGAATTCCCAATTTACTAGGAATGGTCCTATCTGTATGCCATCAATGACATTAACATAAATACTACTGAAAACATTATAATCAAAATTTTCATATATACCAAAAAATTTCCACTTCATTAACAAGTTTCTCAAACAATACAAGATTATAGTTGCAAGGTGACACATCATTCATTTTGATCTAATTTCATTGTGATCAAACAAGTCACTATTCATGCCAACCAAGAAGCCACTTCAGTAGTCCAACCAAATTTGTTCCTTTAATTTAAATTCATCATATTTTTGTGTAAAGCCCAAGAACAAAAAAAGAGTAATATATCATACATTACATAGACACCCCCTCTTGCTATTCCTCATCCAAACCTTTTGTAACAACCCTCGTATTGATTACCGATTAACCACTGAATTATATACTGATTAATGCTAAACCGAATTGATAATGACTGATAATTGAATTAACTGAAGTACTGAATAGACTGATTGGAATCGAAACTGAAATTGAATAAATTTGTCTATTATATTGCATATTGCATCTGTTTGATTGATTGATTATCTGTTCGAATTCATATGTTTAAACTGCTAATTGAAGGCCTTATCGGCGGCCGAATTAGGAACCGTTTAGTGTTTCGTGATCAGTAGAATATTTGTGATTTTATAGTATATTTATCTGAAAATTGATTAGGAATGATTAAATTAGATTAATTTAAGCCTAATTAATAGAATTGCCAAGTTTAGCTTATTTACCAAATTGCCATGTGAGTGGCCTCTTTGTTTATTATCATTGGAGGGCCTTATTACACTTAACAAACAATTGCTCAGCCCCATATTCTTGCATCCCAACCGACCAAACTTAGAGAGAGTGAGGGAGAAGAGAGAATTTAGCTCATTTGTTGAACTTGCTTGGAGAATTGCTTGGAAATTGAAAGATTTGAAGTATAGATTGGCAAATTTAGCTCCCACACCTTGATTTCAAGACTTAGTAAGGTAATTGGGCCCCTCATTGTTGTCCTTAAGGTTTATTCTTGCATGCTCCATGCTTAATTAGAGAGCTAAGCCATGAATTTGTTCATAATTGTTGAATTAGAGCTCCATTGTTGCATGCATGCTCATGTAGTCAAGTTTGGAGGTTTAATTTCAAGAAAATCTCACATGCAAGCTTATATTCATGCATGGTCCATGTTTTCATCTTGTTTTCCAACTATTGAACTCAATTGAACAAGAATTGAAGCTTGATTTTGGTTTAAAGTTCATGCATTGCATGTTTTGAAAGTGTTCTTGAAAATGGGTTTGAAAATGGCTTTAATTGACCAACCCTTGGCCCTTGCATGTGCAAATTAGCTTTTGAAACTTGTTATTCATTGTTTTGGGATGTGTTTTCCAGAATTTGGGGCCAAGAGGTTGAGTTTTAGATGGTTGAATGCTTGGTTCGAACTTGGGAGACAAATCTGGAAATTCCAGATTTGGCTTTCTCGCTCGAGCGAAGGATTCCTCGCTCGAGCGAGCACCTTTGTCCAGGGCTCCGCTCGAGCGAGCATCGAGCGTGGTATCGCGCGTAAAAATCGAGCATCCAGTACTTTTACTGTTCATGCAGCTCGCTCGAGCGAAGGATTTCTCGCTCGAGCGAAGCCTTTGATTTTGGAAGCTCGCTCGAGCGAAGGAAGGCTTGCTCGAGCGAGGTGTCTATTTCCAGCAACTTTTGAAAAATGCCTTCCAAGTGTATTTTTGCATCCTCATCCCATCCTAGGCATTCTTAGGCCTAGTTTAAGGCATCTTAATGAGGATTTAGACATAGAACCACACCGAGGAAATTTAGGGATTTAATTATCACCCTTCCCAACTGTGAAACTTAGTGTGTGTTCTATTTATTGACTGTTTAGGGTTGGCTCTCGGGGACGCGCTCTAGCTGCTATTAGCCCAATCTCTGTGAGTAACAGATTGTGTAAAGATATGTTCAAAATGGTTATCTTTTGAATACTGAACAGAACTGTTTACTGAACTGATATTGTTTATTGAATGAATGTATGTCCTGTATTGTGAACTGTACTGTGGCATCCTTAGCACTTATTGATTACTGTTATTGTTACAGAGCTCTGTCGGTTTCCTTGTGGAACCATACTGTTTATTGATTGATGGCCATCACTACTGTTGGGTCTGTTAAGACCCGGTCCTTTTGGACCTACTGTTTATAGGCTAATGGATGTACCACATATGACTGATTGACTGATATACTGAAAGATCGAAATACTGTTTAATGAATTGTTTTCATTACTGTAAGAACATTACATTCATAACCTCTTTACACTTATTGTTATTCACTGGGCTTTAGCTCACTGTTTATATATATATGTAGGTTCTCAGCAGCCAGACCGGAGCTAGGAGCGTGGGTCAGTCCCCAGTTTTGTCCAGCCAGCCTGTGTGCCTCACAGCGAGGTTCCTAGTTGCCATGCCATGGCTTTGGGGTTTTGCTTTCCCCTGTCTGTCTTATGTACTGTTTTGGGACCACTGTATAGACTGTTTACCGTTTACTGTACTGTTCTCAAGGGATTAAGTCCCTGTACTGAATGTTGTATATGATTGTATAGACTGTACTGTTTGAACTATATGAATGCATGAAAAATGTTTTTGGCATACAGATTTTCACAGCTCAATGGACACTAGTTATTTACTGAATTGGCTTCCGCCAGGCCCTGTACCCTGTTTAACTGTTTTACTGTTCATCAGGCCTTCGGTAATCTCGGATTACTGGCCAGTTACGGTGCTAAACCCATAGGGCCGGGTTTGGGTCGTGACAGAGTGGTATCAGAGCGATACTTAACCACGAGTTATACCGCACACACGTGTCCAAATGAGCTATAGGGTGTCCTAGAAAAGTGATTAGGGCATCTCATGAACTTGAAAAGTGTGTGCTTATGACTGACTGATTATATGTTAAAATGTTAAACTGTTTAATTACACAACTGCTTATAATGATAACTGTTATAACTGCTTATAGTGAAATGGATAACGCAAACACTGCAAATGAAACTGAATCATCATCCTCTGAGGCCAGAATGGCCAGACTTGAACAAATGATGGGATTGGTCATTGAAAGACTGGACCAACAACAGAACCAACAGCCCCCACCTCCTCCTCCACCGGTACAACCGGAACAGAATGTACAGAATGTGAATGTTAATGAGGTGGACATTATTGCACTGACTCATAAATTCAGCAAGATGAAATCGCCGTCCTTTCAGGGAGGCTTAGAACCGTTAAAGGCTGAAGCTTGGGTTCTTGAGACTGAGAAATTGTTTGAAATGTTTCCGTGCTCCGAAGCCAACAAAGTACTGTTAGCAACCTTCACCCTTCAGGAAGAAGCAAGAAGGTGGTGGATGTTGACCCGTGATGCGAATACTATTGTGACTTGGACTCAGTTCAAGGAGTCCTTCTTTGAAAAGTATTTTCCCCAGTGCATCAGGGACAGAAAAGTGACTGAGTTTGAACAGCTGAGACAGGGCAATATGTCTGTTGCCGAGTACGAGAAGAAATTCACCGAATTTGCCAGGTATGCACCACATATGGTGGATACCGAATATAAGAAGGCCAGAAGGTTTGAAGGAGGCCTTAGTGCTGCTATACAGGACCGAATAAATGTTTTGAAAATGCCAACTTTTGTGGGTGTTCTCGACCGGGCATTGATGGCCGAGACAAATATTGCAACAGTGAAACAATCTGAAACACCAACAACTGAATGGCATGGTAAAAGACAGGGTTTCAAATTCAAGAAAGGCAAACATAACTCTGCAAACAAGAAACAGAATACGGGGTCAACGACTAGCCCCAGCCAAGGGAGTGGATTCATTCCACCCTGCTCCGTATGTGGCAATAAGCACAAAGGGGTTTGCTACCAGATTTCAGGAGCTTGCTTCAGATGTGGCAAGGTGGGCCACAGAATTAAAGACTGCCCTTCTGCTCCACCAGCTAGTGGTAAAGCTGCACCAAGTGCGGCAGCATCAAGTGTAGCACCAAAGCCTAACCCCAAAGCTACCGGGAAAGAGCCTGTGAGGCAGGGCCGAGTATTTGCCCTAGTACCGGGAGATGTTCAGAATACTGAGACCGTTGTGTCAGGTATCCTCTCTATTTGTGCTCAAAATGCATATGTATTGATTGATTCGGGGTCTACACATTCTTATGTGTCGCATGCTTTTTCACGGAAATTGAATAGACCCTTAGAACCTATGAATTACTTGTTAGCTGTATCATCACCTGTTGGAGGATCCATGACATGTGCATATATGTATCCTGCTTGTGAAATTATTGTTGGGGATATGCATCTGTTTATTGACTTACTACCGTTGAACATAGATCATTTTGATGTGATATTGGGGATGGATTGGCTACAAAAATATCATGCCACTATAGATTGTGTAACAAAACAAGTAGTTTTCCGTCCACCTAATTTACCTGAATTTGTGTTTAATGGGAGTGGAGTAGTACCTCCTCCGTATTTGATTTCTTCTGTGAAAGCTGTTAAACTGATTAGGAAGGGGTGTAAAGGATATTTGTGTTCCGTACTGACTGTATCTACTGATGATAATGTTAAAACTGATGTGAATTGCATTCCTATAGTGAGAGAATTCCCAGATGTATTTCCAGATGATTTGCTAGGGGATTTGATTGACAGGGAAGTTGAATTTATTATTGATGTGATTCCGGGTACACAGCCAGCACCAACCTTATCCCTGTAGAAGCCTAGCTTCAATGGACTTTGGCTCAATGCTCATCTTGGACTCCCAACCAGATAGAGATAAACTCCCTAAGAGCTTTATATTTATCCAGACTGAGGTTCTTCTCCATTCTAGGACTCTTGTCCCTTATCCGCTTATTTCGGATTTCAGAATCTCCAAAGATAACCTCAGCCTAGCCGAGATCATCTCTCACATAACTAAGCCATGTGGCACTCTGGCTGACACCATTTAGGGTATCAGACATGCTTGTTTGTGACTCTATGTTTATTTAATTTGTTTCTGTGTCTATACAAACACATACGTATTGTTCATATACGTGATGTTTTAACAGTTTGTCACTGTTCTTGACTTTTGCACATCTGCACACACTTACTCAATGTTCTTGATAAATGTTACTTTCTTGACTCTGAACCATATTTTTTTTTTCCCCTATTTTTCTTTGACTTGTTTCCAGATTCTTGCCATTGATTCGTGTTTCCATATAGATTTAGGCTTGGGTTTTGATAGAGAAATCACATACTTAGAAAAAACTGAACCAAAACCTCTCTTAGATCCGAAAAAACCCTAGAAGCTGCCAGTTTAGGGTTTAGCCGAGGTATTCAAACCTATTCCACTCATTCTTTCCCAAATCTTGTCCCAACTGTTACTAATCCAACGTCATGGGGATGTTCAGGTGGAGGATAGACACCCCAGAAAAACTTGAGTACTTTAGGAGAGAGTTCTCCATCCCAGTCGACGTCCATTTAAGGTTAGTTTGAAAGGAGGACTCCATTATGCCTAACGGAGACTCCATGCCCTTTCTCGGTATTGCATTCATCGAATGTGGACTTCGGTTTCCCTTTGATACTCTTTTTCAAGAAATCCTCCATTACTACAAACTTAACCCCATGCAACTCACCATAAACTCCTATAGGGTCATAAATGGCATAATTGAACTAGCACACCGAGAAAAAGTTAGGATTATCTTAGCCGACATCCAATTATGCTGCACCATGTGTGACCTTAAATCTCAAAAAGGCTATATATACTACCTCAAGCCCAGATCCATCGCCTTCAAACTAATAGCCGACCTCCCAGACTCCAACAAGGGTGCTGGAGATGATTATTTCGTCGTCTTGGGCATTTGGGAGTTTTCACTTGATGACGACCTACACCTTTATCCTCTTAGCTGAACAGTTTTTAAAGAGGGTAATGGTAAGACTTAGTTACTCATACTGAAATTCCATTTTCGTTAAGGCTTGCTAGTTTACTCATCTCTTCTAATGTTTGCTCTTCTATTTTCTGCAGTTCTTCCTCAACCGGTGAAGGGATTTCGGCAATCATTCGTTCCCAGTCGAGATCTAAAGAGGCTGTTAGATCTCCCTGTGTAGAAGCGCAAGGCGCCTCTTCTACTAAACTATATACCAATCTACAAGTCGGCCTTGCCCGACGTCCCTCGCCGAAGTAAGACTCCCTTTTTTGCCACAACTCCACCAGCAATTTCATCCCCAAGGCCAGACCAAGCCTCTACTTCTAACCTAGCTGATCAACCATCTACCTCAGCCTCCTAACTAATTCCTCTATCATAACACCAACACCGACGTTGAGTTCCAATTTCTGCTCCAGCTGGCAGAACCCACAGCCGCAGACGCCAACCTTCTGAGGCATCGGCTTACGACCCAGCCAATCCTCCAACCGCCTTTCCAGCAATACACTTCAGCACCAAAATAACAATTACTTCCTTGTCGACGAAATGGGCTGAAAACTAGCGATTATTAAAGACCTTCTTGGCAATATCCCCGGGGTTGTGACGGTGCAATCCTCGTCCTCTCCATCCCAACCAAAGCCAAAGCCGAAAAGAATGAAGAAGGCCAAGGCTAAGGCCACAGTGACTCAGATTGATTCTGAGGACACTGTGCCAATCTCTAAATTGGCCGAGGTAGAGAAAAGTCAAACGGCTACCTAGAAAAGGCCAGCCGAGGTTGATACATCCAACTCCCAACCATCCAAAAAGCTAAGGTTTGAGCAACCTGGGGGTAGCCACAACTTCCCTCGCAATATGACCTGGGCTCCTGAGGTCATGGTGGATGACAGACCCTTGACAGCTGGCGACAGGGCAATGAATCTCAAAGTCGGTGCAGCCCTGTTAACGGTTGTTCTTCTGCCAAAAGATATGAACCGCATGGCCGACCTGCATGAATATGAAAACTTCGCCCTTATGATGCAGCACTCGGTCTTGGTAAGTCTCTTTCGTACTCTTTTGTAATCTTTCTATACTTAGTCAAATTTCACTAATCTGTTTTACTTCTTGCAGGCCATCTAGCATGCTCACTCATACGCTGTCAAGACCGAGATGACAAGGAAGGAGTTGGCAAACAAGTTGCCAAACTCCTATTCTCTCTCAATCACACCAAGGCCAACAATCAAGCTTTGTTGGATCAGGCTAAGGCTTCCAAAGCTGCTCAAGATTTGGCCGAGGAAAAAGCCAAAATGGATAATGACGAAGCCAAGGTCGCCAGAGCCGACCTTGAAGCTGCCAAGGCCAAGGTAACTGACTTAGAGGCCAAGCTTCAAGAGACCCTTACCTCTAAGGAGGCCGAGGTAAAAGCGGCCGATGAAAAAGCTTTTGAAGAGGGTCAAGCCGCCGTTCGCGACCAATACAAACAGTAAGTCAACCTGGCTTGTAACCGAGGTTATTACCTTGGTTGGACAGTGGCACTCAATAAGTTATCTGTGCCGATGGACTCCAACCTCCGAGACATTAATCAATTTCAAGTGCCTTTCCCTCCAAAGTCCAAGGACTTTAGCGATGAAACCGATGAAGATGATGCCGAGGATGGTGTAGTTGATGAAGTAGAGGAGGAGGCTGGCACTGATGCCAAGTCTTCCACCCTCAATGAGCAAATAGACTTGACTTAAGATGAGGAGGATGACTTGGTCTCCAAGGGCGTCTCTCCCAAACCAACCACATCTGAAGTCGAGGTCCAGTGCGCCAAAAGGAGTTTAGACCAGACTCTACTCGAAATAGATGCCGAAGTAGGGGCAGAGAAATATGCAATGCTGCCAACCGAGGCCGACAAAACTCCATCAGCCGAGGTTGAGAAATCACAAACCAATCCTAGTACTTAGGATATTTCATCTTTTCTTTGTACTCTTTCTTCTTTCAGTTTTATTTTGTTTTGTCTGAACAATGTTTAGCTTCATATTTGGCCAATGTACCCTTTTTGTAATTGAACAATTAATCCTTTTTTAATGCAAGTCTTCTCCTTTCTTCTAAGTGTGTAATGTGTGACAACCATCACCTCTGATTAGTGCTGATCTATGTTTTAGCATGATAAGTAATTGATTATGGCAAAATTCTGAATTGATTGCATAAGTGTATTACCTTAATTGCATTTCTATCTGTTTGTCGTAGATTGATCTGTTCGTGTTTTAAGTTTCGAACTGCGAATTAAAAGCCTTATCGGCGACTAAATCAGAAATTAATTAGTGTCATATGCTAATTAGGATTTAGGTGATTTTATGGTAAGTTTAATTAAAATTCAATTTGGAATGATTAAATTAGAATTATTAAAGCTAAATTACATTAGTTGGTTTTATTTTCAATATTGCCATTTAGTGGGCCACTTTAGAGGCATTATTTGAAGTGTGATTCATATCATTTGATGCCCCCATTATTCAACCATTTTCTTAGACCAAACCGTATGAGAGAGGGAGAGTAGGAGAACAAGGTTGAATTCAACAAGTTTTGCTTGAAATTAGAGGAATTGAAGGGAATTTGCAAAATTGAGCTAGCACACTTGAGATTCAAGGCCTAAGGTAGGAAAATCATCTTCTTAATTGTGTATTTAAGTTATTCCTTGTATGGTTCATGGTAAATTAGTGATTATGAGTCATGAATTAATTTAAAGAGTTGAATTGAGAATAGATTCATGCATGCATGTACATACTCTAGCATTTTGAGGTTGTTTTCATAAGAATTTCCACATGCATGTCCACATTTTGGTTGTAGTCCATGAATTCACCATAGTTTTGAGCTCAATCTTGCATTTGGTCATGTTTTGGAGCATTGGAATTCATTAGAACACTTGCATGTAATGTTCTTGTATTGTTCTTCAAGTTTCTTTGAAATTAGTGTTTAATTGGCTTACCTTTGGGCTTGATCTTACAAAATTGATCTTCAAAATATGTTATATTGTTGGTTTTCAAGTGTTTTCCAGAAAATGGGCCCAAAAAGTTGAGTTTTGATGTGCTGAATACTTGGTTTGAGCTTGGGAGGCAAATCTGGAAATTCCAGATTTTGGCTTCTACGCTCGAGTGAAGGATTCCACGCTCGAGCGACCATCTTTGCCATTGGATATACCACATAGGACTATTATGTTTTCTAAATGACTGTTATGGCATGAATTATGAGCCACTAGTTGAATAACTGATTTACTGATGCAATGGACTGTTTTGATTACTGAAAGAACATTAATTCTTAACCCCTTTACGTATATGTTATTCACTGGGCTTTAGCTCACTGTTTATATTTATATGTAGGTGTCCAGGCACCGGACCGGAGCTAGGAGCGTCGTGTTAAGCTCCTGTTTTGTCAAGCCAACCATTGTGCCTCACTTTGAGGTTCCAAGCCCGTCAAGCTAAGGCTGTTTTGGGGTGTTCTAGATTCACCCTTTTTGTCTCTGTTTTGTACTGACTGAATTAGTTTGATTGTACAATTATGGTGAAGGGATCTGGTCCCTAACCTGGATGTTTTGTATATCTGTTATGTATATATGCTTTTGGTTATGAATGTGACTTATTCATAAAAAGTCTTTTTGCATCCAGATTGTCACAGCTCATTGGACATCTTTTATTTACTGTTTTGGCTTTCGCCAGCCCCTTTACTCTGTATTACTGTCATTACTGTTAAGCTGCCCTTCAGTAATCACGGATTACTGGCTCGTTGCGATGCTAAACCCATAGGGGCAGGTTTGGGTCGTGACAGAATGTTTGTAGGCTTTACTGCTTTCTTTCATGCCTTTCACGTTTCCTATACTTAGAATATTTTTGCATTTCTTCAAAGTATATCTTTAACTATATAATAACTCTGGGGTGTGACTACTTGCCTTGGCTAACCATTGGCTCACCTCGGCGAACACTCAAAAATATAAAAAATATTTTTGCAAGTGTTTATTCAGTATTTCTTTTTACTTTCACATGCTATCTTCTATCAAGACTTCTTCCTTTTACCCTTTCCAAGCCTGGCAACCTGGTTGGCTATCTCAGCAATTATGTATCTTGAATTCTTTTTCCAATATAACCTCCGCTAACTTCAACTTATAAATTTTTCTAAAATTTCAACAAATGTTAAGCCCATTCTAACTTGTAAATTTTGTATATAAAATTTCAACAATTTCAACAAGTCCCAAGCATTTCAAATTTTTACGCTTATCATTCTCCAGCTCTCTGTCCCCTAATGTGAACCTAAGTTTCACTTATGTTCACATTAAGCACGTATAAACTTTCGCCGAAGTCAGGTTCAAACAAAGATTGGCCGAGGTTCTCAACCTTGGTTTCTCTGTTAATCTAACTAAAATGCACTTAGTTCCATTCTAAGTTTAATGGCAAGTCTAGTTTCAATTCAACTTAATTCAACTCTATTATATGCAAGTATAATTCAACTCTGCCATGTAATAAGTCTAAATTATTCGTCATGTTTCAATCAGAAGCATTGCTAACTTAGTTCAACTCTATTATATACAAGTATAATTCAACTCTACTATATAATAAGTCTAAGTTATTCATCATGTTTCAATCAGAAACATTGCCAACTTAGTTCAATTCTATTATATGCAAGTATAATTTAACTCTGCCATATAATAAGTCTAAGTTATTCGCCATGTTTCAATCAGAAACATCGCCAACTTAGTTCAACTTTATTATATGCAAGTATAATTCAACTCTGCCATATAATAAGTCTAAGTTATTCGTCATGTTTCAATCAAAAATATCGCCAACTTAGTTCAACTCTATTATATGCAAGTATAATTCAACTTTGTCATATAATAAGTCTAAGTTATTCGTCATGTTTCAATCAGAAACATCGCCAAAGGACTGGTCAGTCCTATTACACAAATTTCAAAATCAAGCTAAAATTTTATTATTCCTTCGGCTAACGACATAAATTTCGAAAAACAAAAATCTAATGATAGAAAAACTTCAGGTTACAAGTGTTCCATGGTCTTGGTAACTCTTTGCTAGCACTGTCTTCAAGCTGATATGCCCCATTGCCGGCGACCGAGATAATCTATAAGGCCCCTCCTAATTTGGGCCAAGTTTTCCTTCTTTGGGATCTTTTTTGTTGCCGACAACCTTCCTCAAGACGAGGTCTCCAACTTGAAACTCTCTTAGGTTGACCTTCTTATTGTAAGCCCTAGCAAACTGCTGCTGGTATGCCCCCAGTCGAATTGATGCTCTCTCCCTTCTTTCTTCTAGTAGGTCCAGATCTCGGGCCAAGAATGTCTCGTTAGTCTCATTCTCTACTCCTTGGGTTCTGATCCCTGGGATGCTGATTTCCAGTGGGATGACTGCTTCTGTACCATAAGCCATGGCAAATAGAGATTTCCCAGTAGATCTTCTCGGCGTGGTCCGATATGTCCAAAGTACATTGGACAACTCTTCCATCCATTTTCCCTTTGCTGTCGCCAGCCTCTTTTTGATCTCATCTAAAATAGTCTTATTAGATGCTTCTGCCTAACCATTTCTCTGAGGGAAACTTGGAGTAGAGTAATAGTTTTTGATTTTGTACTTTGCACAGAAGCTTTTGATTAGCTTATTGTTAAATTGTGTACCATTGTCTGCTATTATTGCCCTTGGGATCCCAAACCTGGTGATGATGTTCTTCCATATGAAGTTCTTTTCATCAGTATCCTGAATCTTCGCAAGGGGTTCAGCTTTCACCCACTTTGTGAAATAGTCAATTGCTAGCAGCAGGAACTTATTTTGTCCAGTTGCTTAGAGTAGTTGTCCAACAAGATCCATGCCCCACTGGGTAATTGGCCAAGGGCTGGACACTAGGTTCAAATCTGCTGCTAGTTGATGTATCAAAAGGCGCAAACCTTTGACACTTCTCGCACTTTCTAACATAGGCTTCAACATCCTTCTACATGTAAGGCTACCAGTACCCCTGAGTAATGGCCCTATGGGCAAGTGATCTACCCCCAGCATGGCTTCCACATACTCCTTCGTGTATTTCATACAAGAAGTTTTTAACTTGGGAGGGATGCACACATCTCAAAAGGTGACCAGAAAAAGACCTTCTGTAGAGATGTCCTTCTACTGCCATGCTAAACCTAGCCGACTTCAGTCTGGTCTTGTGTGCTTCTTTGCGATCATTTGGCAGCTTCCTACCTCTAGGGAACATTACTATTGCATCCATCCAACTTAGGCCTATCTCCATACACATTGCTTCATACTCTGTGATCAGTGGTTCCACACTTGGGCTTAACAAATAGTCAACCATTATTGTCCTTGTTTACCCTGATTTCATTACATTAGCCAGGTTAGCCAAGGCATCGGCATGGCTGTTGTCATCTCGGCTAACCTACTGTAGTTAGCAGTCCTGAAACAAGGCTAACAGTCTAACAACCTCTTTGATATAAGCTATTATTCTTTCATCTCGGCTGCATACTCACCTATTGTCTGGTTAACAATAAGCTGGGAGTCACAGAAGACTACCACCTCGTCGGCTTCCATTGCTGCTGCTAACTTCAATCCTGCGATCAGTGCTTCATATTCTATTTCATTGTTTGAGGCTTTAACCCTAAACGAATGGATTGCTCTAACATTCGCCCATCTGGAGATACCAACACCACTCCTGCCCCCGTTCCTTGACGGTTTGAATTCCCATCAACAAACAGGTGAAAGGAGTCACCGATGTAAACATCGCAGGGCTTGAGTTTTTCTTTTTTCTTTTGCTCTACTGTGGGGTTTTTCATTCCCAGCTAGGTCTCTTCTTGTTTCCTTGGACATCCAAAGCCGCGGCTCATCGGATCCCGATGTGGGATGGCTCCAGGTGTGAACTTGGCCAGAACCTGGCCCTTAATTGCTGTTCTGGGCCTAAATTCCAGGTCGTATTGGCCCAATACTATTGCCCATCTGGCTACCCTGCCTGTCAGATCTCCTTGTTGTAGCAGGGATTTCATGGGATGCTCAGTTAATACCATAATCCCGTGGGCTTGGAAATAATGGTTCAACTTCTTGGAGGCCATCATTAAGGCCAATGTCAATTTCTCCAAGGGTAAATACCTGGTATCTACGCCTGCAAGGATTTTACTCACATAGTATACTGTCTTTTGTTCTCTCTTCTCCTCTCTGATTACCACTGCACTCACTACATGCTCCGAAACCGCCAAGTATAAGAACAGTTCCTCTCCAGGTGCTGGATTTAAGAGAACTAAAGCTGTGGTCAAGTATCTTTTCAAGTCAGCCAAGGCGACTTCACATTCCTTTGTCCACAAGAAATTTGTGGCCTTTTTCAACAAACTGAAAAATGGTTTACACTTATCTGAACTTCTGCTTATAAATCTGTTCAGGGCTGCGGCCCTTCCAGTCAACATCTGCACTTGTTTTGCCAATGTTAGGCTTTTCAAATCCAAGATGGCCTTAATTTGATCTGGCTTGCATTAATGCCCCTTCTTGTAACCAAGTATCCCAAAAACTTACCAAATCTAACTCCAAATGTACATTTCGAAGAATTGAGTCAGAGCCGATATGTTCTAAGGATGTCAAAAACTGTCTTCAAGTTGGCCAGATGATTTTCAGGTTCTTTGGTCTTCACGACCATGTCATCAATGTATACTTCTATTATTTTGCCAATCAGATGTCTGAACATCTTGGTCATTGACCTCTGGTACGTTACTCCTATATTTTTCAACCCAAAAGGCATCACTCTGTAGCAATACAACCTTTTTGGGGTGATAAATGCAGTCTTCTCTTCATTAGGGGGGTACATTGCTATCTGATGGTACCCCCTATAAGCGTCTAGGAAGCTCATCCTTCCATGCCCTGAAGTGTCATTCACTAATTGATCGATCTTGGGGAGTGGGAAACTATCTTTGGGACAAGCCTTATTCAGGCTAGTGAAATCCACGCAGACCCTTCATTTCTCATTCTTCTTTTTTACAACCACAGTGTTAGACAGCCAAGTAGGGCTGCAAACGAATCGAGCTGAGCTTTGCTGAGCTCGAGCTCGGCTCGTTTACTTATCGAGCTCGTTTATTGAGCTCGAGCTCTGCTCGATAAGGAACTGGGCTCGAGCTCGGCTCGGCTCGGCTCGTTAATTTTAATGAAGCTCGAGCTCGGCTCGGCTCGACTCGATAAATTTTTTTTAATATTATTTATATTATTTAAATATAAATATTTGAATAAAAAATATTATTTATATTATTTAATATATAAAAATTTTATTTATATTATTATTTATATATATTCATATATTTTTAATATATAACTAATGTATTTATATATATTTATATATTATTTAATATATAAATAATATATTTATTATATAATTTAAATAAAGATAAACGAGCCGAGCTTAACGAGCCGAGCTTATGCGAGCTCGAGCTCGGCTCGTTTACTAAACGAACCTAATATTCGAGCTCGAGCTCGACTCGTTTACTAAACGAGCCGAGCTTGTTCATGAACAACTCTGTTCGTTTGCAGCCCTACAGCCATGTAGGGTGGTTTACTTCTCGGATGGCTCTAGCCTCTAATAATTTGTTCATTTCCTCCTCTATTGCCTCCACATGAACCAACGTCGGCTTCCTCGCTTGCTGAATGACGGGTTTAGCCAACCTGTCTACATTCAGTCTATGGTATGTAACCTCAGGGTCAATGTCAAGCATCTCGTATGGCGTCCAAGCAAACACCTCTATGTTTGCTCGCAAGAATACTTCTAACTCCTTTTCCTCTTTCTCGGCCAAGCCTAAGCCGAAGAGGAAAAAGCGCTCTTCATCTCCTTGCTAGACTAGAATTTTCTTCAAAGCTTCCTCGCTTTTGTCGGCTGGCTCTTTGCCGACGTCATCTAGGACCTCCATGTCCTCGTCCTCAATCTCTATTGTTTTTGCTTTTTGTACGTTGCAGGTGGATTTCATTATTGCCATGGAGCAATTCTTTGCTTGCACCTGATCCCCTCTGACCTCCTCAATACTATGCTCAGTTGGAAACCGTAACAGCTGGTGCAGTGTTGAGAGAATAGCCCTCATTACGTGCAGCCATGGCTTTCCCAAGATAACATTGTAAGGGGAGGGGGTGTCAATTATTGTGAACTCTGTACTTACCTTCTTGGTGGCTACCTACACCTCCAAACTTATTACTCTCAGGAGCCATGTCGGCGTTCCATTGAACCCAACCATTGGACTGTTGGACTACTCTAGGTCATCTTTGTGAAGGCTGAGCTCCTTGTAACATCTGACATACTTGATGTCACTAGAGCTGCCTTGATCAATTAAAATGTGCCTTACCTAGCATTCTCCAATCTTGAGGGATATCACCAGAGCATCGTTGTGTGAATGTTGCACCATGTCTAGGTCGGCTTTAATAAAGGACACCATTGGTCCCTGGTACTCGTCTGCCCTAGACCTCTTTTGCTGGACCTGATACACATGCTATAAGTGCTTTACCCTCTGAGTCTCCCCACGTACCTCATTCTCATTGACCTTCGAGTGAATCACATTGATCACTCGAGGTCCGTCTACTTGCAGTTGTGGTGTTGGTGGAGGTGGTGCTGCCAGTGCCTAGGGCAGCCTTGCTTGCTCTTCCCTTATTCTGGCTTTATCTACTAGATCCCTTAAGTGACCTTGTCTTACCAAATCTTCCAAATGTGCTTTTAGGGCTCTACAATCCTGTGTCAAGTGTCCATCTTCATTGTGGTAAGCACAGTGCTTTCCCAGGCTTCTTTCCATGAATTCGCCAGGAACCTTTTCTAGCACTTTATAATATGGCTGGTTCCTGATTCTTTCCAAAACTTTATAAATCGGAATCCGGAATACGGTAGTGACTGCCTGTGCAACCCTCAGTCTTATTTCTTGCCTGTTATATCCAGCATTACCTCGGCCTTGCTTCAGCGAGCCATTTCTTTTTTCTTGTTTCGATGCCTTTGTCCCTGGCGTGTCTTCTTCAGCTTTCGCATATTTCTCGATCCTGGTCATGAGTTCCTCCATAATTTTTGGCAGCGTCTTTGCCAATGACTTTCAAAGCAGGTAGTCATCGTTCAAGCCGTTCTTAAAAGATACGACAGCCAACTCTTGGTTGCACCCTGGTATTTGGTTAAACAACTCATAATACCTTTTGGCATAAGCCCTGAGGCTTTCATCCTCGCCAATTCTCAGAGTCATCAGAGAGTCTACCCTCAACGGCTACAGTTTGTTCGTAACGAACCTGGCTACAAACATCTCGGCCAGGCCTTCCCAACTTTTCACAGTTCCTTTCGGCAACTTGTGAAACTAATTTGATGCGATTTCTCCAAAGAATGAGGGGAACACCTTACAGAGTAACCGTTCATTCCCGGTATACAGTGCCATTGAGTTCAAATATAAGCCGACGTGAAAGTTAGGATCGGACTTACCATTGTAAATCTGGAATATTGACATGTGGAACCTTTTCGGGGCCTCAAACTTATCCAATTCTACTGAGAACGATGTTCTCGACTTAACCGGAGATATGACCTCGACATCTTGTCGCTTCCTCTGGAGGTAGTCCCTTAAATTCTCCTTAGTCCGTCCAGGGGCTCGGTTGTCAATAGATTTCAGCCTTTTTAGTGCGCTGTTCCCGATGTCTTTATGAGTCCTCTTGAACCTCCCTTCATTCATCGTGTCAAAACAAAGCTCCTTCCCTTGAACATGTCGATGTTTCTTGACATAAGTTTTCTTGGCATGAGTTGTCTTCTAAGACTCTCCTCTCATCGATTCTCCTTGCTCGACCTCCCATAAAGGCCGATGCAAATGCTCATTTGCCTTGTCATGCTGAGGGACTGCAGGGATTACTTTCTATCCCCCTTTCTGGGCATCGTTTTTGGCCGCTGGAATCGACGTGCCCTCCAATAGAAATGGTAGCTGCATAACGTTGTTCTGTATTATGAAGTTGACAATCGATTGTAGGTCTGCCAATTTGTTTACCATTCCCTTCATCTCGACATCCCTCCTCAAGCATCTATCTTTCTATTCTTGGAGGTCGCTCTCGTTGTAATACCCGCCTTGACATGCTTTTTTTGCTGCGTCTCCCTCTTGGCCGACATCTTTTTCTTTGAGATTCTTATCCTGAGGTTCTTCATTATAGTTGTCCTCCTCAACGTTAGGATCGACGTTTTTACCACTCCCACTAAGGATGTCGCCCCCAATCTTTTCTTTCTGTCCGTCGTTGGCCATCTATTCTCCTTACCTTTCCCACAGACGACGTCAAATTGTATGTGCTCATTTTCGACCACACTGCCAAACAGGAACTCAGCAGGAGAGCAAAAGCAGAATAGATCATGCCGGAACAACTTGTCATAGAAAGATAAGACTCCGGCGGTGGTTTGTCCACCCAGGGGCACTCCAACGATCAAGTCAGTACTCAGTTATCTCTCAATGATAGCAAATAGTGCTTAACTTACTAGTTAGAAGACAAAAAGCGTACCTTAGACCCACAAGTATGCCTTACTTTTAAAGCCAGCACCAACCTGATCCCTGTAGAAGCCTAGCTTCAATGTACTCTGACTCAATACTCATCTTGGACTCCCAGCCAGATAGAGATAAACTCTCTAAAAGCTTTATCTTTATCCAGACTGAGGTCCTCCTCCACTCTAGAACTCTTGTCCCTCATCCACTCATCTCGAATTCTGGTATCTCCAAAGATAACATCGGCTTAGCCGAGATCATCTCTTACATGACCAAGCCACGTGGCACTCTGACTGACACATCGGCGTCACTTCGGCCACGTGCTGTCATTCACAAAAATATGCCCCCACAGTTAGAAATGTTACAATTCATTAAAATCCACTTAACATACCTAAGCAGGAAAACATGATTCCCGGGGGTTTTTTGTCCTCCCATGCCATTGGATCAATATTTGTTCCTTCAAAACTTGCAGCCTGAGCAAACCCTTTTCAACTTAGTAAAGTGCACAATCTTGAATTAGAACTAAACAATTTTTTGAAAAGACAAATTTCAAAAGGTAGAGGTCTCTTGTTGGAAGACAAACAAGTGAATCTATAATCTATCCCATTGGAAGATGAACTTGACGCCCCAAATGAAAGAATCGAGTACTATGCTTGGGACTAACAAAGCTAGTCACAGGACTTCCAAAATTCCTAAACTTTGGGGTTAAATTTTCATTAATTTTTTTTTACAAATACTGCAAATCAGCTTACTTGTTTTCATTTTTCAGAAAACACTTTTTAGAAAATTCTACATTCTTATTTTCCGTATTTTTTTGTTTTTACTAAATTTTTTTAATATTTTAAGCAATTTTTTTAGTTTTTAGACAAACCTAACATAAATACACATAAAAAGTAAAAAAATTGTAAAAAAAATCTTTTAAAAATTCACTAAATACCAAAAATATAAAAAAAATATACACAAGAATTCAGTACATTTTTTGTATTTTTATGTATTTATTAATTTTTTAAAATATTTTTTCACAAATTTTTTACTTTTTAGATACATCTAACTAAGGTGTATCTAAAAAAGTAAAAAATATGTTTAAAATTTAAAAAATATTTACTAAAAACAAAAGAATACGAAAACCAAAAAACTCAGTTTTCAAAAAACTTAATTCAGAAAACTCAAACCAAACACACTGATTGATTTTAGCTTTTAACTTGAACAAAAATACCAAATTAAAAATAAACTTTAAAGTGTAAGGATGAACAAAATTAATATTTGACTCAAATAACATAGACTATAAATGTAATTAATCTCAAAAAAACATATAAAAAGAAATTTGATATGATGAACAAAAAAAACAGAAGAATTGAAATGGGTAACTTACTTGACATTGAAATTCAATTGGGCAGGTTCGGGCAAGTCCTTTTCATTGCCGATGGAGGCTGCCGCCTTGGAGTGGTGGTGTTTATCGTCAGTGAAGAAGTCCATCTCATTGATGACCCTTCGTTTTTTATCATAGGACGACGTAGGAACATCTTGATCATCATGGGTGGTGGAGTTGAGATTGACTGGGAATTTGACAATGAGAGAAGTAGCCTCCATGGGTTCAAGCTTCAACTTGGGATCATCAAACCCAAGAAATCATATATGTATACACATGAGAAAGAGAAATTGAAGCATCAACTAGTAGAGATTAGGTGAGAATGAAGATTGAAGAACCTCGCCATTGCCTTGTATCACAACTGCTGCCTCGCTGATTAGCCGCCATCACCTCTCGTCGCAGCCTCAACCTTGTCGATTAGTCACCACCGCCTCGCCGACTAGCCGCCGTCGCCATCAACTTCCGTCGTTTTGCCCTTGCCTCTCTCTATTCGCCTATCTTCTTATTAGCGGGTTAGGGTTCGACAAATGAGAGAGAAATGAAAAGAGGAGGAAAAGAAACCAAAAAAAAAAAAAAATACAAAACGACGTCATTTTAGACTACTGTAGGACACACTTTAGAGAACCATAACAGAGGATCTAGACTCTGGTGGGATAGGAGCATCAGCATCAAGATCAGTAAAATCGTTTCTTAGCTAAACTAACAATATAAACTTCAAAAAATGACCTCCATCAGTCTCACTTGTAGCTCGTCAAAATTTGTGATTGTTACATTATCTCGCTACAACAAACGAGGTATTGTTCATCACTACTTGTGTTACTGAATGTCTGTCCGATCAACTAGTCAACGTCATTTTTTTTTCACATTTCCTCCAGTTTTACGTTTACAAAGGAACATAAGAATTGTTTGACTGGCAACTCATCAATTTAACCAAAAAAAAAAAAAAAATAACAAATATTTTAATAGGATTGAGTTAGAATAGAGAGTTTGATGCAGTGGAATGACTAGCTAAAATAGAAAAATGACTTTTTATGTTATAATTTGACTAAAAATTTGAAAAGACTTGTGTGGATGCTCTTAGGTTTTGTTAACTTTTATATCTATTGTTTGTTAGTGATCTATTTGATGATGTAAATATTTCTCATGATATAATTTTTATCCTATCAATCGACAAAAAAATATATATAAAAACTCTTAAACTCATGTAGATCACATATGAAAAGAATTAAATTAATTTGATAATTGTAACTACATAATTTTATCATATTTTTTTTTTTAAATCAAACATTCCATTTTAAAAATTATACTTGTTCATTTATTTATTTAAATACAGAAATAATAAAATTTTATAATTGTAATTATCAATATAACATCTTTTATAAATAAACTACACGTGAGAGCTAAAAAAAATTAAAACTTAAAATGGACTCATAAAACTCAAATCGAACCGTCCAATCTTCTCTATTAATTGAATAGTTAGACCTTTATTTTAACTTCACAAGTAAAGACTTTTTCATCTTTTATAGGTTAATTATTATTGTCACATGATAAGCCATGATAAGAGTCTGATTATGACTATAATAATACTAATGACATTAGTTAAATGAGTTTGAATTTGAAAGTTTGCATTGTATTTGAGTTTTTTTAGTAGTAGAATTGACCTCCAGGCTCCGGCAAATATAACTTTCACACTATCTATTTTATTTATTATTTTTTGTCAAAAATGAAATGTTAATATGTTAATAAAATTAAGTTATAATTTAAAGGGATCATTATTGATCCATCAGTTTGAACTCTAAATCTTCCACTCACTATACCCTAAGACGCAACTATATGTCACTTGGCGACAACGACCTTGACACACTAATCTAATTCATAAACTAACAAAATTCAATAGATTCCCTTTTAAAAAAATTAATTAATTAATTAAACAAATAAATAATTACACTCTACTGGGATGGTCTTTAGGATCTGTTTGTTTTTAGAGATGGAATAGAAAGTAAAATTGTATTTATTTTGATGATAATTGTTAGTATAAAAATTGTTAAATTAAATAAATATAAAATAATAAAGCAAATTAAATTATAATTTTTACTTTAAAAAAAATACAAAAATATTAAACATTAATGTTTAAAAAAAAATTGCCCAATACGTAAAATAAAAATAAAAATTGCAGTTGGACATCCGGCTGAAAGTCTGAGCAGACAATCGTTATCATCCTAAGCCGAACGGACTATTTTTTAATACCACCTTCTCACCCAGACTAACAATACTCTTGCCAAGGCCTATCGTTGTTCAAAGGGGATTATGAATCCGGAGCTCTAAAACCAAAACAAACAAACATGAGGTATCTTCACTGTTCATCATTTACAATCCAAAATGGATTGTGATAGAGAAAAATAAACAAGACCTTACTGATTAAATATGTACTGTTCACATAGACCACTAATTGGGTTCAAGTCCTTGCACTCGAGAAGGCAGTAATTGGGGTAAGCTTGTTCGGTGAAAAGTTACATAGTGGTTGGTCCTGTGCTAACTTAACAATACACTACTTATACGATAAGTTAAATTTATTAGATAAGTGATACAGAGAGAATGTCTCCTCTTAATTCCCGTCCTAATCTTTTTAGCTCATCAAAAGTTTAAAATTTAAAACAAATATATATATATATATATTAAGACTAACTATTTAAGTTTCTTATAATAACATGGCAAATGGTAGGTTATATATCAACTTTTAACTATGTCATTGTAGATAAATTATAAGTTTTAAATTGTGCATTTGTAACATTTCTCTTAAAATTTATAGCAATGATAATATATATAAATATTTCATTTTTGGGGTCGGGTAGAGAGGGATTATCTCATCCCATCCCACCCTTTTTGGCTCATTTTTCTTGTAGATATATTGTGCCTTTTGCAAATTACATATCCTGACATTGTCTTTTAAATTTTGTAGTTTGGAAATGAAAAAAAGCGTACAAACAGATTTCTAAAAAGAATCTCCTTCAAAAATGAAATTGACAAGTCCTTTTAAAATTACAACTAGTTGTCCTGACAAAATTTCATTTTTCTATTTTTTGGGGTTAATCGAAACTTTTTGTACTAAAATCACGGGGCAACTCTTTGTTGCAACAGAAGTTTCCCGTGAGGTGGCTAAATCTTTTGACCATCCAACTGTTAAATTTTGACCCGTTTTGACAACTGTAGGCCCAAACTTACCTGACAATAACTACTCTCTTGAAGGAAGTCTTGCATATAAAATGCCGAATAAAGATTGAGAATTTTAATTTTAAAATTTTAAAAAAAATTTTAGTGATGTAATAAGAAATGGGGCTTACATGTGATGTGATGTGTGTGCGTATGTTTTTATTTTTTTTTCTTACCACATCATTAGAGTTTTTTTTAGACTTCTAAAATTAAAACTCTCTATCATAATTGCAAAAGGCCATTCATAGTCTATGCAGCTAATTGGTTGTTTCACTGAACGAAACTCACCCTACTAGACCCTGGTAGACATACAAACTGTACACCTTAGTGCCCTTGTTGAGCCCACATGGTGGGAGTCCTCTATGCACTTTCAAACTTGATTGAACCAAGTCTTAGGCTAGAGTAGAATGCCAATAGGTCGGTCTTCTCTCCATTATAATGGTTGTGAGAGGCATGTGAGTCTTACAATGCCAAGTGAACGAAATGAATTGCCAGCAGAGAGGTATAGACAAATTTGATTATGTACCAAAAAATAAAAAATTTAAGAAGTTTTTGTGAATCTTTGTCACCATACTTGGCACAAGATTTAAATTTACATTGCCAGTTTCATACCTTCTGCAAATTATAATCAGTCAAAAACTCAAAAAGGCCATAACAAATTAAGTTTTAGAGCCCTTGCTATTAACATCTTTGTTGATTCAAACTGATTTCAAATGCTTTACAATTTCTCTCAAAGAAGTATATGTACCTGTTACAGCAACAAAAACCCCCATCACCAATATTGCCCCGATAAGCATCAACTCGGCCCCAAAACTCCTGTACGCTTTGTAGATCTTAAGGTAACAAAGGCACGGGAGCAAGATTGAGACACTAACACTCAGAAACGAGCCTATAAATGCCATTACATACCCAAAAAATGGGATTGATAACGCCACAACCACCGTGCTGAAAACTAAAACCGATCTGATGAGAAGACTAATAGATCTGCTATTGCGGAAAGGGGATGTATCTTCAATGGCTGTGGCAATCGGAGAAATAATTATCGCATACTTTGTTATGGGGTTGATCAAGGTGGTGTAAATAGCTATTTTTGAACTGATGTTGTGAGTTGGAAGATTTAAGGTCACTTGAGACATCAGATTTTCTCCGAACATAAGGTATCCTAGAACTGCCATTGATCCATAGCATATGGTGCTAAGTACAAAGCAAACTAGTAAAACCTGCAAGAGAAAATACAAGGGAAAAAAAAGGTAAGAATATAATTAGTTTGTGATGTTGCAAAAGTAGTTTATTGCTTTCATTCAAATCAATAAGAACACGAATGTTATGTATCTAGGGGGGGCCAAAAACAAAAAAAAAAGTGCTCAAAATTTGAAGTGTAGATTGAAATTTGGTGTCATGTGCTCAGAAAGGAAGGATGTTGAAAACGTATGGTTAATAAAAGGAAGCCCATAAATTTATTTGTCAGGATTAACATTTTGTCAAACTTAAACCTTTTTTTATTTTTTTATTTTTAGGATTGGTATGAGGTGGATAGAAGCTGCATAACGCATTAATAATAAGGCTCAAACCCAAACATTATTATGTTTGATAAAGGACTACTTGATCTACTCAGACCAGCCCCTTGGTCTTTCTAAAACTTAACTTGGTCAGTGTTTGACTGTGTTTTAAAGAGTTAAACTTCTTCGCATACTGTTCTGAAAACTGTTTTTGAATTTTTTTTTTTAAAAACAATCCACTTTTTAGAAAATATCAAAATATTGTTTTCGAATTTTTGAAAACTGTTTTCGCACAAAAATAAAAACGATAGGTATTTTTCAACTTTTCATTATCTTGTTTCCAAAACCAAAAACACACAAGAAAACAAAAAACACTACCTACAAGAGGTGAGGAATTAATTCATTTTAAGCTAAGTTTTAGCGGCTCCTATTGTCTCTTTTATTTTATTTATTTTATTTTTTCAAAGGTTCTCCAATAAAATGAAAGAATATTACAATTTTACAACTCCTATATGATATAAATAAAGATTAGGATAAATTACATTGACCTCCCCTAAGATTTGCCAAAAATACAACAAACACACTCTATAATTTGATATAATTACACATATCTCCATCATCAACTTTGATATAGTAAAACAAGCATTTGAGTATAATAAGGATGACATCATCAACTTCCATGTGTGAACCAAACAGATGACTTTATAGTTGGGTCAAATTGTTAATAGGATTGAAATGATAGGACTTAATAAAGCTCGTGGCAAAATTGAGAATAAATGTCTGAATAAAGTACATCCAATCTTACCATAGGAAATTGGCCTCTGTCCTTCATGGAATTGCAGAGTGTGGGAAAAACTGCATGACCACAGTAACAAAAGGTATACAAGCTTATAGCAGTAGGCAATCCACTCCAATTCCAAAGGTCTCCTCTTTCATGAAATCCCACACCATCAACAGCACCACCCCAGAAAACAGAACCAAGAAGAACCACAGAGGCCAAAACCCCACCGACCGAGACGTAAGCCAGCAATCCCAAACTCCTCAACCACGTGGTCGGCAATATCACGAAAGCAGTAAGCAAAACAAAGCACTGTTTCCCTCCAATCTTTTGGCCAGCAATGTGGACACTAGTATTTGGGAAGAGTTTGTTGAGATTGTCTCCTTCAAGTATTAGAAACTCAACAGCGACTAGAAATAGCTCGAGATACATGAAGGTGGACACTAGAGCTCTTCCCTTGGTCCCAAATGCTAGCTCACCTATGTCGGGATAGGTTTTGATGAGTGGGTCTGCATCCATACATCGGAGTAGAAGTAGCCCCGTGTAGCAACAGAGGATTGCTACTAAGAAGAGGATTATTAAGCAGAGCCATCCTCCTTGAGAAAGTGCATATGGAATTGATAGTATCCCAACACCTGAGAAGTAAAAGAGGGATGAAATATTGTTAGTCATATGTTAGTGCATTTAGCATAGCCATGGTCATAAGACTCGGCATGCAAGTCTTGATGAATTTGGCATTTGGGAGATCATTATAAGCTTTTACAACTTGAATGATATGGGTATGAACAAGATTTTAAATAGCAGTATTAAGAGACGAATCAGTATCAATCGCAGTCACAATGTAATGGTATTGGAAGTATCGAGCAATACGTATCGTGAATCAGGTAATAAGGTCTAGGATTTTAAAAATCATCATCCGCAAAAAAAAGCTTTACTGAACTAGCTAGAGCAGCCATATCGACTAATGAATCGGGAAACGGACAATACACGTGATTTCATTCACATTGGTATACCCAAGTCTATTGGTATTAAAAGGGCCAAAACCCAATATGTATCAGCTGTCATTTAAAACTATTGCGAACAAAGAAGAGATAGATGGTAAATCACCACCAAAATCCAGAGAGAGAGAGAGAGAGAGAGACCTGATAAGGCATTGAGTCCATTGAAGCAAGTTCTGAAGAAGGTGGTGCCCTTCGCTACTTGTCGTGGCTGTGGGGGCTGATTTTGGCTCTCAATTTTCTCTGCACCATGAGAGTCCATCTTTTATTGCCCACTACCCACAAGGTTGGTTCATGTATCCATGTGGAATGAGACTCATATATATAACAGAGGAGATTAAATAATATACGTTAATTTTCCATTGGTGGGGGTTAGAAATGGACATAAAACACTTGGTTCTTGAAAGCAGATAGTGAGGGTGAGTCGATTTCCATTTTAAGTTCATTAAAAAAGAGAAAGGAAAAAAAAAAAAAACATAGGTCAGTTAATATGACAATTACAGCGCCAACTTCCCCAGGAAAGCCACTCTCAGCCTTTGCTTTAAAAGGCAAGACTTTTTATTAGCCTGTTCTCTTCCGAACAAACGTGCATCATTGTCTTTCTTCCTTCAAAGCAGGCATTTAAAAATGTAAACCTACCTAAAGTTCTCGAGAGTTATTGGGTATTAGTGTTCCTAAACCAGGGAATTTTCATGTTACAAATACAAACCAAACACAATTTGCAAGTTCAGCAGTCATTGGTGAAGGTTGTGGGCACGCATCACACAACCCAATAGTTACAGAGTGGGTCAGTCGTGTTTGGTTTATTTTTTAAGGATGAATCATTTTCCTTTCCATATTTGTGGCTGACACACAGAGCAACTACAACACCATTACAAAACATGTTTAGTGTGTGATTGGATGATGGGTTGGGATTTGATTTTCACATTAATAGGGGGAAAAAATACATGAACAGGTTTTACATTTAATCAAAACATAAACAAAAGACATCCATTCAAAAGCGGGATTAAAGAAATAAATAATAAAGATAAAAAGCACTTCCACTAAATGTCGTTACCAATAAAGCAAGCCCCAATAGTTTTCCCTTGTTAAGTTCATATCATATTACACCTCTTTTTGGTCAATAATATTAAAGCTTCCCCTTTTAAGCCTTATCTTTTAAAATCAAAAACACTTTCATTGAATAAATATATAGCCTAGAACTCACATTGCATTGGATTACAATGAAAGTTCACAATGTGTATCTGTTACATGGACCATCATATAATTGCATCCAGTCACTCTGGTAAACAAACAGTTATACATTAACAAGTATAATGTGAAAGCCATACAACTACTTCCCTTTTCAACTGAAGAGGTATACAGGTAGGTGAAACGAACTTTTACATGTGAACATCAATGAGTATCATGAGTTTTAAGTGGCATACATATATAGCTAGTTTTCTTTAATGTTGTTGTCTTAGTTAAAACTTACATGGCGGTGAAGAAATATCTTTTTTTAGAACTGAGATTAACTGCATATGTGCCTTTGGGATTTTGCAGTCACTAGTCGCCCTGCTAAAAGACTATGAAGCGTGGTTATGGACACGACTTAACACCGACACGGAATTTTTCTAAAAATTATCTTACTGACACGTCAGGGGGACACATTGAATAAATATATATATATATAAGATAGACAAATTTTGTAATAAGCTAGCGGCCTAAAAATCTTAGATCCACAAAAACCAAAAGCAGAAAAACACACAAGAACACTAGCAGCAGTTCTACGTGCACAAAAATCAATCACAGAAAAATGCACAACACTCGCAGTAGTACTACATGCACAGAAAACAACCACAAAAAAATACACAAGAATGCTCACAGTAGTTCCTGGAAATGTCAACTGTAATCAAGACCCACATCATAAATTTTTTAGTCTGTGACACCCACATTCTGTGGATAAATTACTTCTCTCTCTCAGTATATATAATATACTGGAGCATGAAAGACGTTTTTCAATGGATCAAAAAAGAAAGACTCCACTCAGGTTAGTGACAAACAAACCAATCATGCATGATCCATTTTTTTATTCATGTATAGTCCAATAAAATAGTATTATAGATCTCAGGGACATTGGATTTATGCTTTTTTTACCATCCAATTAGTCAATTATTTACTCTCAATAATACACCTCATTATGTACACGTAAAGTGGGATGGACTGTATGAAATTGATGGATTTAAGACCTGTTATGCACAATTCAGAAGTGTCCATTCAGAATCACTACAAACAACTTTAAAAGGATTCCAAATTAAACAAGGCCAATAAAGAATACTATGCATTAGCAATAATTGAAAACAAGCTAAAAAATCATAGAAAAAGTAACTCGCTTTGACTTATTTTGCTATTCATTCACTGGTTTTTAAACCAATTACGCTAGCCGCTAGACTCATCACATATCTTTTTAGCACATTAGTGTGAGTTGATAGCGACAAAATATTACCGTGTCATACGTAATTAATCAACATGCCTATCATCAAATATCCTTTTGAATGGTGGATATATTTTAGGACCCAAAAAAAATCTAGGAATATTTTATGGCGGCATTTATGTGAAACGCCAGAAAAGCAACAACACGATGCCATTCCAGTAGCCATCTATAATCGCTGTGTTTTGGGTCAATTTTGTTAAAACGGCATCATTTTAGTGGAAAATATTCGCTGTATTTTTTGGACCATCTTATTTCAAATTTTTTTGTTTTTGTTTTTTTGGCGTACCTTCAAACTTGACCTTGAAAGAAAAGATTACAAAAAAATAGGAAGGTCCCCTAATGAAGCACAGTGGCCCCACTCAAATAATCTACAATGATTCTAACGTAAATTCTATGCCCATGTACTCTGCCTTTTGGGTCAATTTTGTTCTTGTAATTGCAATTAAGTTGGTTTTAACTTTAAATTTTGAGTTTTATCACTATTTAGTCCAATCAATAATGCTAGTTAGATTTTTTTTTTTTGGACAGAAATGGCGCCTGAGCCTCACGGATTTCAGGGGCAAAATGGTAAATTCAAACAGCACCAGAAACCATAGATTATCTACAGAACAGTCTGAAATCAAGCAGCAAGACAACTACACAAGTCCAAATTCTTCAATTTTTCTGATGAAACAAAACTTACCCAAAACCATAAAATTAACAGAAAGCAAAAAAAAAAGAAGTAAAGAAAATTTGAGTACCCTATGGTGTAGATTCTCAGGAAAACAACTGATTCAAGACCAGCATGGCTAATCTTCATGTCTTGCAGTCCTGAAATTGATATTGACAAACTTGCCCACAAACTGACATTGATGGGTTGAATCTTGAGAAAACGCAAAGGCAGAGACTGAGACAACCCAATATCATCAAGAAGAGTCGCCATGTATGAAGAGACCACATAGAACCCAGCAAACCCTTACCCGCCAAAACTCGCCGGAGAGAGATGGATGGGCCATACTATTTTTTGTGATAATTTTATAATTTTTTTTTTGTTTAAATTTTTTTGAATTATAAAAATACTGAAAATTATTTTATGAATTACAAATTGTATATAAAAATAATTTTCAATTAATGAAAATTTTTATAAATTTTAATAATTGAAATTATAATTTTTTTGAAAATGTTTTGTGGATGTGTAATTTCCCCTTTAATATATGAGGTGTCTATCTACCTACACTTAGGTTGCAAATTAATAGAACCATTTGTAAATAGACTCGAACTCGACTAAGTAAAAGTTTGTGTAAATTCGGTTCGTTAAATTTTTTTTGCGTTCAAGTTTGAACTTGAACTCGTTAAATTTTTAATAAATAAGCTCAAACATTCTAAAACTCGACTCGTAAGTTCAGCTTATTAGCTGGCTCGTTTAATATTTATTATTTATATATTAAATAATATAAAAATATGTATAAAAAAGAAGATAAATATGCTATTTATGTATTTAAAATATATAAATGTAAATAATAGTTAACTATAAATAATACATTTATATAATTGTGGTAGTAGATATTATTATTTTGATAAATATTAACTTTTTTTTAGAATGCTTTTATATATTGTATATATAATTGTATAATCAAAATTTTAATTGTAATTTTAATCTTATACGCAAGTATGAATTTATAAATTTTTTGACTCATTAAGGCTTATGAACAGGATCGAGCTCGAGTCAAGCCTAAGCCAACTTGACTCGAGCTCGGTTCGTTAAATTTTTATTGAGCTCAAACTCGAACTCGAATTCGTTAAAATTTAAATAAATAATCCCAAATATACTAAAACTCGGCTCAACTTGATTCGTTTGCAACCTTACCTACTCTACCACATAATTTTCCTAAAGACTCATTATATATATATAGTTTGAAAATCTGGCAAGAGGACAATCACATATTTGAGTTTTTTTTTTGTTTTTTGTTTTTTTGGGTAATTACTTATCAGTGATTTTATTAAAAAAGTATTACAGAATTATGAAAAAAATTATGATTTTAAGAGTAAAATATAAATATACTTTGAGATTTTCTTAATATATATAAAATTTACCACTTATCTATAGTTTTTTTTAAAGTTCTTACACTGAATTAAAAATCTTCTCTTTTTTCTTTCAAGTAATAATAATAATTTGTACCAAACTAAAAAAATTGGCTCGCAATGTGCTTGAAGAGGTGTCCAAGTTTATTCTTCCTTTGACTCTGGATGAGATGGTTTCTTTCTCAATTTTTTTTTGGGGGCTGTTTTGCTTTTGGGTGTCTACTGCAATAAAAATAAACATTGTAATGGGTCATAGACATGTCAGTCGGCCCAAATTAAAGGGGTGAAAATACCCATAATATCTTTCTATCGAAAGAACCCAATTCTAAACTCAATTCTGTCCTAAGCAAATATATTAAGAGAAAAAACATTTGCTCATGCCATGAAAGCAAGTCATGAAAGACTGGCATGGAATAGAGAGGGCGTGATCTAGATTGTCTTTACTTTTGCGGGGGTTGAGAATGGCAGTAGTGGCAAGTAAAAGGGTTGAGGATTGGCAGGGGAAAGGTTGGTGATGGTTGTAGAGAGTGCGAGAAAGAATGGGGAGGGAGGATGAAAAAGAAAGATGAGAGAGAGGAATTAGTGTAAAAATGAAAAAGACAGCTGTTCAATGGATTTGCACTTATTTTATTTTATATTTTATTTTATTTTTAATTTCCATGTTAAGTTGAATAAATTAGATCCTGATGTAGCGGTAGCATAAGAAGGAACTAGATATCGTTATAATATATGAGAATTCTTGAATCAACAAGAACACTTTTGAATCCACAGAGAAAATAGGGTCTTTTTCCAAAATAAGCCAACCTACTAACTTATTTCCCAAACTAAACCTAATTTGGTCGAAATTCCCAAAATAAGCTGAAGCGTGTTTCCAAAACACGCTTTCAGCATGTTTTTGGTTCAGGCGTACAAAATGAATAAAATCATAAAAGCGTTCTTACAAAACACGCTTTTAATTAAGAAAACGCTATTCCTATTAACGCTTTCATCTTTAGTGAAAGCGTATTTCAGAATTGCACTTTCAATAGAAAGCGTGGTTAGAAACCACGCTTTTAAAGAAAATTTGGTTTTAAAATATCGTAACCACGCTTTTAAAAGTCATATAAAATGGCCCACCCCCCTCATTTGCAACCACGTTTTTTATACTTCGTTTTTTTTTCCCCGAACCAGTCTCTCTCTGTTCTCTCTCTACTCTCACTCTCTCTGATCATGATTTCTCTGCTCTCACTCTCTCTCTCTGTGTCGCTCTCTGCTCTCTCTCTCTCTCGCTAGTATGACTCTCTCTCTCTTTCTCTCTCTCTCTCTCTCAGTTTGAATTTTATATGTGTTTATTTTGTTTGTGAAAATGTGAATATGGGTACAATGTGGATAGAATAGGGTTTGTGAATGTGAAAATGTTGTGAATTGATGAAAATGTTGGTAGAATAGGGTTTGTGAATGTAAAAATGTTGTGAATTGAAATTGATATCAATGTGGGTAGAATAGGCTTTGTGAATTGAAATTGTGATTTTGAATTCACAGAATAAACCGTAGCCCTAGCCCTAGCCCTAGCCCTAACCCTAACCCAATTCTAGGGTTTTCAATTGAATTTGAAATCAGAAATTAGGGTTAGAGTTAACCCAAAGTTTTTGCTTGAATTTGTCTGACAATTCTAGGGTTAGGGTTTCGAATTGAACCTAGCCCTAACCCAAAGTTTTTTATTTTTTATTTTTTAATTCACAATTGAATTCTAGGATTTTTATTTTTTGATTGTCAGACAAATGTTCACAAAAATAATGAAAAATAAAAAATTTAAACTCTCTTAAAACAGATAATAAGAATCTTATAAAAATTGTAAATTCTATATAAAAATGAGTGCAAGAGAGAATGAATAATTCTTTTAAACTCTCTTAAAGACTTTTTTTTTTATTATTTTTTATATTTATTAGTATTGTTTGAACATAATTACTAAAATTTGCTTATACGGATTAAGATATTAAGGAATCATTTCAAGAACCGAAAAAGATAAAAATAAATAAATAAATGATTTTGTTACTTCATAGTTTACCAAAATTCAGTACACAATTTTTAAAAATATAAAATTATATGAAAACAATAATTTAAATGCAACAAAATTTCACTTAAATGTTACTCTTCTTATATTTTTAATTGCAAACTTACTAATTAAACTTGCATAATGAAGCTTATCTATTATATCATTTTCAATGGATAATATAATAAACTGCAAAATTACTAATTAAACATTACTCTTTTTAATTTTTTTTGTTTGGTTGCTAGCTGAATTAAAAATAATAATTTTGGACTTTTTGGATTTGGACTCCATTTGAGTAAGGCTTATTAAGAATATTTTAATTTTGAACTTAGTACAAAATGTATAAATTTTTTGGATCACAATTTTTATATAATTTTGAATTTAAACTTTTTGTTTTAAAATGATAGACTCAAAATTAAGAATGATAATGGGGCAGGCCAATGTAGGGATCCACTCATATCAGATTGAGAGAGATAAATACGAACGAGGTAATTTTATAATCTTAAGGATGGCGGTATTAATGAAAATGAGAGACGATATAGTGTATTATAAATAATAATTTATAGGTCATGCTAAGGGTTGTTAATAAGTATCCATAACAATATCAAAAAAAATTATAATCCCAATACATTTTCCCATATATTTCAGAATATTTTTACACATTTCAATACACTTTTAATATACATCTTACACACTTTTTCAACACTATCAATAAGTGTTAGGCTTATCTATATATAATAATAATAATAATAATAATAATAATAATAATAATAAGCCTTAGGGCTTTTATTAGCATTTTTCATAAATTATAAAAAATGAGACTTAAAAAATGTAAAATGTAAAATGTAAAATGAAAATTAAAGAAATGAAAATGAGTGTTTCAAGTATAATATTTAAGTGTTTTAGTCTTATTATATTTAAAAAAAAATTAAATTATATATATTATATAAAATTATATTTGATTAGCATAATGGAGATGGGGGTGAGAATAGGAAAATGCATTCCCACAGGTAATTCTATTTAAATATCTTTACTTATCTTAGTACTAGTGCATAACCCGTGCCTAAAGGCACTCCCATATAACTTTTTTTTTTTGTGTTTTTTTTTGGGGATCAAACCCGTATAACCACTTAAATAGTGGATTTTGTTCCTTGTACAAAAAAAAAAAAAAAAAAATATCACTCATACGATTTGTGGAGCTTTAGACTTGGAAGTCATATATATATGTCAATTTAATGTTACATTACCTCATCAATTTAATAGCATACATTCAAACCTAGGTTAAGTAAATCCATTTTTAATCCAACTTACCAAAATCAGCTATCAAGAAAAATCATTGCGGCCATATAATGCCAAGGTTGTTAAAATTGGGATCCTACATAGGATCGGTGAGAGGGTCTCATGAATCGGATTGTAGGATCGGATCGAGGATCGTAAGATTCTACTTTCTAGGTAAAATACAAATTAGAATGATGCATAATAAAAATAAGGTGAAAAATCATAAATCCAGTGATCCTACTTATGATCCTACCTACGATCCTACTTGCGATCCTACTATAACACCGATCCTACAACGATTTGGATCGTTTTGACAATTTAGGATTGTAGGACTATGATCCGAATCGCGATTTTGATAACCATGTATAATGCCCCAATGTGGTTGAATAAATTACATGAATGAAAACATACTTTAAAGAGAGTAATTGTATGGATGATGTAAAAGTCATCAATTAAAAACAACTATAAAATTGAAATTATTGCTCTAAAATATAGCCAAATAAAAGTATTTGAAAGTCATTCAATAGTCGTTGACAATTGCTAGTATCGATACTTGAACAAACAAACAAAAAAAATCTAAAATCAAATGGATTAAAGAAGAAAATCTAATTCAGAGAAAAATGCCTAATGATATCTCCAAATAATGTCGCAATAAACTTTCTAATTGCTCAAAAGTATCTATGATGTATCTTCTTAATTTATTAGACACTACCACCACGCACATAGTCCGGCTCGCCTATTCTTCACATGTTTTCCTCAGCTAGTTTTACTACCTACACTAAAGTACTCAACAAAAATAAGCACACATGTTTTCCCTAACTAACTAAACCATATTTTTTAAGATATGTGCTCCCAAGAAAGAACAATGAGACAACACCATGAAACACAATACCATGATTTTGTTGTCCTTATATTCCAAGAGTATTCCAAATAAAATAAAAAAAGGAGAGGAATACAAAGAGGGGGGGGGGGGAATATGTAACTTATATTTTTTTGCAAATAAAATGTAATTTTATAAATCTTGGAGACATATATATGAGCCAAAAATTTCAAATAAAGAGGCATATATTGTCTTAAGAAAGGCATCTTTTGGTTTATCTGTCTTCTTCTTTTCTTTTTTTTTTTTAATCATAATTCTCATTATGCACATTTTCTATTTGGTTTAAATCTTTAACACATTTATTATTTGATATGGAATGGAAGTCACCAAAACATGTAATAGCCAAACCAGTACTTTTTATGGGGGAAAAGTAAGCTAGTTGTATACAATCCAAACCCATACCAAACAGAAAATTAAGAAACCAAAATATCATACATGAGTCATTCAAATGAGCTATTATAGTAGGTTTCTTATAGGCCATAACCCAAATTAAGAGAGAAACACCTAGATAAGGAGAAAACTAATCTAATGGAAGAAGTAAATTAGAACAAAAAAAGTTTGCTTTCATCATGGGCTACATTTTATCCATTACTCATCAATCCCATTTTGGTTGCATCTTTTATGCAAAATCTAATTCAAAAAAGAAAAAGAAAAAGAAGACCAATGTTCAGTATTTCCAAATCGCATCACATAATAGCCAATAAACTTTCTAGTTGCTAAAAAGTATCTTAGTTCTTGATTTATCATGCACCACCACTCACCGCCATGCACATAAAGTCAAATGGATTAAAGAAGAAAATATAATTCAAAGAAAAAATGACTAATGTTCAATATTTCCAAATCACATCATATAGTAGATAATAAACTTTTATGCAAATTTTGACAATATAGTTTCTCTTCTTTTTTCTTTTCTTTTTTCATTATGCACATTATGGAAAGAATACATCACTGATAAATGTCATACCATATGATGAATTTTATGAACAATGTCTTTAAGAGGTGTAGGAAGTTCACGTCGTCAAAGAAATCCAAAAGTGTGGCTACTACCTCCATTTACTTATAACTATAAGAGCGAAAAGTATTTGAGTCCGAAAGATTATTATGCTGGTATCAGAGCAGAATGGGTGTTCAGGGTAATGGAGCAAAAATGATTGTTTAATGATCTACGTAACTTTGGGGCACCGGTATCTCATCGTCATTCATTGACCATGGCTAGATGAAATGTGAGTGAATATGAAAAAGCAGTTACTAGAATTAAGAAGGAGAACAACAGAATGTTGATGCGGAGATGTCGATATTTCATGCTTTAGCTAACCACCGAAATGGCAGAAGCAAGCAACAGAGAATTGACAGTGATTGAGTGAAATAATGTCTTAAACAATGAAAAATATCTCTCCAACTACTACATGTCAGATGAGGAATGAGAAATCAAACACCTTTATCTTTCATATATGTTTGTATGTTGTGTCGTATCTTCGTTATTGGAGTGTAATACAATGTTGTTGTTCATCTAGCTTACGGATGTATTTCAACTATTTGTTATATGAACCTGAAGTTTATGAAATCACTACATTTATAAGTACACATGTCAAGATTCATTACGAATTTCTCTTCCTATTAATAACTCATGTATAAGTATTGCAAAGCCATTACAATGAATGAAAACGTTTGGTTATACATGCAACCAAGTTCATTTAGTATCATCATTATATTCCATTTCAATAATGCATAAAATCATGAAAGCCTAGTTCAATTAGCGTTCTTCAAAATAACAATAACGGAGAGAAAGCAAAAGTAATTATTATTTGTAGAATTACAAGAACTATTCAAAAACTATTGAAATTTCTCCCTTCATTAATAAGTCATGGATAAGCATTACAAATCCATTACAAGATAAATGGTTTGGTCATTCATCCAAACAATTTCATTCATTATCATCATCATCTGACATCTCAATATCAGATTCATACATAGCATCCATGTTTCAAGTGAAGTACTAGTGCGCATCATCCATTAACCTATCTTCGGCACGCTCATTTGCAGTCTTCATTAGTTTGGACCTTTGCAAACGTTGGGTCATGCGATTAACTTTGTAGCAGATACGATGTAATGCTCTTTGCAACAATTGTGGAATGTCAATTGGCATACGCATGGCTAACGGGTGAGAAAATTTAATATTAACTTCACGACATAGCTCAACGAGAACGTTTGCTCGAGTTATGCCAAATTCCCACTCAGCTCTCATGGTATTGACAGCAGCATGCGAGTAACGCAAATTTGGATTTAATGGGTATTGAAATTCATCTCCATCTGCAACCCAATAGCGACCCATTGCTGAATATAGATCAACCACCGTATATCTCATGATGATATCGTTCGATATATCTATAAAACTTTTGTTATGGTATGATGCGATATTTATACCACATATACACAGTTGTTGTAACATGCACAAATTCAAAATGAAGATGGACGCAAGTATTCATGTCTTATAAACTCTAAACTCACACGCCGACAATGAAGTACTGACACTTCAGAAAGTTCACATGGTAGCTGTATGTTTCAAATTATTGTAAAAGAGTTGTCACGTCAACCTTTATGACCTGAACAACTATGCATCAACTTTATAGGAGTTGTCACTTCAACTTTTATTGACTACTCAATAGATATTTGAAGGTTTTAAGTAAAGTTCAAAGCCGCTTAGAAATTTAATTTCACTTTTCCGCTTACAAATATAATTCAATTTATTTTTCATTATACAATAGTTTAATTTTCACTTTTTACCTTACATATTTAATTTAATTTAATTAGAGAAATTTAACCAATTTAATTTCAAGTTAACTACGTGTTAATTTAAGTCGGTGTTGTTCTTATCTGCATACTAAGCTACCTTTTATCTGTAACACTTTTTAGTTCTATACATCGAAAAACCCATCTATAAGTACTCTACTACAAATTAATCTTCAATACATTCCAACTCTAAAATATTTTCTCTTCAAGGTTTATGAATCTATTTGAAGCTGCATAAGGTGACTTTTTAAACACAAAGGGTCTAATTGCTTTGTTGTTTTGTTCTGACACCCTTTCATCCCATTATGAATTGTTGAAGTTCACATGGGCACAGTAGTTATGGTACGACCTCTTGCTTTTTTCATACAGTGAGTAGTTTCATCAAAGTCGTCGCAGTGATACGTCCAACATTTCTCAATCATGTAGTATGCAATGACTTTAACAGACGTAATAAATTAAAGGACTCAATGAAATGGCCAAGTTCACATGGCCACATGGGCACAGTAGCTTTGTTGTTTCGTTCTGACACTCCCTCATCCCATTATGAATTGCTGAAGTTCACATGGGCACAGTAGCTATGGTACGACCTCTTGTTTTTTTCATACAGTGAGTAGTCTCGTCAAAGTTGTCGCAGTGATACGTCCAACATTTCTCAGTCATGCAGTGATGCAGTGACTTTAACAGACGTAATAAATTAAAGGACTCAATGAAATGGCCAAGTTCACATGGCCACAGTAAACAGCGTATGGATGATTGGTCTTTTTTGAAAAAGTGAGTAGTCATCTTCGAGTGACGGTTGAAGTACTGATTGTATGGAGCGTGTTTAGCATTGATTGTTTATTACTCATAAATATGTGGGTTTTTAATGGCATGTGACTTTATGCAGCGCGATTTAGATGCTTTGTTTTTTCCTCACATTTTAGATTTGAATTATTAATCACATTAATACGACCACATGGCAATAGTGTTGACAAACAACTATATAAAGGACTGAAGGAGTGATGGTAAACACACAACCTTTCCACTTAGTTCTCCCTAGAAAACTATCATTCATTTATTGAGTAAAAATCAAATAGAGTATACATTCACGGCAGGGGGTAGGAATCGCAGAGGTGAGAGTTCACGACGAGGAAGAAGAACGGGAAGGGGACTTGCAAGGGGTAGGAACTTCAAAAGAGGTGAGAGTTCACGCGGAGGAAGAGGAACGGGAAGGGGAAGTGGCAATGTTGAAGTTGAAACACTATTTGCTTTGTTAGATGCCTCTTGTGTTTATCATGATAGGTTTGGGAAGCGACATTTTGTCATGCCCAAGTACTATCGAGATCTATGTGGTTTCATGGAGGATCCATCTGTTAATCAAATAGGATATGGTTTAGCAGACGCTATACTTCTGAAGTGGCCCGCACTATTTATAGAGCGCATGCAAATGGAAAGATTATGTCGGGAAAATCGACTGAAGATACCGAAAGCACGTTAAGTTGAGATCCAAAAGGAAGATCCAGATAATATTGATTGACTATGTGAAAGACTTCGACGTGAGATTTCTCAAATGCACCGTAGGTCAGCCCGCGATATGAAACTATATATACTTAAATCGGATGCCAAGAAGAACGGAACAGCACCAAATGGTGAGGCTATCAAGGCTGTCAAGGAAGATCCTGTGCTTCTCTCTGACCCTGAGCTCTCAGATTGTTCGAACTCTGAGATTGTCGATTTGAGCGAGGATTAGGTGTCTATCTGTCTACTAAATTATATTAGGTTATCCATAATTATGCATTGTGTGTGTTAAAATAACTCTTTCGACAATGAGGTTATGAAAGGTTTGTCTAATATTTGTCTAATATTTATCTATGTAACTGTTAAGTATTGTATTCGTCGCTTTATTTTATGTACTGTGTTATGTTGAATGTTTCCACGAATTATTTTTGTAGGACACTTATGTTTGAACTAGCTACGTCATTCTAAAGTGTTATAAGTGTTATAGTCATACCTTTATTTTGTTTTCCTGTTCGTAGTAGTAATTAGCAAATTAGATACTTTGTATATGCTGTGTGAAGTTTTATTTAAATATTTCTTGGCAACAAATATTTAAGGGAACAACAAATATAAAATTTCGAAAATTTCGCGAAAGTAGACTTAGTTTAGGAAATAAATTAGTATAAGGGCTTAGTTTGGGAAAAGTCTCGACAAAATCTCTCCGAAACTACGCAAAATGTTCTTTGGGGAGGGTGCGTGTCTCGAGGCCATTATTTTCCTCTTTTTTTTAAATTTTTAATTTTTTATTTTTGTCCATCATCGATCTTTTTTAAATTATATTTGAATTTTATAACAAAATAAAATTTTAATTTAAAATTTTATATTTAAATAAAAATTAAAAAAAACAAAATATCAGGTAAATTAAGCAAATATTTAATTTATATTTTTTCATTTTTTTTTTTTTACTTTTATATTTTTAAAGTCATAAGCGGTGATCATTGATTCAATGGTAAAATCTTAGTCTAATAATCTTTGATATGATGTTTATGCTTGCTTGTTTGTGGTTTTCTTTTTATTTTTTTATGCCACATCATTATAGCTTAAATTAGAACTCTAGTTTTAGAGCTCTTAATCATTACTCTTTAGACAATTCAAGCTATTTATTTTTTAAAAAATTTATATATAAATTATTTATGTAAATATCAAATTGATCTGATAATTGTACATATAATTTTATCATTTAAAAAAAAAATAGATGAGAAACATAATTTCAAAATTACATAATTTATTTTTAAATATTAAAATAATAAAATTTGGTAGCTAAGATTGTTTATCAATACGATATTTTATATGATTAATTTATATATAGAGATCTAAAAGATGACTGAGTGAATTATAAAATGTGGATTGAAGAAAAATCAATTAAAATAATAGTAATAATAATCAACAGTCGTGTAGTAATTTCAGTTTAAAAGCGTGGTTAACCACGCTTTCTTTTTAAACCAAAATTTCTTTAAAAGCGTGGTTTCTAACCACGCTTTCTACTGAAAGTGCGATTTTGAAACACACTTTCACTAAAGATGAAAGCGCTAATAGGAACAACGTTTTCTTAATTAAAAGTGTGTTTTGTAACCACGCTTTTATGATTTTATTCATTTTGTGCGCCTGAGCCATAAACATGTTGAAAGCATGTTTAGAAAACACGCTTCAGCTTATTTTGGGAATTTCGGCCAAACTAGGCTTAGTTTGGGAAATAGGTTAGTAGGTTGGCTTATTTTGGGAAAAGGCCCGAAGAAAAACTCTTTAAAATATTATTAATTGAATGCCTTCATTATATATACTTGTAGGCTTATTTGGAATAAACTAAACCTAATATTTGTGAGAAAAGTAATTCTAAAATAAATTAGGAAACACAAATAATGAAACCTAAGAGAATAGGAAATTAAATTCTAAACTATTTAAAATTTTAGTCAAAATCTAATTCCAAAATAATAAAATTAAGAAATATAAAAATTATATAATTTTGTTCTACATCATACTCCTCTTCTTTAAAAGAACTCGTCCTCAAGTTCCAACTACAGATCTACCATCGTCCATGCCAAATGAAGAGATATTTTGAATATTTCAGTTGCTTGCTCCTCTTTCAGAAGTTGTATCTAGAAATGTTTTCTTTCTGAAAGTTCTTCACTATATGTTTCAACTGGTTGACAAGATTAATTAGACAAGTATGGGAAATCAAATCAAATTGCACACACCAAGAAAATCAACAAAGTGTATTTTATATTAATGTTGGATACTCTCTAAACTTTGCTCTGTCTTAGATTCAGTTGGACATTCAATTACCATCCTTGGAACATCAATTGCATCTTCAATCAACTTGTCTGGTGCACATGTCAACTTTATTACCTCATTATCTCATCTTTTATTTCTTCTTTTTCATTGAGTTCAACTTGATCTCCTTCTTTTGCGATCTCATAACCATCATAATAATCAAGAGATAATAGTTCCGTCATCAGAAACTCTTAGCTAACTTCAGCGTTTTTCTCATACTTCACCTCTTCATCTCCTTCTTCAAACTTCTTGATCAAAGTAATTGCAGTGACCTCTCTTTTTCATCAATTTCAACGTTCCCACCATTATTGAAATCAACTTGATTTTCTACTTCAATTGAATGTCTGTTTGGGTTTTCAAAATTTTCAAACATTAAGGTTGCGTTTGGTAGAGTTTTGTAAATATGATTTGAGAGTATGAGTTGTATTTTGAGTTTGTGAGGTTTGGAATTATGATTTGAGTATGGAAAATTTGTTTGGTAAAGAGTTTTGAAAATAGTTTTGAATTGAGTGGAGAATTGTTGATGTGACATTTGATATTTAATACAAAAATTACAACTCATAATCGAACATACTACTCAAAATTATTTTAAAGCACATAAAAAAATTTTAAAAATTCAGAAAATGTTTTTTTCGAATATATAAAAATTACCATATCAATTGCCAAAAAAAAAAAAAATCACTATTCCGGTCAACCGGTCAGACGACCGGTTAGGCAAAATTTGCAAAAAAAAAATTCCGAAAATCGCGCTTGTCTCAGAGTTCTTTGCAGAGTTTTGGAAACGTGTTTCCAAAACTCGTTCCAAACATCATTTGCAAATGTAGGTGTAGAATCATGTTTTAAAAACACAACCAAACAGAGCCTAAGATACTCAAAATCTTTTCTTCTTCAACGCGTGGTAGAGCATGACAAATTTGTTAACCTACAAGACTTGATTGATCCAAACTTGGCAAAATCATAGTCATGTTCCTCGAATAATCTGTATCCACGATTGCATAATAATTATTGAATTGCGAAGAATATTGTGAATCAAAATTACCTTGAAACAGTTGTTTCGATTCAAGCTTTCTTTGATATTGCTGATACAACATTTGCCCATGATTTGATTAAAGGAATCTAGAACTCATCAACTTCTTTATCTTACGCCACGTCCTAATGGGTTGTTTGTATTATCGCCTTTGATCATACTGTAATTGTTTCCACCATGTAAAAATATAACATTGTAACTTACGTGCGACATATTTGGCTTGTTTTTCTTCAGAGATTTCCATACACTCAAGGAATTTGTCAACTTTACGAAACCAATAAATAAAATCCTTTGTACGAGCATGAAACAATCTTCTCGTATAATCTTGTTGATCAAGTTTGCACTCCTCCAAACATCGTCGCTTTGCTGCCTGAAAACACAAATGTGAGCTAGCCGGCGGGTGTGTGCCAGAAACCTCTCCGATGCCTAAATCAGCAAAATAGACAATAGACACAAAAGCTCTGTGTATTTTAGAGTAAGAATTGGGATACTTGTCCATAGGTCATGTTATGAGCTTTTATAGATTCCTACCTGGCACAAATCCTAGTAGGATTCTAACTCCTTAGCAGAATCTTCCTAGGAATCACATTCCCAAGGATATTGCCAATCCTGATAACACCCTACTCACTACCAACCAAGTGAGATGGTTTGCATAATCCCAGTAGGACTCTAACTCTTCTTAGCAGAGTCTTCCTAGGAGTCTCATGCCCAAGGATAATGCTTATCCTTAAAACACCTTCATCACTGCAAGCCAAGTGAGATGGCCAAACCCTTTATCTCGGCTGACATTGTGGTCAACCAAGTTACTTCGGCTCCGTACTTAACATGGGCGAGCCATGATGACCCTGCCATAGGTTGGTGTTCGGCCAAGCTACACATAGCTCGGCCCATCACCCTACTATCATCTCAGTCAGAAGGTAGATAGGTCCCAATTCGAGCAACACATCCAACCGCCTTAGTACCTACCTCGGCCCAAAGCCGAAATACAAAATATCTCCTTGGCCGATTGCGCGGTCCAACTTCCAAAGAAGACTCGTCCTAGCTCGGCCCAATTTGTTCACAAATTATCCTCTCAATTGCCCCTTAATTCCATCTGCATAGCATGATTGGGATTTATTTTTCTCCAGCCGAGCTAAGAACGCCCCACTCTACCGAGCTAGAAAAGTTGTTCGGTTTCACAGCTCGTTCGGCCCTAATAAGTCTTGTCAGTTGCTCAACATGTCCTTCCACTAATCTGGCACGACGTCATTCCCAGGATATGTGGCGTGCCCCCATTATCCTCGTTCTCCTGTTACAACTATTATATATCTCTAAAAATTTTGAACAGCCCTGCCTTTTTGCCTTCAACATTTATATCCTTCGAGTTCGCAATCGTACGAGAAGGCATTCTTTCTGTGTAACCAGGCTATATGTCCTACCTTTTGTAATCATCTTCCAATTTAACGAAAAATTTTGATCTCTTTGCTCGGTTACTGTGTTTCTTTTTCAATGTTTTGCATCATTCCGACTGCACGTCTAGCCGAACTAATTAGCTTGGCCTTACTTGATCCTGCCAACCTCTTTTGGCCGAGATACGTACCTTGGCTTTAGTCGAGCTAAGAAATGCCCAATCTGACCGAGCTAAAATACGAGCTCGGCCCCTTGTTTTTCCTTCATTGTAGTGCTTTATTTTAACTGCATATCTGGCCAGGCTCACCAGCTTTTACTTTATCCTGCCAACCTTCAATGGCCAAGATAAGCATTTCGGTCCTAGGAGTTCAAAAAATTTTGTTGGTCAAACTTGCCAACCAACTTTGGCCGAGCTAACTATCATCCCGGTCAAATCGTTCAAAAATTTGTTGGTCAAACCTGCCAACCTACTTTAGCCGAGGTAACTATCATCCTGGTCAAAGAGTGCCAAAAAATTTTGTTGGTTAAACCTGCCAACCTTCTTGAGCCGTGATCCTTATTTCAGCTGAAGAATGAAAAAATTGTTGGTCAAATCTACCAACCTTTCTGAGCCTAGATCCTTATCTCGGCTAGAGGAAGAAAAAAAGTGTTGGTCAAACCTGCCAACCGCCTTTAGCCTAGATCCTGATCTCGGCTAAAGGGTGCAAAAAAGTTTTGTTGGTCAAACTTGCAAACCGCCTTTGCCTCTCAGTTGTGCAAGGAGTCTGAAATTTTTTTTTTGTTGGTCATACCTGCCAACCTTCTTCAGCTTAGATCCTTATCTCGGCTGAAGAGAGCTAAAAGTTTGGCTAATCCTGCCAATCATCTTCAGCCTAGATCCTTATCTCGGCTGAAGAGAGCTAAAAGTTTGGTTAATCCAGCCAATCTTCTTTAGCCAGATCTTTATCTCAGCTCAAGAGAGTTAAAAATTTTGGCTAATCCAGCCAAGCTTCTTCAGCCAGATCCTTATCTCGGTTGAAGAGAGCTAAAAGTTTTGGCTAATCCAGCCAATCTTCTTTAGCTAGATCCTTATCTCGACTGAAGAGAGCTAAAAGTTTTGGCTAATCCAGCCAATCTTCTTCAGCCAGATCCTTATCTCGGCTGAAGAGAGCTAAAAGTTTTGGCTAATCCAGCCAATCTTCTTTAGCTAGATCCTTATCTCGGCTGAAGAGAGCTAAAAGTTTTGGCTAATCCAGCCAATCTTCTTTAGCTAGATCCTTATCTCGACTGAAGAGAGCTAAAAGTTTGGCTAATCCAAATCTTCTTCAGCCCAGATTCTTATCTCGGCTGAAGAGAGTTAATGCACTCTCTCGACTTTTGCTGCAGTCTTTTTATCTGGCATCGCTGTTATGCCAGATTTTGCTTTAGCACGGGCGTTATCTTTTTCTACTTGGAAATGTTGATGCACTCTCTCCATTAGGGCCTCCATCGTGAGGGGTGGCATCATTGTCATTGAGTCCCTTAATTTGTTACTGACTGGTAAACCCCGTTTGTATTGCGCGATGGCAAGATTCGTAGGGCAATCCCCAATCTGGTTGAAAGTCTCCCAATATCGACTGTTGTAAGACCTCAATGTTTTTTTTTCGCCCATGTCAATGGAGAGTAGCTGGTCGATCTCCATTGGCGTCTTGGTATTCGTTCTGAACCTGGTCCTGAACGCTTCTGCCAACTGTGCCCATAAGGCTATGCTGCCTTCTGGCAGTCTTTCGAACCAGGTTAGACCTAGGTCGCCAAGGCTAGATAGAAACAAGATACACATTAGGGCCTTGTTCCGCCGGTATACTGCCATAACCTGGTGAAAGTGGCTTAGGTGCATGTAGGGGTCTGTCTTCCCTTCATAGGTGGTGAATTTGGGTTGATGGAAGCCTGAAGGTAGTGGTGCATTCTCAATTCCTGGAACGAACTGCGAGCTCTGTAACCTTGCTAATACTTTGTCTGCTGGTTCGTAAGCAAGGCGCGGCATTGGCATCCCTACATCGACACTCCCATGCGTCCTAGGGGCCAACTGTTGTAGGGCTGAAACTCTGCGTGGGTCACGAGCCCTGGTGTCCTCCTTTCATTGGACCCTTTCCTCGAGCACTGTCCGTAGGTCCGCTGATCTGGGCAACTCCGTGTGCCTAGATGTTGTCCAGTGCGTGTGCGAGGGGCGATAGTTGCTTCCCTCTGTATATGACCTTTCAGTCCTCGTTCTCTCAGACCTGGAGTAACGAGTCCTAGAAGTCCTTGACTGAGTATCGCCCATTGTAAGGCTTCTACTTTCTGCTGGTGAAGGTGTGGTATGTCTGTCACGGTCTTCTAAGTGGCAAGGGGGCGTGTTGCCTTTGCGCCCCTCTCTTGTCGCCACCATTTTCCCTTTTATTTGGCGCTTCATTGTCTCCATGTCTACCGTCATCCTCCTTATTAACTCGTCTTACTCCCTCACACGATCCTCCAGAACTTGAGGATCCAGCCTCCGCCTTTGTCTATCAGGACTTAGAGAGCGACGAGGACTAGCGCCCCGTCTCTCCCTTGTGTCCCTCCGGGAGTTCCATCACTGAGGTTCTAATTCTATTATGGGTGGGACAGGAGGTAGACCTTCGTGCCTCCCACCCCCTTTCGAGGTTTGTCCATCGATAGCAGATTGTGGCAAGTCTTCATTATGCACCATTAATTTTAACTAAAAAGGAAAACTCGATCAAAAGGTTTTGTTCTTCGTGAAATTTCCACAGGCGGCGCCAATTGTACGAGCACGAAATAATCTTCTTGTATAATCCTGTTAATCAAATTTGCATTCCTCCAAACATCGTCGTTTTGCTGTCTGAAAACACAAACATGAGCTAGCCGGCGGGTGTGTGTCGGAAACCCCTCCGATGCCTAAGTCAGCAAAATGGACAATAGACACAAAAGCTCTGTGTATTTTAGAGTAAGAATTGGGATACCTGTCCATAGGTCATGTTATGAGCTTTTATAGATTCCCACCTGGCACAAATCCTAGTAGGATTCTAACTCCTTAGCAGAATCCTCCTAGGAATCACATTCCCAAGGATATTGCCAATCCTGATAACACCCTACTCACTACCAACCAAGTGAGATAATTTGCACAATCCCAGTAGGACTCTAACTCTCCTTAGCAGAATCTTCCTAGGAGTCTCATGCCCAAGGATAATGCTTATCCTTAAAACACCTTCATCACTGCAAGCCAAGTGAGATGGCCAAACCCTTTATCTCGGCTGACACTGTAGTCAACCAAGTTACTTCAGCTCCGTACTTAACATGGGCGAGCCGTGATGACCCTGCCATAGGTTGGTGTCCGACCGAGCTACACCTAGCTTGGGTCATCACCCTGCTATTATCTCGATCAGAAAGTAGATAGGTCCCAATTCCAGCAACACATCCAACCGCCCTAGTACCTATCTCGGCCCAAAGCCGAAATACAAAATATCTCCTTGGCCCATTGTGCAGTCCAACTTCCAAAGAAGACTCGTCCTATCTCGGCTCAATTTGTTCACAAATCACCCTCTCACTTAGCATGACAATAAGCATTAAAATAGGAAATTTCTGGTTGTACTTGATAATCTGACAAGTCATGATTGATGCAATTATTTCTATTGAACACATCATTGAATCTTTGTTGTCGCCTTACCGACTGATATTCACCATAATCCTCGAACAACTCATCCTCAGATTCATCCTTACCATCGTATTGATAACAAGAAGATCATCTCAAGACATTGTGGTTAATAGGCTCGCCTTGGGCAAATCCCATAGCACGGTTCCTATTAATGTTGTGACTAACAGGTTGGCCTTGAGCAAGTCCTTTGACTCGAATCCTATTAGATCTTTCTCTATGACCATCGTCAGTAGAGCTTATGCTTCCTTTTTTGATGAATGACATCGAGCCAAGCGAAACCTTGCTCTAATATCAATTAACGCAACGGTAGTGTAGAAAGGAACTAAATATTGTTTTAGTAGACGAAACATGGACTAGATATCGTTCTAGTAGATGAGAATTCTTAAATCCACAAGAACAACCTTGAATCTACAAGGAAAATAGTATAAAAACTCTTTAAAATATTTTTGATTGAATGTCTTCATTATATATGCTTGTAGGCTTATTTTTGATAAACTAAACCTAATAGTTGTGGAAAAAGTAATTTTAAAATAAATTAAGAAACATAAATCAACACAAATTAGGAAACTAAAATTTTAAATTATTAAAATCCTAGTCAAAATCTAATTCCAAAATAATAAAATTAAGAAATATAAAAATTATATAATTTTGTTCTACATTAGATTCCTACCTCTTTTGCAATTCTTATTCTTTCTATTTTTGTGTCATTTCTTCAAATATATTTAAGGTTTAAAATTAATGAAGATTTTGATAAACTTTGATTTACATGCAAATAATTTGCTTAATATAAAGACAAAAGCATTTACCTTGGAGCTCCAACCCCCAACCTTTATTAGAGAGTTGGAGAGCATACCACCTGTCGTACAATAAGTTTGAATCTACTGTAATAATCTTGGGTGAATTACAATAATCATCCTTATAGTTTGAAATTTGTATTATTAGTTCTCATGTTATAGTCTCCTCACTCAGAACGGCTAACAAGACATCCTGGTGATCTTTGCAAGAGGCACTGCCTTGGACCTGCGGGAGGGTAGGGAGGATTTTCCTGTAACAAAAAAAAAAATTGTATTATTTTAATCTCTGACTTTTTAATTGTGATACATTTAATCTTAAATTTTAAATCTTATTCTAAATAAAAATAATTGAAGATATCATTGAAAATTTCAAGGGCAAAATCGTCAATTTGATAAAATATAAATTAATTTGACAAAAAAAATGTTAACAAAATATTTTTGAATTTTTAAAAATTATTTCTACCCACCAAAGATAAAATTATGTAAAATTAATAAATCTTTTAAGCATTTATTTATTTATTTATTTTTTATCAAATTAATTTTTATTATGTGTTTGGATAATAATCATGTAATAGGTGGTTGTTAGGCTTGTAATATGTAATCGATATATTTAATATATGAAATGTTTTAAGTTTTGGATTTTTTGATTTAATGGATTGGTTTAATATTGATATCAAAGTGTTGCTATATTTGACTTTTGAAAAAATAGAAACTAAATTAATAAAAATAAAAATAACCATCCATTACATGATTATCATCCAAACACATAATATAAATTAATTTGTTAAAATAAATAAATAAATAAATGTGTAAAAAATTTATCAATTTTACATTTTATCTTTGGTGGTTAGAAATAATTTTTTAAAATTCAAAAATATTTTTTTGATATTTATTCTTGTTAGATTAATTTATATTTTATCAAATTGACGATTTTCCTCTTGAAATTGAGTAGTAATATTTTCAATTGTCCTTATTTGGAATAAGATTCAAAATTTAGAGTCAAATGTGTCACAATTGAAAAGTCAGGGATCAAAGTGATACAAGTCCCAAACTATAGGAACCGTTAGTATAATTTGCCCAATAATGAGTGTGTGTTTATTTTGAGGGATTATTTCATGGGATTGGACTATTAGTCCATCCAAACTAATAATCCATTGTTTGGTTCAATTTTTTTTGCTCCGGATTAATAGTCCCTCCGGACTATTAATCCCTCATATGAAGGATAATTGTAGAGGGGTGAGATTATTTCCATAAGATTAGTATCCCATGGAACTAATGTGTGAAATATCCATTTTATCCTTATGCTATTACTTAATAAACAATTAAAAAAGGGTAAAATAGTCTTTTGAAAATTTATAAAAAAAAAATTTAGTGTTGTTAATTTAAAATTATATATTAAATAAAAAATATAAATTATAAATTTAATTTAATTAAAAAATAATAAATTATAAATTATGGCCTTATAAATTAAATTTTTTTAGTGTTGTTAAAAAATTAAATTTATATATTAAATAAATTTTTTTTAGTGTTGTTAATTTAAAATTAAATATTAAATAAAAAATATAAATTATAAATTTAATTTAATTGAAAATAATAAATTAAAAATTATGGCCTTATAAATTAAAAAAAAAATTGTGTTGTTAAATTATAAATTATAGATTACAAATTTAAAATTATATATTAAATAAAAATTATAAATTATAAAGGTAAAATAGTATTTTGAACATTTATCTTTATTCAATCTGTCTAACCAAACATTGGATTTACTAAAAATAGTCTAATCGAGACATCTAATCCCATGACTATACAAACATGGGATACAAATATAGTCCAACCAAATAGTCCGGAGACTATACAAACATGTATCTCAGGACTAACAGTCCGATAGATTATAATCCCCCCTTATCCAGTCCATCCAAACAAACATGCTCTTAGGGTTGATTTGGGATATGAGTTGGTTTTCTGACTTTTTAACTATTTTAACTTGGGGTTAAAAAATCTCATTTATGATAGATTTTTTGACTTTTTTAAGAGAAAAAATGAAATGATTATGGGTTAGATATGGCATTTTGTCATGTTTAGCTAAAATAACCTATTTTATCCTATATGACTATTTTAGTCCAAACGAAGCTTTAAAGTTACTTTTTGATGACTGAAAATTAATTATATAAAACTAAAATATATAATAATCAAAAATTAAAAATACAACAATCATACACAAAATTACTCTAAGAAAGTCACTATAAATGATCCAAACTCACGATCACCGAAACAATTTCACAATATATCTTCCCTTTCTCACTACAAAAATGTTAAATACTAAAAAAAATTAAAAATCAAAAATCAAAAATCAAAATTTCTATACAATAGTTATGTGGCATGTGAGTCTCACATAGTATCAGTTCTATTCATATGATTATTATGTAAAATATTTAATAAATTTGTTTAGACTTCTAAGATGTTGTTTGAGAAGTAATTTTTTGACTTTTTAATTATGATATGAGGTGAAAAAAATTATATGTTTAGAAATAACTTTTTAACTTATTACGAAAAATGTACAAAAAGTAAAGTGAATAAGAAAAAAAAATCTTGCCTTTTATGTATGAGTTGAGAGAAATATTGTGGTGCACACCGCTCAAAAGATGTATACCATATGCACTTTATAACTTAAAAAAAAAAAGTAACATAATTTCAAATATGAGACATAATTAAAGAACTCACGAATATAGCTAAAATAATATCATAATTAAATAATAATAATTATAACTAAAGAATAAAATGACATAAAAATATACTATACCTTTTTTAAAGGGGATATATGTTAAAAAATTTCATGAGTTAATTTTTTTAAAACTTTTTAATCATTTAAGTATTTAATTTTGAATTGTTTTGAAAAATAAGTTAAAAATTAACTTTTTCATTTTTTAAAATTTTCTAAAAAAATAATATGTAAAAAAATAAAGAGATAATATGACTCAAAAAAATATCAAAATATGACCTTTGACTCAAATGTTAACTTAACAAAAATGGTAGAGATCTCAAAAGTTTTGTCAAAATTTCTACCAAATGTCTCATATGGGACCTACAACACCTATCTGAGACATTTGATAAAAATTTTAATAGAATTTTTGAACTCTCTAGCATTATTCTTAATTTAGGAGTGTTTTGAGAAGATGGTTAAAAACTAATTTTTTAACTTTTTTTTACTTTTTGATTTTTTTTTTAGAGAGAAAGTGAGTTAAAAATTGGGAAGTGACTTTTAAGAATAATATTAGGAATCATGAAAAAAAATATTATGAAATGCATTATGAAAATTTTTCATCATTTGATTAGTGTGTAATGTTTTATTATATATGCAATCTAAAGGTGAAAAATCTTTATAATAATTTTCATGATATTTTTTTTCATAACTCCTAACATTACTTAACTTTTAACTCACTTTTTAAAATATCCCTTAATTGCTCTTCTGACTAAGGTGAGTCCACCAGTCGAATCAGGATACCCTCATTGCATTTTCTCATTGCATTTCTTTCTTGTTGGCCCATTGGGCCCACTTTTAGGCTCAATTTTGATAATCCGAACCGTTCATATTTTAAGATTTATTCAGTATATCATACCTATAAAAAATTAAGTTGATCGGATATCAGAAAATATGTGTTCGGAAAACTCGAATTAAAAATTATTTTTTTAAAGAATTTAATAAATAGTTTTCCGAACACATGCTTTTTAATATCCGATCAACTTGATTTTTTTAAGTATGATATATTAAATAAATTTTAAAATATGAACAATTTAAATTATCAAAATTAAATCTAAAAATGGGCCTAATGAACTAACAGGTAGAAAATCAAAAATGATTTATATCTCTAAAAAAGGATCACTAAAACACCTCTAATTTGTCTTTTTCTGTCTTCTTTTTTATCTTTACTTCACTATTTTTTTTTTTTTTTTTTATACCTTGACACATCATTAGTGCTGTACTGCAGCACCTCTAATTAAAGGTCTGCAGCACAGCCCGGTAGAAAATACAAGGATGAGATCTTGATTACCACCAGTCGACCTATTGACATGTACACGTAGCACAAACGCACACGAAAACTAATAAACCGGATTCTCACCGGTCAACAACCAGACATCTAAGAGACCAGACCGAAGCGAACCGGTTCGGCACTCATATCCTAAAGCAAAAGCTTCGAATCTTCGCCACTGTCTCTCTGTTGAGAGAAAACATCATCACATCAGACAACAACGAACACAGTAGAGAAGAAGAAGAAGAAGAGTAGGAGGAGAGACAGAGAGGGCTCTCCACATCTCCCACGATAGCCCTCTCCGATCTCCCAAAAAAAAAAAAGAAAAAAAAAAGCACAAATCTTTCTTCGAAATCGAAAAATACAAATTTGTTTTTTTTTTCGTTTATGATTTACGTGCATTCTTTGAGCTGTCCACCCTTTGATGCGAAGATCGAATGCTCGCACACTTGATGGTCGTAATCCTAGTACCGACACAAACAACAGCAATATGGATCCGATCAAGCTTCAATTCCATCCAAACCCGACCCATAATCGATCCAATCTCTTCCCTCGAAACCCTAAAGACAAGCCCAACATTTTCATCCTCGTTTCGATCTCAATAGCCCTAGCTTTGTTCTGTTACATATTCGTATCATCATCTTCATCATCGAGCAGGTATGGGAATTCCGAGGAGAAGAGGAAATTTGGGATCGTGATCGATGGAGGAAGCACTGGGACTCGAATTCATGTGTTTGAATATGGGATTAAGGGTGGGGTTCCGATTTTTGATTTTGGGGAAAATGGGTTGGCTTCAATGCGGGTCAACCCGGGGCTGTCGGCGTATTCGGACGATCCGGATGGGGCGGGCGGGTCTTTGGAGGAGCTGGTGGAGTTTGGGAAGAAGAGGGTTCCAAAGGAGTATTGGGGTGAGACGGAGATTCGGCTCATGGCCACCGCGGGGCTCCGGATGCTGGATTTGGGTGTTCAAGATCGGATTTTGAAGTCGTGCCGGCAGATTCTGAGGTTGTCCGGGTTCAATTTTCGCGATGATTGGGCGTCTGTGATCTCTGGTATGGAAATTGTGAAATTGGTTTGGTTTGGTTTGATTCATTTTATTGCATTTTGGCTTCAATTTGGTGCTCATTGTTTGTAATTTTTCAATTAAGTTATACGACGAACACAGAAATCAGTCACATAAACAAAAAAAAAACACATGAATATACAATTTTATAGGTTTTGTTAGTGGGTTCACGTGACCAGTTTCTGTGTTTGTAGACTTATTCTTGTCTATTTGTTATTGTGAATTTGATGTTAAGTCAGAGAGAATTCTACGTCAGTTTATTGGATGTGTGTTTTTTCATAAGAACCCTTGTCGGCATGCTTGTTTGTTGAGGAACCTACTAACTGAATCTTGGTGCTACTAGTACTGATTGTTTAATACTCATATATGGATGAAATGGAAGTTCATCATAGTAATGACAGATTATTTGATAGAGATTGTGGTTGAGATGCAAAATGTGTTTGCCTAGACTGGAAAAAAGTTACTTGTCTTGCAATGGGATCGAAAATGGAACTTGTGTGCTTGCATTTTGATGTGAATCTTAATCTTGTTTCAGTTAAGTGTCTATGGAATTAAGGTTTCGAGTTCCTTATTTGGATTGCTTTTTGGATAGTTCTCTCCATACTTATTGATTTGCAAGTTTCTACATCCAACTTGTGTTATCATATGATTTGAGTGTCGTAAAGACATAGAAGTTGGAGAAACTACTTGAAACCTCTACTTTGGCTCTCTTTCAATTGCATTACTTAGAGTGAAATTGGAGAAGTGTATGATATTTCTTATGTTAAATGTTGTGGTTTAATATTTCTATAAGCGAATAATATTTAATAAATTCAACTCATATATTTATTTTTGATTTGGTAATTTTTGTGAAGATGATATTTCTTGTGGGTAGGGAAGTTTGAAATCCCTGGTTAATTTTCCCACCACATTAGGTTATGTAAGTTATAATTTGATGTGTGCTTTACAATCATGAAGCATAAGATTGGACCTTTTTATTGTTTTAGGCTCTGATGAAGGGGTGTATGCTTGGGTTGTTGCAAATTATGCCCTGGGCACTCTTGGAGGTGATCCTTTGCAAACAACTGGAATCATTGAACTCGGTGGGGCTTCTGCTCAGGTTTGGTTTCCATTTCCCTATTTTTGGTTGATTGTTTAATGTGGACTATAAGTTAAAATATTTGAGACATGGATAACGGAACAAAATTTTGGAAGGACCTGCATTTGGTAAAGTATGTTTGGTGGCAGCAACTATATAAAACCTCATCCAGTAAATTACAATATTGTTTTCTCTTTTCACTGCTTTTGAAATGTGTTGCTACAATTCTGCATTAACATTGGAAAGCTCGAGTTGCATGAACTCTAGTGTGAATGATTCATATATACTGTCGTTTCAGGTAACCTTTGTTTCAAGCGAGCCGGTGCCCACTGAGTTCTCTCGTATAGTTCAATTTGGGAACACTACTTACAATCTCTACAGTCATAGTTTGCTTCATTTTGGTCAGGTAAACTCTTCACTTGAGCAGTTGTCTTTGCTAGGTGGTATTGACATGATTTGATGATAAAAGTATTTTGTTTGCATATTGAATTTAGCAAAATATGCCTTAGTAGGTTGATCTTGTCATCTAACCAGAATGTCCCTGCTATTCATGATTTTTTATCTATTTTTTAGTTAAGTTGTTCCAGGTTCTTTTTTCTTTCCTTTCCTTTCATTTGTTTTCATTTTTTATTTTTTTTTCAGAGCACATTCTACTCTAATTTAACTATGTACTTCAGCAGTAAATGGCTAATCTAAGCTACTACTTGTATCATTGTGCAGAATGCTGCATTTGATCTATTACGGGAATCACTTGTTACAAGAGCCCCAGAATCAGGTAAGCCAACATGCTTTTCATTCTCAGTTGGTTATGTAAATTTAGGCCAAGTTTGGCATCTACTAAATAATACAAAAAGTCAAAAAGTCACTATCCTATTTAAGTCACATCATCTTATTTAAATCACATCACCTCTCTAACACATCACATCAAACCCAACACAAACCCAACCCATATAAGCCAATAAGTCAAAAAGTGTACTTTTTTAGAACATCCCAAACCAACCCTTAGTGTATCATGCTAAGCTTTACAATATTGCATTTGACTTGTTCTGGGAAATCATTGGTTCAAGAGACCTAACATGGGTTAGTAGATATGGTCTTACTTATCCCATTGCTTCTATACAGTTCATATACTTGGGAAGGTTTTCCATTGTCTTGCCTCAGTTGCCTGGAACTTAGATCATTAAGCTGACTTATCAGAATGATACCTAAAGTAATTCTGATGTGTATCACCAAATATTAAGCTTGACTCTGTTAGGATATCTACTACTGTTGGTAATGTTTCATAACAAACTTAATAAGCTGAGAATCTTATACATTCAACTTCTTAATAACAGTGTTTAATGTTTTTAAATACTGTAAGTTTTTGATCTGCAAATGCTTTAGATTGAGGAAGATTTGACTAGAGTGGGCCCAACAAAAAGCAAGTTAAGAAGATAAATTTTTAGAAATTATATTTGAATTTGAAGAAAAAGGATGTTCATTCAGGAATTTTTTTACTGTATTTCTCTTAATGCAGCTGCTGAATTAATAGATCCCTGTACTCCTAGTGGATATTCACATGACACGAAGTCTTGGACTCTCTCTCCTGGTTCCATGGCTGAAAAGAGTAAAGACTCGTCCGCTCTGCAACCCAAGGGTAACTTCTCAGAGTGCAGATCTGCTGCATTAACGCTGTTGCAGAAGGGAAAAGGTAATATGGAATCAGAAACACTGGATCATGTTTTGCATCAATCAGGGTGTTTCCCTTCAATTCTTATTGAAACTGATGAAAATATTTTTTAATACGAGATGCAGAACAATGCTCTTATGAGCACTGCCAAATAGGATCGACATTCATACCCAAGCTTAAGGGGAAGTTTTTAGGCACAGAAAATTTCTTCTATACATCGAAGGTACCAGTTTTATGCTTGCTTATGTTTTTTGGAAAAAAATTAAAATTAAAATAAATTAAAATACTTGCACTTGCCACCATAAAGCATGTTTAGATGCATCCATTATGTTTGTTTTATTTTAACCTTTTGGTTTTTCATTTGTTTTGAGTAGTTCTTTGGGCTGGCCCCAAGGGCATCTGTCTCTAATCTGATGACGGCTGGGCAACAATTCTGTGAAGAGGATTGGCAAAAGTTGAAGATGAAATACCACTCACATGAGGAGGACGATTTGAAGCGCTATTGCTTCTCGTCTGCATATATTGTGGCCCTACTCCATGACAGCCTTGGAATTGCTTTGGATGATGAAAGGTAATCTTTTAATTCCACTTTTTCCATTAACCTACTCGCATGAAATATCCTCACTGATGTGTGTTTCTCTGTATTAAAGAGTTACGGTTAAAGTTAAGGTTTCATGTGCACAAGCTCATGTTATGGTTCAATGCTAAGAAGCACAAACACGGTCATGGACATGTGACATGACTCAGACACATCGGCATGGAAATTTTCAAAAATGTAGGATGGCATGACACATTACAAACATGCACAAACTATAGTTTTATACATTTATTATAAGGCATAAATAAAGATAAGTAATTAATATATGTCATATAGGAATATTCAATTCAAATATCACTCTTTTTAAAGTGTAAAAGAGAAGAATATGTATAAATTTACGTTGTTTTGTTTTTAATTTTTTTTTATATGTTTTTATCATTAGATTTCAAGTTATTTTATTCAAACTTATGCGTTTTATGTGTGTCTAAACACTAGACACATGTTTCCCCAAGTCTAGGAATTTTTTAAAACTAGTAGGACATGTCGAAATGTGTTTTGACAGGTGTTGAGTAGTGTCCGGTTCATGTCGTCTCATTGTTTGATATGGTATCAGATACAGCACGCCACCTTTTTAGAAGTGTCCGTGTTTCCTAGGTTCAATGTGTTGTGAGCTTTTTTGCTCCTCTTCCTCTCTATGTGGCTTGGGCATGTGATTATGTAATACCATAATGTATGTATGTATTTGCATTGATCGGACTTGCTACTGAGCAGGATTGGGTTTGCTAATCAAGCGGGAGATATCCCACTCGATTGGGCATTGGGAGCTTTCATTTTACAGAGCACGGTCAACTCAGACGCAGAACATCCCAACTGGATTGCCGCTGTCGTTGGCAACGATTCATCTACACTTTTCGCTTTGTTTGCTGTCTCCATCGTATTGATTTTTAGTGCATGGTCTTTATCAAAATGGAGGAAGCCCCAGTTGAAGACAATCTATGATCTAGAGAAAGGAAAGTACATAGTTATCAATAGATATTCATAGCTTCTTTGAGAATTGAGAGACACACAGCCCATTTGCCCGGTTTTGCAGGATGAAGGGGCGAATAATCCTGATTGCTTTGACTTTAAAACATCAGTACGCTTCTTCAGTCTTGTTGCCTGGGCTGACCCCTTATGATGGCACCACATCGATTGGCTCGGATCTGCATCTTGTGGGGTTGGAGGATAGAGGGTTGAATGAATATGCCGCTGATGTAAAGAGATTATATTATTATTATTTTTGTATTTAGTGGTAATCGATGATTAAAACAAAGTTAGGGTTTGTAGAGTGCAGTGCCACAGTTACAGAGGAAAGAGAGAGTGATGACTGTTTGTAATTTGTTTGGATGCTTTATTTTTTTGCTCAATAGAGAAAAAAATTTGTTACTCCTCAACTGTGTTCATTCAGAAATGTAGTCAAGAATGTAGGGATGTATATTTTTGTTTTGTCAAATCATTCATGTGCTTTTGTAAGATAAAAATTCTTGTGCTTTGGGGCGAGTTTGGTTTCTGAGAAACTCAAGCTGAGTTGAAAAGAAAAAAAGAATAATATGCACATTAGAGAAAAAAGGAAATTATGAATTAAATATAAAAGAATACTCATATCATTAATAAATTTTATTCATTAAATATATAAATTTTTACAAATGGCAAACATAAATATAGAAATAGAATAAACTAATGAATATATCAATACATTAAAAAAAAAATTATATATAATTACGTTCATGAGTTTATTTGAGGTGAGTTTGAGTTTACTTGATTTTGACTTGATTACTAAATGAGTTTACAAATTTGATTTAAATTGTTTATTTAGAAAACGAGTTGAGTTGAAATGAATTTTAAATAAATAGAGCTCATATTATTTATGAACAATTCAATTTGTTTATAGTACCAGTTAGAATTACAATACAATATGATTAGAAACCATAAAATATTGTGTTACTAATTCAAACCACATTCAATCGCAACTTGATGTCTTGGATATATACATTTATTTGTGTGCGTTTGCCTTTCCCAATCGCCCTCCAAAACAGTTAACAGGGGTGGGTGGAAACATCAACATCATCTTGAAAAAAAAGGCTAGACATCCAAAAACTCTTTTAGTCATTTTTTTGGAACACACGTCTTGCTCTATATTAAACACAAAAATGATATGTATGTAATTGATGGAGCCCGAGTGGCATTTGGTGAGTGAGATTCTAAAGAAAAGCCGCATACTTCTCTAATATTATGTTTGGTTGGAAAATTTAAAAAGAGATTTAAAAAGAAAAATAAAAAAAATAAGTAAAATGTAAATAAAATATATTTGTGGGTGTTGATTTCTGACCTCATTGCCAAACAGGTACCCAGTTGGAGAGCACCAGCAGAATAGATCTCGTCCGAACAACCTGTAGAAGCCTAGCTTCAATGGACTCTGGTCTAATACTCATCCTGAACTCTCAAATAGATAAAGATAAACCCCCTAAGAGTTTTATTCTTACCCAGACTAAGATCCTTCCCCATTCTACGACTCTTGACCTTTATCCGTTCATCTTAGATTCCGGTATCTCCGCAGATAACCTCGGCCTAACTGAGATCACCTCGGTGCCATGACCAGGACACGTGGCACTTCAGCTGGCACTTCGGTGTCACCTTGGCTACGTGTTGCCATTCATAAAATATGTCCCCACAACTGCCCCCTAGGTTCTATTACCTCGGCATCCTGAGGTGATGAAACCTATATCGTTTGTCCACATAACACGTTGGCTAAGACTTACTCTATCTTTCATTACCAAGGTCATCAAACATCAGCTCCATATGACCAAGACTGTAGTCTGCTTCACCAATGCCTAAGAACCAAGTTTTTCAAGTTCTTTAACCGAGATTGTCCCTCTAGCCAAGTTTTTTGCTCCATTAAACCAAGAACTTCAAGAGTTCTATCTGCGCATGAGCTGTGTCGCATGGTTCTCAATCGTTTTCGCCACGCGTCTTTTCCTCATTGATCCGTACCTGACACGCGCCATCAAGTCGCGTTGCTTCTGCGCGCGCCGCCTGACAGGCACGTCGTCCAAGGCACATTCATTGTGATTTTGACGCCTTTTCGTGTTTTAACAAAAACACTTCCCTCTTTCCGTCTTTTCACTTCACGTTTTTTTATTTCTCTCAAGCTTTCTCTCTCTAAAGAAAAAACTGCCATTGTCGTTCTTCTAAAGCTTTCTGCAACTGTTTTTGTTCTTTCCCTCCGGTGAGGCATTCATCGTTCTGCTCTACGCACCACCATCGTCTAACTCCGACGTACCTCACACCGGCGTTATTTTCTTTGGTAAGTCACCGTTTTCCCTCTTTTCAGTTTTTGATTTACTTCAAACTTTGTTACGCTTGTATGCTGCCATTGTGAATCGATTCATGTTCTTGAATCTTCGTCCGTGTTTTAAATTTCATCATGTTTGTTTGCGATTTTGCTTCTGTCCAATATGTTTCTGGGTATATATATACACATACTTCTGTCACAATGGTTATTTTGCCACTGTACTTGGCTTTGCACATCTGCACACACTTTGTACAATGTTCTTGAATTTCTATTGGTTTTCTTGAGTCTGAATCATCATTCTTTTCTGTTTTTCTTGCTGTATTTTCCAAATTCTTGCCTTCAATTCTTGTTTCCATAGACCTAGGCTTGGGATTTGTTCTAGAACCTTGCTCTTTAGGAAAACCGAACCAAAAACCCTTTAGATTTTCAGAAAATTTACCTCAGTGCTCTCTAGGGTTTAGTCGAGGTCCTCAAAGCCATACCAAACACTCTTTTCTGAAATTTTTCCTTAATCCTCATAAGCTGACACCATGGGTATGTTTAGGTAGAGGGTAGACACCCCGGCCAAACTAGAGTGCTTTAGGACAGAGTTCTCCATCCCAGCCGATGTTCACCTTAGGCTGGCAAGGGAGGACTCCATCATGCCTGATGGGGACTCTATGCCTTTCCCTGTAGTGGCCTTCATAGAGTGTGGACTTAGGTTCTCTCTCAACATCCTTTTCCGTCAAGTCCTTCATTATTACAAACTTAACCCAATGCAGCTAGCCATTAACTCTTATAGAGTCATTAATGGTATACTTGCCCTGGCTAGCTGAGAGAACGTTAGGATAACACTAGCTGACATCCAGTACTGTTACACCATGTGTGGCCTGAAATCTGAAAAAGGCTGCATCTATTACCTCAAGCCGAGATCCACCGAGTATAAACTCATAGCCGACCTCCCAGACTCCAACAAAGGTACTAGAGATGATTATTTTATCGTCTCGGGCAATTGGGAGTTCCCACCTGATGATGACCTCCACCTCTATCCTTTAAGCCGAATAGTGTTCAAAGAGGATAATGGTAAGAACCAAGTCTCACTTTACATGTTCTTAAGTCTTTATTACTTTATTCCTCTATATGTTCTAATGTCTGTTTTTTACTTGCAGTTCTTCCTCAGTCACCAAAAGACTTCCGCAAAACCTTCTACCCCAGCAAGGACTTCAAGAAGTTGCTGGGCTTGCCGATTGACTAGCGGAAAGCCCCTCTGTTGCTCAACTACATTCCAACCTACAAATCGGTGCTACCCGATGTCCCCAAGAAAAGCAAGTCTCCACCTTCAGCAATAACTCCTCCTAACACTTCATCACCTTGGCCTGACCAAGCCTCAACCTCTGATCCAGCGGAGCAGCCATCAACATCTGCTTCCCAACTGATCCCTCCTGCCCAGCGCCGACGTCGTCGCCAAGTTCCTACCAACACTCCTGCTGGCAGAACTCATAGCCGAAAACGCCAAAGTACTGAGGCGCCGACTTATGATCCATCCAACCCACCCACAACCTTACCAGCAATTCACTTCGGCACCAAAGTCACTGTCGCCGCCACTGCCGACAAGATGGAGCGCAAACCAGCAATTGTTGAAGACCTGCTCACTAACATCTCCAGCGTGGTGGCAGTTCAATCCTCATCCTCTCCTTCCTAACCAACCTCGAAGCCAAAATGCATGAAGAAGGCCAAGACAAAGGCCACAGTGGCTCAGATCGATTCTAAGGACATTGTACCCATCTCAAAGTTAGCTGAAGCCGAGAAGAGCGCCCCTTCCGTCGAAAAACATCTAGCCGAGGACCCAGCATTGGAGACCCCACCTGCCAAAAAGTCGAGGTCCGACTACCAAGAAGGCACCAGCTACTTCCGAGGCATGGTTTGGGCGCCCGAGATCATGCTTGACGACAGACCTCTTACCGTCAGTAACAATGCTGCGAACCTTGAGGTCAACGCGGCCCTATCCACGGTAGTTCTTCTGCCCGAAGACATGAACCGTATGGCTGAGTTACACGAGTATGAAGATTTCGCTTTTATGATGCAACGCTCAGTCTTGGTAAACCTTTTTCCTACTCTTTTGGTAGTCTTTCCATACTTAGTCAAATTCCACTAATTTGTGTTACCTCTTGCAGGCCATCCAGCATGCTCACTCCTATGCCACTAAGACCGAGATGATGAGGAAGGATTTGGCGAAAAAGACCAAAAAAGTAGCCAAACTCCTATCCTCACTTAACAAAGCCGAGGCCAGCAATCGCGCTCTCATGGACCAGGCCAAGGACGCCAAAATTACTCAAAATTTGGCCGAGGAAAAGGCCAAGATGACAAAAGATAAAGTCGAGGCAGCAAGAGCCAATCTCGAAGCTGCCAATGCCAAAGTGGCTGACATGGAGGCCAAGCTTTAGGAGGCTCTTGCCAATAAAGAGGCCGAGGTAAAGGCGGCCGATGAAAAAGCTTTTGAAGAAGGACAGGCCGCCGTCCGTGATTAATACAAACAGTAAGTCAACTTGGCTTGTAACCGAGGTTACTATCTCGGTTGGACGGCGACCCTCAACAAGTTGGCTGATCCCATGGACTCTGATCTTCGGGATATCAGTCAGCTTGAAGTGCCTTTCCCACCAGAGCCTAAAGACTCCGGCGATGAAGCTGAAGATGATACCGACGATGGTGAGGCCGACGAAAAGGAGGGGGAGGCTGCCACTGATCCCAAGTCTCCTACCCTCAACGAGCAAATAGGCTTAACTCAATATGAGGAGGATGACTTGGTTTCTAAGAGCGTCTCTCCCAATCCAACTACTTTTGAGGCCGAGATCCAGTGCGCCGAAAAAGTCTGGATCAGACTTTGCTGGAGATTGACGCCGAGATAGTGGCTGACAAGAGTGCAACATTACCATCCGATCAAGCCAATCCTAGCACTTAGGATATTTCTTCTTTTCTTTGTATTCTTTCTCTTTTGTTTGTATTTTTTTTTTGCCTGAACAATTTTTAGTTTCACATTTGGCCGACCTGCCGCTTTTGTAATCTGAACAAGTAATTTTCTGTGAATGCAAGTTTCCTCATTTCTTCTAAGTGTTTGAATGAATTCTTTTGTCTTATGTGTGCTCTATCTCTTTCATACTTGGAATAGTTTGGCATGTCTTCAACTTATACCTTTAATTGTATAATCTTCTCGGGGTAAAATATCTCGGACAGAACTTGTAATTGTTTACCTCGACCTTGGCTTAACACTTGGAAACGTTGTAAAAATATTTTCACAAGTATTGTTTTAAACTTGCTACTCTACTATCACTTATCAAGACTTCTGTCTTCTATACTCCCAAGTTTGGCAACCTAGTCATCTCGGCAAGTACGTATGTACTTCTTGCAATATTACGTCGGCTTAACTGCAACTTGTAAATTTTTCTGAAAATTTCAACACGAGTGTTAAGCCAACTCTAGCTTGTAATGCCTAAGTACTTTAAACTTTATTGATCATTCTCTAGCTCTGTGCCCTCTAATGTGAACTTAAGTTTAACTTATGTTCACATTAAGCATGTGCCTATGATCTTGTTGCCAAAGTTAGATTCAAACAGAGACTAGCCGAGGTTCTCACCTTAGTTTCTCTGATAATCTTACTGAAATGCACTTAGTTCCAATCTGAGTTTGATTCTGCTGACATGGCAAGTCTAGGTTAGTTCAACTCCATTATATGCGAGTATAATTTCAACTCTGCCATATAATGAATCTAAGTTATTCGTCATGCTTCACTTAGAAACATCGCCAACTAAGTTCAACTCCATTATATGCAAGTATAATTCAACTCTACTATATAATAAGTCTAAGTTATTAGTCATGCTTCACTTAGAAACATCGCCAACTTAGTTCAACTCCATTATATGCAAGTATAATTCAACTCTGCCATATAATAAGTCTAAGTTATTCGTCATGTTTCACTTAGAAATATCGCCAACTTAGTTCAACTCTATTATAGGCAAGTATAATTCAACTCTGTCATATAATAAGTCTAAATTATTTGTCATGTTTTACTTAGAAACATCGCCAATTTCGTTCAACTCTATTATATGCAAGTATAATTTAACTCTACCATATAATAAGTCTAAATTATTCATCATATTTCACATCGCCAACTTAGTTCAGCTCTATTATATGCAAGTATAATTCAACTCTGTCATATAATAAGTCTAAGTTATTCGTCATGTTTCACTTAGAAACATCGCCAAAAGGATTGATCACATAAATTTTCAAATTCTTTAAAAAATCAAGCTAAATTTTTTTTTATTACTACCTCGGCTAAGAAAGTTATGACATAAATTTCGAAAAAACAAAAAAGTCTAATGATAAAAAAACTTTAAGTCGCAAGTGTTCCAGGGTCTTGGCAACTCTTTGCTTTCGCTATCTGCAAGTCGATATGCACCATTGCTGGCAACTGAGATAATTCTATAAGGTCCTTCCCGATTTGGGCCTAGTTTGCCCTCTCTGGGATCCTTCTTGTTGCCGACCACTTTCACCAACACAAGGTCCCCAACTTTGAATTCTATTGGGTTAACCTTCTGGTATGCCCCCAGCCGAATTGCTGCTCTCTCCCTTCTTTCTTCCAACAGGTCCATATCTCGGGCCATGAATGCCTCATTAGTCCCATTCTTTACTCCCTGGGTTCTTATCCCTGGGATGCCCACTTCTAGTGGGATGATTGCTTCTGTACCATAAACCATGGCAAATAGGGATTCCCCAGTTGATCTTCTCGGCGTAGTCCGATATGCCCAGAGTACATTGGGCAACTCATCTACCCACTTTCTCTTTGCTGCTACCAGCCTCTTCATGATCCCATCTAGGATTGTTTTATTGGATGCTTCTGCTTGACCATTACTCTGAGGAAAGTTTGGAGTAGAGTAATAATTCTTGATTTTGTACTTTGCACAAAAGCTCTTGATTAGCTTGATGTCAAACTACATGTCATTGTCTGCTATTATTGCCCTTGGGATCCCAAACCTGGTGATGATGTTCTTCCATATAAAGTTCTTCACATCAACATTTCGAATCTTTGCCAGAGGTTCTACTTCTACCCACTTGGTGAAGTAATCTGTTGCTACCAGCAGGAATTTTCTCTGTCCAGTTGCTTGGGGTAATTGCCCAACTAGATCCATGCCCCACTGGGCAAATGGCCAAGGGCTAGATACTGGGTTCAAATCTGCTGCTGATTGATGTATCAACGGTGCGAACCTTTGACACTTCTCGCACTTTCTGACATAGACTTCAGCATCTTTCTGCAGGTAGAGCCACCAGTACCCTTGAGTAATGGCCCTATGAGCAAGTGACTTGCCTCCAACGTGGCTTCCACATACCCCTTCGTATATTTCATACAAGAAGTCTTCAACTTGTGACGGATACACACATCTCAAAAGGGGACCAATAAAAGACCTTTTGTAGAGATGTCCTTCTACTGTCAGACTGAACCTCGCTGACTTCAGTCTGGTCTTGTGTGCCTTTTTTCTGTCCTCTGGTAGCTTTCCATATCTAAAGAATACTACTATTGCATTCATCCAACTTGGTCTCATCTCCACACACATTGCTTCATACTCTGTGATTAGTGGTTCTACACTTGGGCCTGACAAATAGTCAACCAGTATTGTCCTTGTCTCCCCTAATTTCATTGCACTAGTCAGGTTAGCCAAGGCATCGGCATGGCTGTTGTCATCTCGGCTAACCTGCTGTAGTCGGCAGTCTTGAAATAGGGACAGTAGTTTGACAGCCTCTTTGACATAGGCTATCATTCTTTCATCTCGGACTGCATATTCGCCTGTTGCCTGGTTCACAATAAGTTGGGAGTCACAGAAGACTACCACCTCGTCAACTTCCATTGCTGCCGCCAATTTTAATCCTGCGATCAGTGCTTCTGTGACAACCCCGACTCATGATCAACGGTAATTCATGATTAAGCGTGCTAAGTAAATGGTTAAGATGAAATCCTAAATTAATTGTGTGAGTGTGTTGCTTTAAGTGCATTTTTATCTGTTTGCTATAAAAAGATCTGTTCATGCTTTAATTTCGATTTGCGAATTGAAAGCCTTATCGGCAACCAATTCAAAAATTGACTTGTTTTATTTGCTAATTAGGATTTATAGAATTTTATAGTAGGTTTAATTGAAATTCGATTCGGAACGATTAAATAGGATTAATTTAATGCCATTTGATTAACCTTGGTATCTACCACTTAGTGAGTTACTTTATTAACCCCACTAGCTCAACTTTATGCCTATGAGCAAACGTGAGAGAGGGAGAGAGTAGGAAGATTTGGGTCTTAGGCTTGAGGATTGAACTCAAACAAGAGAAATTGCTAGGGGAAAGAAGGAGCCTTGGACATTAGATCATCTAGCTCAAGAATTTATCACCTAAGGTCCAAATTGAACATCTAAGGTAAGAAGTTAAGTCTTTAGTTTTAAAATTAAGTTGATTCATCTATGAATCAAGTGAATTGAGCCATGAGATGTAAGAATTAAGCTTAAGAGGTAGGAAGGAAGATTAACCCATGCATGCATGTTCATTTCATTACATTTGAAGCATGTTTGCTAGGAATTCCCTCATGCATGTCATAGATTGAGCTTGATTGAAGGAAATCATCATGTTTTCTATTAATTTGCCAAGTTTGATCATGTTTTAAAGAAGTGGGATTCAAGAAAATTCATGCATGTTACATTCTTGAGGCATTTATAAAGTTTAAGTTGAATTTGTGTTTAATTGACATGCTTTTGGGCTTTGATTTTATGAAATGATCTCTAAATCATGATGTGTTATGAGTTTCTAAGTATTTTCCAGAATTTTGGCCCAAAATGATGAGTTTTGGAATGTTGAATTCATGGTTTGAACCTTGGGAGCAAATCTGGAAAACCTAGAATTTTGCTTTCACGCTCGAGCGAAGGACTCCACGCTCGAGCGACCAGCATTATTTTCACACTTCCGCTTGAGCGACATAAGGTTGGCTCGAGCGTACATTGCATGCTCTCAGAAGTTGCATGTTTGGAAGCACGCTCGAGCGACAAGACTTGCGCTCCAGCGAGGACCTGTGTCTCACGCTCGAGCAACTGTCGAGCGGAGATTACACGCAACTAGAACTTTTTCACATTTTGCAGACCGCTCGAGTGAAGGAGTGTGCGCTCGAGCGACCACTCACATGCTGTATGTCCGCTCGAGCGAAGAAAGCTACGCTCGAGCGAGACCCCTGTTTTCAGCAAGCTTTGAAGAGCATTTTCAAGTACATTTTTCCATCATCTTTCCATCATGGGTATTCCTAGGCCATGATTGAGACATCATAATGAGGAATGATGAAGTAGAACCACACCAAAACAAGTAGAAACGACTAAGTTATCAATTCCGGGTGTGTAATTTGGTGTGCGTTCATTCTGTAACTGTGTAGGTTTCGCACCCAAGGAAGCTGAATAGCCTGCTTACAGCCCTGCTATCAGTGAGTAACAATGTTGTAAAGCTATGTTAAATTATAATTATTTTCTGAATGATTAATTGTACTACTTTCTGAAATGATAGTATTTACTAAGTGAATGTTTGTCCTATTTTATGAACTGTACTCGTGGCATTCATAGCAACTGACTGTTACTGCTACTGTTATTGTTACTGTTACAAAGATCTCTTTCAGTTCCTATCATTGGAACTACTGTTACTGTATTGATGGCCATTGTAACAACGCCCGCGGGGGGCCTCGCTACAGCTCGGACTCGATTTTGTGTTGCGGTTCTAAATCTCGAACCAAAGAGTCCAAATCCGGCAAATCGTTTTGAGAAAAACAGATTTTTAGAAAAGAAGTGCCAAACATGGACTGCTTTGCCAGATAACAGAGTCGCCACCTAAATATTTTAAAATGGGAAATTTAGGAAACCCTGACTCGGTGCCAAAAGGCCACGTGTCCGTCATCACCAAAGTTGGCTCGGGAACTTGGGTACGATTGGGGAAGGTCACATCGTGAGCACCCCCGCTCGCCCGGTCAAAGACCGGCCTCTACTAACCATGATATCTGTTTTTGAAAACTTTGTATGCTCTTATTCCGGTTATTAGCCTAGGTTACTATGTGATGCTCGCAGCAAACAAGTATAGACCAAGTCGTCTGAATTGGAACAAAACATTTCATGTTTGTTTTAAAGATGGTTTGATGGTGCTACCCGCAGGTAGGCTAAAATGCGGATTTGCCACCCTCGGGTGGGCTTAGAAACATGATTTTGCCACTATCTAGTGGGCTTAAAACAAACAGTCAACAAATTGTCCCAATTCAGATAACTCAACCTCCACCCACAGGCATTCAAGGCAGTTATATCACATAAGCACATAGCCTCATGGTAAGCATGCTATCATGGCAACACTCACACGCATGCAAGGATGCTAAAGCATAAAACTTACCTAGTACTCCAAGCCAAAACAGAAACTACATTAGAAATCATGCATGATCCTAAATATGCTGAAATGCCTAATGCAACACATGCAAAAGTGCAACTATAGCAGGCTCGGCTATTCTAAATATGGCATATGGAATGCTACAACTAACATGTATTCATCTTGTAATTGAAATACAATGCAGTTTGTATGATGCGCCGAGCCCGGTGCGTGCAAAACAGATGAATGATGCAAATATACTATCATACTGTATGCTAATTTAAACATGCCCTATATCTAACCATCCAAAGCGGGTAAATAAAAGGGAGAAAGAAATGGGGGTTGGAAGACATACACCACACTCACGCACCCTTATTACAATATCGCCCTCGCGCAGAGGGTCCGAATAAAATAATAATACAGTCCGAATAAAAGAATATACAGTCCGAATAAATATACAGATTTCTAATTAATTAACAAATTAATTACAGAAAAGTAAAACTGGCATGCAAGCCAGGGACTGCCTTGCTCCTGATGAATGGTATATGCTGGGCTGCTTGGCGCAGAAATCCACTGGGATGCCCTGATTAGCCTCTGTTTGCAATTTTCTCGAAATGCGTACCAGCCTCCGAAAAGTTGTTGATTGTTGATTTTGCTGTAACAGAGAGCAGGAAAAGGGCATAGCAATGTATTTCACAAATGTATGCATGCCTCGATCCTCGTGCCACCAATCACGCATCTCGATGCATGATGGCCGAGGAACCGAAATGCACAACTCAATATGGGATGAATGCAGATGAATGCTACAACAAAAACCTAACTCCATCATGGGTAATCCGGAGTGTCGGTGACTTGGGAATTGAGACACGTTCCGGTACTCGGAGTACAGAATGCGCCTCGTTTCCCGTGCAATATGCATGATATGCATGAAATGCAACTAACATACAATCCTAGCATACGCAATGCTATGAAAATGAGATGCCTCGAAATGCGTGCCCACTGGCACGCAAACCGAGGCGATGACATAAAGGCACGAAACGCAATAATGGGCTTACACCAATATGAGAGGGCCTCAGCCACACTCACACGGGATGCCGGAATGATAAGAATGAGGTGCCTCGAAATGCGTGCCCACTGGCACGCGAACCGAGGCAATGATGAAATGCAAACCGGACAAAAAAGAATGCCTCAAAATGCGTGCACGCGGGCACGCAAACTGAGGCAGAAGCAAATGAGAAAAATCGGATAAAACCGAAGTGCCTCGAAATGCGTGCCCGCGGACACGCAAACCGAGGCAATGATGAAATGATAAAATCGGATAAAACTGAAGTGCCTCGAAGTGCGCGCCCATAGGCACACAAACCGAGGCGATGATATGCGATGCAAAATCGGATAAAACCGAAGTGCCTCGAAATGCGCGCCCACAGGCACGCAAACCGAGGCGATGATATGGGATGCAAAATCGGATAAAATCGAAGTGCCTCGAAATGCGCGCCCACAGGCACGCAAACCGAGGCGATGATATGCGATGCAAAATCGGATAAAATCGAAGTGCCTCGAAATGTGCGCCCACAGGCACGCAAACCGAGGCGATGATATGGGATGAAATGGCATACGAAATGCAACGATGGGCTTACACCTACATGGGAGAGCCTCAGCTCACTCACATAGGAGGCCGTCGGATAAAAACAAAGTGCCTCGAAATGCGTGCACACGGGCACACAAACCGAGGCGATGGCATACAAGCATGAAAATACGAATTGGGCTTACGCCAACATGAGAGGGCCTCAGCTCACTCACATAGGCTGCCGGAATGATAAGAATGAGGTGCCTCGAAGCGCGTGCCCCTTGGCACGCAAACCGAGGCAATGCAAAAAAAGATGCAAATGGCATAGGGAATGATATGCAAGCATGGAAATGGAATTTCAGCACCTAAATAAAGGGGAAAACAGCCCCGAAACAATTCGAAATGACACTCGAAACATGCATTCATCCCGAAAGTGTGAAATTAAGCCCCGAAATGGCCTATAGCCATGCTATACATGCAAAATATGATCATGGCAGCAAGAACAGTAGCAAGGCAGTCCCAAATATGGCATATTTTCAGTAATAAACATGGCCTAAATGCAAGCATAGATAGATCAAACAAAGCATGCAAAGTTAGTGGCCAAAAGAGGGGTATTGAGACAAGTGATATATGCAAACCCCAAATGGACAAACTTTCTTCTACAACATTGAAGATGAGCTAAAAATAAGCACAATTGCAGAAGATGACATCCTCAAAATCAGAACACAATCATGTTAAAAGATCCATGCAAAATAGGCTTCCAAATAGGCTATATCATGAGACATGCAATGCACACACCAAATGACAAAACTTTCTTCATGGAATATGTAAAGGGGGTCAAAATAAGACCAAAGTCAGTAGGGGTCGAAGCCCCAAAAACAAATAAAGATAGGTCAAAATTGCATGCAAAAAGTGGCACACTTGATGAATATTGAAGGAGGTGATATATACAAGCACCAAATGGGGTTGAGCCTCTCTACAATGTTGTAGAGGGGCTCAAAATCAGCAAGAAAGCAGTAGGGGTTGGACCCCTAAAAACCAACACAAATAGGTCAATTTTAGCATGCAAAAATGTGACAAACTTGGTGAATATTGAAGGAACTAGTATATAGGAATACCAAATGAAGTTGAGCCCTTCTAAAATGTTGTAGAGGGGCTCAAAATGAGCACAAAAGCAGTAGGGGTCGGAGCCCCAATTCTCAACCAATTAGAGTATAGAAATGAATCAAGAAAAAGCCCTAAAAGTTGGTTTTGAAGACTTACCCTTGAAGACTTGTCTTTCTTTGATTCTTGGCTTTGATTTGGAGCTTCTCAACCTCTGAAATTCACTTCCTAGCTGCTGGAGTGGTGGTAGGGATGGTGAGGCTAGGTGTTGATGAAGAGAAGACCTTGACACTTGAAGCTTTTTTGAGGTTTTAAGCCAAGGACATGGAGGTTTTTGAAGATGATTCCTTGAGACCAATTTTTCCAACCTTGAAGAAGGAGAGGGAGGGCCCTTCAAATAGGCAAGAAATGGGGTGTAAAAGGGGAGGGAAAGCACCCAATCTTTCCCTCCCGAAATATCCCCCGGATGCCCCGGGATATGCTGAAAGATATCCGGACAGCTGGGACAGGCTGGAAAGCAGGAAGCTGGCCGGCCAGGTAAATTTGTGGGAGGTGGCCGGCCGGCCACCCCACCTGGTCGGCCAGCCACTCACCATGGCCGGCCGGCCACCCCCAAAAAATGAACAGAAAAAATTCTGGCCGACCACCATACCAAAGTGTCCTCCAAGATGTGTAGAACAAGGCCCCATGGTTGAAATCTGGCAACTCTGAAGCAGGAGCCACAACATAGAGCTTGAAGGAGAGGTCCAAAAATGAAGTCAACAATTTCTGGCCGACCACTATGCCAAAGTGTCCTCCAAGATGTGTAGAACAAGGATCCAAGGTTTGAATTTGGCAACATTGAACCAAGAGTCACAACATAGAGCTTGAAGGAGAGGCCCAAAAATGAAATCCACCATTGCTGGCCGACCACCATACCAAAGTGTCCTCCAAGATGCCCTCATTACAGATATGTAGCTTTGGTTGGAAGAAAATGCCCCTAGGGTGTTCAACATTGGCCCGGAAGTGAGCAAAACGGGCTCCGGAGGAGCGAAACTGGTTATCTGGGATAATTGCTGGCTTCTCACCCCCCAGTGATCTTCCTGATATTGAAACAGAGGTACCTGCCAAGTTTGAACAAAAACAAATGAGAAATGAATGTTCGGGGCCAAAACCGAGCAAATCGGGATCCCGAAAATGAGCTGCGGGTGCCGGAAGTGGTGTTCAGCAGCGAAGTGGGTATCTGTGACCCCAGTGTCCTCTGGAATGACGAAACAGAGATACCTGCCAAAAACCGGAGAAAATGGATGCGAAATGAAAGCTCGGGATCAAAACACGCAGTTTGGGGTCCCGAAAACCGGCTACAGGTACCGGAAGCGGCACACGACCACGAAGTGGGCATCAGGGGCCCCAGTGTTCCTCGGAACATTAAAACAGAGGTCTCCGCCAAAAACCGGAGAAGGCTGATGCAAAATGAATGCTCGGGGCCCAAGTCACGCAGTTCGGGGTCCCGAAAAAGGGTCGCCGGGCACCGGAAGTGGTGTTCGGCTGCGAGGTGGGCATCAGGGGCCCCAGTGTTCCTCGGAACATTAAAACAGAGGTCTCCGCCAAAAATCGGAGAAAGCGGAGATGGTTGGGCGGTCCCGAGCCGAGGCACACGGCCTAACGGCCCCGAAAACCGGGAACCGGACTCCGAAATGGGCAAAATGGCCTACGGCCACGAAAAGTAGCTCACGGCCACCGGGAGATAATCTGCGGGACCACTCCCTTCCCTTAGGAAAGAAAACAGAGAAAACCGGGCCTGGTTCGCAAACCGAGACAAGGTAGAGAAGATGGTTCGGAGGTCCGGAGGCAGGGCGCGCGGCCGCGACTCTGAGACTTCTGAATGAGCACAGCATGCAACATCACCGAGCGCTCAACTGGTGACGTCTGAGTCTTAAGGTCGGTCAAAAATGGGGTGTCTACAGCCATCAATTGACTGTTCGGTCTATTACGACCTACTGTACTGTTCTGCTATTGGATGTACCACGTATGCCCGCTATGATTCCTAATTGAATGATATGACTTGAAATATGACACGTTGAATGAATAACTGTTCTACAGATACAAATGACCATTTTAATTACTGAAAGGACATTCATTCTTAACCTCTTTACACATTCGTTATTCATTGGGCTTTAGCTCATAGTTTTTTTTTATATGTATGTAGGTAGCCAGACACCAGATCAAAGCTAGAGATGTCGACCCGAGTTCACGTTTTGTCAAGCCAGCCGTTGTGCCTCATAGCGAGGTTTCGAACTTGCACGAGTCAAGGCCTTTTGGATGACTCATAGTTGTCTTTTGTTTTTGCTAATATTATGAATGTTTAAGACTCTTGGTTATACAGCTTTTGTTGATGGGATTATGTCCCTAACTTACATGTTGGCTTACATATGTATTTTTTTTGGTATAAGTGGTTGTGAATACGACTGTGCGCGTGAAAGTTTATTTTCCATTCAGGTCTCCACAGCTCATTGGTCATTATCTTATTATTGATTCCGCCAGCCCCCTTTATACTGTATTATTGTCAATACTGTTAAGCAGGCCTTTGGTAATCATGAATTACTGGCCAGTTACGATGCTAAACCCTTAGGGGCGAGTTTCGGTCATGACATAGTGGTATTAGAGCACGAGTTATAGCGTACACACGCGTCCAAATGAGCTATAGGATGTCCTAAAAAAGTAATTAGGGCATTGTATGAGCATAGAAAGTGTGTGTGGTCATGATATGTATATATGTGCATAAGTAAGCTATTTTCCTATGTTTATTATTACCGTATTGTATATAGTGCAATGGAGAATGCAAGAAATACCGATGAATCTGAATTATCTAAAACGAGAATTGCAAGATTGGAAAGAATGGTCGAATTATTGACTGAGGCACTAAGACAACAACAGAACCAACAGCCCCCACCCCCTCCAGTGCAGCCAGAACCAAATGCCAATGATGATGTGATTGTTTTGACACAAAAGTTTAACAAAATGAAGCTATCAACATTCCAAGGAGGTCTTGAGCCACTGAAGGCCAAAGCATGAGTCTTAGAAACTGAGAAACTGTTTGAAGTATTTTCATGTTCAGAGGCACATAAAGTGTTATTGGCTACTTTTACTTTACAAGAAGAGGCTAAACGGTGGTGGATGTTTATTCGTGATACAAACAATGCTATGACTTGGACTCAGTTTAAAGAAGCTTTTTATGAGAAGTACTTCCCTTAGTGTGTCCGGGACCGTAAAGTGACTGAATTTGAACAACTGAAGCAGGGCACTATGTCAGTAGCTGAATATGAATCTAAGTTCATTGAGCTTGCCCGATACGCGCCACACATGGTGGATACCGACTATAAAAAGGCTAGGAAGTTTGAAGGTGGGCTTAATGTGGAAATACTTAATCGAATTAATGTCTTGAAATTACTCAAGTATGTGGATGTCCTTGACCGAGTAATTATAGCTGTGAAAACCCATATTTAAATTATTCTTAAAAGAAAATAAATAAATAAATAAATAAATTAATTATATTCAGAATCTACCTAAAATATATAATAGTGTAAACAAAAAATTATTTTTAAATTAACCCAATTCAATCACTAACAAAGACGTTATTAAGAATAAAAATTTTGTGGATTATTAGTAAAAAGAAAAAAAAAAAGAGAATCAGATTCGGTGGCAGAATATGCCACATGCTAACTTGCATGTAAGCTTGGTAAATTTCACCACATCATGACTCTTGGGTGGAGTAGATTTGTAGCAGAGAATAACAAAAAGAAAAAGAGAGAGAGAGAGAGAGAGAGCTCTGCCTATATATACTCAAGAAGGACTAAGCTTATTGTCACATACAAACAAATGAAGGCAGAAGTATATACGGGCGAGGAGAGATTCAGTAGAAGGAAAAGAAGAGAGGATGGTTAAGGAAGTAAAATTTTTCTACCATTTCATTACCCATTTGAATCCTACTAGTAAGTAAGAAAACCCTCTCAACCCTCTCATTTCTTTTTATTAGTAAAGTTTTCAGATCATGTCCTTATGATTAAAATGACTACTCATAAATAGAAATTATATATATATGTGTAGGAATTTTGTGATGTGTATATCAAGTGTTTGAAGATGTTGATAGTCTTAAATTCATCTTATTATTGTAAAGAAATAAGCTTGCATGTGTAGTTTATACATTTAAAGAGAAGATTGAAAATAATTAATCTGTTTTGAATCTGCCAGAATGTTGCCTGAATTTTTAGACAATTTTATACTCAAAATTTCGAGATGATTTCTTCTACAAATTTGTTGATAATGATGTCTAGTTCATCCAGGAATTTTGGCAACAATTTTTTAGCTTTCTACGAAATTATACAAAATTTTAACTAAATCTGAAACTGTGTAGAAAATACTCTGTTTTGAATATGCCAGAATGTTGCCCGAATTTTTAGACAATTTTATACTCAAAATTTCGAGATGATTTCTTCTACAAAGTTATTGATAATAATGTCTAGTTCATCAAGAAATTTTGGCAACAATTTTTGAGCTTTTTACGAATTTATACAAATTTTTAACTAAATCTGAAACTGTGAGACAGATTTTACTATGTATTTGAAAATTTGTTTAAAATTCTATACTAAGCCAAATCTGGTAATTTCTAACTAAAAGATGAAATTTGAGAAGTCTAGTTTTATGATAAATTTTTAGATTATGGATTTGATCTATAAAATTTAGCATGGAATTAATGTAAGGAAATGTGACAAATCTGTGTCATAAAGATTGCTGAAAATTTTACAAGATTATTTATATCTTATTTTTCTGAAATTCTTTCTGAAAAGTGACCTAAACATCCCTATTGAGTATTCTATTCAATTGCACGAATTTTCGGATTGTGTAAATAATTTATATCTAAGTTTTTATGTTCATACCATGGTTTAAATTAATTGTTTATTAAATTTTGTACATTAAATTATTATTGTGTGACACGTATAATATTTTATGTTGGGAGTTTTTATGAGTTGGTATAACATTATTGGTGATTGAGATTTGAATAATTTGTGTTCAATATAAAAATTAACCGAAATGATTCATGGTATATATATAAAGTTAATGATAGAGGGTTAATACTGGTTGTTCAGGGTGAGCCCTAGTTTTTAATAATTTTTAAGTAAATTGTGTCGCCAAACCCTAAGATGGCACGGGGATTATTTGAACCCTTATCGGTATTTGGTTTTGGAATAAGGGTGGATGTGCGGGCAGCACACAGGGAAATTACGTACCCCTGGCAGACCGTTCCCTTGGGGCAGACCACGGATGTCACGGCTTGGGTATATAACTCCGGGCGTGGGCATTTTTGGTAGTTCTTGAATATTTGACCAGGGGGGGTTTCCAAATTAACCGTGGCCATGACTTAGTGGTTGGTAAGTTAAACCTCTTTGGTGAGATTTCAAGGGTCACCTAAGTTATTAAAATTATTTGAATTATTTTAATAGTTGTAATTTATGTTTACAATTATATTATTATCTCGTGTTTACAATCTCATTATTTTCTCTCAAAAAGAATGGTAGATTGGTTACGTTTTCTTACTGTGTTGCAAAACTCATGACATATATTTTGTTGCCCTGGCGTTTCATGCCAGATTATGTCGAAGAAGGGACTGAGGCTGAAACTGGAGCTGCTGCTAATATCGAACCTTGGCTAACTTAGAGTCAAGATTTTATCAAAATAAAATCCCGTTACCTCTTGTAATAGTATTTAACAATGTTGTGACGTTGTATGTGAACTTGTAGTTTTATTTTGTTGTTAGATTTTGACTATGTAAGAATTTAAAACTTCCTAATTAGTAGTTAAAATTTTATCTAGCAAGTTATTGTCATTTAAATCTTATGACGTCTTAAAAAAAAAAATTGGGGCGTCATAGTTTGGTATCAGAGCCTAGGTTTGAACCTTTGGGCCATGGGTAGTAATTTATTATTTTTACATTTAAGAAAACCTTACGTTAATTTGTAATTTTCTGTGACTTAACTAAGTGAGAACCTTTTAATTGTAGGATGCCAGGGTCATCAGACATTAACTCTAACGAGGAAAATTCGGTGGAAAACTATGACATAGAATCTGACCCAAGTGAAGAAGTGGAGATGCCTATAGAAGACTATGAATCTGAGCCTGAGCTTGACCCTGAACCTGATCCTGAACTTGAGTCTGAACCTGAGCCCGAAAAAGTTGTATCAATATACAACCCCCTAGAGGTTATTGTGATTGAGTCAGACACTGAAGAGGAGTCTATAGAAGGCAATACCGAGGAGAGCACTGGAGATGTAGGAGCCGTGTTTGAGGGTTGGAATGTGCGAAATGGGTTGCAGATTGATTCTTTTGTATATGTTAGACTTTATCCCTTAGGAGGTTGTGCTTGAAAAGCTGAGAGTTGGGTGGGTACCTATATCGGACCTGTCCAGATTCTAAGATAAGAGACTCCCTGGATATATCAATTAGGCCCCCTCCTGGATGGTTTCACCGATAGGGTGGGCGACCTTTTTGACTTTTGGAGCCTTCAGTATATCATGCCCGACCCAAGCAGAATTGTGAGGCGAGATGGGTTAGTGGACTTCAGGGACTGGAGGACTTATCGGGAGGAGCCGGTGCAGCTGTTAGGGCATCGTGTGTGCGAAACTGCTATCTTCGTGAGGGTGCTGTGGCGATTCATGGGGCTTTTCCAAGCCACATGGGAGCCGGAAGCCCTTGTGTGGAGAGACTTTCCTTGGCTATTTTAAGGGGTCTTAAGGGAATTATAAACTAGGCTAACCGATTGTTTTGTATGCTCACATGTAAAATTGCCTAGTTTAGAATTGTGAGTGTAGGAGTTAACTCGGATTGTAGGAGCTATCTTTTGCCCGTAGTATGTTATTTAATCTTTTCCTTTGTTTTATTTGTATTTTGCTAATTGTAGCTTATCTAATCGAATTAATGAAGTTTTTTTTTTTACTATCCTTGCACATAAATATAATAATAATAATGATAATGATAATAAATAAATGAACAAATCACGAATTACTAAAAGAAAAAAAAAATCCCATCATGCAGAATGGTTGGACGAACAAGAAATAATAACAACGGTAATGGTGATGGAGTGTCTAATGGCGATGTCGCTCGAATTATACGCGCGATTGCTGATAGGGCAGGCAATATACCACCCCAAAACCAAGATCAAAACAAATCGGAAATGATAGCAAAATTTGAAAAGCTACATCCCCACAAATTCCTTGGTGGATCAAACCCCCATGAAGCTGAAGCTTGGTTAAGACAAATTAAGAAGTTGCTAGATACTTCCGACATCCGAAATGAACAAGATAGAGTGACCATGGCGGCATTTCAAATGGAAGGGGAAGCAAATCATTGGTGGGAAATGATCAAAAGTACTCGACAAGTAGTAACATTAACTTGGAGACAGTTCGAAGACCTGTTCATAGAAAAGTATTTTCCTAACTCGCTAAGACAAGAAATGATTCAAGAGTTCCTCCAACTAAAACAAGGAAAAATGTCAGTCGCTCAATATGCGAACCGTTTTGAAGCTCTCTCACGATACGCTTCAGCCATAGTAGCAAATGAAGAGGATAAGGTTAGGCAATTTGAATGGGGTTTGGACACAGACATTAGAGGAAGATTGATCGCAGTGCAACTGTCCACCTATGCTCAAATGGTGGATCGAGCTTTAATTGTGGAGCGAGAATTAGCAGATTCCGAACGCACTCGAAATCAACGATCAAGGAACAATAACCAACCACGCAGAGGAGGTCCAGTCTGCAACACCAAAAACCATCCTGCACCAGCACCTTATGCCGGAGGGATGCAGCAGCAACAAAGGCAGAATCGAGGAAACCAGCAAGGAGGAAACTTTGTAAATGAGTGGAAAGGAAGATGTTTCAAATGTGGTCAACAGGGGCATCGTCGAAGTGAGTGTCCTCAAGGTGGGGAGTATTTTATGGATCAGCGAGGGGCACAACAATACAACAAATGCCAACCAGGGCAAGGTTCTAAGCCTACTCAAAATACTCAGACCAACAAGGGGTAGCCACAAGCCTTTAGGAATGCAGGCCGACCAAGAACACAACCACAAGGAGCTAGAAATAGAAAGAAACCATGAGGGACTAACCAACAGGCAGTAGAGAGAATGTATGCTCTCCAAGAAGAAGAAGATGTTGATAACCCATCAGTAATTCAAAGTATGTTAATCCTTATGAATTCTTGGGTTAAAGTATTGTTTGATTCTGGAGCTTTGCATTCTTTTATATCCACTGCATGTGTGACAAGTTTAGGTTTAGAGCTAGAGACGCTAGAGATAGCTATGAGTGTCGCTTCACCCTTAGGAGGTCAAACCCGAGTAAATCTAGTATGTAAATCTTGTGAGCTAGAAACCTCCAGTTCATATTTAATATGTGATCTAAGAGTTATGGATATGTCTGATTTTGACGTCATCCTAGGAATGGACTGGTTGTCAGTTCATCAAGCCATTATTGATTGTTACCGTAAGACAGTGACAGCATCTCCCCTTAACGGCACGAAAGTTCAATTTAAAGGAGATAGACAAGATTCTCTAACTCCAGCGTATCGCAAGTCGCGGTGGCATGACCAACTGACTGGATAGTTGGCAAGTTTAATTTTGGAAGACAAAAATCGAAAGGATCCGGAATTACCCTATGTGGTGTGCGAGTACGCTGACGTTTTCCCTGACGAATTACCAGGATTACCCCCAAAACGAGACGTAGATTTCACGATCGAGCTTCAACTTGGGACTTCACCGATTTCAATAGCACCACATCGTATGGCGCCAGCTGAACTTCAAGAGTTGAAGGAGCAGTTGCAAGAACTGTTGAATAAAAATTTCATCAGACCAAGTACGTCTCCTTGGGGAGCGCCAGCATTATTCGAGAAGAAGAAGGATGGAACCTTAAGATTGTGCATCGATTATCGACAACTAAATCGAGTCACCATTAAAAATCGATATCTCCTACCCAGAATTGATGACTTGTTCGATCAATTAAGAGGCTCAAAATGTTTTTCCAAAATTGACCTTAGGTCGGGATATCACCAACTTCGTGTCAAAGGAGAAGATATATCCAAAACTGCATTTCGAACCCGTTATGGCCACTATGAGTTTGTGGTAATGCCATTTGGTTTGACGAATGCGCCTGGGGTATTCATGAGTTTAATGAACAAAATTTTTACCCCCTATTTGGACCAATTTGTGGTAGTATTCATTGACGATATTTTGATATACACACGATCGGAGGAAGACCACAAACAACATCTGAGAACCGTTTTGCAAATTCTAAGAGAGAACCAATTGTATGCTAAAGCTAGCAAATGTGAATTTTGGTTGAAGGAAGTAAAATTCTTAGGTCATGTTGTGTCTGAATCAAGAATATCACTGGATCCTGCTAAAGTAAAAGCAGTAATGGGGTGGAAACAACCTAAAAATACGTTTAAGATTCGTAATTTCTTGGGATTAGCAGGTTATTATAGGAGATTCATTCAAGATTTCTCCAAATTAGCCAAGCCGATGACACGCCTAACGCAAAAAGGAGTAAAGTTTGAATGGAACGAAACGTGTGAGCAGTCATTTCAAGAACTCAAGAAGAGACTAACAAGCGCTCCTATATTAATCATACCCGAACATGATGTTGGGTACACTGTTTATTGTGATGCCTCTAAAGAAGGGTTAGGTAGTGTGTTAATGCAAAATAGGAAGGTAGTAGCTTACGGATCAAGACAATTGAAAAATCATGAGAAAAATTATCCTACTCACGATCTGGAGTTGGCGGCTGTGGTCTACGCACTTAAGACTTGGCGACATTACCTTTATGGCAAAAAATTTGAGATCTTTACCGATCACAAAAGCTTGAAGTACTTGTTCACACAAAGAGATTTGAACATGAGGCAGAGATGCTGGATGGAGTACCTTGAAGATTACCAATTCACCTTGTCTTATCATCCAGGGAAGGCTAATGTTGTAGCAGATGCACTAAGTCGAAAGACAAGAGAGATTGTAGCCAACATATCAATTAAAGAATGGGAAATGGTAAGCACCGTGAATGGGTTTAAGTTACAACCAGAGACTCAGAATGGGAAGGGTAGGTTGTTTATAATAGTTACAACACCCCAACTTCTTACCAAAGTGTTGGAAGCCCAAAGATTTGATCAGGAGACCGACTTCATCAAGGTCCAATTAGTGTCCGGGGAATCTTCACCGGATTGGACGCTCCATCAAGATGGTAGTTTAAGGTATTTAGGTAGAATTTTTGTGCCAAACATCGAACAATTAAGAGATGAAGTACTTAAAGAATTTCACCATTCGGTTTTTGCGGTTCATCCGGAAGGAAACAAGATGTACCAGGATCTTAAGCGACAGTATTGGTGGAGTGGAATGAAGAAGGACGTTGCTCAATTCGTATCTAAGTGCTTGAGGTGTCAGCAAGTGAAGGCAGAACATCAAAAGCCGGCAGGGAAACTCCAACCTTTACCAATACCTAAGTGGAAATGGGAACACATAACAATGGATTTTGTAACAGGATTACCCCGGTCGCCGCAAGGCCATGATGCCATTTGGGTGGTGGTTGATCGATTAACTAAGACGGCACATTTCCTACCAATAGGACCAACAGGCACACTCAAATCTTTAAGTCGATTATTTATTTGAGAAATCATTAGATTGCACGGAGTACCAGTCTTAATAGTGTCAGATCGTGATTCTCGTTTTACGTCACAATTCTGGCAAAGTCTGCAGAAAGCCTTGGGTACAGAGTTGTGTTTTAGTACAGCTTTTCACCCTCAAACTGACGGTCAATTAGAAAAAACAATTCAGACTTTAGAAGACATGCTTCGAGCTTGTGTGATGGACTTTAAAGGTAGTTGGGAGAAACACTTACCACTAGTCAAATTCTCTTACAATAACAGTTTTCAAGCAAGTATTGGTATGGCACCGTATGAAGCTTTGTACGGACGGCCTTGCCGGTCACCAATATGTTGGACAAAAGTCGGAGAAGCACCTCTTTTAGGGCCAGAGTTAGTTCAAGAAACTACCGAGAAGGTGAAACTAATTAGGCAAAGGCTTGAGACCGCTCAGAGTAGGCAGAAAAGCTATGCAGATCAAAGGAGAAGACCTTTAGCATTTAAAGTTGGAGATCATGTGTTTTTGAAAATACAGCCTCGCTGAGGAGTTGTTCGTTTCGGAAAGAAGGGAAAGTTATCGCCTCGCTTCATTGGGCCTTTCGAAATTTTGGACAAAATAGGAGAAGTGGCGTACCGTTTGGCTCTACCACCTCAACTGGCTGGAATACATAATGTTTTCCACGGCTCTATGCTATGGAAATACGAGCCACACTCTTCTCACATCATCAATTGGGAGGAAATTAACCTTGATGAAGACGTGACATTTGAAGAAAAGCCTGTCAAAATTTTAGATCGTCGCGAGAAGAAATTACGAGGTAAAACTATACCGTTGGTTCGAGTTCTCTGGAGACATCGTGGGACGGAAGAGTCAACGTGGGAGCGAGAAAATATGATGTGTGCCAATTACCCTCAACTTTTCGAGTCTAAAAGTACGAATTAATTTCGAGGACGGAATTTTTTTTTAGGAGGGTAGATTGTGAAAACCCATATTTAAATTATTCTTAAAAGAAAATAAATAAATAAATAAATTAATTAATTATATTCAAAATCTACCTAAAATATATAATAGTGTAAAAAAAAAAATTTAGTTTTAAATTAACCCAATTCAATCACTAACAAAGGCCTTATTAAGAATAAAAATTTTGTGGATTATTAGTAAAAAAGAAAAGAAAAGAGAGAATCAGATTCGGTGGCAGAATATGCCACATGCTAACTTGCATGTAAGCTTGGTAAATTTCACCACATCATGACTCTTGGGTGGAGTAGATTTGTGGCAGAGAATAACAAAAAGAAAAAGAGAAAGAGAGAGAGAGAGAGAGAGAGAGCTCTGCCTACATATACCCAAGAAGGACTAAGCTTATTCTCACATACAAACAAAAGAAGGCAGAAGTATATACGGGCGAGGAGAGAATCAGTAGAAGGAAAAGAAGAGAGGAAGGTTAAGGAAGCAAAATTTTTCTACCATTTCATCACCCATTTGAATCCTACTATTAAGTAAGAAAACCCTCTCAACCCTCTCATTTCTTTTTATTAGTGAAGTTTTTAGATCATGTCCTTGTGATTAAAATGACTACTCATAAATAGAAATTATATATATATGTGTAGGAATTTTGTGATGTGTATATCAAGTGTTTGAAGATGTTGATAGTCTTAAATTCATCTTATTATTGTAAAGAAATAAGCTTGCATGTGTAGTTTATACATTTAAAGAGAAGATTGAAAATAATTAATCTGTTTTGAGTCTGCCAGAATGTTGCCTGAATTTTTAGACAATTTTATACTCAAAATTTCGAGATAATTTCTTCTACAAAGTTGTTGACAATGATGTCTAGTTCATCCAGGAATTTTGGCAACAATTTTTGAGCTTTCTACGAAATTATACAAAATTTTAACTAAATCTGAAACTGTGTTGAAAATACTCTGTTTTAAATCTGCCAGAATGTTGCCCGAATTTTTAGACAATTTTATACTCAAAATTTCGAGATAATTTCTTCTACAAAGTTGTTGATAATGATGTCTAATTCATCAAGGAATTTTGGCAACAATTTTTGAGCTTTATACGAATTTATACAAAGTTTTAACTAAATCTAAAACTGTGAGACAGATTTTAGTATGTATTTGAAAATTTGTTTAAAATTCTATACTAAGCCAAATCTGGTAATTTCTAACTAAAAGATGAAATTTGAGAAGTCTAGTTTTATGATAAATTTTTAGATTATGGATTTGATCTATAAAATTTAGCATGAAATTAATGTAATGAAATGTGACAAATCTGTGTCATAAAGATTGCTGGAAATTTTACAGGATTATTTACATCTTATTTTTCTGAAATTCTTTCTGAAAAGTGACCTAAACATCCCTATTGAGTATTCTGTTCAATTGCACGAATTTTAGGATTGTGTAAATAATTTATATCTAAGTTATTATGTTCATATCATGGTTTAAATTAATTGTTTATTAAATTTTGTACATTAAATTATTATTGTGTGACACGTATAATATTTTATGTTGGGAGTTTTTATGAGTTGGTATAACATTATTGGTGATTGAGATTTGAATAATTTGTGTTCAATATAAAAATTAACCGAAATGATTCATGGTATATATATAAAGTTAATGATAGAGGGTTAATACTGGTTGTTCAGGGTGAGCCCTGGTTTTTAATAATTTTTAAGTAAATTGTGTCGCGAAACCCTAAGATGGCACGGGAATTATTTGAACCCTTATCGGTATTTGGTTTTGGAATAAGGGTGGATGTGCGGGCGGCACGCAGGGAAGTTACGTACCCCTGGCTGACCGTTCCCTTGGGATAGACCACGGATGTCACGGCTTGGGTATATAACTCCGGGGGTGGGCATCTTTGGTAGTTCTTGAATATTTGACCAAGGGGGGGGTTTCCAAATTAACCGTGGCCATGACTTAGTGGTTGGTAAGTTAAACCTCTTTGGTGAGATTTCAAGGGTCACCTAAATTATTAAAATTATTTGAATTATTTTAATAGTTGTAATTTATGTTTACAATTATATTATTATCTCGTGTTTATAATCTCATTATTTTCTCTAAAAAAGAATGGTAGGTTGGTTACGTTTTCTTACTGTGTTGCAAAACTCATGGCATATATTTTGTTGCCCTGGCGTTTCATGCCAGATTATGTCGAAGAAGGGACTGAGGTTGAAACTGGAGCTGCTGCTAATATCGAACCTTGGCTAACTTAGAGTCAAGATTTTATCAAAATAAAATCCTGTTACCTCTTGTAATAGTATTTAACAATGTTGTGACGTTGTGTGTGAACTTGTAGTTTTATTTTGTTGTTGGACTTTGACTATGTAAGAATTTAAAACTTTCTAATTAGTAGTTAAAATTTTATCTAGCAAGTTATTGTTATTTAAATCTTATGACGTCTCAAAAAAAGATTTGGGGCGTCACAATAGCCGAGGCAAATGTTGCAGCATTGAAACAGACTAAGGCACCGGTGACTGAATGGCAGGGCAAGAGACAAAATTTCAGTTTCAAAAAGGGCCGGAACAACTCATTGAATAAAAAGCAAAACACAGGATCAACAAGTAGCTCTAGTCAAGGAAATAATTCCATATCACCTTGTCCAGAATGTGGCAGAAGACATAAAGGGGTTTGCTACAAAATTTCTGGGGCATGTTACAAGTGTGGCAAGGTAGGCCACATGGTCAAAGATTGCCCTTTCACATCTCAAGGCACTAGTAGACTTGTAGCCAGTGCTGCAGCATCAACTGTTACACCAAAACCCAATCCCAAGGCTACCAGAAAGGAACCTTTGAGGCAAGGCCGGGTGTTTGCACTCGTACCAGGAGACGTGCAGAATACTGAGACAGTTGTGTCAGGTATACTCTCAATTTGTGCTCAAAATGCTTATATTCTGATTGATTCGGGGTCTACATACTCGTTTGTCTTGCATGCTTTTTCACGAAAATTAAATAGACCACTGGAACCCATGAACTATTTATTAGCTGTGTCTTCACCTGCTGGGGGATCTTTGACTTGTGCGTATATGTATCCTGCGTGTGAGATTGTTATTGGGGATGTACTTTTATATGTTGATTTGCTACCTCTGAATCTTGATCATTTTGATGTAATTTTGGGAATGGACTGTTAACAAAATATCATGCCTCCATTAACTGTGTAACAAAGCAAGTTATTTTTCGTTCACCTGGACTGCCTGAATTTATATTTAATGGAGTTGGTGTTGTACCTCCCTCGTACTTGATTTCATCTATGAAAGCATTTAAATTGATTAGAAATGGGTGTAAAGGGTATTTATGTTGTACACTGACTGTGCCTATTGATACTAAAGCTAATGTGGACAGTATTAAAATAGTCAGGGAATTCTTAGATGTTTTTCCAGATGATTTTCTAGGGGATCTGATTGACAGGGAGATTGAGTTCACTATTGAAGTGTTACCGGGTACACAGCCAATTTTCAAGGCTCCATACAGAATGACACCTATTGAATTGAAAGAGTTGAAAACCTAGTTGCAGGAGTTATTGGATAGAAAGTTTATCAGGCCTAGTATATCACCGTGGGGTGCTCTAGTATTATTTGTGAAAAAGAAGGATGGTTCATTAAGGCTTTGTATTGACTACCGTGAACTGAATAAGGTGACAGTGAAAAACAAATACCCTTTACCTTGCATTGACAACTTATTTGACCAACTGTAAGGTGCTCAAGTCTTTTCAAAAATTGACCTTAGATCTGGATACCACCAATTGAACTACTCCTGCCCTCGCTCCCTGACGATTTGAACTCCTATCAACGAACAAGCGGAAGGAGTCGCCGATGTAAATGTCGCAAGGTTTGAGTTTCTCTTCTTTCTTCTATTCTGTTGATGTGGGGTTTTTCATTCCCAGCTGGATTTCTTCTTGTTCACCTGGACATCCTAAGCCGCGGCTCATTGGAGCCCGACGTGGGATGGCACCAAGTGTGAACTCGGCTATGAAATCGGCCAGAACTTAGCCTTTGATTGCTGTTTTGGGTCTGAACTCCAAATCATATTGGCCCAATACCACTGCCCATCTGGCCACCCTACCTGTCAGATCTCCTTGCTGTAGTAGGGACTTCAAGGGGTGTTCAGTCAATAACACAATCTTGTGGGCTTGGAAATAGTGGTTCAACTTCTTAGAGGCCATTATTAAGGCCAATGCCAATTTCTCTAGGGGTAAATACCTGGTCTCTACGCCTGCCAGGGTTTTACTCACATAGTAAACCGCCATCTGTTCTCCCTTGTCGTACCTGATTACCACTGCACTCACTGCATACTCCGAAACTGCCAAGTATAAAAACAAACTCCTCTCCAGGTACTGGATTTGAAAGAACTGGAGCTGTGGTCAGGTATTTTTTTTAAGTCGGTCAAGGCGACTTCACACTCCTCTGTCCATAAGAAATCTGTGGCCTTCTTCACTAAATTAAAAATTGGTTTGCATTTGTTAGAATTTTTGTTTATGAACCTATTCAGGGTTGCGGCTCTTCCAGTCAACATCTGTACCTGTTTTGCCGATGTTGGGCTTTTCAAGTCCAGAATAGCCTTGATTTGATCTGGGCTTGCCTCAATGTCCCTTCTGGTAACCAAGTATCCTAAAAACTTACCAGACCCAATTCCAAATGCGCATTTCGAAGCATTGAGTCGAAGCCGATATGTTCTAAGGATGTCGAAAACTGCCTTCAAGTCGACTAGATGATCCTTAGGTTCTTTGGTCTTCACGACCATGTCATCAATGTATATTTCCACTGTTTTGCCAATTAAATGTCTGAACATCTTGGTCACCAATCTCTGGTAGGTTGCTCCTGTATTTTTTAACCCGAAGGGCATTATTTTGTAGCAATACAGCCTTTTTGGGGTGATAAATGCAATCTTCTCCTCATCAGGGGGGTACATTGCTATCTACTGGTACCCCCTGTATGCATCCAAGAAACTCATCCTTCCATACCTTGAAGTGGCATCCACCAATTGATCGATTTTCGGGAGTGGAAAATTGTCTTTGGGACAAGCCTTATTTAGGCTAGTGAAGTCCACGTAGACCCTCTACTTTTCATTTTTCTTCTTCACAACAACTGTGTTTGATAACCAAGTTGGGTAGTTTACTTCTCGAATGGCTCTGGCTTCCAGCAATTTATCCACGTCCTCCTCTACTGCCTCAATATGCATCAAGGTCGACCTTCTTGCTCGTTGGATGATAGGTTTAGCCGACCTGTTTATATTCAGACTATGGCAACTAACCGCGGGGTCAATGCTAGGCATCTCGTATGGCGTCCATGCAAACACCTCAATGTTTACTCGTAAGAATGCTTCTAACTCCCTTTCCTCCTCCTCGGCCAAACCTGAGTCGAGAAGGAAGAAGCATTCTTCATCCTCTTGTTGGACCAGGATCTTCTTCAAAGCTTCCTCACTTTTGTCGGTCGGTTCTTTGCCGACGTCATCCAGGACCTCTATATCTTCGTCCTCAATCTCTACTGTTTCTACTTCTCGTATGTTATAGGTGGATTTCATTACTGCCACGGAGCAATTGTTTGCCTGCACTTGATCTCCTCTAATCTTCTCAATTCCATGCCCTGTTGGGAACCGTAACAGCTGGTGCAGTGTTGAAGGAACAACCCTCATTGCGTGCAACCATGGCCTTCCCAAGATAACATAGTAAGGGGAGGGGGTGTCAATTACTGTGAACTCTGTGCTTACCCTCTTGGTGCCTGTCTATACCTCCAAACTTATTGCTCCCAAGGGCCACGTCGGCGTTCCATTGAACCCCGACCATTGGACTGTTGGACTGCTCCAGATCGTCTTGGTGAAGGCCGAGTTCCTTGTAACATCTAACATACATGATGTCACAAGAGCTGCCTTGGTCAACCAGAATGCGTCTTATCTAGCACTTTCCAATCTTAAGGGATATTACCAGAGCATCGTTGTGTGGATGCTGCACTATGTCTAGGTCGGCTTCAATAAAGGACACCATTAGTCCTTGATACTCGTTTGCCCTAGGCCTCTTTTGCTAGGCCTGATACACATGCTGTAAGTGCTTCACCCTCTGGGTCTCCCCACGTACCTCATTCTCATTGACCTTCGAGTGAATCACATTGATCACTCGAGGTCTGTCTGCTTGCGGTTGTGGTGATGGTGGAGGTGGTGCTGCTGGTGCCTAGGGCAACCTTGCTTGTTATTCCCTTATTCTGGCCTCATCTACCAGGTCCCTTAAGTGACCTTGTCTCACAAGGTCTTCCAAATGTGTCTTTAGGGCTCTGCACCCCTGAGTCAGGTGTCCATCTTCATTGTGGTAGGCACAATGCTTCCCCATGCTTCTTCTCATAAATTCGCCAGGGATCTTCTCTGGTGCTCTATAGTAAGGCTGGTTCCTGATTCTCTCAAGGACTTTGTAAAGTGGGATTCGGAACACTGTGGTGACTGCCTATGTAGCCCTTAGTCCTGTTTCTTGTCTATTAAAATTTGTATCACCTCGACCTCGTTTCGGCGAGCCGTTTCTCTTCTCTTGCTTTGATGCCTTGTAGACCCGACTTCCTCCGCGCGCCCCCCTTTCGGAGAGGGCGCAAATTTGGTCTTACTACAGTTCAGACTCCTATCACAGTTCTGAATCTAATCTCACAAAGTGCAATGTGAGACTGATAAACACCAAAGAGTCCAAATCTGGCAATTGGTTTTGGAAAATCAATTTTGAATCAAAAAGAGCCAAATATGGACTGCTTTGCCAGATACAGAGTCGCCACCTAAATATTTTATTTTGGGAATTTTAGGAAACCCTGACTCGTGCCAAAGGCCACGTGTTCGTCATCACCAAAGTTGCCTCGGCTCGGGAACTTGGGTATGAGAGGGGAAGGTCCTGAAATGAGCACCCCCGCTTGCCCGATCAAAAATCGGCCTCTACTAAGTATGATATGTTGTTTTATAAACCTCATGTATTCTTATCCAGATTATTAGCTAACTTTACTATGTGATGCGCACAGCATACAAGTATAGACTCAATCACGAGAATTGGAACAAAACAACTCATGTTTGTTTTTGAAAATGGTTTGAAAGTGCTACTCGCAAGTAGGCTAAAGCGCAGATTTGCCACCCTCAAGTGGGCTTAAAAACATGATTTGCCACTTCGCAAAGCGGGCTTAAAGCGCACATTTATCGAGTTATTTCAATTCAAGAAATCAAGCCTCCACCCACAGGCGTTCAAGCAGTTACGCACTTAAGCAAATAGCCTCATGGCAAGCATGTTATCATGGCAACACTCACACTCATGCAAGGATGCTAAAGCGTAACACTTATAATGTACTCCGACCCAAAACAGAAGTTAGTTAGAAATATACATGATCCTAACTATACAAGATACCTAATGCAACACATGTAATAATGCAACTAAATAGGCTCGGCTGTCTAAGATGGCATATGAATGCAACGATTGATGAACGTATTCAAATAAGTATTGAAAAGTCAATGCAGTTTGAATGATGCACCGAGCCCGGTGTATGTAAGACAAATGAATGATGCAAACATGCAAGCATAAGGTATGCTAATTGAAAATGACCCTAAACTAACCATCGAAAGCGGTTAAGTAAAAGGGAGAAAGACGTGGGGTTGGAAGACATTCACACACACACGCACATTTATTACAACATTTGCCCTCTCGACGGAGGGTTCGAATAAATTAGCTAAGCTAATCTAAGTTAAGCTAAGTTAACTAACCAATCTAATTAAGCCAATTAGATTAATTATTACACAACAAAACGAATAACAAGTAAACTACTTACTAATTATTACAACACTTAATTAATTAACAAACTACTAATTAAATTACCAATTTAAGCTAACTAACAAGTAAAGCTAATTACAAATCATACTGCCTCAGCTCTGTTCCAAGAGGTTGAAGATGCATGCTCGGTTGGCGTTCGCTCGGAAATCCATTACCATGCTGTCAATTGTCTCTGTTTGCACTTGCCTTGATCTCTGAAAATTGTGCCAACCTCCAGACTGCCTTTACTTTAAAACAGGAATCTGCTGGTGGGTTGCCAGCCAAAAAAAGTGGCTACCAGCCACTAAAACTGGCCGGTCAGCTAGTGCTACTGGTCGGTCGGCTAGTAAAACTGGTTGGTCGGCTAGGTGCTTCTCCAGGCTTCTGGTTTTGTTGCAACAGAGAACAATAGAGGCACAACAATGTATTTGCAAGACAATGTAGGCACTGCCACTCTCCCAATCATGTCTCAAGCTCAAAGGAGCGTGGCACTTGGCTCTTAAGCCACCAACCAAGCATTTTCAATGCATGGTGGCCAAGAACCAAGCTTATACCATGTTTATGAATGCACAAACAACACACAAAGAGCCTCCACCCTATCATGCTTGATCAAGGGTGTTAGCGATCAAGAAACGTGACACGTTTCATCACTTCAAGTATGAAACGTCCCATATTTCTTGTGTTTGGATTAACGTCCGATCCAAACACATGCAATGAAACACACATATGTTATCTTAGTATGTCTTAGTTGACTCAATTCTTGTTTACACATTTTACATCACCAATTAGTCCATTAACCGATTAAGTTCAATGTGATTATCCTCTAATGGGAAAGATGGCCTAAGCCACAAGCACCTTAAGCATGGAAGAAGCCTCATGCTTTTGGTTAGTAGAAATCCTCAAGGGAGGATTAAAACCATTAGGCATGCGAACCTCAATTCCATACCCAAGCCATCAAGGGGCTCAAGACCACTTTCAAAGTGAATGAAAGATTGAAACAATGGAGTGCAATGACACATATTTCAGCACTGAAATAACATGCTAAGTGACCCAAAATCATGCCAACAACTCATGTAATGCATGTTAGAGGCATAAAGCATCAAAGCTAGTGAAGTGTATTACACTAGAAGCATACATTATCAAGCTTAAACAACAAAACCAGCAATGGACAGACCTAAAACATGCCAAATCAGTGGCTAAAATGAGCTGAGATGGTAGCATGAAAAGCAAGAAAAACATGCTCATGTATTGGCTCATAAACAAGGCATAAGGCTCAACTCTCAAACACAATTAACGAGTGATATATGCGAGAGTGTGACAGTGATATATGCTCTGAAATCACATGAGAAATGATGCTATATCATGCAAACATCACAAGCAAAGCATGCTAGAGGCCCTAAAACTCAAAACTAGTTAAGGCACTTGCACTATAGCTGTGCAATACATGAGCCATATGACTAAAACAACCCAAAATAGTCCTAAAATAGCCTAAATGGAGTTCTAAAACATGCTTGAAACAAGTCAAGAAAGGCTAGACTTAGAGGCCAAAACAATAGCACATGTTAGGCAATTTAGCACAATTGCACTACAAGCATACAAAGCAAAACTCGAGTGATCAAACCGGCTCAAAACAGGGCTTAAACATGCCAAAATATTAGCAAAAATGTGCTAGAGCTAAGCCAACACAAGCTAGATCGATAGGCTAAATCATCAAATATGCTAGGCTAGTAAGCATGGTTGCACTATAAGTACCAAAATCAAGCCACAAGTGACCCAACCAACTAAAAACTGAGTTAAAGCAGGTCAAAATACAGCCTAAAACATGCTTGAACTAAGCTTCAAAAAGGTAGAAACACATGCTCATTTGGTAGACCATTAACACATGCAAACAAGACAATAGGAGAGGTGACCACCCCCTCCCATTTTGAACCTCAAAACCACCTTTCCACCACTGAAATTCCTCTGGAATTCAGTGGTTAAAAGGGCAAAAAAAGTTGTTTTAGAAAGCTTTGAAAGAAGGCACAAAAGCTTAACAAGCAAAGAGACAAGAAGGGTGGACCACCCTCAAACTCAAAAGGGGCTTAAACCACAATTTTTAGGACTGAAAAACAGAGTTTTCTTCAGTTCAAAACCAAGCCAAAAATAGTTTGCAAATGTGGCAAAACAAGTGTGCAAGACAAGCTTAAAAGGGACAAGTGCTTACCCTTGAAGCACAACAGCAAAACAAGTGCAAATTTGAGCCAAAACTAGCTTTGAGAGCTCAAATAGGACCTCCAAGAACCTCAACAACAAGGTAGAGGTGTTTGGTCTAGGGTCTCTTTGCAAAAGTGTAGAAAATTCTAAGCTTAAGGCACAAAACAAGAAGAGAGAGAGGTTCCTAGAGAGAGAGGCTGAAATTTTGCTCACAAAATTTGTAGAGAGAGAGGGATTTTAGAGAGAGGGCCTCCCAAACTTGCCAACCTCTTCAAATGAGTGATATAGCCTCCATATATAGCAAAAATGATCTCAAGGTCGAAAATATCTGATTATAGGACAGTTGGAGCTTGTGGAAGACACCTAGAGGTAAATATCCGCAAAATATTTGAGTTTTGGACATAAGTGGCCGGTAGGCTACCTTTACTGGCCGGCCGGCTACCTCAACTGGCCGGCCGGCTACTTTTTTGGCCGACAGCAAAAATCTGCTCTGCAAGTCAAATTTCAAATAGGCATATCTTCTTCATATGGACTCCTTTTCAAGTCATTCTTGTGTCCAAATTGAAGCCCCGGAAGTAATCTTTCCAATGGTGGAAGCTTCACATCAAAATTCCAACTATGAAAAAAGTTATGCCTTTTTTAGTGAAGACTACTTAGTTTTGGCTCAACCAGATTCATGCCAAACTTCTCCCAAACTAGTTTTCTTCCTTCCTCTCTTCTTTTCTTCAACTCCAAACCTCTAACTAAGGTGTTTTGAAAGATTTTTCAATGAGCTCACCTCTCTTTCATTCATTTCCACTTTGTCCTTGCTCGGTTTACCGAAAAGCACAACATTTAAAAAAAAAGCGAGTCTCGGAATATCGTAGGAACTTTCTTTCAAAAATGTTTTGAAAGAGAGGGTTTTAAGGTCTAAAATCTTTTGGTCAAATTCGTTTTGGTCCAAAAATGGGGTGTGAGGTTGGATTTGATGCTCCTCTTGCTAAAGAAATCGAATCTTTACACTGCACACCTTTCATCACCAAGTAAACCATCAGTAGTACCCAAGTCCTAAGGGCGGTCAAAAATGGGGTGTCTACACGCCTTTGTCCCTGACGTGTCTTCCTCTGCTCTCCCATATTTCTCGATCCTGGCCATAAGTTTCTCTATACTTTTTGGCGATGTCTTTGCTAATGATTTTCAAAGCAGACAGTCATCGTTCAGGCCATTCTTAAAAGATACGACCGCTACCTCTTGGTTGCACCTTGGTATTCGGTTAAACACCTCATAATACCTTTTGGCATAAGGCCCGAGGCTTTCATCCTTGCCAATTCTCAAAGCCATCAGGGAGTCTACCCTCAACGGCTGTAGTTTGTTTGTAACAAACCTGGCTACAAACATCTCGGTCATGCCTTCCCAACTTTTCACAGTTCCTTTCGGCAAGTTGGGAAACCAGTCTGATGCAATTTCCCCAAAGGATGAGGGGAACACCTTGTAGAGAAACGGCTCATTCCCGGTGTACAGTGCCATTGAGTTCAAGTATAAGCTGACATGGAAGTTAGGATCAGACTTACCGTCGTATATCTGGAATCTCAGCATGTGGAACCTTTTCGGGGACTCAAACTTGTCCAATTCTACCAAAAACGGTGTTCTTGGCTTGACCAGAGATGTTACTTCGGCATCTTGTCGCTTCCTCTGGAGGTAATCTTCAAATCCTCCTTGGTCCGTCCAGGAGTTCGGCTGTAAACAGATTTCAGCCTTTTTGGTGCGCTACTCTCGGTGTCGTTATGAGTCCTCTTGGACCTCCTTCCATTCGTCGTGTCAAAGCAAAGCTCTTTTCCTTGAACATGCCGATGTTCTTTGGCGTGGGTTTCTTTGGCACGATGTGTCCTCTGAAACTCTCCTTTCAGTGATTCCCTTTGTCCGACCTCCCGCAAAGGCTGATGAGAATGCTCCATCGCTCTGTCATGCTGGAGGACTGTGAGGATTGCTTTCTGCCCCCCTTTCCGGGCATCGTTCTTGGCCGCTGGAATCGGCGTGTCCTCCAATGGGAACGGTGGGTGCATGACGTTGTTTTGTATCATAAAATTGACAACCGATTGCAAGTCTGCCAATTTGTTTGCCATCCCCTTCATCTCGTCATCCCTCCTCAAGCATCTATCCTTCCATACTTGGAGGTCGCTTTCGTTGTAATACCCGCCCTGACATGCTTTCTTCAGTACGTCTCCCTTTTGGCTGACGTCTTTTTCTCCGGAATTATTATCCCAAGGTTCTTCATTGCAGTTGTCCTCCTCTACATTAGGATTGGCGTTTTTACCACTCTCACTAGGGATGTCGCCCCCAACTCTTTCTTTCTGTCCGTCGTTGGCCATCTATTCTCCATTTGATTCCCACAAACAGCACCAAATTGTGGGTGTTGATTTCTGACCTCACTGCCAAACAGGTACCCAACTGGAGAGCACCGACAAAATAGATCTCACTCGAACAACCTGTCACAGAAAGATAAGACTCCAGTGGTGGTTCGTCTACCCGGGGGCACTCTGACGATCAAGTTAGTACTCAATTATCTCTCAAAGATAATAAACAGTGCTTAACTCACTAGCCAGAATACAAAAAATAGAGGACCTTAGACCCACGAGGGTGCCTTACTTTTATAGCCAGCACTAATCTGATCCCTATAGAAGCCTAGCTTCAACGGACTCTGGTCTAATGCTCATCCTAGATTCTCAAATAGATAAAGATAAACCCCCTAAGAGTTTTATCCTTACCCAGACTGAGATCCTCCTCCATTCTACGACTCTTGACGTTTTTCCGTTCATTCGAATTCCGATATCTCCGCAGATAACCTCGGCCTAGCCGAGATCACCTCGGCGCCATGATCAAGACACGTAGCACCTCGGCTGGCATTTTGGTGTCACCTTGGCCACGTGTTGCCATTCGCAAAATATGCCCCTACATTACTTAATTTTATACACATTTTTTATTTTTCTTTTTAAATTTTCCAACTAAACATTGTTTTGGAATGTTCAAAAAGGATATCCAAACATGAAAGTGAAGCACCGCATTAATACAGAGATTACAAAGTGTTTTTGGAGTGAGGTTATGTGATGTTTAAAGCCCCTTGAACCGATGTGATTGATGCATACGACTAAGGTTTTGGCACTATATATGTTTTTAACTATTTTTTTATTTTTATTTTGAAAAACTCTTTTGTATTATAATTTTTTTAAAAAAAAAAAATATAGTATAATTAAAAATTTAATGTGTTTAAATAAAAATTCCTAGGCCAGTGACAATATGTGAAAGACACATTTGCCCATATTAAGTTATTGTATGGTGGGAGTGAATATGGGTTGGACTTGAGTGATCCACGCTATATAATAATATTTGAAGTCATTTTTCGAAGTCAGTCTTCTAGGATTGGCCTATATTTTATTACTAAGGTCTCGTTTGGCAAGTGATTTTTTTAGCTAAAAAGTCAAAAAGTCACTAAAAAAACTAAAAAACCAACAATCCATACCAAAAAGTCAAAGATTCTATTTTCTTTCTACTTTTTGCACATCTTTTCGTAAAAAGTCAAAAGGTCATCCCAAACATACTAGTTTTTTTTACATCACATTTTAGCCAAAAAGTTACTAAAAAAGTCTATTCCCAAATGAAGGCTAAGTTTGTTCAAAAGTTAAAACAATAATAATAATAATAATAATTCAAATCCACCCACGGTCCAATTATTATTTAACATAAATATATTATTTCATATTTTAAAGTAGGAAAATGGTTGAGGCCTCGAATCTGAGGCCTCGAATTTGCCTCGAATCCCATTTTTTTTTTTTTTTTCTTTCTTTCTTCTTCTTCGCAGAACCAGAGGGGAGGGGAGGGGAGAGGAAGAAGAGAGAGAGGAAGGGGAGGGGAGGGGTCCGGATTCGCCGTCACAGCTCGTCGAGCTCGCCAGCCGTCCGATCGTCGCCCGATCCAGCTCGTCGCAGCAGCTGCACCGCCGTCGCCTCCGCCTCCGGCCCGCCCTCCGCCTCCGCCTCCTCCTCCTCCTCCTCCTTCCCCGGTGATTATGGCCCCCTCCAGTCCGGCCCACCGGCGGCTCTCTCTTCTTCCCCTCCCCTCCCTCTTCTTCCCCTCCCCTCCCCTCCCCCTCTCTCCCTTCTTCCCCTCCCCTCTGGTTCATTCGAGCCAAATTCGAGGCCTCCAATTCGAGGCCTCTATCACGATTCTTTAAAGTAATACATAATTTATACTTATAAAAAAAAATAGTTAAAATACCCATAAATATATTAGTATAATATAGCTTATCTGAATTTATTGGTTTAATCCATAATTGTAGGTACATCACCGAATTTTAAAGAAGATATTATTAAGTCAATGTAATTTTTTGGGTAAATTATACCTAAACCCCCTAAGGTATGTCTTTAATACAGATACTTTCCTGAGGTTTTAGAAATTATGCTGACCACCCTGTCAGTTAACACTCTTAACAGATATATTAAAATGACTTTTTTACCCTTATCTTTCATCCTTTTTTGGACTGAGCTGCTTCTCCATCCCACCTGCAATTTTAAGGCATTTGATCAAACATGAGAGGGGTTTGATTTGTATGTGTGTTGGTAAGGCTATAGTAGTTGGTATTGGTAATTTTTTTAGTAGGTTGCAGATAGTTGCTATGAAGTAGCTTTAAAGATGGTAGCAAAATATGCATGCTACATGCTTGATTTATTGCTTCAAAGAATTAAAAACAATAACTTTAATGAGATGCATCCAATTGGAATCTTTAACAAATAAAAATCCTCTTGCCGCCTGTTGGTGGCAGCCTATTCTTGTATTCAAAAGCTACTGCCTAGTGCAAGGACAGGAAAATTATTATGGTGAATTTTTTAGTTATGGAAATAGTGTGCAACATAGCAAAGGCCTGGGTTAACATTAGTGGATTGTTGGGTTATGATTTTTGTCTCTAAATTATACACATGTTATATTTGTGCATATATAAATTGCACAAACACAAAAATAAATCGAGAAACTATGAAACATGGACACTTCAAAATCGGTGTCATGACGGTGTCCGACATGCGGATACGCCAGGGACATAGGGACACGCTAGAGACACGTATGGGACACGCCAGATGGCGAGTCCCTTTAATTTAATGATTTTTTTGTAAAGGACATGGCGGAGACACACATGTCCATATCAGGATACAGCATGGGACACGGCGAGGCTCACTTTCTTCTTTTGCCTCTGTTATTTAGTGTTTTTGTGAATAATATTGTTGGATGTTGAATATTTTCCCCTTCTCGTCTTAGTTGTTGTTATTGTTTATTATGATTTTTTTGTGAATGGATGATCTATTAATTTGTTTAAATGTAGTGGTTATATTTTTTGAATTAATGTTACTATATTAGTGTTTGTTAATTTTGATTTAGTATGAATGTAATATGAATCTACATAACACATAAAAATATATATAAAAATAAAATAAAAAAAATTCGCCGTGTCTCCCGCTGCGTCCGTGTTCCCATTTTTTGAAAATTGCTGTGTCTCGTGTCGGTGTCGGTGTCGGTGTCGGTGTCAGCGTCCATGCTTCATAGCTGAGAAACAAATGTGTGAGTTGTTGGTCTTTCTCAAAATTTCTTTAAATGTGTGAGTTGTTGGTCTTTCTCAAAATTTCAGATTTTTAAAGAGAAATTGAGCACCTTTGGTTTTCTTTTTCTTTTTTTTGTGGAATTGGGGCGCTATATATGTATGTATATTTGATGTTTGTAGTGTACTATGGTGGTGGGTAGGTTCATGTTGCCGAGGAGTGGATTTAGTTATCATTGATGGTTCAAACTAGAAAGGTAACATTACATGCTCAAGTCTCTGTGTCTCTCTCTCAAAAATTATGGTTTGTTGGGTGGCAATAGTGGTGGATACAGAGGTGGGTGAAGGTGGCAGTGGTGGAGATTGGTGGTATTATGGCTGTGAGTTTTGACGATTGCAATGGAATGTGGGGTGGAAATGGGAGGCATGTGCATATCAACTGTTTGATGAAATCATTAAATGATCATTTCAAAATTTTTTCCCCCTTTTTTGGTATGCCCATTTGAAATAGGTGGGTTAAGAGGTGGAGGGATGGGAGGGGAATGTGTAACAGTGGTTATTGGTGAAGGGTGGCTAGGTGAGAGCTAAGTGGGTGGGATAAGGTACAACTATTTGGTGTGGTTTGAGCGTTGGATAGAGTGGCTGTAGTGGCTTTGGCTAGTGGCATTGAGGAATGACTGTTTAGATGTTGGGGCATTGATGAATGGTTATTGTTTACTGTTGTTGTGAGAGGTGCTCTGTGAAGGTGGCTGTTGTGATGGTATATGCATGTGCATATCAACTGTTTGAAGAAATGATTATAAGACATGGGTAAATATTGCGTTAGATAATGGAAGAATCTATTAAAAATATTTATGACATTTTAAGAAAATTAAGGGATGACATAGGCAAAATTTGTTAGTTAACTATCAACTAATGGAGGAAGCCTTTGTAATGTGAGTATAGATATATTTTTTAAAATCACAAGATACAAATGGATTTGTTTGAAATCGGATTGTTGGTATAATTTACCCAATATGTAAGTATAATGTAACTTGTCTGAATTTATTGATTTAAACCATAATTGTACGCACCTCACCGAATTCTAAAGAAGATAAGAGATTATTAAGTTGGGTAAATCCGAGGCAACGAAATCAACGAACTAATTTCTTCTTAATTTCGGCAAATTTGGTAGGCAACCCCAATCCAATCCATATCACCAACCAACAACAAACTCGGAGGCAGAGAGAGAGAGAGAGAGAGAGAAAAAAAAAAAAAGAAAAAAAAAAGAAGAGATTCCTAATTTTATTGGGTCGGCCACCAAACAATCGATTTCCCAATTCCATTTTCTTCTCCTCTTCTTCAAGGTAGCAATTTTTCTATCCTAAAATCTCTGCAAATTGTTCTAAATTTCAATTCAACCCACAATCCAACGAAATCATTCGATTGAGATCGCTTGATTTCAATGCTTTTTTCTTTCTTTTTTTTTTTGTAAAAAGAAATGCATTTTGTTTGGTTTTGATTTTAGGGTTTGGTTGGCATGGCTGACCACTTGGTTCTGAATGTGGACCGGCTGGTGAAGCCGGCGGGGGAGGGGGAGGAGGAGGAGGAGGAGGAGGAGGAGGTTCAGAGGCCGGTGGAAATTGCCGCCGTGGTGGTGGTGGAAGAGGAGGTGGAGGAGGGAAGTGAGGGTTCCGATGAGGATGAGCCGCTCATAAACATGGCTGAATGCCGCATTTGCCAGGACGAGGATTCTGTTCAGGATTTGGAGATGCCTTGTGCTTGTAGTGGCAGTCTCAAGGTCATTTCTTGATAATAATACCCTTTTTTTTATATTTTGTTTTTGTTGTTTTCATTGTTTTTGTGCTGTTTTATTACATAATTAGAAAAATTAAATAAAGGTTACATTGTGGAAATGTGATTTGGGGATTTAGTTCATTTTCATTCTTGGAAATTTGAAGATTGATTTTTTCTTTTCTTTTCTGCTTTCTGCTTAAGAAATATGAAAATAATTAATTAATTAATTAATTAATTTAGTTTAAAATGCGGGATCAATTTAGGTTTAGAATGTTTAATATGGAATTCAAGCACAATCTCACATCGAAAAGTTTTAATAATAAATACATTTTATGCAGTACGCTCACAGAAAGTGTATTCAACACTGGTGCAATGAGAAAGGAGACATAACTTGTGAGATATGTCACAAGGTAAGATTCTTGTTGCTTACTTATCGTTGTACTATTTTGTCTCATAGTTTCGTATGTTGATTTGACTTGAGCTTCAGCCCGTTGTTTAAACACTTGTACAAATATAATCTTCTGAAGGTGGGATGAAGGTTTTAATCATATAGCTTATGTTACTCCTAAAATTTTCAAAAACTATTCCATGTTTTTAATAAAAAAACATGGAATAGTTTTAGCTACTTTCAGCACTGGTGTAACATTGTTCTATTTATTAAGTTGCTAATATCACAATGTTAATAGTTACTGATCCCTTTATTTCACTTTTTTTAATCTAGCATATATATTTTGTCCATGCCTAGTGCATAAATATATAGGTCATAACCTATTGACAATTTTGGTATAGTGTATACTCTTTTGATTGAATGCTTGTAAGAACTCTTCCATCTTTCAACTTTCAAGCTTTGATTTTCCATCTTTCGACCTTCATGCTTTGTTTTCTTCCATTTATATGACTCTCTTGTTTTTTCATTGAAATGAGTTTTTTCTTTTCATCACATATTCACCCTTTAGATAGGCTAGCATCCATGGCAAGTATTTTGCACTCGAATGAAGCATAAGATACTATAATCTGATACAAAAGTAATTGTAAAGATATAGCATGAGTTCAGTATTAATCTCTCTTGCAAATATTTATCTGAAACAATTCATAGAAATTGATTGTCCTCACTCCCAAAAAAATTAAAAATAGAGGCTTGTGTGTTTTGGAATTTGTCTGGCTGCAGCTTGTTTGTTATTGTGATCTCTTTTGTCCATATCAAACTTTTTTAACGGTCAATGCTTGCACAGCCTTACCAACCTGGTTATACTGCCCCCCCTCGTCCACCTCCTCCTGAAGAGACTGCTATTGACATTGGGTAGGTTTTGTTTTTTATACGCTTCTGCTTTACCCGTGTTCATGTAATTAAAATTCTGTTTTCTTTGAATTTTGGGCGTGTATACTTCTTTTGATTTTAGCAATTTATTTTCATCGTGATGTCATCCCGTGTAATGATTTTTTGGTTGTTGAATGTGTCTTGAAGTGGTGGATGGACAATATCTGGCACCCCTTTGGATCTGAATGATCCTCGCCTTTTGGCGATGGCTGAGGCGGAGCGTCACTTTTTGGAGGCTGAGTATGATGACTATGCTGCTACAAATGCCAGTGGGGCTGCATTTTGCCGCTCAGCTGCTCTAATTGTAAGCCCTCATAGATCAAAATTAATCCCTCTTTTTCCTGTGCTTTCCAGGTTAATGTACCCTTTGATCTACGTTGTTCCCAGTTCAGGCAGGTCTGCTTAGAAGTGCTAAACTATGGTCTATGATACGACAACCAAGAAACTTCACTTTTAATCTGATGGTCATCTTTGCTATTATTAGACGTTTTGTCCAACGGTATCGGGATATGTATTTGTATTGGTGATACGGTCATATATCGGACAATATCAGCCGATATATCGATGAATAACAGTATCGGAAGTCTAAAATCCTGAAACGTAACGGCCGATATTTAAAACACTAGCCATGATTGTGTCATTTCCAAAGCTGGGAAAAAAAAACTGTGTTACCTTTGCTTTTGCTTTCTAGCAGGGATGATAACTTTGTTATGCACTACAGGGAGCTGCAAAAGTTTCCCCTTTAGGTTGGCTGCCTAGGTTTTCTATATATAATATCATTTTCCTGAAGTTTCTCATTTTCTGGGCTTTTTGATCGGTTTGTTCATATACTTCTTGCAATTCAATCTTACTGGCTTTCATTGGCAGTTAATGGCCCTTCTGCTCTTGAGGCATGCAATGACAGTGACAGATCCTGATGCTGATGCTGAGGGAGATGATGATGCATCCACCTTCTTCTCTGTAAGTATGATTCGAAATTCTGTTCTTGATCTATATGTTGTCTGGTTTTCATGTATATGATCATTTTGTAGTTTAATGAAGTTTATTAACTACCGATTATTCTCTTGCAGCTTTTCTTGCTTCGGGCGGCTGGATTTCTTTTGCCGTGCTACATCATGGCCTGGGCAGTCAGTATCTTGCAGCGTCGACGACAAAGACAGGTTTGCATCTCCTTTCCAGAAAATGTTGGAAAATGCTTTTCATATTTTCTGATGTTTGGCATAGTGGAAAATGAAAATCAATAGAAAACAAGTTTATTTACGTAAGAAAATGTTTTCCACTTTTGAAAGATGAAAAACATTTTTTAGACTAAAATCTTACCAATGTCACCCACCACTGCCACCACCCTACTACCATCACTCCCACCAACCCACCTCCTTTCCAAAAAATGTTGGAAAATGTTTTTCATAACGAAAAACGAAAATCAACAGAAAACAAGCTTATTTAGACAAAATATTTTTCACTTTTGAAAGATAAAAAACATTTTCTGGACTACAGTCTTATTAATGCCACCACACCACCACCACCACCACCACCACCACCACCACCACCCTGCTACCATTACTCCCACCAACCCACCTCCAACATGCTGCCACTACCACCACTAACACCTGCTACCATTACTCCCACCAACCCTCCTCCAACATGCCGCCACCACCACCACTAACACCACCTATACCTCCACCTGACCACCATCACAACTGATGTAACCACTAGAACATTAGTTTTAAGGACACAACTAAACATGGGAAAACATTTGTCAATACAAATAGAGTATATGCCTTACCAAATTATCCATGAATTTATTCACCCAAAATAAAATTATCCATGAATTTTTTCTGGCATCTGATATTCTAATGCCAATGTGATGTCTGTTTACTTTTTTGTGAGCACTTGTTAATGTTGGGGATTGATATGTGTTTTTTGTACCTGGGTTGGAACTGTTTTGTGAAACAGGAAGCCGCAGCATTGGAAGCAACACAATTTGCATTTGTGCTACAGTCAGGTCAAACCAGGGGTCTACATTTCACCATAGCATCGGCACCAACGGTTACTCCACGCCAAGAAACTGTCTAATATTCATGGAAATTACTCCACGCCAAGAAACTGTCTAATATTCATGGAAAACTACGAACTTGGATTGTCGTTATCGCCGTCATTTGAGGAGAGTGTTTCAGCCTATATATCTGGTGTTGTTGTTGAAGAGACCATTCTCCGATTTACTCTTTTCTTTTTTTCTTTTTCTTTTTCTTTTTTTGTGTTTATGTATTTGTTGTACATGAATGTTGCATCTTAGCATGAGTTGCTATCTGTTGTCTCATGTGCACTTTGTATTTCTTTTAAAAAAATAAAATTGTTACATTTCTGATATTGAATTGATTGTTGATAGAAACTTACCAATGTTGTCAATTTAACCATAGCCAGATTTGCTTTTAGGCTATGTTTGGATGATAAGAATTTTAACTAGGAGTGAAAATCTCATTATTAAGAATATAATTTGTGTCAATTATATTCAACTGTTTGGTTCATATTTTTATTTCAATATGTTGTAAACACTGAAATCATGGGTGACTCGTTTTTAACTCCGACGAATTTTGTTTGGGTAAACAAAAATCAAATAAAGAAGTCTAAAATTATCATAATTTTTGTTTTTTTAATATATTTATCCACAATTATAAATAGACCTCTTGCACTGAAGAGCAACATTGTGGTTAAAAAAATATTTGGTCCACAATGTATTTTCTAATGACTTTTTCAAGCTCCATAACCCAAAAAAATTAAAAATAAATAAATTAAATGACGATTTTATTATTTTTATGGTATGCTTTTTTTTATTATTTTTATTTTAATCAACTTCTGAGCATAATATAATTAATGGGGCCATAGTTGACCGATAATCTCTTCACTTCATCAGGATTTTGAGAGTTTCTCCATATGTAAATATATATTTTTTTATATTTATTATAACTAAACTTCTTGTATTTTATTGTGCGCTTATAACTAGTTAAATTTTCCTTAGTTGAATGTCCATTAGTTGATGTAATTATTATGATATTTATAATTGATCTATTACATATTAAAAAAAGAAAAAAAAAAAAGAAGAAAGAACAAGCATCTCCTTTAACTTTGTGTTTGGAGACATCCTGATTGTAGCTCTCACCTTTGTCTCATAAACTAACCTTAAGCAAATATGTCTCCTACACATTAGGTTCATCAAAAAACTTACTCCTTTTAATCTAAGCCATTCATTCAGCATACCAATTACCATCTCCTACCTCTATGTTTTGATAATATGATCTAAGATTACAGTAGGTCACATTCACACTGATCAAGAAGTCCTTTCCACATCAAACTCTTGATGAAACACTGATAAGTGGTTCAAATTCAAGCATGAATCACAATCTAACTAAACCCGATTTTCATTTGATGGTAGGGTTACAAATTAATGTGATGCTAAAGTTTCCATTTATAGATATGCTTGTGTTAACTTGATAATTTGTCTTTCTTTGTTATTAATTTGATTCTCTCTATAATAGTTATCATAGTTTAAGAAGTAATTACATACCACTATAAAAGATGAAAACGAAAATATATCCACTATATATACACACACAAAAGAGATGTAGAGAAAGGGGTAGAGAAAGAATAGGGATGGTGGAGAAATAATGTAAAATTTATAAGAGAATATTTTAACATAATTATCATTTAAAGTGACAAATTGCAGAGATTTTGTTGAAAGAAAAGGTAATGAAAAGAGGAGTTATATTTCCTCTAAAATAAAAAATTAATAAAAAAGTAAAAATTTTAAAAAAAAAGTTAAGAAAGAGAAGAAGAAGAAAAGAAAGGAGAATATTTTCAAAGGAACAAATTGAAAACATTTTACTCATGTGGCTTTGTCACTGGATCCAATGGTTATCGTAGTAGATGAGGTCTTCTCTTATTCAGTGGGAGGTCCGGCTTCGAGCCCTACTCATTGGTTGAGTAATGAAGCTTCACCTTCACCTACACCTACACCATTATGTTAAAGAAATCTTAATAAGAACATAAATAAGAATTTAGGAAAATAATCTAAAGTTAGGGACATGATAGGTAACACTCACCAATTCAGCTTTGCTTTGCTTTGCTTTCTTTTTCTTTCTATGTGGCTCAGTCTGGGGGCTTTTCAGATTCAACCATCTCTCCAAGACCATACAGACCAATGGCTCCATTGCAATGGAGCCCATAGTTTTGCACTAAAGTTCCAAAAAGCCAATACTTTAAGACCAACCTTGAGAATCTACAAAGCAAACAACTCAATTCTATATATGTGTGTGTGTGTGTGTGTGTGTTTCGATAAATTAAGCCATGTATATTGTGCAATTCTATTCCAGAGGCGGAGAGAGATCAAACTACACTATTGAGATTCCAATAAAGAACTTTAATGGAAAGCAAGAGTATCTAATAAGTACATTAGCCCTTAAAATAGTACCTAAACCGTACCTGAAATCAAAGCAAAAGGACCCATCTAGCACTTGAATTTATTTCCATAATTGGCATTGCCATCAAAATATATTCATATGCATTGCATTAGGAGTAACAAACTAGATACATCCCTAGATAACAAACTAGTAACAAACTAGATACATCCATGTCTGTATTCAGTAGGGAAGCCAGGGTTTTGATTAAAGGGAGCAATATCGAGTTCCCTTAGCACGAATTATAAACCAATTGAATCCAAGTTTCATTTGACAGAAGGACTAAAAATCAACGTGATGCCAAAGTTATATTTAGAAATGTGCAGGTTAACCCATCAATTTTATTTTGTTATTAATTTGATTTTCAATATAACAATCATTATAGTTTAAAAAGCAATTGCATGCCTCTGTAAAAGATGAGAACAAAACTATATCCACATATATACTCACAAAAAGATATACAAAGAGGCGTAGGGAAAGAATGAGAGAGAATGAATAATTTGAAGTTTATAGGAGAATATTTTAATATAATTAATTGAACATTTGAAGTGACGAATTACTAGAATTTTGTTAAAAAGAAAAATTAAAGAGAATAGAGGGTATAAAAATTCAGAAAAATACTTGAAACTTCAAAAGAACAAATTAAAAACATTTTTTATTAGAGGCAAAAGTGTGATTTCCAAAAAATTGAACGGGGTATGTGCCTCACATGCCCTGTCTGTATTTATACCTTATTTGTTGTGGCCTTGAATTCAACGGTTGGGATGACTGTGGTGGTTGTAACTATTGGCTTGTTATACAGTTCTGCTTACACGGCGTTGAATTTTCTTGCGTATTTGAATGTTCAATCTGATTTTTGTAAATCATCATTTCCTGATTGAGAAAAACAAAATTACATACACACCACATACATCAATACAAATTATGCAGATCTTTATTCAACAAATTGAGCTATACTCAACAAATTGAGCTATACGAGAAAAATTTTAACATACTTTCTAATTCAAAATATAGAACTGATTGGGAGCTCGAATTTGAGCTCCCCCGAATGCCCCGAATTCCTTTTTTTTTTTTTTTTTTTTTTTTTATAGCAGAAGGAAGAAGAAGACGGAGGGGGAGGGGGGAGGGGGAGGGGGGAGGGGGAGGAGGGGGAGGGGGCTTGGAGGGGGCCTAAAAAATGGAGGAGGGGGCGGAGGCGGCGGAGGAGACGCGATCGGCGGAGACGACGAGCGGGGCAGAGCCGACGAGGGGCGGAGGCGACAATCATAGCAGCGATGGCGACGATCAGAGCAAAGCAGCGAGGCGGCGATCGGCGATCGGTGACGGCGACGGCCTCTCCCTCTCCCTCTCTTTCTCTTTCTCTCCTTCTCCCTCACTGCGTATCAGACTGAGGAAGAAGAAGAAAAAAAAAAAAAAAATTGAATGGCTAAAACAACGTCGTTTCAGCCATTCGAGGCATTCGGAAGAGAATTTTTCGGGCACAAAATCATTTTTCTTCAAAATATTCTCTCTATATTTTTGTTAAATTTATGAGAACAAATTTTCCAGGGTTTCAATAAAACTGTCACATTTGGATTTATAGCAGAACAAATCTCCTAGAATAACAGTATTATCAAAGAAATTTTGATAATAAGAGTAGAAAATAAAAAGTGGTGGGGAATGCATGTGTGTGTACCATTCAATGGCATTGATGCAACAGTTCTTTTAAGTCCAAGTTGAGATATGGAACCTTGGATGAGACTATAAAGCAACAAGGGAATCACTCTTTTTCAGTGTAATTGGAGGATAAAATAGCAGAGAATCATCATCCCATAATAACAGTTCTAAATGAGGTTGTATTGCTTTAGACTATGACCGGTCTCGCTTCACCTCAAGCCGCCATCAAATCCCATCACGCAAATTGGATAAAGCATAAGAACCTATACTTTAGAATGTTCCAACTTGCGTGTAACTTTGTATATAACAATTATTTAAACAAATAAATAAAAATTGGGAAAGATAGTCTACATGGATAAACCAGAGAAAAAAAATTGCAAATTCAGAGAGAACAAAAAAAAAGCATAAAGAAACACATTTAGCACAAGAAACCAGGATTGCAATTCTGGTTGCATAGAGAAGAGAGCTTGGAATTCTAAAGTGAGATCTTCAAATAGCATAAAGCAAGTGTTTGTTTTTTTAGGGGAGTGTTCTATTCCTCCATTCCTTTCCATATCATTCCATTCTTCTTTATGACTAGCTGATCTCTCACCTCTGTTGCACTCTAATAGTTTTGTCTGGCTGATGATCTTTGTCTGCCCAATCACCTTAAAAAAAGAAAAAAAAACTTCCTTTCCTTCATAACTAAGGAATAGTAATTTACCTATGTGCCCCTGCATATAAATCTTCATCAATAATAAGAAACTTTCATGTCTTTGTTTGTACCATGCACACCTAAGCACAGTTCGTTGATGTGGCAAGATGGCTAGGAAGAGACTGGGTTGGTCTTTGTCTAAGGAGTACGGATACAAGACTTGTCAATTTTGAAAAAATTAAGATATAGGCATGGTTGAGATATAGCAAAAATACATTTTTTATATATTTTTTTATTTTTTTTGTGTTTATGAATATACATTTAGGACACAAAAATATAAGAGGCATCAGTCTATATGTGGATGTATTTTTATTTTTTTTTCACTTTTCTACCTCTTTGTTGTCATAAATTTTACTTTGACCCCAAATCAATTTTGTAATATTATAAATAAAAAACTCACAAAGGTATTCTAATGCATGTCCAAACATAGGACGTATGTGTTCATGAAATATCCTAAAAAAATAATAATTAAAAAATTTGACACATCAAGTCACACGTTAGTGTCCCATATGTGTTCAATACGGACATGACACCCATTTTAAAGTGTCAATGTTTCATGTCTTTGTTTGGTAGACAAAAACAATATGAGATCATGTCCTCAAAATCACTGTCCCTATGTTCTCAATGCACTCCCAACCACGAGATTCCCACCATCATATCATGTGATTGAGAGTGGATTGGGAACAAATACAAGAATTTTGGAGATAGAAGATCCTGACCCGACAAAAGAACGGAAATATGATGGAGACCGGGTTGGTCTTTGTTTAGTAGACAAAAGCAGAGCAAATCATAGAGATGTAGGGAAACAAATGCCAAAAAGATGCTTAGCTTCTCAAGGTTGCTGTTCCAACACCTTTATCAACATAGGCAGATTCTCCTATGACAGCCTTAATTTTGCTTAGCTAACTTATGATTGGCATGAATCTAAAATTCCTCTAGGTTTTTTGGGACCCTCCCAACTTTAACACTTTAACTCCCATATAAGATAAATTGCTTGCTTACATCTACAGGAATGTATGACAAGAAAGAAGGATCACGATCTCAGGCTTGCTAATTCTCTTGTCACTCTTCTAAAATATATAGAAACACCTTGCCTCCTTGTTTGCGAAGAAACCATGGTCTTTAGCTTGCAAAGGCTGTTTATTCTTCTTATCTGTATTGGCTTCTTCACAGTTCAATCAGCTAAAGGTTCCAGACTGAGAAGTATAGACCTTTTTCTAAGATGGAGCGAAGAAGATGACGTGTCAGTGCTGAAGTATCATCATCGCACACTTAAGGCTGTGGAAATGCACGCTGTGAATACAGAGAAGAAACAAGCACCTGTAAGCAAGAAATTTGATCCAAATCAATCAAGCAAACGAAGAGTTCGAAAAGGATCAGACCCAATTCACAATAGGTCTTGATATGTTTCAAGATGGTTCTTCAACTAGGAAGACTTAAAAGAGGATAGCAAGGAAGTTGGAAAATACAGAAAGAAACAGCATGTGTAACACCAGAGCAAACTAGAAGGCGGTAAAATGTACCTTCTTCACTTCCTTAAGGCTGTGTTTGGATTTAGGATTTGAGGAAAGATTTGCGAAGGAAAAGAAAAACTAAGGGGAAAAAAATTAGCTTATATTTCATTCATTTTTAACTTCCCTTCACAAATCTCTCCCTAAATCCATGATCCAAACACAGCCTAAGGGGTTGATGGGTTGGATTTTCCATTTTCTTTCACGAAGTTTAACTATATAGAATGTGCACAGTCAGGGCTGTTAAAGGACAGCTTTTGAAGCATCTAGCAAGCCAGCATTGTCTCCACATAGTGTCGACATCAGAGTCAGTGAAGATGGTGCTGGCTCTCAAACAGAAAATGTCTTCTTCTTTTTCTTCCCTTTTTTTTTTTGTTTTTTTGTTTTTTTGTTTTTTTGTTTTTTTTTTTCATTTGTTTGAACAAGAAAATTTTATCTATTTGCATTTGTTACCAAAGCATCTTAGATATGTGCAATTCTTTTTGTTTCTGCTACTCTACAAAAAATCTCTTAAATTGTAAAGAAGCTACAAATAGACTTCAACTGTTTCTCAGATTAAAGATATATAAAAATCATTTATATCAGTAAAAGAAGATAGAAACAAACAATTATATTTAGGGGAAAATTTAACAATGTTTTCTTTATCTGCACTCAACATAACAGTCTGTGCCACATACTCGAGCCTCATATTGAATAGATGCATTATGCCACATAGTAGAATTTGATGTTCTTTTTGTTAGTTGGATTGGAAGGAGATATAAGAACTTATTCTCAATGTAACTGGGCTAAATCTAAATTTGAGTAAAGATTAACTTCAAAAACTCTGACCAACAATGGCTTCACCAGGTTAGGGACAGAGCATCTCCCAGAAATTCTACACAGTAAACTTGCATTTCTCTGACCTACAGTACATACATGTTATGTATATTTTCCACAAAGGATTCTTTCATAGTTATTTTATTTCATTTTATTTTATATTTTTGGGATTTGAACTTGGGCGTCCAAGGAATTCTTTCATACTTACAAGTGAAAAAAGTGAATCCTTCACTAGCAAAAACTCTATTAGCTCAATTTCTTTTCTAAGACTGAAAACTAGCACATAATACAATGCCTCTGGTGAAAATCATCGGGAGGAAACTTGGTGGGAAACCCTCAGTAAATAGCAACAGTTTTTTCCATGATTTGGATTGATTGTCAAATGTCACATTTAGCCTTCCAAATAGCTCAATTAGAAATACCTTACTTTACATACTGAATTTCACAGGATGAACTAGAAGTTTGAGCAGTCCATATATACACATAACTGACCCAATATGGCAACAATGAAGCTGATTTAAGTAAAAGTATACAGGCAGAAATTGGTATAAAATCATTCAGTACAATGTTGATCTGACAGAAGCTAAAAATAAAAAGTGGACATCCTTTTCTATATGTGAGAGGATCATAAAGTTCCACACGAAATTGTCCTCAATGACCATGAACATAATCAAAAACAGAACTATAGGTCTCTTTAGGCTGTAGCAAATTGAATAATAATTTGATTGTCGGATGACAAAGTGTACTTGCAGTAATGGGGATATTCGATTCAAGGGTGAAAGTGAAACTTACAGGAGCACTTAGCATCCACAAAGGTCAGGACACCATATTCCTCAGATCTCTTCTACATAATTTGGTATCGAATTTCAAAATGTTGTTCATTTCAAACAATAACAGAAGTTATAAAAGTCTGTCTCAATGAAGCCACTAATTACTGAGGCTATCCAATCTACTTGTTTAGCAAATTCAAATAGATGCAAGTTGGGTTGGGACTAACAACCTTGGGGTTTTATTAGGAATTTTCCAAGAATGCAATAAAATCAGATGTATTAATTTGAGCTATCTGGCATATTTTATTCATGTAGGTTGGATCCAGTGAATAATTTGTAGCACAAAGAAGCCGATATTGAAGATTTTGATTGAAGAGTACAAGAAGGCCCCTAAAAAAGAGACTAATAGCTTGCAAAACTAGTCACATTGTATCAGACAAATATGACTATGCTAAACAATCTGCTTCCTGAAAAATAGTGTTTTTAACACTGTTATGCACTATGAAGCACAAACACAGACATGGAATACTAACACAACACCGAAAATCCTAATAATCAAGACACAGATATGTCTAGGACACACTACAATAATTGTGCTTATATATTTATTGAGTTCATATATATATATAGTAGGAATTTAAATTTTACAATAAGAGGGTTGGAGACATGTATATTTTTTTAGTCATATACGGCCTAAGAAGTGTTTTGACATGTCACAAAAGAATTGTCATTCACGTGTCCAAACTAAAAAATTCAATTTCTTAAATGTGGTCATTGAAAAGGGAGTGTTGGATGCATGTTATAGGAGTGTTGGTGTCCGACATGTACGCTTCAACATCTTAGAAGTTTCTGTGCTTCTTAGCTGATGCAAACCAGCTTTTCTTAGTTTGAAGGATCGGCAAAATATCAACTATCACCCTACTCAGACCAGAACACAGTTCTTTTAAAATCTTCTCGGTATCATAGAGAGCCCAAATATGACAATGCATCAAACAAGAGAAAATGGGAATTGGTGCCATGAAACAATCATTGCTAATATACCAACATAAAAATTTCTTACATAGTAGTCTAATCTATTTATTTTTATTTTATTTCACTATGATTTTTTTACTACCATATTTGAACCAAAATAAATAAATGAAAAAGTAAACAATTGTGAGATTGAGTTAATTCTTTAAGATTGCAAGTATTGAATCAGAAAACAAAAAGGGGAAACACTCAGCAAACTTAATTAATTTTTCATGAGAGTAATTACATACAACAGATGCACCCAAAACAAAAAGACACCAAAAAAAATTAAAAAGAAGAGGAAGAGGTGTATCAAATTACAGGTACAGAAAAATGCAAGATCAAATGTGAATCGAACAGAACCAATTCATTCCCAGGAAACAACATAAATGCTATGAAGAAATAAAAACAAAATAAAATAAAAAATTAAACAAGACCCATATCAAGAAATTGACATCAAAAGAAACCCATCAAGTGAAACCTCAAGACCATCCACCAAAATGGCTGAAGCAAGCTAAAAAGCTGATTTGAGTTCAGCTGAGAAACAGGAACCAGTTGCTGAGATCAGGGTTTTGGATGACAGCAAGTGACGACATCGTTTCACTTCCCTCCCTTGCACAACTGTGTCGTTTTAAGTTCTTCTGTTTCATTTTCATTATTGTGTATGGAATACAATTTAATTTTTTATTTTTAAAATTTTACCCTTTAAAATATGCGATTCATTACATTTTTTATTTTTATTTTTACTTTCATCTAATGTTTAAAGTGAAAATAGCAAGTATTAAAGATTGAAGTGTAACATAGTATGTATTTTAAGACTATTAGTGTAATTATAGTATGTATTTTAAGACTATTAGTGTAATTAATTATACTTTATTTTTATACGAAATCTTGTTGGCATTTTTCATCATCAATCAAATTTAGAATTGTGCAAAATATCGTCTAGATTGTTAAAATTACACCGATTTGCATCAATTCGTACCGCTCTATTCGCTAACCGCAGTTTAAACTTTAAAATTTATAATCCGCTTTCGAAATTGTTCCGTTCCACTATAATTAATACATATATATTTTTTAACCTATAATAAAATATCAAAATAAAAATGAGTGTGAAAAAGATTAAATATGTTAAATTTATTACAAATTAATAATTATATATATGAAAATTATTATGTAAATTAGTTTGTGTGATATATATGAAAAATATTATGCAAATTAATATAATATATTATGTAAAGACTTGATAATTTATTAAAATATTCTTCAATCCGTCAATTCGTCCAAAACCGCTCAAACCGCAATTTGTCAATCTGTCAATCTGTTTATTTGCTATTCAATTTATAATTTTACTCTCAAATCGTCTGAACCACACTGCGCATACCCTTAATCAAACCCTATTACGTTTTTTTTTTTTTTACTTTGTAATTCTTGCTATTGTATGTTTAATTAAAGATGGGCTGGTAGCTACATAGTCCCATCCTTATGGGTATCTCATGGGGTTTTGCAGAACAAAGTCTGGAGTTGGGCTTGGAGAGCTCATCTTGAATATAATTTTATTTTTTTTATTTTTAGATTGGCATCTTAAAATTGATTGGAAAATATCACATCTAATAAAAGAATGACTCATTCATTAGGTCAATTTCATAATTTTGGGTGAAGAACACCTAAAGGGAAAAAAATTGACAAAATACTCATCTTGTAAGTTGGCCTGCATTATTTGATTTACTGAAATGAAATTGCATAGAATAATCAATTCATCATAATATTTATTCTCGCATTTGGTTTACTAAAAAAATTATTAAAAATATATTACAAATGAAATCATTATTTGTAATTATAAAAGAATTTAATCCTATTAGAGGTATAGACCATAGCATTGTCAAATGGTTTCCAACTTCAAAAGCTATTGAAAATTTTCACTGTGGATCCAATGTCTAAACTTGGGCCACTACCTTTAGCAGCAAGAGATGTTAATGGGCTTATCCATTCAGTCCAATCCATATTTTTTATTTAGGAAAGGAAAATACAAAGAATGCTATTCTTAAATCTTGAATTTATAAAAAATGAAAAAAAAAAAAAGGTGAATATTTAATATTTTAAAAACTTTTATTTTAGTTAGGTTAAAAAAAAGAGAAGAAAATGCATAAATATTTCTCATAGAAAAAAATTTGTTTATTTACAAGGAAAATGTGTAAGTGATTTCAATTCTCTTTTTTAAGGAGGTTAAAAAGTGACTTCTTTTGTAGATCTTAGAGATAGTGCAGTCATCTTTTCTATTAGATTTTTGTCATCAAGAATCAATGTATATATATATATTTTTCTTATAATTTTATTTTATTCCTCAGCAAATCAAAGATCCAAATATCACGAAAGAAACAGTAGCTTAAGAATAAATAATGAAGATGGAACCTAGGTGTCCCTTTCTAGGGGTACAAGAACCAAATTCTTAAATGTTATATGATCTTAGGACAACTTGTTAATAACAACAACCAACTAACAAGAGGGAAAAACGCAAACATGTATTAAACTGACCTTAAAAGTCATATCTCAAAGAGCGAATTATTCAACATTCTGTGCTCTCTTAAGTATTATTAGTTGCAGTAGGATGGTTCTTATCTTCATTATTTTTTGTTTTTATTTTTTTTGTGGCAGTCTTTGAAGATATTTTCTTGGCTCAAACCTTATCTTCTCTCACTCATGTAATGTTGCATAAAAGGACATAAATGCTCTTAAGGTGGATGCTGATCCATAATTTAAAATATACTGGAGTGTATCTTGTCTCAATTTTGTGGGGCCCACAAAACTTTAAAGACAGTAGACCCATGTTTTATTTTTATTTATTTAGGTCAAAGTTTGACAAGTTGAAAAAAAGTTAAAAAGTTATCACTATTTATCAAAAGTTAAAAATTACGACTGCACAACTCTCAATCTTAATTTTTCTCTACACACTAATTTATATAATTTTTTAATACATATTTTTCTATAAAAAGTAAAAAAGTTAATCCAAACAATCATATTTTTTTCCTCAACTTTTTAATCTAAAAAGACAAAAAGTGTACTTATTTAAGACACCCCAAACAACCCCTTATTATTAACTATTATGGATAAATTATAGCTAGAGAAATTAAATAGTTTTAACATAATTATACCAATTTTTCTTTTAGTAAGGTTAAAAAAATAAAATTAATATAGATGTTATAAAAATATAAAGATATATAATGTAAAATACACATTTTAATATAAAAGATATGATATCATTTTTTTCACTCATACAATTAATAAATTTCTAATGAAAAGCATCCATATATCATATGAATTGAAATTGTAAAACTTATTATATTTTTAAAATATTAAAAAAGGTCAGTATAATTTACATTATTATTATTATTATTATTATTATTATTATTTATAGTACAAACCCCTCGCTCTCTCTCATTGATGTGTAATGAAGGTAGAAGGCATGAATGCATGCTGCAGAAGAGTGAAGGCATGCTCAGCCCTTCTCACCCATTGTAAATTTAGGCCATAACCCTTTATTTTGTAGTCCCTAACTACCCTTTATCTGTAGGTCATACACTCGTGGTCTTCCCCTAACTGAACCACAATTATTGCACAAAGGGCAGTTCTTATGCTGAACATCACTGGTATGGTCTTGTTTTTTTGGGTGAATAAACTGGTATGGTCTCATTTAAGATAATTGCAATATTTTTTATTTTTAGTAATTCCACTATGTGATTTTAATGAAATTTCACTTTAATTTTTGTATATTTTTATTTATTTTTTGATATTGTCCTTTCCTCATTGTCCATTAATAGTTCTGATAAAAACAAAAAGACATGTATGAATGTATAAAGATTGAAATAGAATTTAAGTAAAATTATACGGACCATCAATATAATTTATTTTTTTTTTTTTTTTTACAAAGAATAGTGGAAATATCAATGTGAGTCGCACATGATTTTTTTTTTTTTTTTTTTTTTCATCTAAGTAGCTAGCAACAACTAACGAAATTAAAACACAATTAAAATATGAGATTAATATTGATGAAAGTAAAATTAGGCACGTCAAAATAAAATCTTATTAAAACTATAGAGATAGATGGTGTAATTAATTTATTATTTTTTAAATTTTTTCCTCTCCTTAAAGCTGATGCTATCACCAAGTGGGCTTTTGTTTTATGGGTTTTGATTTGTGGCACTAATTTGTTGAGCACTAATGGCACTAATTTCTATATCAGGTAAAGAAAAAAAAAAAAAAACAAAGTTACCAAAACAGGAAATTAGTGTCATTAGTGCCAACAGTTTTAGTGCCACAAATCATTTTTCTTGTTTTATGAATCGAAGAAAACCACTCATGGATGCAACTTGCCATTCATTGTTTGCAATGGCATGACATGTATAAAATTTTCAATTATAGATAAGTTTCTGTACGGGGGATAAATATTCGATAACGCCTGTACTCCTTGCGTCCAAGCTCCGCTTCTATCTGATTAACCTGCGAACACAATGGCGGTGAGCTACCCGGCAGTGTGTTGCTAGAAAACCCCTCCGACGGTTAAGTTAGTACACACTCAGAGAGAGAGAGAGAGAGAGAGAGCTGGATGAATGTTAAAATTTTTCTAACCAACTGATGTTTCATCCCCAGCATGGGGGGCGCAGTCATGTTATATACTTTCTGCGCTCACATCTACATCCATTCGTCTATTGACACGTGGAGCTGCTCTCCTATTATGCTCTCTCACCTGTCAGTGCAAATTCAGCTAAACACCACCTAATCAAACCATCACGCGGTATTGGCAGGAACGGGCAGCCCGGCGGCATCACCCCGGCTTCATACGACCGTGCTACTTAACGAGTCCAACAGTGCCACTCACCGAGCTCCATCACAACCGAGCTCAGTAGCATTCTGGTACGACTGAGCTCCAAACAGGTTAGGCCGGTCCGCAGAAGACCTTTCCCGTCGAGCTAAATGTGCGAACAATAAAAGCCGGGTTGACAGACAATTATCTCGGCTGAATGGGCCCTAGACCTCAATCGAGCAAACCAACTCTGGACAAGCCCAAGTTAGCTTGGCCCAAACACGCTCAGACCTCTTTCTGCCTGGGCTCTACCATGGCCCAAAGCCAGATTATGAATCTCCCTCTCAATTGCCCATTAATTCCGTCCGCGCAAGCGTGACTGGGATTACTTGATCCGACCGGGGTCGATTCTCCGCCCGGCCTTACTCCGCAACACAGTAACCGCGCTAATCCCCATGCTCGGTCTCTTGATTTGCTCGGTCGGCGCCTCTACTCACCAACTTGTCTCTTCAGTACTGACGTCGTCGTCATTTCAGACATGCGTCAGTTATTCATTGGCCTCGAGCCACCAACCCTACCGCCTCTTCACATTCAAATTTCTGGTGCTTTTTCCTCTCTTATATGCATGCCACTTGCCCCTTCGCATTTCTTTCTTACTGTTCCTCTTCCATTCTAGACGACCCAGCGCTGCAGTGCCATCCCCTCTAACCAATACCATTCTTGCACACACCTTAGCATCCGTCTCGTGGATTTGGCTTCACTGTTGTCGCCCAGGACTGTCTACGTGCTCGAAGATCCGACTTTCGCCTCCCAACCTGTAAGTTCCTCGAATTTCTTCTGCTCCACCTCCTCTGTTACTCGTTCTTACTATACAACTGGGCCTGAGAATGTCATAGTTGTGTTTAGGGCACGATAGCGAGTAGGTTTTAGGACGTAATCCCCAAGATCTATCCCTGCCCCTTCTTCCCCGACTGTTCTTCATTTTCTGTGATGAACACACGAGGATCTAGGGCAGACCGGGCTCCCCAACCTCATTTGATCCGAAAAAATACAAGAACCGAGCAAGTTTGGAGTCTGTTAGGTAGGAATCTGTCCGATAGAACGCTAGGCCACTCGACCGGGCTAATATCTGGTCCGCTCGGGCGACCGAGCTTCTGGGTACACAATAGTGACTGAGGTGCTGCTGCACTTCCTACGACCGGGCTAAAGTGGAGCTCGTTTGCGCGACCACACTGCCACTCACACTTGACTTTTACTACAGAGTGCTAGGGGGCCAAACACCAGCACCAGGACTCTCAACGGCCGAACAGCCAGCGCACTAAACTTTGCCAAACCAAAACCGCCGTGCTGAAATAGGCCGGCTTCACATGGGGCGTTACCGCTTCCTCGTTGACACGCCGGTTGCACTAATCGCGTTCCGGGAAGAATATGGCGCCCCTGTAGACGTACATCTCAAGCTTGGTGCAGAGGACACCACCCCATGGGGAAGACTGGACCAATGCCCCTTTACCGTGCTTTCTATAATCGAAGGCGGCCTACGTTTCCTGGTTCAACCCTTAATGTGTGAGTTCCTGAGGCGCACCGGGCTAGCGCCAACAAAAGGTTCAACCAACACCTTCAGAATAATAAATGGAGTAGCCGAGCTGAACAACCGGCTCGGCCTGAACCTAGGATTAGCCGAGATTCTACGCCAGTACACCCTCAGGCATACAGGCGACGAGCTTAACTACTACCTGAAGATTAGACCGGGCAAGGAAAAGCTTATAACCGGCACCCCAAATAAAGATATGCACGACGACGACTTTTTCTGGGTATCTGGGAATTACGAAACAGCCGATGTGCCCGGCTAGTACATCAGCAAGAACTTCGGTTCGACATGTAAGCTGTGCTCACAGCTCGGTCAAACTACTTTGCTTTACTATTCTGTACTAATGCCTTTTTTCCTTTGCAGCTATCGAAGCCTTGCAAGCGAACTACTTCAACCCAAACGAGGCTGCCATCAGAACTGCGCTGTGGTATCATAACCGAGATTGCCACAACCTTCTTGGCTACGTACCGAGCTATAGATACACAGCTCCCCGTCGGAGTAGAGTTACAGACTTTCTCCGAGCACTGTCTCCACCACCCGATCCGACACTACCAGACGTGCCCCTAATCCGTCTGACCGAGGAAGAAGAAATGGCCAAACGGAGGCGTATCAAAAATCTGATCACCGCCACGTCTACCGAGGTGCCGAGCATACCTTACCGTGCCACTGTTGCTGGTCAAACATCTGGGACGGTGATTGCTTTGGCGTCGACTGTTGCGGCACAGACCAGCAAAGACAGCAGCAGAGCCGGAAAAAAGCCTTGGCCCGCCAACCCAACAGCCGAGCTCGTTGCAGAGCTGAGCACTGAGCAACCCGTCGATACATCTGAGCCAACGCCACCATGGCAGCCGCAGTTGAAGCACCGGGGTAAAGAGATCTCGGCCAACGCCTCAGTCAAAAGCAACAAAGAACATCTCCTAGCTTTCGACCTGACAAAAGCCCTACTCCTGCCGAGTGACGTGACCAGCAGCGACCACGTACCCAACACCCGGCTCGTTAAATCCTCAGTTAAGTCTATGACTCGAGTAAGAACTTTGCGTGTTTATTCAAATTGGTCTAAGTGTTTTCACGGTTATTCTCATCCGAACTCTCCTCTTGCAGGCCATCTAGAAGCAACACCTTGTGATGGACCGGATTTATAGACTCTGGTAAAAGGTGACCGACGCCACCAGCCAGGTAAAGCACCTTGAAACCGAGTTGGGACGGTCAAAGGCTTCTTTGGAGATTGCAAACGCTGACAACTCCAAATTGCTAGACCAACTTGGATCCGCCGAGAAGGAAAGAGACGCTCTCTGAGCCGAGCTGGAAAGGTTAAAGCAATCAAGGAAAGCTGAAGTGGACGAGACAAACAATCTCGGTTTCAAAGAGGCCGAAGACAGCTACACCAAGCAGGTCGAGGCCACCAAGGACATATTTTTTAAGTCCGGTTGGAAGGCTGTTTGCGAACAGCTCGGCCAGGGTCCTGAAACCGAGGTGTTTACCTCTCCCCCTACTACCTTTCTCCCGGTTTACATGGTGCCATACGCGAACGAAGTCTTTAATGCTCTGCAAGAGAAGGCCGAGGAAAAGGTAGAACATGACGCCATGGAGAATGCGGAGGAAGCGGGCCGCCCAAAGGAGGCCGGCCAGGTTGATTCCGGCGCCCGAGAAACCACCACCACGGTTGACCTGGAGACAGTTGCGGAGGGCACCGAGGATGACTTCGCTGACCTTTCCCCCCTGGTTTAGTTCTCTCTTTTTTTTTGAAAATGTAACCGGGCTGCTTGCCCCACCTTATGTACATTTCTTCATCAATGAAAAGGTCTCGTTTTGCTTGTACTCTTGCAATGTGTTGCTATTGTTAATTCTCCAACCATATTATTTTTGCCCAGCGAGAAAAGTATCTCGGCCAAAATCCTTAATTCATTTCTTCAATAAAAATGGATGGAGTTGAACAACCCATGAACCGATAAGCCGAGATAAACATCTCGGCAAAAACGGTAAAATAAATCATTAGCTTCTCTAGCCGAGATAAAACATCTCGGCAAAAATGCTAAAGTCAAACAAATTGTCAACTCTTTTAGCCGGGGTAATTTATCTCGGTTAAAACACGAGAGTTGAGCACGTCATCAACTCTGCTAGCCAGGGTAGAGCATCTTGGCTGGAGCCTTTGAGTTGGGTGAATCACCAACTCTTTTAGCCGGGGTAAATCATCTCGGCTAAAACACAAGAGTTGAGCACATCATCAACTGTTGTAGCCGGGGTAGATCATCTCGACTAGAGCCTTTGAGTTGGGCAAATCACCAACTCTTTTAGCCGGGGTAAATCATCTCGGCTAAAACACAAGAGTTGAGCACATCATCAACTGTTGCAGCCGGGGTAGAGCATCTCGGCTAGAGCCTTTGAGTTAGGCAAATCACCAACTCTTTTAGCCGGGGTAAATCATCTTGGCTAGACACAAGAGTTTAGCACATCATCAACTGTTGCAGTCGGGGTAGATTATCTCGGCTAAAACACGAGAGTTGAGTACATCATCAACTCTGCTAGCCGGGGTAGAGCATCTCGGCCAAAACACAAGAGTATGCCCCTCAGTTATTACATTACTTCAAACATAACAAACTTCTTTAGCAAAAATAATTTGCTTCTATTACATTGGCAAAAAGGGTATTACATTCAGAAGTATAGGGAAAACAAGTCCTTCCACAAAAAATTACATAAAATACTAAAATAGTGCAGTTTGAGGTTAGCCGAATTCCATGGCCGGGGCACGCCTTTGCCATCCAAGTCCTCCAAGTGGTATGCCCCCTTGCCCGCCAGACCAATTATCCTCTAAGGCCCTTCCCAGTTTGCCCCTAGCTTGCCTTCGCCCGACACCAGTGTGTTGTCCATCACCTTCCTTAAAACCCAGTCCCCGACTTCAAACGGTCTGGGGTGCACCATTTTGTTGTATTTTCTGGACAATTCTTGTTGGTATGCTGCCACATGGATGAAAGCATTTTCTCGACGCTCGTCAGCTAGGTCCAATTCTAGGGCGATGGCTTCAGAGTTCAGTTCGGGCTCAAAATTTTCGCTGCGGATGGTGGGCATGCCGATTTCCAATGAGATGACTGCCTTCATGCCATATGCCAAGGCAAAAGGTGTTTCCCCGGTTGAGCATCTCGGGGTCGTTCGATATGCCCAGAGGACACTTGGGAGTTCCTCGGCCCATTTTCCTTTTACTGTCTCCAGTCTTTTCTTCAACCCATCGAGAATGGTCTTATTTGACGTTTTAGCTTGGCCGTTGGACTGTGGGTAAGCTAGGGTGGAGTTGTAGAATTCTATCTTCAATTCCTCACAAAATCCTCTGAATAAGCGCCCGTCAAATTGGGTGCCATTATCAGAAATCAAAGCCTTGGGAATGCAAAATCGCGTTATCACGTTCTGCCAAACAAACCGTTTGACATCCTTCTCTTTCATGGTCGCTAAGGGCTCGGCTTCAACCCATTTGGTGAAGTAATCTGTCGCCGCAATGAAGAACTTCCGGTTGCCTGGCGCTGTTGGGAGTGGTCCCACTATGTCTAGCCTCCACATTGCGAAATGCCAAGGACTTGTGAGAGGGAGAAGTTCTCTGGCCGGCTGATGAATTTGGTGGGCAAATTTTTGGCATTTTTCACATTTTCTCACATATTTCTGCGCGTCCGCCTGCATGCACGGCCACCAGTATCCTTGCAAAATAGCGCGGTAGGCCAAAGATCTCCCTCCGATGTGACTGCCGCACATGTCTTTGTAGATCTCATAAAAGAAAGCTTCCACGTGGTTGGGATGAACGCACTTGAGGTACGGGCCGGTGTATGACTTCTTGTATAAGGCACCAGATGGGAAGAGCCAAAACCGCTCTGACTTCACCCGGACTTTATATGCTTCCTTTTTGTCAGCCGAAAGAGTTCGTTCTTTCAGGAAAAGGATAATAGGGTCCATCTAAGAGGGGCCAAGCTCGGTGCAGAGTATTTCTATCTGCGTGGGGTGCTCAATACTAGGCCTTGGAAGAAATTCGATCAGGAGAGGACTGGGAGTTGAACTATCGAACATGGAAACTAGCCCGGCCAGCTCATTTGCTCGGCCGTTTTCTTCACGACCAATTTGTTGGACCCTTATTGCCTGGAATTCCTTGATGTGTTCTCTCACTAGAGCTTGGTACTTGGCCATTTTGTTATCTTTGGCTTCATACACTCTAGACACTTGGTTGACGACGAGTTGGGAATCGCTATAGACCATCAGCTCGGATGCGCGCAATTGGAGCGCGCTTCTAAGTCCGGCCAGCAGTGCTTCGTACTCAGCCTCGTTGTTCGACGCTGGGAATCCGAGTGCAATAGAGTGTTCGATAGTTAGACCGTTCGGCGAGATCAAAACTATGCCCAGCCCGACGCCGTGTCGGTTCGAGGCGCCATTTACGAAAAGTTTCCATATTTCACCAACAAAATGTTTCCAACATTCTGAGGGATCCTAGGAGGCTTGAAGATTGAAGGGATCATGGTCGCTCGGCTGCTCAGCTATATTTGCTAAAAACTCGCCGTTGACGGTTTCAACAAACACGTCTTCATCCCCCCTTAGCGATGCGGCTCCGGACCCAACAGGTTGGTCTGTTATTACCAAGTCCATCGTCGTATTGCCAAGCTGAAGTACAATTTCGACTGGAGGTTCTATGGACGGGCACGCAAGTTCCGCGTCACCAACATCGCTCTATTGTACAATTTCCGTTGAGCCTTTATTCGCCACATCGGCTACCGCGGTAAGATCCACTGGGCATACCTGGTGAATTCCATGCAAAAATTCAGCAACGAAGTCTGCCAAGGCTTATACTTTGATGGTCGTTCGGGGTTGAAACTTGACGTCGAATTGCCCCAATTCGACTGCCCACTTCAGAATTCGACCGGAGAAATCCGCATGCTCAAACAAGGCTTTCAGAGGGAATTCGGTCAACACGACGATTGTGTGAGCATGAAAGTATGAGCATGAAAGTAATGCGCCAATTTCCTGGAGGCCATCATTAACGCCAAAGCAAGTTTTTCCAATGGCAAATACCTCGACTCTGCCGGTAGCAAGGTCTTGCTCACGTAAAAGATAGGAAGATGCTGGATGCCTTCTGACCGGACAAGCACCGCACTAACTGCATGTTGAGAAACTGCCAGATAAAGGTAGAGTTCTTCGCCGGGCTTGGGTGTCACCAATAGTGGGGCAGAAGACAAATACGTCTTGAGCTCGGCCAAAGCCCTGTCGCATTTCTCGTTCCATGCAAACTTGGACTTCAAGGCTCGAAAGAAAGGGCGGCAGCGATCTGATGACCAGCTTATGAATCGATTAAGTGCGGCTGCCATACCGGCAAGATGTTGCACGTCCTTTGCCGAGTTGGGCTGCTTCAATTCTTGTATGGCTTTGATTTGTGAGGGGTTCGCTTCGATTCCTCGGTTTGTGACTAGGAAGCCCAGGAATTTCCCGGATCCTACGCCGAAGGCACACTTTGACGCATTCAAGCGAAGTTTGTGTTGTTTAAGAATGGCGAACATCTCAACTAGGTCGGATAAGTGGTCAGCCTGCTGTCTGCTTTTGACCACCATGTCGTCGATGTAAGCCTCCATCGTCCGGCCTAGCAGAGGAGCGAACATTTTGGTCACCATCCTTTGGAAAGTCGTCCCGGCGTTCTTCAAACCAAAAGGCATGACTCGATGGCAGAACAGTCCCCTTGGGGTCGTGAAAGAGGTTATCTCGCTGTTAGGAGCATGCATGGCGATCTGGTGATAACCGCGATAGGCATCCAAGAAACTGAACCTGTTATGCCCGGCAGTAAGATCCACTAGCTGGTCTATTCTGGGCAGAGGAAAGCTGTCTTTGGGGCAAGCTCAGTTGACCGTTTTGTAATCAACGCAAACTCGCCACTTTCCATTCTTTTTGGGCACTACGACCGTGTTTGAAACCCATCGAGGGAGTGCACTTTCTGGATGGCCTTGGCTTCTAGCAGGTTCCTCACTTCCTCCACGACTACCTCGGTGTGATGAAGGGCCGATCTCCTCGTTCTTTGAATGACAGGACGTGCATCCGGGAAAACAATGAGTTGATGGCAAATAAAGTTTGGATCAATGCCAGGCATGTCGTATGGCGTCCATACAAAGACTTCGATATTCGCCATCAAGAATTCTACCATCTCGGTTCTTTCTTGGGCGGTCAGACTTGATCCTAGCACAAAGAACTTGTTAGGACTTTCTGTGTCGATCTGCACTTCCACCAACTTCTCAACAGCCTTTTCCTCGGCCCTGGTGCCCACGTCATCAAGGACACTTTGGTCTTCCGGACCTTCAATCATTTGCACGAAGCCTTTGGCAGCTCGGCTCCCGTTCACTGCCACGAAACACTACTTTGACATGACTTGATCGCCCCAAATCTCCTTAACTTCCCTCGTAGCCGAGGGGAACCTCATAACCTGGTGGTAGGTTTACGCTACCGCCTGCATAGTGTGAAGCCATTCCCTACCTAAGATCAGATTGTATGTGGACGACACCTTCAGTACCCAGAACTCTACCTGCTTGACCATGGATCTAGCCTTGATCGGTAAGATTATCTTTCCCATCGGCCACTCCGGTTGTGAGTTGAAACTAACTAGTGGCGAAGTTGCCAGAGCCAAGTCTGTATCCCGGAGTTTGAGCTGCTTGAAGGCGTCGTAGTACATGATCTCAACCAAGCTGCCTTGGTCGATCAAGATGTGCTTGACATCGAAGTCCCTGACGCAAAGGGTGACTACTAGAGCATCATTGTGCGGCGCTTGAATGCGCTCAAGGTCCCTACTTGAGAAGTTAATCACATTTTTCTCTTTGGTCTTGCCCCTCTTGATCGCGAGCTGGACTAACAAAACTTCCCTCATATGTTCGGCCTTTTTGATCATCCCTCGGAGCTCGCAAACCCGCGTCGGCTCCACAATACCGTGGATCACATTGACCACTCCTTGGGGGGGCACCTCTAGGTCATCTGAACCACTCGGCTCAGTTGGGGTGTGGTGCGCGGCTCTAACGCCCCCGTCGATGTAAAGGTCTAAATGACCGGCTGTGACTAACTCCTCCAAGTGTTGCTTTAAGGGCAAACAGTCCTCCGTCCGGTGCCCTCACTCCCTATGAAATGTGCAACAGTATTGCAGATTAAAGCCCTTTTGCGCATCGCTTAACTTAGCGGGAAACCGGACGTAATCCTCGTCGCGGATTTCACTAAGTATGCGATAGATTGGAATCTTAAATACTGTGGTGATGCCCGTCCGAGCGTTCAACTTTCTATTTGTATCAGCTGTGTCATCGTGGGGATATTCTGCTCGGTCATTGCGGTGACCTCTACCCCGGTTTCTACGATTTGGACCACAGTCAGATTCCCCCGCGCGGTCATTTAGACGGTTCGTCTCCTGTCCGATTGCGTGTACCTTACCAGCTACCCTTTTGTCCGTTGCCACCAAATTCGTCTTCATAGTGGACGCCGCCGCATCATCCTCTACTTGGATGTGTTCATTGATGCGTTGCATTAGTTGCCCCATGGAAGTCAGTTGATTCATCGTGAGCGAGTCCCTCAGTCTATGTTCGATCGGGAGACCGCGCTTATATTGGGTGATTGCTAGGTTGGTCGAGCAATCTAAGATCTCGTTGAAGGTTTCCCAGTACCTGGCGTTGTATGTCTTGAGGGTGTCGCTCGACTCCATCTTGACGCTCAGAAGGTGGTCCACTTCCTTTGGCGTTTTGGTGTTGGTTTTGAAACAAGTGACGAATGCTTCCGCCAACTGTTGCCACCTTTCAATGCTTTCTTCTGGAAGCCTCTCAAACCATTTCAAGCCCAGCTCGCCTAAACTTGATGGGAAAATAAGGCACATGAGAGCATCATTACGCCTGTGTCCAGCCATGACCTGCCGAAAGTGGCTTACATGCATGTACGGATCACTTTTCCCGTCATAAAGCGTAAACTTCGGCTGGTGAAAGCCCGCTGGGAGCGGTGTGGTCTCTATCTCAAGGGAGAAGGGGGTGGCGCTCAGCCTCGCCAAGTCTTTGTCCTGCGGGACAGACACGGCTAAATGAAGTGGCGGCATCATGACCTCCTCGCTAGCGTGACCTCCGTAGGATAACCGTTGGAGTGCCGACACCCTTTGAATCTCCCGTCAGCGAGCTCGTTTCTTCAAGACATCCCTCAAGTCCTCTGAACGAATGGAGTAGGAATATCTCGACGTCGTCGACGGACATGAGGGATGGTAGGTACTATCTTGCGCGCTAGACTTCTCTGTAGGCGTGTCTGAGTCTCCAACCCTATAGCTTCTGGTGATAGAAAGGAAGGGCGTGTGCCACTAGCTCTGGCTGCCTAAGCGGCGGGGTTGGGTGTGCTTACTGTGGTCTCCCACTCCAGCAGCACCCTTCCCTTTGACCTGCCGTTTGAGAGCTTCCATCTCTGCCGCCATTATCTGGATGACGGCGTCTTCGTCCCTCAACTTGTGCTCCAGGCGTCGGCGCGTGCGACTCTCTTCACCGCCGGTGTCCGTCTGGGCTCCGCGAGTGACCAAAGCTTCTGGCGCGCTTATTACGTATATCTATTGGAAGACCTCCTAAGGAAGTCTCCAGGTCTGCCATATTCGGAATGGCGGGAAGTCCGTCTCTTCGTCGGATTGACTCTGGGGTGACACTGTCGATGGCAGACAATGGCACTTCGTCGTTGTTCACCATGAAGAGTGATCCGATGAGCTTGGAGGGCAAGGTTGTGTCTGCTCAAAACTTCCCACAGACGGCGCCAATTGTATGGGGGATAAATATTCGATAACGCCCGTACTCTTTGCGTCCAAGCTCCGCTTCTATCCGATTAACCTGCGAACACAACGGCGGTGAGCTACCCGACAGTGTGTTGTCGAAAAACCCCTTCGATGGTCAAGTTAGCACACACTCAAAGAGAGAGAGAGAGAGAGAGAGAGAAAGAGAAAGAGAGCTAGATGAATGTTAAAGTTTTTCTCACCAACTGATGTTCCATCCCCAGTATGGGGGGCGCAGTCATGTTTATATGCTTTCTGCGCTCACCTCTACATCCATTCGCCTATTGACATGTGGAGCTGCTCTCCTATCATGCTCTCCCACCTGTCAGCGCAAATTCAGCTAAACACCACCTAATCAAACCATCACATGGCATTGGCGGGAACAAGCAGCCCGGCGGCATCACCCCGGCTTCATACGACCGTGCTACTTAACGAGTCCAATAGTGCCACTCACCGAGCTCCATCACAATCGAGCTCAGTAGCATTGTGGTACGACTAAGCTCTAGACAGGTTAGGTCGGTCCGCAGAAGACCTTTCCCGCCGAGCTAAATGTGCGAACAATAAAAATCGAGTTGACAGACGATCATCTCGGCTGAATGGGCCCTGGACCTCAACCGAGCAAACCAACTCTAGACAAGCCCAAGTTAGCTCGGCCCAAACACGCTTTGACCTCTTTTTGCCCGGACTCTATCACGGCCCAAAGCCAGATTATGAATCTCCCTCTCAGTTTCATTGAGCATGAATCAAGACTAATTGTCTAGATAAGTAATTATCTAGATCAACTTACCTATATAATTTGATTAATTGATGGGTGAATTACATTAATGGTTGCTATAGTTTGGATATTGTGTCACTTTTGTCCTTAATTTTTCAATTGTGACACATTTAACCTGAATTTTGAATCTTGTTCCAAATAAAGACAATTGAAGATATCATTACTCAATTTCAAAAGCAAAGTTGTCAATTTGATAAAAATATAAATTAGTTTGACAAAAATAAATATAAAAAAATATTTCGTGAATTTTTTAAAATTATTTTTATCCACTAAAGATAAAATTATGTAAAATTAATAAATCTATTAGATATTTATTTATTTATTTATTTTTATCGAATAAATTTTTATTATGTGTTTGGATGATGATCATTTAATGGGTGATTTTTTTATTTTCATTAAATTAGTTTCTATTTTTTTAAAATTCAAATATGGTGACAAGTTTAATATCATTATTAAACTAATCCATTAAATCAAAAATTCAAAACTAAAAACATTTTATATATTAAATAAATTGATTATATATTAAAGTCTAACAGTTACTTATTACATGATCATCATTTAAATACATAATAAAAATTAATTTGGTAAAATAAATAAATAAATAAATGTCTAAAATAATTATTAATTTTACATAATTTTATCTTTGGTGGATAGTAATAATTTTTGAAAATTTAAAAATAGTTTTTTGACATTTATTTTCGTCAAATTAGTTTATATTTTATCAAATTAACGACTTTGCCTTTGAAATTGAGTAATGATATCTTCAATTATTCTTATTTAAAATTTATAATCAAATATATTACAATTAAAAAGTTAAAAATCAAAATAATATAAATTTCAAAGTATAAAAATTGTTAATGTAATTCGCATGGCGTGGAAGATATATGAATTGAAAACTTTTCGAATTGGTTTTTTGTCCTTCTTCACAGTAAACTAAGACCTACAGTTAATGGCTTTGTTTAGAAACTTTCAGACATGGCACCAGTTATTTCTTATATTGCACCTGTCTTTACATGTTTGAGATCTCGTTATTAATTTTTTTATTAAATTTGAGTAAAATTTTGAATTAAAAATTCTTTTGATATTAAGTGTTTCAATAAAAAACTTTGGAGTTCCATTAGAACACTGATTGATCAGATGAATGACTGGGCAAATGTTTGACCAGTCAATCGGCCAGTATAAATTATTATTATTTTTTTTTTGCCTTGAGGTGGTTGACCGGCTAGTGTAATTTTTTCACAAATTTTTGTCTTGAGGTGGACATTCGGCAACGGCTATGAACAATGATTTGATGAAAAGCACAATGGTCCTCAGTTTTATGAAAGAAAAGTGAAATCATAAATTTGATACCTATTTGATGAAACTGTTGAAGCAGAAAAATGAGTCTTTTTTTCACCAAATGCAAATTTGATAACAAATATTGGAGATGGTCTTAGGAATTAATTTTTTTTAGTGATTTTTTTAAAGATAAATTACAAATAAAAAAAACTTGATTCTTATAATAAAATAAATCCAAATTTTTAATTTTAGAAATTTTAATTTTAATTTTTTTATTTATTTTCAATTTAAATCATTCACATGTTCCTGTCAAGTAAAATTATAAGAAAAAATAATCATTAAACTTAGTATAAATATATATAAAATGTGTAAAATATTTTTTTACATTAAGATTAAATAATCCACTAAAAAAAATCAATTCTCAAATCAGCGCCCCTCAATTTATCTATTACTTAAAGGGGAATAAAAAAGTGTAACAGTAAAAAACATAAAATGAGTGAAAAAATTTATCCACTTTAATAATTATAATGCTAAACTTTTTCATAATTTTATAGTAATAAAAAAAAAAAATCTACCATCACTGCGGAGTTACTTCCCCTTAAATAATAAATAAACAAGATAAACAAAAGATGATCCTCACGCCAGTTTTAGCAAGAGGTTAAAAGTTAATTTCTTTTGAGTCGGGATTGGAGAGATTGCTGCGCATTATATATAGTAGTCACTATTGCACGGTTAATGAAGTCTTTTTTGGCCTTTATTCCGACGATCCGAACCATTTTAGTAAATATTAAGTAGAATATATCTGTAAATATTCAAGTTAATTGGAGATTTATATCCTTTTAATCCAGACATATTTGTATCTAAAAATTAAATAGTAAATTTAATTTTAATTATAAACATGAATACAAACATGTTTTGATGAAAGAGATATCAAAATCTGATTAACTTAAATTTTTACATATATATTCTATTTGATATTTTTTAAAAATTAAACAGTTCGGATCATCAGAATGAGATCAGAAAAAAAACCCTATTAACTGTGTAACAGTTACTGGTGCACATGATGCGTGACAACCTTAAATTTCTTTTCAATCACATTACTTTTTTATATTTTTATACTTTTTTTTAAAAAAATTAAAAATTAACTTTTAATTTATTTTCCAAAACAATCCTAAAAGAAAGAGTGAGATGCTAAACATGGATTTTGTAATAATAAAATGACATGACAGAGATTGATAAACATGTGGGCGGTGGTGTGTGTGACTGCTTCCAGTTGTGCAAATTCTTTTAAGCCTCCGTTTGGGAAGTGGGTTGGCTCTTTGGCTTTTTGACTTTTTTGACTATATGAGCTTGGGCTCAAAAGCTTAGTTTGGGAAGAGCTCTTGGCTTTTTGACTTTTTTGACTTTTTTTGTGAGAGAAGAGTGTAATGATTATGGGATTGGATGTGATATTTTGTCTGTTGTGGCTCATGAGCCTGTTTTGTCTTTTGTGGCTCATGAGCCACTTGAGCCCTTCCCAAACGGACATCTTTTTTATATTGTGATGTGTTTTGTGAAGTTAATTTTTTTTTGACTTTTTTAATCTATTTTATTTTTTTATGAGTAAAAAATATGAGAGGTGATATGATTCAAAATGGGTAAAAAAGTTAAAAACGGAGTAAAAAGCTATTTCCCAAAAGACTCCTGTGTTTGGTTTGTAAATTTATATAAAAATTTAAATATATATAATAAATAAAATATAATTCTATTTTATTAATACTTTATGTTATTTTTTATTTTTTATTTTTCGAAATCTCAACTTAAAGGTGTTTTGAGAAGATGATTAAAAGTTACTTTTTAACTTTTTTTGTAAGAGAGGGAAGTGGGTTAAAAGCTGAGAAATGACTTTTAACCCACTTCTCAAAATAGCGCTTAGAGCATCTCCAATCCAATCCCCTCACCAAGAGGATGAAAATAATTTTTTTTATTCAAAAAGTAAATATAGAGTATGTTACTATTCATTCAAACTCCAACCACAAACCTTCAAAACCCTTCATCCTCCTTTCATCAAAAAGTAATTTTTGTTCATTAACAAATATTTAATTTTAAAATTTTTGTAAAATATATTTAATATTATACTCATTTTAAAGGTATGATTTCATATTTTTTAATGATGTCAATTTTATAAAAATTAAAGTTACATATTAAAAGTTATTTATAATATAGTAAAAAATATAGAATGAATAGTGTTTTAGAGGGTATCCTTTCTTTTTCATCCTCCCTTCGTATTTGGAGGATCAATTCATCCTTCTCCCAAATAGAGATGGATTTAGAGGATGGGTTGGAGGAACAAATCCTTCATATTTGAAGTTATAGAGGATGCATTGGAGATGCTCTTAGCCTTCGTTTGAGAAATGGATTGAGTTTTTGACTATTTTAATCTGGAGCTAAAAGGTTTGGTTTGGAAAAGACTTTCTGCTTTTTTAAATTTTTTGTAAAAAAAATAATATAATGATTATAAATTAAATGTAATATTTTATTTTACTAAGGTCAAGTTTGGCATACACAAAATAATCTATCTTTTTAGTATCTTTTTCCATTACATCACCTCTCTACTTTTCTATATATTTTTTTTATAAAAAAATAAAAAATACACTTATTTAGGTCATTCCAAATAACCCTTAAATTAAAAAAATTATTTTATTTCTTCTTACTAAAATAAACCCAAATCCATCCAAACCATCTTTCATAAACAAAACATAACTTTCAAATTACACCTGTTGCGCGTGCTCTTTGACACTGACACTATTGTCTCATCATTGTTTTGTGAGGCAGTAAAACCAATCAAATTGTTGTGAGCGCAAAATGCTACTCGAATGATTTGAATGTTTAAAATAAGAAAAATGATTTGTGGCTCTAAAACTGCTGGCACTAATGGCACTAATTTCTTGTTTTGGTAATTTTTTTTTTTTTTACCTGATATAGAAATTAGTGTCATTAGTGCCCAAAAAATTAGTGCCACAAATCACAATTGTTAAAATAATATTGTTTTGGGTGTAAAATAATGTCGCAATTGAGTCATTCGGGTCACTAAGTCCTTATTTGGCATAAATTAAAAAATATAAAAAGTTAAAAAGTTATTATCTTATTTAAGTCATATCTTCTTATTTAAATCATATCACCTTTCTACCACATCACTTCAAACCCAACCCATACCCAACCCATATTTTATAAAAAGTCAAAAAGTATACTTATTTAGGACATTCCAAACCACTCCTAAGTATTTTTGTAAATCAGATTTAAATATAGTTTTAAAATTTTAAAATTTGAAATTTAGTCATGTTTGGATTAAACTATATAATTACACTTTTTTGTATAAGTACACTTATTTAAGTTACATTAATCAACATCATTTCTCTACTTTTTTATATATTTTATATTAAAAATTAAAAAATACATTTATTTAGAACACTTTAAACCAACCTCTATGAATAATATATCACAATACTTGAGTCTGACTTTAAAATTGATTAAAAAAATAAATAAGTCAAATATAAATACATTTTGAAATGCATTGATATTCCAATTAAAACACTCATACTTTTTTTGGGAACGATTTTTCAAATTTCTAGTTAGAATAATTCAAAATGTAAATAAAAATTTCAAAAAAAGAATTCACAAAAAAAGCATTCAGATATATTTTAAGAGAAAGGGAGTTGATTCATCCACCGAATGGGGGGAGCCCAAATCCCCCGAAATTCCCTTTCAAGTAAAAAAAAAAAAAAAAAAAAGAAAACAAAAAAAAGAAAAAAGAAAACAGTTTCCAAAAATGGAAATTAGGGGGATTAGGGGGAGGGAAATTAGGGGGATTTTTCATTTTCCTTAAGAGAAATTTTACATCAGTGATATTTTTTTAAAAAAATTATTACAAAATAATGATAAATTTTATAAATAGTAATAATTAAAATTTTAAAATTTTTCAAGAATTTGTAATTATTTTTCCAAACTACTATTGTTATGTATTTTCCCCTATATTTTACTCCTTTTTTTTTTTAGAGGATTTTTAAATATTTTTTAATTGTTAATATTCTAGTTCGTCTAGTTAAGTAAATTTTAAAAGTCTAATTTTTTGATTTTTTATTAAAAAGTTCATTAAAAATATTGCTAAAAAAATCAGTCCTAGAACAATCATTAAATTCAAAATCAAACTTGAATAACCTATTATTTGACACGTCTTAACCCTTTAAGCTGTGTTTATATCATTGATTTTGATAGAAATTTAGAAAGAAGAAAAAAAAGAAGAGATGAGTGAAATGTATATTCACAATCCAAACACGAACTTAGAGTCTTTTTGTATCCACTATATATTCTTATCTTGATTCTCAACAAATATTAAGTGTAAACAACTTACATTTTGACTCGACTCCAATCCACTCCACTCCACTCCACTCCACTCCTTTATGTTCCTATTGTATCTACTATATAGTGGTCTTGACACTCAACAAATATTGAATGTAATAATAATATTTTCAACTAATAAATTTGACCAAATAAAATAAGATGAGATCGATATTATTTCTTACTTAAACGATGAATTGATCCCATATGATGGACCTTGAGGTCGGAGTCATATGTCAAGGCTCAAGTTGCCATCTATCTTACTGTTTGGCAGCAAATTTTCGCATCTTTAAATTGTATGAAACCCAATTTTTGTGGCTTTTTGAAAAAGTTTAGAAGAGATTGACAAAACCTACAATGATAATGATATTTAGGCCAGAATTTTGTGCTTTGGATTCTAATCAAGCATGATTAATCAACAAGTGCCTTCAATTTGGAGCGCAAGAATCAAGAGGATTAGATATATACATCATTCATTTGAGATTATCTCAAATTTTTTTTAATTAACTAAATGATGGTTGGTCTCTTTAGATCCCTTGAATTTGATAAGCCTCTATCTAGTGCATTACATTGATTTGAATTTGAAGTTCACATTTATTTATTGACTTTTACTATGGAATTTTAGTGAGTTCCTCTTAACATTTCAAAGTGCAAATGATGTGGTTAAACTTATTGAGTAAGGTTGATATTTTAACCACATTCAAGATTGTTTTGGAAAGTTAATTAAAAGTTAATTTTTTGACTTTTTTTAGCATTTTTTTAAAAAACAAATAAAAAAATAGAGAAGTGATATAACCTAAAATAGGTTAAAATCTAAAATTTAGCTTTTAACTAAATTCTCAAACTAATGTTTTTCTGCATTTGGTATCGTTTTTAAAATCGTTATTTTTGTTTTTTAGGTTTATGGTTCATTTTATTTCGATTAGTTGAGGAGGTAGGAAATATAAGAGATCATATGTACATATTTTTTATTGAGAAGAAAATCTTTTATTGCAAAACTAATAAAAGATCAACTTAATCTAGTACAACGGTATCACAAGATTTCAAAAAAAGATAAATTATCTCCATAGAAGGACCTCAGCCTCTATAGAGGATGAGAAAATGACCCCATAAGGGAGAGAAACAAATGTTCACACAAGAAAGATTATAACATTAACAAACTAAAAATTAAAAAATAAATAAATAGAAAAAACTAGATCCAAGTCACTATCGAACACATCCAAAACTCACTACTCGCAGCTTTCAACTTGGAATCTGAAGACCTCACATCTGCTGGTTAAGATAGAACATTAAGATTGAGGTGGTCGCTTAGCGTGAAATAAACGCGTTATCTAATGCTGATCTTCAGACTTTGAGAAGATTTGAAACCAAATCTTAAAATTTTAGACTCAAGATGTGAAATCCCATATCTTTGAGATATTAATATTTTAGTGAGAGGTATTGGTGGTAGTTTTGGTGGTGAGATTCTTAGATAAGAATCTAACTTATGTTCTCTGTTAGGGCCCTACTTATTGTCAATTTCGTGAACAAACTTGAGTTTCATTGAGTTGTAATTTTCTTACGTTTTTGGTCTTCCCGCTCAAGCAGGGAACTTGGCACTCAAGCGGAGTTTCCACCATCGCAGTACTTTGGCTTGTCTACAAAAAATATTGTGTGGTGTGATTTTACGCTTGAGCGTGAACCCTAGTTTGGAACACGCGTTTTAGCGTCCCTGCTCGAGCGGACTTCGCTATTTCAACAGTTATAAAATTGCAGGTTGCTCCAAATTTAGGGTACGTTTTTTAGATCTTCTTTAAGGGTTTTGGGGTTTTCTTTTAGAGCTGTTTTACTAGTTTTTCTTGATGTTTGATTGAGTATTGAACTCATGTTTTGATAAGCACACATCAAGGAGTTTGGTTGTTCTTCTTTAAGAGTGTTTTTCTTTGATAGAATCCGAAGATTCAAGCGCAGAGTAATCGAAGGAGTTTGATATTGTGTGCAGTCGTTGATTCGACAATGCATGTTGTGGATTCAACATCAATCTAATCAATTCCGAGATGAAGGTTGCGATGAAAGATATACAGATTGTGGAAGACAAATTGACAGCATTTTGGTAATTTGTTTGGTATATTTGTAATCTTTCTTTCTGTAGTAGTGGATTGATTTGTGGCGTTTCGCCCGTGATTTTTTTTATCACAATTAGAGGTGTTCCAATAGTGATTTTTTCCACGTAAAAATCCTTTATGTCTATTTATTGTTTCTGAAACAACAATCTAAATCACTTTCGTACGTGTTTGATGATTTAGATTGTGAGTTTTAATTGGTTGGGAATTAGCACAATAAATTTTGATCTAGTCACAAAGCACTTAGGTTTTGTGTGATTGGTGATATGGATTCAATTCGTGAAGGTAACTCGACCCATAGACTTCCATTACTTGATGGTACAAACTATTCTTATTGGAAAGCTCGTATGAGAGCGTTTTTAAAATCTATCGATGAGAAAGTTTGGCACTGTGTGATCTATGGGTGGAGTGAACTTGTTGTCACCATTGATGGTGTTGATATTCCCAAACCTCTTGATAAATGGGACGCATTCGATTATCAAAATTATAGTTTGAACAGTAAGGCTCTTAACTCCTTCTTTTGCTTCGTCATACTAGAAGAGTTTCGTCGTATTTGTACTTGTGAGGTAGCAAAACAGGCTTGGGATATTCTTGAAACTATTCATGAGGGTACTACTTCTGTTAAAAGGTCAAAACTTCAACGTCTCACCTCCACCTTTGAAACTTTTTTTATGCGTGATGATGAGATGTTTGATGATTTTTATGCTAAACTTAGTGACATCGTGAATTCCTGTTTCACACTCGGTGAAAAAATCCCTGAAGCTAAGGTTGTTGGAAAAATTTTGAGGTCTTTACCCGAGAGGTTCCAATCAAAAGTGACAGCTATTGAGGAAGCTTAGGATGTTGATATCCTCAAGTGTGATCAGTTGGTTGGAAACTTGCAGACTTATGAAGCCCACCAGATTTCTAAGAAAAAATAAAAAGATAGTGTAGCTTTCACTAGTGCTCATGAGACTGCAAAAACCCCTGAGATTGAGTTTGATCTAGAGTCCGAGATAACGGCTATATTTACTAAACAATTCAAAAAAAAATTAAAGAAAAAGAAGCCTAATTTCAAGGACCCTATTTCAAAAGATAAGAGTAATGAAAAACCCAAAACTTTTCCACCAAAACTTGCTCCAAAAACTGAAAAGAAGATTGTGAAGGGGCAAGGGGTCAAGTGTTACGAATGTTAAGGGTTTAGAAATATTGCTCTTGAATGTCTTTCGAAAAAGAACCGAAAGAAAGTCTATACAGTGACTTGAGATGATGAAAGCGGGTCAAAGCAAGAACCCGATAAAACCGAATCTGGTGAAGACGGAGATAGTACTTACATGGCATTCTGGTCTACTGTCACTCAACCTCCTCCAAAGCCAGTGGAATTTGTTTGTGGTCAGAATCTGCACCGTGCTCCTACCTTTAATATGAGTAATTACTTGTTCCGGAAGATTAGAATGAAGATATTTTTGAGAGCTTACGACCCTGAGGGCTGGCAAGCCATTGAAGAGGATGTTGAAAGCACTAACAATCAAAGAGTTCTGACTACCATTTGTGAAGTAATTTCTTACGAGGAATAACAACAGGTTGCTCACTGCACAAAGACGAAAGATGCATGGGACATTCTGAGTCAATTTCATGAAAGATGAGAGTCATCTTCACCACCATTTATCACCTTTCCTGCCTTTGTTGCTCGATTGGATGAGGTCCAGGAGAAAGAGAAGCAAAAAAAAGATGATGAAACATCAGAAGACAATGATGAGATTGATGGTGATGATCTATAACAAGCTTACGAAAAGCTTTACGATGAATCTTTGAATTTGTCCAAGATCAATGACAAACTCACTCTCAAGCTCAAATCATGTGAAAGCGAGAGTGTCAAGCTAAAAGGAGAAATTGCAACAGCAAAGCAGAATGTCATCAAGATCTCTAATGACATGCAAGACCTATGTGGGAAACTTCTATCTTGTGAGAAGGAAATGAATGAACTTCTGAAAATATATGCCACATGTGAAGAGAAGATTGAAAACCTTGAGATGTCATAAGCTACATTGGAAGAGATGGTTAGTCAAAAAAATGAAGAACTCAGAGATGCTAGAGCCACAATTGCCATGTGGAACAAAGGTTCCAAGACATTAGAAGACATCCTCAGGTCTCAACAAATAGGTTGTGACAAAAGTGTTCTAGGCTATGGTAATGCGATAGTTCACAAGGAACAAACCTCTACATCACATGACCTGAAGACTCAAACAAAGGGAAAGCTGAAGGTGCAACAGGGTGATCTCTCTCTTCATCTGCCTAACGGGGATAAGATCAACAAAAGGGAGGTAAAACCTATTCTGATGCAACAGGGTGATCTCTCTCTTAAGAGCCACGATAGTCATATTCTGATGCAACAACTTATTCCATTGGCTATTCGTAGATCGTTACCGAAGAATGTAATTGAACCCTTGATTGAATTGAGCAATTTCTTTAGACAATTGTGTTCGAAAGTGAATCGTGCGACGGATTTGCAATATATTAAAGATCGTATCGCTGTAACACTTTGTCATCTAGAGAAAATATTTCCTCCGAGTTTTTTTGATATAAGGGAGCACTTGCCTATACATCTAGCTGATGAAGCCTTATTGGGTGGAGCGATTCATTTTCGATGGATGTATCCAATTGAGAGGTATCTTCTTACTTTGAAGCAATACGTGCGTAATAGAGCTCGTCCTGAAGGATCAATTGCTAAAGGATATCTTATGGAAGAATGCATGAATTTTTGTGCACAATATCTCAATGATGTGGAAACCAAATCTAGTCGACCCGTGAGGAACTACAGTGGTGATGATAATTTGGGTCATGCTATTGGTGAAAACACAAGCTTTTATCTTGATAATACTTCTTGGGTATAAGCTCATCGGTACATCTTATTCAATACAAGCGCGGTTCAACCATTCATAAAGTAGGTTAAGTCACTCACTCAATATTTTATTATGTTTTCTTGAATTTTCAACTAAATTTTTTGTATTGCTAAAATTTCAATCTACACAGTAAACACCTTGAAGTACTTAAGCTCAAAATGCCTCGTGTCGACGATCATCAACTTCGGCGTGAACATTTTGAAAATTTTCACATTTGGTTCAAGGAACATGTATGTATTTAACTCTATAGATTCTAGTTACTTAAGTCAATCTACATTTTAAATTTTACATTTTCGTGTTAAATAGGTCCAAACTTTGCGAAGGACTACTGATGTCATATTTTCTGAAGAGATTATTCTATTGGCAAATGGTCCTCATAACCTGGCAAGGAGGTTCAACAGGTATATACTGAATGGGTTTCGGTATCGAGTAAAGGCCATGGATGATCGTCGAGCCACACAAAATTGTGGTGTAGCTTTGAAGGCAGATACCATAAGTTATGCTAGTCGAAAAGACAAGAATCCTCGTCTAGGGTCTGTGTACTATTATGGACAATTGACAGATATTGTTGAGATTCGATATTCCAATGAGAAGAAACATGTGTTGTTTAAGTGTGACTGGATTGACAACATTCACAGAAAGAAAGAAGATGTCTTCAATTTCACGTTGGTGAACTTCAATCATTTGTTGTACCGAGATGATCGAATTACCAATGAACTTTTCATCTTGGCGTCCCAAGCAGAGCAAGTTTGGTATGTTGCAGACCCGTTACAACTAGACTGGCAAGTCATGGTGAAGATGTCTCAAAGAGATTTATTTGATATGAGTTCGACTGATCCACAAATCGAGCCATACATGAGCCAACAATTGGAAGAAAATATAATGCTTCGTGATAAAGAAGTTGGTTGGGTGAGGGAAGCCGCAGAAGGGGAAACAGTTGATGTTCAAATAGGCTGATATTTAATCAACATTAGTAATTCAATTAAGGCCAAGGTTGTAGTTAATCATCAATTTCTTAAGTTACTTTGTCTTTGTAATTGTATTAGTTCAATTAATGTCATATTATAGTTGATGACAAACCATTGTCTATGTTTCTAATGTCAATTAATGTTATATTGCTTGCAGATTATTATGGGAAGGAAGAGGAAGCCTGATAATCCCCGGCGCATGATGTCCGATGTGCTACATAACAGGACATCAGTAGCACCACCATCAGAGGAGGCATCACATCGGCCAGCATCGGAGGGGCCATTAGTGCCACCACCATCTGAGGGGCCATTAGTACCACCGTATCGACCACCATCAGTGGCACCACAGCAGCTACCATGTACTCAGCCTCCACGCCTACCATCGGTGCGTCCACCATCAGTGGCACCACTGCAGCTATCATCATCAGCTTATGAGCCATCCACAGGTATATAAATTTGCTTTGATTTGTATGAAAATTATTTACACATACATTTATTTATGCTCATTATATATAACTTGTTTATTCTCATTGTATTTTGCAGACCCTTCGACTTCTTCACAGCCCACCTCAGGTTTATTTGATATGATTTGTATTCACATTATTTAAATTTGCATTTGTTTATTACCATTGCATATTGTTTATTATTATTGTATATCGCAGGTCATGTTAGTTCTTCATCAATCTCGACTAGGCGTGGTAGAGGATGTGCCAAGGGCATTAAAGAGTGGGGTACTGGTAAAAAGCTGGACATACAATTTGATGGAAATTACTGCCCAATAGGGGATAACGTGGCCAAGTTAACTACTCAACTTGGCATTATTGTGCGGAATGGTAACATTGTTCCTCTTACTTTTCTTGACTGGAACAATGTACCTGATGATATTGTTGATGCTATCTGGAAGGATGTGAAGGTAAAAGTATATTTTTGTCCACAAATTCGAATTCCAAATTTGTGTTATACTTAGCCTTAAACTTTGAAATTGTGTTTTATAGGACAATTTGAATATATGTCCAGAGGAGTACAAGCCAATCTGCATGAAAAACTGCAACAGCATATGGAAGGATCACAAGAACAAGTTTAAGGCTAAGTATTTCAAGCCTAGAAGTTCTGATCCTAATCTGAAGGATGATGTTCCTATGAACATTGTGCCAAGCCAGTGGGAACAACTTGTGGAGTATTGGCGTACTTCCGATGCTGAGGTATACAATTACGTTATATTTATGATATTTAAACATACAAATCATAATTACATACTTACATTTGTTGAACCTGTTATAGAAAATTGCAAGTAGGAACGCTAAAAATCGACGAGCTTACGGCATAGCTCATACCACAGGACGTACTACTTTCTCTCAGATACGGCATGAGGTTTACATTTTATTGTTTTATTTTTGTATATAAACAAACATTGTATATTTGCAAATTATTTGGATTCTAATTTTCATATTTCTAAAAAAAATGTAGATGACCAGTAAGGGGGAGTCTACTGATAAGATGAATGTTTGGCTTATGACACGTAGAGTAGATGACCCAGAGGTTATCCAGACCTTGGTAGTTTCCAAACACCTTTGATTGTATTTAAAGTTTATTTTTTTTGTGTCAACCATCTTAATTTGGCATATACTTGTCTGTCTTATTCAATACAGGATGAGTTTAATCGTCAACTCTCTATGCTACCTGAGGATGGTCAGACTTTGGAGGCTAGGAATGCCATTTTCCATGAGTTGATAGGTCATGACGGACATGGATATTGTCGCACATACGGGAGAATTGTGCCTCGGAGAGCGGTGTATAAAGATGGTGCTGGGCCATCACAGTCAACACCCTAGCCATCGACTATTGATCAGATCACGCAGAAGGTTCGTGCAGAGCTAAGGGATGAGTTGAGGGAGGAGCTGCGAGCAGAGTTCTCTACACATTTAGAGCAGATGAGCGCTGAGATGATGGCCCTTGTGTCACAGGGGGCGAGTGTGGATCCCAACAGACAGGTTCCATATAAATTAAATCGTTTGATAGTTCAATTTTCATTCAAGATTATGTATAAAATTCAAATATGATTAACACATTATGCATTGACTAACATAGGTTCCTGATGCATCGAGTGGCCACCGGGCATTTAGGGAATCGGCAGAAGATGAGAATCCACATACACCACCACCAGAAGATCAGGTATAAAATGTATCTTTGTATTCTAAGCTAAAATGTATCTTTGCATTCTTTACATTCTAAGTTAAGAGACTTGTGGGAGAAGACGAGGCTCGAATCGGGTTCCCGGTTTGGGAGTTAGAGCCGGATTTCACTTTAGGCAAACTAGTTCCTTAAGGAACTTGAATTCGAGTAGTTAATGTCCCAAATTCACCAAACCGCGTCGGTTGAGCACGAAACTTGGCACACACGACCTGCTAGGCACGAGACACTTGTGGGAGAAGACGGGGCTCGAATCGGGTTCCCGGTTTGGGAGTTAGAGCCGGATTTCACTTTAGGCAAACTAGTTCCTTAAGAAACTTGAATTCGGAGAGTTAAGGCCCCAAAATCACCAAACCGCGTCGGTTGAGCACAAAACATGGCACACACGACCTCCTAGGCACGAGAGACTTGTGGGAGAAGACGGGGCTCGAATCGGGTTCCCGGTTTGAGAGTTAGAGCCGGATTTCATTTTAGGCAAATTAGTTCCTTAAGAAACTTGAATTCGGAGAGTTAAGGCCCCAAAATCACCAAACCGCGTCGGTTGAGCGCGAAACTTAGCACACACGACCTCCTAGGCACGAGAGACTTGTGGGAGAAGACGGGGCTCAAATCGAGTTCCCGGTTTGGGAGTTAGAGCCGGATTTCACTTTAGGCAAATTAGTTCCTTAAGAAACTTGAATTCGGAGAGTTAAGGCCCCAAAATCACCAAACCGCGTCGGTTGAGCACGAAACTTGGCACACACGACCTCCTAGGAACGAGAGACTTGTGGGAGAAGACGGGGCTCGAATCGGGTTCCCGGTTTGGGAGTTAGAGCCGGATTTCATTTAGGCAATTTAGTTCCTTATGGAACTTGAATTCGGAGAGTTAAGGCCCCAAAATCACCAAACCGCGTCGGTTGAGCACGAAACTTGGCACACACGACCTCCTAGGCACGAGAGACTTGTGGGAGAAGACGGGGCTCGAACCGGGTTCCCGGTTTGGGAGTTAGAGCCAGATTTCACTTTAGGCAAATTAGTTCCTTAAGAAACTTGAATTCGAGGAGTTAATGTCCCAAATTCACCAATCGGCGTCGGTTGAGCACGAAACATGGCACACACGACCTCCTAGGCACGAGAGACTTGTGGTAGAAGACGGGGCTCGAATCGGGTTCCCGGATTGGAAGTTAGAGCCGGATTTCACTTTAGGCAAACTAGTTCCTTAAGAAACTTGAATTCGGAGAGTTAAGGCCCCAAAATCACCAAACCGCGTCGGTTGAGCACGAAACTTGGCACACACGACCTCCTAGGAACGAGAGACTTGTGGGAGAAGACGAGGCTCGAATCGGGTTCCCGGTTTGGGAGTTAGAGCCGGATTTCACTTTAGGCAAATTAGTTCCTTAAGAAAATTGAATTCGGAGAGTTAAGGCCCCAAAATCACCAAACCGCGTCGGTTGAGCACGAAACTTGGTACACACGACCTCCTAGGCACGAGAGACTTGTGGGAGAAGACGGGGCTCGAATCGGGTTCCCGGTTTGGGAATTAGAGCCGGATTTCACTTTAGGCAAATTAGTTCCTTATGGAACTTGAATTCGGAGAGTTAAGGCCCCAAAATCACAAAACCGCGTCGGTTGAGCACGAAACTTGGCACACACGACCTTCTAGGCACGAGAGACTTGTGGGAGAAGACGGGGCTCGAACCGGGTTCCCGGTTTGGGAGTTAGAGCCGGATTTCACTTTAGGCAAATTAGTTCCTTAAGAAACTTGAATTCGAGGAGTTAATGTCCCAAATTCACCAATCGGCGTCGGTTGAGCACGAAACTTGGCACACACGACCTCCTAGGCACGAGAGACTTGTGGGAGAAGACGGGGCTCGAACTGGGTTCCCGGTTTGGGAGTTAGAGCCGGATTTCACTTTAGGCAAATTAGTTCCTTAAGAAACTTGAATTCGAGGAGTTAATGTCCCAAATTCACCAATTGGCGTCGGTTGAGCACGAAACTTGGCACACATGACCTCCTAGGCACGAGAGACTTGTGGTAGAAGACTGGGCTCGAATCGGGTTCTCGGTTTGGGAGTTAGAGCCGGATTTCACTTTAGGCAAACTAGTTCCTTAAGAAACTTGAATTCGGAGATTTAAGGCCCCAAAATCACCAAACCGCGTCGGTTGAGCACGAAACTTGGCACACACGACCTCCTAGGAACGAGAGACTTGTGGGAGAAGACGGGGCTCGAATCGGGTTCCCGGTTTGGGAGTTAGAGCCGGATTTCATTTAGGCAATTTAGTTGCTTATGGAACTTGAATTCGGAGAGTTAAGGCCCCAAAATCACCAAACCGCGTCGGTTGAGCACGAAACTTGGCACACACGACCTCCTAGGCACGAGAGACTTGTGGGAGAAGACGGGGCTCGAATCGGGTTCCCGGTTTGGGAATTGGAGTCGGATTTCACTTTAGGCAAATTAGTTCTTTAAGAAACTTGAATTCGAGGAATCAATGTCCCAAATTCACCAATCGGCGTCGGTTGAGCACAAAACTTGGCACACACAACCTCCTAGGCACGAGAGACTTGTGGTAGAAGCCGGGGCTCGAATTGGGTTCCCAGTTTGGGAGTTAGAGCCGGATTTCACTTTAGGCAAACTAGTTCCTTAGGAAACTTGAATTCGGAGAGTTAAGGCCCCAAAATCAACAAACTGCGTCGGTTGAGCACGAAACTTGGCACACACGACCTCCTAGGAACGAGAGACTTGTGGGAGAAGACGGGGCTCGAATCGGGTTCCCGGTTTGGGAGTTAGAGCCGGATTTCACTTTAGGCAAATTAGTTCCTTAAGAAACTTGAATTCGGAGAGTTAAGGCCCCAAAATTATCAAACCACGTTGGTTGAGCACGAAACTTGGCACACACGACCTCCTAGGCACGAGAGACTTTTGGGAGAAGACGGGGCTCGAATCGGGTTCCCGGTTTGGGAATTAGAGCCGGATTTCACTTTAGGCAAATTAGTTCCTTATGGAACTTGAATTCGGAGAGTTAAGGCCCCAAAATCACCAAACCGCGTCGGTTGAGTACGAAAGTTGGCACACACGACCTCCTAAGCACGAGAGACTTGTGGGAGAAGACGGCGCTCGAACCGGGTTCCCGGTTTGGGAGTTAGAGCCGGATTTCACTTTAGGCAAATTAGTTCCTTAAGAAACCTGAATTCGAGGAGTTAATGTCCCAAATTCACCAATCGGCGTCGGTTGTGCATGAAACTTGGCACACACGACCTCCTAGGCACGAGAGACTTGTGGGAGAAGACGGGGCTCGAATCGAGTTCCCAGTTTGGGAGTTAGACCCGGATTTCACTTTAGGCAAATTAGTTCTTTAAGAAACTTGAATTCGGAGAGTTAAGGCCCCAAAATCACCAAACCGCGTCGGTTGAGCACGAAACTTGGCACACACGACTTCCTAGGCACGAGAGACTTGTGGGAGAAGACGGGGCTCGTATCGGGTTCCCGGTTTGAGAGTTAGAGCCGGATTTCATTTAGGCAATTTAGTTCCTTATGGAACTTGAATTCGGAGAGTTAAGGCCCCAAAATCACCAAACCGCCTCGGTTGAGCACGAAACTTGGCACACACGACCTCCTAGGCACGAGAGACTTGTGGGAGAAGACGGGCCTCGAACCGGGTTCCCGGTTTGGGAGTTAGAGCCGGATTTCACTTTAGGCAAATTAGTTCCTTAAGAAACTTGAATTCGAGGAGTTAATGTCCCAAATTCACCAATCGGGGTTCGGTTGAGCACGAAACTTGGCACACACGACCTTCTAGGCACGAGAGACTTGTGGGAGAAGACGGGGCTCGAACCGGGTTCCCGGTTTGGGAGTTAGAGCCGGATTTCATTTTAGGCAAATTAGTTCCTTAAGAAACTTGAATTCGAGGAGTTAATGTCCCCAATTCACCAATCGGCGTCGGTTGAGCACGAAACTTGGCACACACGACCTCCTAGGCACGAGAGACTTGTGGGAGAAGACGGGGCTCGAATCAGGTTCCCGGTTTGGGAGTTAGAGCCGGATTTCACTTTAGGCAAATTAGTTCCTTAAGAAAATTGAATTCGGAGAGTTAAGGCCCCAAAATCACCAAACCGCGTTGGTTGAGCACAAAACTTGGCACACACGACCTCCTAGGCACGAGAGACTTGTGGGAGAAGACGGGGCTTGAATCGGGTTCCCGGTTTGGGAATTAGAGCCGGATTTCACTTTAGGCAAATTAGTTCCTTATGAAACTTGAATTCGGAGAGTTAAGGCCCCAAAATCACCAAACCGCGTCGGTTGGGCACGAAACTTGGCACACACGACCTCCTAAGCACGAGAGACTTGTGGGAGAAGACGGGGCTCGAACTGGGTTCCCGGTTTGGGAGTTAGAGCCGGATTTCACTTTAGGCAAATTAGTTCCTTAAGAAACTTGAATTCGAGGAGTTAATGTCCCAAATTCACCAATCGGCGTCGGTTGAGCACGAAACTTGGCACACACGACCTCCTAGGCACGAGAGACTTGTAGGAGAAGACGGGGCTCGAATCGGGTTCCCGGTTTGGGAGTTAGAGCCGGATTTCACTTTAGGAAAATTAGTTCCTTAAGAAACTTGAATTCGGAGAGTTAAGGCCCCAAAATCACCAAACCGCGTCGGTTGAGCACGAAAATTGGCATACACGACCTCCTAGGCACGAGAGACTTGTGGGAGAAGACGGGGCTCGAATCGGGTTCCCGGTTTGGGAGTTAGAGCCGGATTTCATTTAGGCAATTTAGTTCCTTTTGGAACTTGAATTCGGAGAGTTAAGGCCCCAAAATCACCAAACCGCGTCGGTTGAGCATGAAACTTGGCACACACGACCTCCTAGGCACGAGAGACTTGTGGGAGAAGACGGGGCTCTAACCGGGTTCCCGGTTTGGGAGTTAGAGCCGGATTTCACTTTAGGCAAATTAGTTCCTTAAGAAACTTGAATTCGAGGAGTTAATGTCCCAAATTCACCAATCGGTGTCGGTTGAGCACGAAACTTGGCACAAACGACCTCCTTGGCACGAGAGATTTATGGGAGAAGACGGGGCTCGAATCGGGTTCCCGGTTTGGGAATTAGAGCCGGATTTCAACATAGGCAAACTAGTTCCTTAAGAAACTTGGATTCGGAGAGTTAAGGCCCCAAAATCACCAAACCGCGTCGGTTGAGCACGAAACTTGGCACCCACGACCTCCTAGGCACGAGAGACTTGTGGGAGAAGACGGGGCTCGAATCGGGTTCCCGGTTTGGGAGTTAGAGCCGGATTTCACTTTAGGCAAATTAGTTCCTTATGGGACTTGAATTCGGAGAGTTAAGGCCCCAAAATCACCAATCGGCGTCGGTTGAGCACGAAACTTGGCACACACGACCTCCTAGGCACGAGAGACTTGTGGGAGAAGAGGGGGCTCGAATCGGGTTCCCGGTTTAGGAGTTAGAGCCGGATTTCACTTTAGGCAAATTAGTTCCTTATGGAACTTGAATTCGGAGAGTTAAGGCCCCAAAATCACCAAACGACGTCGGTTTAGCACGAAATTTGGCACACACGACCTCCTAGGCACGAGAGACTTGTGGGAGAAGACGGGGCTCGAATCGGGTTCCCGGTTTCGGAGTTAGAGCCGGATTTCACTTTAGGCAAATTAGTTCCTTAAGAAACTTGAATTCAAGGAGTTAAGGCCCCAAAATCACCAAACCGCGTCGGTTGAGCACGAAACTTGGCACACACGACCTCCTAGGCACGAGGGACTTGTGGGAGAAGACGGGGCTTGAATTGGGTTCCCGGTTTGGGTGTTAGAGTCGGATTTCGGTCTAGTCAAAATTATTTACTAACTATCTTTCTAATTATATAGTAGTCAATTTTTTTTATATTTTTCTGTAATTAAAATATTAACACCATTATATGGTTATTAATTATTTTTATCTTGTTTTTTTCAGATATTTCCTGAGTAGCAGTTTGCTTCTTGTGGAATGCGGGCGTATAAAGATTATGTCCAACTTTTGTTTTTGTAACCCACGAAAGAATCAAGACGAAAACTTTTGGTTTTGATTTTGATTTTGATTTTGATTTATGTTATTTAAATTTGTGAACAACATTATGTATGTATTATGCGACATCATGTAATGGCATAATTTTTATTGTTTTAAATTTTTATTTATGTAATATTATGAATGGAACAACATTATGAATTTTCATTATTTGTCAACTTTTGTTTATGTATGTATTTATATTATTGTGTAATTTTTGGATTTTTTTGTAATTATTTGTCATTTAATACAGGTTTTTTTAATTTTTTTAATAATTTCGGAACAGGTTTTTTTTTTTTTTTTTTTTTTTAGACGGCATAGCAGCCGTCGCAAAAACATATGTAGGAGGCTTTTGCGAGGGCACCGTACTGTCGCAAAAGCTTTCGAAAGACCTGTAAAATATACCTTTAGCGACGGCTCACCATGCCGTCGGAAATAGTTATATGCAGTAGCACACTTTTAGCGACGGTGCTCTGCCGTCTCAAAAAACCAATTTTAGCGACGGAAAAACTTTACCGTCGCAAAAACTTAGATTTTTTTCACTTATTGGCGACAGAAAACTACCGTCGCAAAAAAGGGACCCTCCCGTCGCAAAAACCATTGGCGACGGCACTTACCGTCGCTAAAGACCTTTTGCAACCCCCTTTGTCGCGACCCCCACCTGCCGTCGCAAAAAATCAAATTACCGTCGCAAAAAGTATTAGCGACGGCGTGCGGAGCATTTGAGACGGCGTTTTGCCGTCGCAAAAAACAATTTTTTTTTTGTAGTGAAAGGAAGAACAGGGTTGTTCAAGAGATGGCTAGGGTCATGCTCCTGAGTAAGAAAGTTCCTCCAAAGTTTTGGGCTGAAGTCTTAAATACTGTCGTTTATGTTATGAATCGTGTGTATTTAAGGCCCGACACTTTACAAACTCCATATGAATTGTGGGAGGGATTGAAACCTAATGTAAAATACTTCAAAGCTTTTGGGAGTAAATATTACATTTTCAAAGATAGAGAGCCTTTGGGCAAATTTGACTCCCGAAGTGATGAAGGTATTTTTCTAGGGTATTCAACTACTAGTAGAGCTTTTCATGTCTATAACTTGCGGACTTTATCTTTAATGGAATCGATTAGTGTGGTTATAGATGACACAGGTTCTCCTACTTCAGCGATAAATGAGGAAGAAAATGGGGAGTCTCCAATCCTGGATACTGAACCACAAAGTCAAAGAGAAGCTGAGGTCCAAGCATAAGAAGGTGAGACAACACCAACTTCTCAGGTAAGTCCGAGTCCAAAGAGTGCACAAAAAGACACCACTTCTGATGCCTCTGTCATCACAAGTCCAGAGTTCAAACCATCAGCAAGGGTGAAACTAAATCATCTAGCTCAACAGGTGATTGGAAGTGTCTCGGATCGAATGAAAACCCAAAAAAAAAATTCGGGAAGAGGTATTTCATATGTGTTATGTTTCATTAATTGAACCTAAGAATATAAAAGAGGCCTTACTAGAGGATAGTTGGGTCAATGCTATGCATGAAGAATTAGGTCAATTTGAATGTAACAATGTTTGGACTCTTGTTCCCAAATCTAGAGACATGAATGTAATAGGTACCAAGTGGATCTTTAAGAATAAATCTGATGAGAATGGTACTGTAGTAAGAAATAAAGCTAGGTTGGATGCTCAAGGCTATGCACAAGTGGAGGGTGTTGACTATGATGAGACGTTTGCCCCAGTTGAACGTCTCGAATCTATTCGTATTTTACTTGGTGTTGCATGCTTTCTTGGTTTCAAATGGATGTGAAAAGTGCCTTTCTGAATGAGTACTTGAAAGAAGAGACTTATATTGAGCAACCAAAAGGGTTTGAGGACCCTAAATGTCCAAACCATGTCTATAAGTTAGACAAGGCTTTGTATGGGTTGAAACAAGCCCCTCGGGCTTAGTATGATAGACTTACTACCTTTCTTCTTGATAATGATTTTCAAAGGGGTAGTGTGGACAAGACTTTATTTGTGAAACATACTAAGTCTTATATAGTTATTGCTCAGATTTATGTTGATGATATTGTGTTTGGATCCACTACTAATCATCTTGTTAAATACTTTTCGAATTGCATGACACATGAGTTTGAGATGAGCATGATGGGAAAGTTGTCTTATTTCTTAGGTCTTCAAATTAAATAGTCTCCTTTGGGGTATGTTTGTTTCTCATACTAAGTATGCCAAAAACATTGTGTCAAAGTTCGGTCTTGAGTCGGCCAAACATGTACGCACTTTCATGAGCACTAGTCTTCACATTTCCAAAGATTCCTCTAGTACTAATGTTAATCCTACCCTTTATAGGAGTATGATAGAGAGTCTCTTGTACCTCATAGCCAGTCGTCCTGACATTGCATCAGTGAAGGTGTTTGTGCCCGTTACCAAGCCTGTCCTAAAGAGTCTCATTTGATTGCAGTCAAAGGCATCATTAAGTGTGTTAATGGGACATTGGGTTATGGGATTGGTTCTCGACCAACATTATAGCTGAAATCACTGATTTTTCTGATGCCGACTGGGTAGGGTGTGCTGATGATCGTAAGAGCACATCTGGGGGGTGTTTTACCTTAGGAATAATTTGGTTGCTTGGTATAGCAAAAAGCAAAATGTCATTTCTTTTTCGACCGCTGAGATTGAGTACATGGTTGTAAGGAGTTGTTATGCCCAAATATTGTGGATGAAGCAAATGCTTCATGATTATGGTATAGACCAGAACACTCTCACCCTTTTCTGTGATAACACAAGTGCCATTAACATTTCTAAAAATCCTGTCCAACACTCTTGCACCAAACACATTGACATTCGTCATCATTTCATTCGAAAGTTAGTGGAAAAGGGCCTTGTTGTTTTTGAACATGTACCCACTGAGCATCAAAAAACTGATATTTTTACAAAACCCCTTGATCTTCTTAGGTTTGAGTTCCTTAGAAAGACCTTGGGTGTAGTGCTCAGTCACTAGGGTGTTACTTGTTACTTGAGTGGGTGTGAGTGATTGCTTTTATGTGTACTTAGATGCTATAATCTCATTTTCATTAATTCTTGTCATCTCTGCATTTAGACTCATATAAACACTTCTCATGCTGCTTATAAGATTTCATTCTTCTTTGTACATAGCTCATTATGCTCATGCTCATTGACTTCATGATCTCATTTTGTACCCATTCTTGAGATAAACTGTTGCAGGGGTTTCCGCACAAGTGATCAAAGTTCTCTATGGACCACTAACAATGTATCTTTTACGTTATTGGAGGAATTGACCTATACTGGCATATCATGGGTGATGTTGAGTCTCTTAACCATCTACCATCGTTTTTTCACTTCCACGGTTCCTCCTTTAATTCATTGAAGTCTGGGCATTAAGAAAAGATTACCTTAGAGGCACCAACCAGGCCATCCTTACTGATTTCATGCTTCTCTGGTTTGGTCTCCATACTCTTGAGCGTGCATGCCACCAGTGAGTGCCCACATGAAAGAAAAAAAAAATTATTAAAAAAAAAAAGAAAAAAGGACTCATTGATTGAAGGGGAGCCTCCGCGTTTACTCAACAAATACCCCTTGATGCTTAGTGGTTTAACTTTTCTCTGTGATGTTCAGTTACTCTTGACCGAGGTCCAGCCATCCGATCACTACGAGGATTAACTCTAGCTCTGTGGCCTCTCAAGGATTGCACACACACACATTCATTTTGTGAGCTCTCATGATTGCATTTGAGTTGTGTATTCTCATGTAGCTTATGATCATTGATTAATTTTTATCTGATTTGCTCATGATTTTGTGCTTCATAATGTCAGCTTTGCAAGTTTGCGGGTTTCATGGTTTGTGGATTATCCCATCTTAGTGTCACATTCTTGCTATTATGCTCACTTCTGTTTGTTTCAGGTCACACTTCCTAGTATGAGTTGGTTTTAATTGCTCCGCAAAGGTGGCTTTTGGTCATTGTTGTTTTTCTTCCTCGCTCGAACGGACACTCTCATGCTCAAGCGTAGATTTCCTTCTTTCAGCATTTTTGCAGAAATAACAAACTTCTGAGCGGGTGCTTTTGGCGCTCGAGCGCATGATTCCTTGCTCGAGCGTAGCCACGTGTGTTTAGGCTCACGCTCGAGCGTTCACACCCTCGCTTGAGCGGCCTGGTTCGCTTTAAAAACCCAACCCTCGACTCTTCAGTCCATTTTTCTCGAAAATCTCTTCCTCTCTCCTAGGGTTTCTTCTGTGGTTCCGTTCCTTACTCTTGTGACTTGGATTGCCTTGCGTGCATGACTTTCCTTGCTTTTGTGTGCTCTTTTTCCTTATCAGGTTTGTCTTTTTCTTCCTCTTTGTTTTTTTTTTATTTATTTATTTATTTATTTATATATATCTGGTATTGTTTTTTTTCCTCTCGCCTAATTAAGGTATTAGATGAGGTATCTTCGCCTCTGTGGTTAGTCGCTGTTCTTCACTTGTTCACACACTTTTCACAGTGGGTTGTACCTGTTGAGTTTCTTATGGGAATGGTTTGGGCATTTTTTTATGCAATGTGATTATAGTCTATCTTTCTTTGTATTGTTTAGTTTGGTGCTCTAATGGGATCTGGGTTATTGGGCTTTGGTGTTGATATTATCACTGACTGCTGTTCTTTTGTGCTTTTCATAATGCCTATTTGGATTTTGTTACTAAATGTTAACCATTGGTTGTGCTTCTGCTCGGTTTTGCTACAAATGGATTATGTCTCCTGGATATTGGTCATTTGTTTTTAGTCACTAATGCTTTGGTTACTGATCTTGGCTATTTGATTTTTATCTATTTGATCTCTGCTCCTAATGGTTTGTTTGTGTTTTTGGTTTTGGTTCTTGTCTTGGGTTGGCGGGTTTGTGGTTATCTCCTTTGGGTCTCCTTGGTTTAGTCATGTCCACCTCTAAACGTAAGAAGTCAACTGCTACTTGCCTCTCTTATAATACCGATCGGTTTCCCTCGACAAAAAAAACCAAGTTGTTTAGAGAGTCTTACCCCTCTAGGACAGTTCATTTAGAGTATAATGTATAGCCAAACACCTTTGAGTCCATCCACATTCGCCCTTTGTTTGATCCTCTAGGAAGAGATTTGGTTTTTTCCTTCTCTGGCTGTCAAAATCTTGATTGGGTGCGGGAATTTTATTGTAATATTGAGGGGATTGACGATGTTGGCCCTACATTCAAGACCTGGGTTAGGTCTAAGTCTATCACTATTACACCTGACCTTATACGTAAGCTATTAAGTATTGGTCAAGTCTTTCCTTATTACTATCCTTTCCTTATTCGACCCACCTGTGATTTTAATGAGGTGCCCACTGCTTTGTGTGGTACGTCTCGTTCGTGGATCTAGGGCTCTTTGATCAAACAAAATGAGCTTCTTTCCCAGTTCCGTTTACTTAATCTCATTGTTTGTGCCAACATAATAGTCACTACTCACACCTCCGAAATAAATCAAGAACAAAGTTTTGTCCTTTTTTGCGTTGATCACCACTGTTCTATCAACCTTGCCACCCTGATTATTCAAAAAATGGTCACTGCTTTTGGGGGAAATAACCTAGGTCTTCCTTACGATTGCCTTATTAACCGACTTCTCACCAAATTTGAGGTTCCTTCTTTTGATAAGGATGACTTTGCTTTTCCTAATCGCTCATTCGCCAAAAAGACTGTCTCTTAGAGTCAGTCTCATGTCAAGGGGGTCCCTTCTAGGGTGGGTAGTTCTGACGCAAGTACAAGGGATGCTCTTTTGGTCGAGGAGGCTGAGTATGACGCCGCTGCTGCTGCAGGTGAGGCTGCCGGTGGGGGGGAGCAGCTTCCTCCGGCTCGTTCTATTAAAGGTCAGTTGCGTCAGTTCAAGCAGTCCATGATTTCACATTTTGATCACTTGGAGGGCCGGATGGATATCTTTAAGGCCTGGCTTATTAATCTTGAGACTATCGCCGATGCCCGGCTCATTGCATTGGAGGCCTCTTCTAGGTACATTGAGGAGTCAGTTGCTTAGTCCTCCTTTCATCTTTCCCAAATCTTGTCCCTCCTTCAGATGCAGCCTCCTCCATAGCCACCAGCTCGTGATGCTTGTTTTCTTAGCTAGTATATTCTTTGCACATTTTTTTTCTCTTCTTTTCTGTTTCTTTTTCACTTGTGTTTTCCTCTCGGACAAAAAAGAGGAGTAGATACTTTTGGAGATATTTTTGGCTTTGTTGTTATTTGGGATTTGAGGGTTGTGTTGGGTTTTGGGCATAGATAAGTTTTGATGCATGGACATTGGGATTTGTTTGAAATAGATCTTGTTAGATATATATTTGGCTATTGTGCTTATTTTGATCTATTTGTCTTATCTAGTTCCACAATTTTGGTTTGTATGGTTGTTTTCACAGGTGGATTGTTCAAAATGTTCCTACGTGTTTCATTTTCAAATTCAGCTCGTGTGTTTTTGCAGTGGTTTTGTTGTTTTTTGTTTTCATTAATGTCAAGGCTTTTGCTTGTGTTAGTTAGTGTGTTTAGTCATGTGTTTGATAGGAAAAATTGTAGGAAAAGTTTTGTCCGGGAATTGACAAATGAGGAGATTTTTAGGGCCCTACTTATTGTCAATTCCGTGAACAAACTTGGGTTTCATTGAGTTGTAATTTTCTTATGTTTTTGGTCTTCCCGCTCGAGCGGGGAACTTGGCGCTCGAACGAAGTTTCTACCATCGCAGTACTTTGGCTTGTCCGCAAAAAATATTGCATGGTGTGATTTTACGCTCGAGTGAGCGTGAACCCTGGTTTGGAACACGCATTTTAGCGTCCCCGCTCGAGCGTTCATTCCTACGCTTGAGCGGACCTCGCGATTTCAGCAGCTATAAAACTGCAAGTTGCTCCAAATCTAGGGTACATTTTTAGATCTTCTTTAAGGGCTTTAGGGTTTTCTTTTGGGGCTGTCTTGCTGATTTTCCTTAATGTTTGATTGAGTATTGAACTCATGTTTTGATAAGCACACATCAAGGAGTTTGGTTGTTCTTCTTTAAAAGTGTTCTTCTTCGGTGGAATCTGAAAATTCAAGCGTAGAGTAATTGAAGGAGTTTGATGCTGTGTGCAATCGTTGATTCGACAATGAATGTTGTGGATTCAACATCAATCTGATAGACGAAGGTTACGGTGAAAGATATACAGATTGTGGAAGACAAATTGACAGCGTTTTGGTAATTTGTTTGGTATATTTATAATCTTTCTTTCTTCAGTAGTAGATTGATTTATGTTGTTTCGTTCGTGGTTTTTTTTATCACAATTGGAGGTGTTCTAATAGTGATTTTTTCCATATAAAAATCCTTTGTGTCTATTTATTGTTTCTGAAACAACAATCTAAATCACTTTCGTGCATGCTTGATGATTTAGATTATGAGTTTTAATTGGTTGGGAATTGGCACAATTAAATCTTGATCTAGTCACGAATCACTTAGGTTTTTCAATTCGAGCGAGGGTTTGAATGCTCGAGCGTGAGCCTGAACACGTGTGGCTCATTATTATTCATCTCCTTTGTTTTATAATTTTTTTTTATTAGTCTTCGGCACCAAATAAATTTTATTTTATTATTTTTTCATCATTTTCTTACTTACCAAGTAATCTTTTATTTTCTTTTAATTTCTTTAATCTTCATTTCTCTCCAAATAAACCCTTTTTTTCTTGCCCACCAAGTAATGTTCTTTTTCTTTTGCCCCAAGTCTTCCTTTTCTTTTGTCCCAAATATCCTTGCCTATAAATTGAGCTCACCTCTCTCTCTCTCTCTGTTATATAGATTTAGAGTTTAGATTAAGAGTGTTTAGAGTAAGAGTAAGCATTTTCATATAGAATGAGAGTTGTAGATTTTGTGAAACCTTACATACCTTATGGCTTAGAATTTGAAGATCCATGGAGAAATATTGAGATTCGAGTGTTGGCGACGAAAGAGATTGATTTGAGATAATTTGGGTGATATACAATATGCTTCCTCTAAATTTCTTTGCAAAGAGTTTATTTTAATTACTTCTATTTTGTAATCCTCTTGATTATTGTGATCATTTGATAAATCCTGTGAAATCATTATCTGTTAACATGTTTGAGTACTTTATTCATTTCATAAGTTCTGTGAAGTTGTTCTGTATAGTCAGTGTTGATTTGTCTGGCTAAATGACGTAGAAATGTTCCGTACATGGATCGAATGGACCTTGCTAATAGCTTGAACCAATAGTCCGGATAAGTAGTTGTGCTTGGGTGAGGTGGATGAGGCCGGTCACTAGTTATGTACCGAGTAGGACCAGGTATTTGGTCCTAGATAAATTATCATCTATCGAGTTGACTTGTTTGTACAATTTGGTAAATTACTTGATTATAGAATCTAATCGGTTGTGTAATTGTTGGATTCCTGTTGATTTATTCTCTGTCCGAGCCTTGTTATTCCTGTTGTATTGTATACTTCCCGAATTAATTTATTTTTCAAGTGCGGAAAAATTTAGTGGAGATCAGAATTGAAGTTCTAAAGAGATTATTTGAGTTGGAGATTTTTGGGCCCACAACTGTATATTATTTTTGGAGATTTGTAAAATTTATAAATTATAGACATTTGTGTAATTATTTTGGAGCCGAGTTGTATATTTGAGATTATGAATTATCTATAATTTTAAATTTGAGGTTAATTTGATTTATTAACGGCCTGGAAGTTGGGGCGTTACACGAGAATAGAAAAAGTAAGGCGGTAATGACCAGATTGATGAGGAAAATATCATATCTGGATTAAGAATCAAATTTGAAGGAGGATGAGAGGAAGGAGACGTGAGAGAAGAGGGAGGAGACAAACATCAAATATGAATTTCCTAATTTTTAATTTATTTATTTTGAACAAAACAAAAATAAAAATGATACCAAATGCACTAAACAAGCAGCATTAATTTTTAAAAGTGTCAGGTGGGATTAGTTTTTTTTTTTGGTAGGAAAAACTGATTAAAAAAAAAACTTTATATGGTGCTTAGAGCATCTCCAATGGTTCATCAAATTTTTCATCAAATCTAAGTAAAAAAAAGACGATTTCCTCTATTTGATATCGCCTGCTCCAATGGAGAAATTTGACTTTTCATCAAACTATCGGTCGACAGGGTGGACCACCGGCCGATCGACCAGTCAATGCAAAAAAATGGAAAACTTGGTTATGATCTTTTTCTCTTTCTCTATTTTTTTTTTTTTTTTTTTTACTGAGAAAACAAAGCGGAGGTCGACCGGGGGGGTCGACCTCCTAGTGTAAAATTTTCACAAAATTTTGTTTGAGGTGTTCATCCGGGAGGATGTCCCGTCGGTCATCTAGTGGGTCCATACTCAACCGCTACGCACAGTAATTTGGTGAAAGGTGCAACACATCTTTAGTTTGGTGAAAATTTAGAATTGTTCTCAATTTGATATCAGTTTAATAAAACCATTGGAGCCAAAAAAGATGTACTTTTTCACCAAATTCAAATTTGGTGATACATTTGCTTAACCGTTGAAGATGGTCTTAGTGAATGATCTCATATACTTTGCACTCTTAAGTGGGTTAAAAAAGCCCCACCTAAGATTGGTTCTTGGCGTAAAAATATAATAAAATGGTGAAGCTCTAATCTTATTTTTGTATTAAAACATGTAAACAATCATCACAAGAAATCAATAGAAATTTTAGTTTTTTTATTTTATTTTATCAAAAATAGGAATTTTAGTTTTGGGCATACCAAAAATGGAATGAACTTTATAAAATGGGTTACAAGAGGGTAAATTTGAATTTCTGGATGATACTTTAACTTTGTTGTTCAAAATTTTATTTTATTGTTGAAAGAACTTTGTCCTTCTTGTCTGTAGTTTGTACTTTTTGGATTAGGTATCCCTGTTCATATTTTAATAATCCAATTGATTCAAACACTTGAGTTTGTAGCCTAGTTCTTAAGATTTTCTCCTGATGAAAAATTAACAAAAAAATAAGAAAACAAATGTAGGTATTAGATTTAAAGCATGTCAGACAAAGTTAATTAATTAATTAAAAATCATACAAGTGATTAGCTCGTATCGCCGCGTTTATGTACTTGATTTTACACTTTATCTTATGATTTGAAATAATTGTAAAAGAGATGACGTTAAAAGTGACACTAATTGTTTTATTTTTTTTTAAAGTTAAAATAAAACAGTAACAATATTCTTGCCAATTACAATGTGGCCATTAACTTATAAGCAGTTAGTGGCTTAACTATTGAGTATAAAGTGAATTTAACTCTCTATATGATGCAAGGTGTAAGAATATACATATTTTTTAGATTTAAATGATTGACTAATTGGACCTACTTGTTATAAGCTTTTTGTAAAACTTTTTAGTTTGTATAGTTACAAAGAAAGGTTATGTTTTTCACACAAAAAAAATAAATAAAAAACAAAAAAACAAAATCATTTTTAATATTTTCAGTAACAAAAATAATAAAAATTTGAAAACACTTTCAAAAATTCAAAAACAATATATATATATATAAGTAAGGTTTCACATAATACCACCCATAACTTAAATTTAAAATCAACAATACATATCTAAAAAATATATATTTAATATTTAAAATGTATAGATCAAATTTATTAAATCACATTAAATTGTTATTCACATCATATAATTTTTTTTTTTGGGGTTACATATTATTTTGAATAAATTATAAATACAACTCTTAAGGTTTGCTTAAAATATGAATTGTTCTTTATAGTTTTAAAAATTACATCATGCCTCTTAAAGTTTATAATTTTATAATAAATGATCATTTTTATTAATAAATTATCAAATCAATTAATAGTTTTTAATGATGTCAAAAATTTATTTCAATTAATAACTCAAGTAATTTTATTATTATATAAGAAAGCAGTTAAAAATTTATTTTTTTAGTTAATTCAGCTAAATAAAAAATTATGACAATAAACATTTATAATTTTTCAAACTACATAAGATATCTGTATTTTAAGAAAATATTAGGGATGTATTTGTAATTTATTCTATTATTTTTTATTGAAGAAAATTAGGGATGATTCAAAATAGTGTCCTATTCCCCAAATTAAAACAAGTGGAAGTAGGATTTTCAGACACGTTTATTTTTATTTCTGAATGAATTACATTAACGGTTTCTATAGTTTGTAATTTGTGTTATTTTGATCACTAATTTTTCAATCGTGACACATTTAATTCTGAATTTTGTATCTTATTTCAAATAAGGACAATTGAAGATCCATTGCTTAATTTTAAAGGCAAAATACTCAATTTGATAAAATATAAACTAATTTGATAAAAATAAATGTCAAATTTTTTTTTTGAATTTTGAAAATTATTTTTACCCACGAAAGATAAAATTATGTAAAATTAATAAATCTTTTAGACATTTATTTATTTATTTTACTAAATTAATTTTTATTATGTGTTTGGATGATGATCATGTAATGAGTAGTTGTTTTTATTTTTATTAAATTAGTTTCTATTTTTACAAAAGTCAAATATGCTGACAACTTTAATATCATTATTAAAACAATCCATTAAATTAAAAAATCTAAAACTCCAAATATTTCATATATTACACATTAAAATCTTAACAACCACCTATTACATAATCATCATCCAAACACATAATAAAAATTAATTTGATAAGATAAATAAATAAATAAATGTTTAAAAAATTTATCAATTTTACATAACTTTATCTTTGGTGGGTAGAAATAATTTTTAAAAATTAAAAAATATTTTTTTAACATATATTTTTGTCAAATTAGTTTATATTTTATCAAATTGACAATTTACCCTTGAAATTAAGCGATAGTATCTTTAATTGTTTTTATTTGAAACAATATTTAAAATTTAAGATTGTATGTATCACAATTAAAAAGTCAAATTAAAATAGTACGAGTCCCAAACTATAGAATGGGAGATGTTGTTACACACTTCGCGTAGTAGCAATTGTTGTGCGGCGAAATGAGCCCATGTTAGGACCACTCCGTGCAGTAGCAACTGTTATACGGCGAAATGAGCTCATGTTAAGACTTTTATTAAGAGGTGAGGGAGAACTAATTATTGTGCGGCGAAATGAGCCGATGTTAGGGCTTTTACTGAGAGGTGAGAGAGCATTGTTGGTGATGGATAATTATGATTGGGAAATTGAGGGTTGTGAAAATGGAGGGTTTTGGGGGAAGACGATAGAGAGAGATAGGAAATCTGATCTGTATTTTGGAGATTTTTGTTTGTTTGATTGTTTGTTTTTTATTCTAATAATCTTTGGGGTTTATGAATAGTTTCGGATCACATTCATAGCACTTTACATGTGTGTTGTAACTAAAAAATAAATAAATGGCAATATACTAATAATTTCCCAAGTTTGGGGAATGGGAATGTTCGCAAAGCAGTAATTGTTACGCCGCGAAATAGGCCTATTTCGGAGTTCATCTTGATAATTTAAATTGTTCATATTTTAGAATACATCAAATAAAATATGTTTGTAAAAAATCAAGTTAATCAGATATCGTTTACCCATTCATCCACCTACATTTGTATTCATTTTAATATTTTAAATCACAATTGTTATTTATTTTTGTAAATTCAAATGTGAGTGGATGAATGGATAAATGATATCCGATTAATTTAATTTTTTATAGGCATGTTTTACTTGATTTATTCTAAAATGTGAACAATTCAGATTATTAAAACGAGTCCCGAAATGAGCCTATTTCGCACACAACAGTTACTATTGCGTGGGGTGCGCAACAACATTCTCATTCCCCAAACTATAGGGCCCCGTTTATTTAAAGAGTTAGAGGGAGGATTGAGATTAGTAGTGAGGTGAGACCCACTAACATTGTGTTTGTTTTGAGAGATGGAGATGGGATTGATAGTGAGCTCTGGATTCGGATGGGCCTCCCCAAGAGAATTCAGATGGGCCTCCAAGACTTGGTATCAGAAAAATAATCCACCGGACTAGAAATTTTTTATTTTTATTTATTTTTTACATGTTGAGAATTTTTTTTTAACATTAATGTATAATTTTTTATATTTTTTGTTAAGTAAAAATCATTACTTTATTTGTTTTTATTTTTTTCTAGAATTTTTTTATTTTTTAATATTTTTTTAAAAATTTTTTATATGTTAGACATTTTTTTTAAAACATTAATATTTAATATTTTTATATATTTTGTATTGTTTTATATTTATTTAATTTAAAAATAATTTAACAATTCTTACATTAATAATTATCATCAAAATAAATATAATTTTATTTAATCCCTTCACTAATAATTCTCACACTACCCTTCTTTTTCATTCTACTTGTCAAAAAAAAATGAGCCTAGGAATTATTGGTATAGTTCGCCATTTATTATTTTTTTAGTTGCAAGACACATGTAAACTGCTATAAATGTGATCTGAAACTTTTCATAAACCCCATAGATTATTAGAATCAAAAACAAACAAACAAACAAAAATCTCCAAAATACAGATCAAATTTCCTATCTCTATCTATCTCCTTCCCCCAAAACCCTCCATTTTCACAACCCTCAATTTCCCAATCATAATTACCCATCACCAACAATGCTCTCTCACCTCTTAATAAAAGCCCTAACCCTAGTTTGAAATTTTCATTTCAACAATTCCAAATGGACCCAACCACCACCACCACCAACACCAACCACCGTGGCACAGAAAATGAAACCCCACCACCACCACCACCACCACCACCACCACCACCACCACTACCACTAGCAGCCACCACCGCTCAACCCAACACCAAGTCCTTATCCTTCACCAACGGAAAACTGAAGAAGCATTCAAACCATCCCCCCCCCCACCACCACCACCCTCCGCAACCGCCTGCGGCGGTGATTTATAAAGAATGTCTCAAGAACCACGCCGCCACTTTGGGCGGCTACGCCGTGGACGGTTGCGGAGAGTTCATGCCCTCCCCCACCGACCCCACCTCGCTAAAATGCGCCGCATGTGGTTGCCACCGCAACTTCCACCGCCGTGGAGACGAACCCACCCCCACCACACCAACCCACTTCCTAGATTTCCACCACCGTCCTCCGCCGCCACTATCCGTTCGCCGGAGCTCGCCCTCCTCCTCCTCACCCTCTCCGCCGCCGCCGCCATCTTACTACTCTTCAGCAGCACCCCACATGTTGCTGGCCCTCAGCGCGGCCGACCACCACCACCCGGAGGCGGCGGCGAAGGCGGAGGAGAACCCAAGTGGGAGAAAGAGGAATAGGACGAAATTCAGCCAGGATCAGAAGGAGAAGATGCTTTCATTTTCGGAAAAGTTGGGTTGGAAGATGATGAAGAGTGATCAAGGGTTGATTGAAAGTTTCTGCAATGAAATTGGGGTTGGTAGAGGTGTTTTGAAGGTTTGGATGCACAATAACAAGAACACTTTTGGGAAAAAAGACACCACCACCACCACAATCAACAACGTTAGTGAGAATATTAATGATGGTAGGGTAAAGTCTGAGAACAACAATGGTGATCATCATCATCATCATCATCATCATCAAAGTGAGAACAACAATGGAGTTCATCATCTTCATGTTTCTTCTGCTAATGGGTGTCCTCCTTCAGCTCAGCTTCAGCTTCAGCTTCAGCTTGATCCAAAGATAGAGTGTAGGTTTTAGAGAGAGATAGTCTGGTTTTTTTTTTTTTTTTTGTCTTTCTTCCCCTTTTTTTTTTTTTGTTTTTTTATGGTAAGATTATTGTAAAATTAAATCAGTGTTTAATGGAGTAGAAGAAGAAATCGCAGAATAATAATGCATTTAGTCCTTTAAAAGTTCACTACTTTCATCAAGCTTTTATTTATCTGCTCAGAAAAAAAAAAAGAAAAAAAAAGAAATCTATTTATCTGTTAATTATCTTCTTCTTCTCTCTTGTTTAATTAATTAATTTATTTTAGTGGCATTTTGGAAATTATACACTACTACTGTTGATTTTGCATAGTATTCTCTGGATGGATAGTTTGGTTTGGTTGTCCAAAACTTGGACCTTGTCAGCTTTTAGGTACAACTGGTTAATATCATCTGCAATTCAGCCTTCTTTCATTTATCAAGCATTTACTTTTTACAGTGACTGCGAGTTTATTTATCAACAAGTTATTTATTGATTTATTTAAATTATATTACTTATTTATATATTGTTTTACTATAATAAATTAAAAAATTAATTTATAAATCTTATAAAAAAATAACCTTATATATGTCTTTATTTAGTTTTAGCCACAATAATAATAATAATTATAGTAGGGCGGATAGGATTTATACCAGACATTACCCACATGGGCTCCTGTAGACCCGAATCTTGAGCCTTGCTAACTAAACCCAGGTGGGTTTGCATTCAGCCAAAAAAAAAAATTTTTTTGAATTTTTTAAAATAGAATTTGTGTTTTTTTTTTTTTTTTTTTTTGTGAATTTTTCTATTCCCTCCAGTGTAATAAAGTCTAAAATATAAAATAAATCTTATGAAGTTTACTAAAAACAAAAACAAAAATAAAATAAAAAAGTTCACATTTTTTTGCTCCTTTTTCTTTGGTGTTTTAGGAGATTTTCTTTTTAGTACTTTCTTAATCCGTCTAGTCGAATAAAATTTAAAAATGTGATTTTTTAAAAAATATTAATAAAAATAAAAATAAAAATAAAACAATTACTAAAAAAAATCAATCCCAAACATCTGGTGTGAGCTGCCACCTTGATGGTATGTACACTAGCAAATATTTTATATGGTAGCATAATATCATGTTAAATATTATAGTACTTGTTGGCACATAAATTTCAACTAACTTTATGACACGTATAGAGCCTATGATAGAAAAGTTGTAGATAATCACTTCCTAAAAAAAGATCAATATGATCCGTTGAAGTGCATAAATAAAATGACGTTGTATCTCAACGACGTTATTCAAGATGCTCAAGTGACACGTGGAGCTTACGAAAGATGACACTGTAGAGCCTACAGCAAGGACACCACACAGAATGGAACCCCAAAGATCAATCCAGTTAATCAGATATACGATTAATCCGATAGCGCTATTATTCAAAATTCAAATGGCGCTATCATTCAATTTGAAATTCAAATTGAAGATGAAGCATTCCTATCACCTGATGACCCTCCATAAATATGAGGATCATCACACAAGACGGGGGATAAAAAAATCAGAAGTGAAAAGGTCAAAGAAAGAGAGAAAGAAATTGAGAGCTAAAGAAATCGTTATAAGAAAGAAGAAGACAAGCCTAGAGAACTCAAGAGCCTGCTAATAGCGATGAATAGGTAAAGGGTTCCAAACCCAAGAATTGTATTTTGTATTTGAGGGTTCAAAACCCATAACAATTTCAATAAAATATTTATTTTTCTTAAATTGTCTTTTGTTGTTTATTTTGTTCTTCATTAATCGGAGGTTTCATTTGTATAAAATGTGTAATTAACGATCTGAAATACAGATCGAAAATAAGAATCTGCTATTCAAATAATCAACACTGTTCAAGTTTGGCATCCTCAAAAAAATCCAAAAATTCAAAAAGTCACTATCCTATTTAAGTCACATCATCTTATTTAAGTCACATCATCTCTCTAACACATCACTTCAAACCTAACCCAAATCCAACCCATATTTCATAAAAAGTCAAAAAGTGCACTTATTTAATCTTTCCAAACTTGGCCTAAATAATAAACATTTGTAACATAAATTTTAAAATGTATTAAAATACTTCATGTTTTAAAATTTATGCCAACAGTACTTATCATAAGAAATTTGCTCAGTACTCATATGGACATGGGCGTACGTGATATTCTACTAATAACATTACAAGACAAAACAAAAGATTGATGTTGGTGCTAAATGAGTTCAGCTCTACTAGCCTATAACTAGAACTATTATTAGTCTAAAAAATATGTGTCAAAGTTGTTGAATTGGTTCTACAACAAACACACCTAGGAGTTGGTACTTTGATATTTTTAGCATTCGGTTGGCATGTTAAAAAATTTGATTTTTTAATTATTTTAATCAAAAAAATAAAATAAATTAAAAAATTATTAAGATAAAATATCATATACAAATCATAATTATTTTATTTTTTCTCTCACAAAAGTCAAAAAAATCAAAAAATTTATCTCATACGAGACTTTTTAACCCCAAACTAACATAGTCAAAAATTCAACCCACATTCGAAACGAATCCTTAATAAAAAGCCTCCTAACCTAAAAACTTAATCAAAAAATGAATATATTATTTAAATCTAATTATTGTATAATAGAACCTCCTATATGAAATGAATCTTAGGCCTCGTTTGGCAACATCACTTTTTAATTTAAAAGTCAAAAAGTCATTAAAAAAATCAAAAAGTCAACAATCTATACCAAAAAGTAAAAAATTCTATTTTCTCTCTATTTTTCGCACATCTTTTGTAAAAAATCAAAAAGTCATCACAAACATATTAGTTTTTTTTTATCATAATTTAGCCAAAAAAATTAAAAAATTACTAAAAAAATCTGTTCCCAAACGAGGTCTTAATTATTGTCTAAATAAATTTTTGGAGTATTATTTATTTTTTCTTTTTTTAAACTAAAGGGGTTAGTACTTTGGTAGTCCTATGAATTGATTGAAGCAAACCTAAGAAGAATAACCTAAGAACAATCCCTTTTTTCTTAATAATAATCAGAGTTTCATTACATTAGTAAACAAATACAAAAGTAACTTAGGCACTCCGTATTCTAATTCGCACCCTCAGATGAAAGAGAATTCTCTCCTTAAAAAGATCTTTTTGATTTTGTTGGTTTCTGGTGGGTCAGGCCATTGGGGACTGACTATCTTGGTCTTCAAAATTGGGTTAGAATGGTATAACAACTAGTAAGTTTCAATTATGAAAAAAAAAAAGGGGGCAAATTACAAGCACCGCTCCAGGGTTGGTGAAAATATAGTTTTTCTTTTGAGGTTTGAGAAATTACATCCCGTTCTTTGAGGTTTATATTTTCATAACAAACTGTTTTCTGAGATTTTTATTTTCATACAAATTCCTCCCTAATTTCTCTTAATTTGTTATGAAAATTTGACCCTCATGAGATAATTTTTAATTTCTCAAACCTCAGGGAGAATTTATATTTTTACCAAATCTCGAAAGGGTGTTTGTAATTTGTCCAAAAAAAAAAAAGAAGGGAACCAATGCAATTTTTATATGATTTCATGTAATCTGAGATTTTAAGACAAGGATGTGTTGTCTTACCAATAATAAAATACAACAATGATTCATCCCCCCTTTTCCCCCACCCCTTTTGACCCCCTCTCTTTCTCATTGGTTACTTTTTTTTTTTCTTTTTCTTTTTTTTCCTGCTCCTCCAATCACCCCCGCCACGTGACAAAGGGGGTGAGGGGGTGACCCCCAAAAGGGGTCCCAAGCATTATTCAATAAAATAACATTTAGGTGTGACCGCATCGCCAACTTTCCTTATTTGGTTGGTTGGTGGACAAAGGCAGCCATGCCTTTCTTTCCCTTTTGTTAATATTGATAAGATTTGTTTAATTCAAAAAACATGAATAATTATTCAATATTCTCAAGGGGGATTTGGTCATAGCCCTCTCACTACCTAATTTCTCTTTCAAAAGGACAAGAATTATATAAGTACTTTCAAAACCCCCTAATATTTTAAAACTTGTTTCTTTTACTATATTACCCTCATATCTATCAGCTCTCCTATTAAGACATTTTCATTATGTATTTCAGAGTAAAATTTTACTCTGTATGAATTTACTTTCATACAGAGTAAAATTTTACTTTCATACAGAGTAAAATTTTACTTTAGTTTCAGAGTGTAAAATTTTACTTTCACTCTGAAACTAAAGTAAAATTTTACTCTGTATAAAAGTAAAATTTTATTCTGAATGAGAGTAAAATTTTACACTCTGAAACTAAAAGTAAAATTTTACTCTATATAAAAGTAAAATTTTACTCTGAAAAATAAGTAAACTGTGAGACTCTGAAACTAAAAGTAAAATTTTACTCTGTATAAAAGTAAAATTTTACTCTGATTCTATCAAATGAAAAAAACAGAGCAATAGAACCAGAGTAAAATTTTACTCTGGTTCTATCAAATGAAATTGGATTGCAGGCTCTTTGATTTTGGCTGAATCAAACAATTACACTAAAATTTATAGATAATCATAGAAAACTTGGTTATTTGTGTGCATATATTCACAGTAGCAGTAAGAATGGAAGCAAGTTCTCGCACAGGAGGAAAAGAGGTTGCAAAGTATGGAGCATTTGAATACATGTGAAATTTCTGAAAATAAACGTCAATAAGGAAAAGAAAAAAATAATAAAATCAAGATCAAAACACACAAATATACAGATATATATATATATATAGATTACAGATCGGAATATATATATATATATATATATTCGAATTCAAATCTCAAAACACATATATATTCGAATTCAAATATCAAAACACACAAACACACACATATGTATAGATATATATATATATAGATTACAGATCGGAATATGTAGATATATATATATATATATATTCGAATTCAAATCTCAAAACACATATATATTCGAATTCAAATCTCAAAACACACAAACACACACATATATATAGATATATATATATATATGTATCAGTGCGATTTGCAAGTTCTCCACAGCTCCGGCCATGGAGGAAGCTAGGGTTAGAAGAGAGAGACGAGATAGAAGATGTCAGGCGAGGATCTTTGATCAAATGGCAACAGCGGTGATCGAACAGTGAAGAAATCAACCGAAGAAGGAGATCGCTGAGTGGTTTTGATACCAGATCTTGAAACCCTAGCCATGGCGTCTTGAGAGATTGAGATGGTGATTAGGGAAGATTTAGTTGAGGGTATAATAGTCTGATAAAATATTTAAATAATAAATTTTGTCCTTTATACAAGACTTTATAATTATGAGGGGGTTTAGAAAGTATAATTTTTTTCTTAGTCCTTCTAACAATGAAAGGAAGGTAAAGGGGGTTTATAGTCAAATTTCCCTATTCTGAAAGTATTAATTTAGCACTAATCTGCTTCTAAACTAATAACAACACTAAAATAATGGGATGAGTGAAACTGACTTGATCTATCTTGGTAAATTAGATAAGAGATAAGATCGGTCTTGATAATCATCTTATGTACAGTATAATTAATCAATAGTATTATATCTACAGTGCTGTTACAGGGCCCGAAATTTTCAAGCTCGAATTGGCTCGAAATTCAAAACGACGTCGTTGTGGATTCTATTCTCTTACCGGTAAGAGAATTTTACATGTAATAAAATTCTCTTACCGGTAAGAGAATAGAATCCAAAACGACGTCGTTTTGAATTTCGAGCCAAACAATTTTGGGCCCTCAAACATTTTTCTTATATCTATATGCCATGATAAGACTATGAGAATATTAAATAATTTTTTTCGTAAAATACATAGATAGAAAGGGCACTTAATTTCTTGAATGGGTTGTATTCAAAGACTGAAATGGCTTCATCAATTATTATTTTTTCTAAATGATTGAATTCATTCAAAGGTATTCTTCTTAAATCATATTCTTTGCTTTTAGAACGTGGGGTAAATGTAATCTTATAGATGGCCAACAGTTGACATTTTTGAGCTACTTATTCTTTCAAGTGGGTAGAGCTCGGATAAACACCTCTCCAGTCTCTCTATCCCAAGAACCTTTTTACATTAGATCTCTCTTTATCTGATCGGATGGTGAAAAGAAAAAGGATAAGTGAATTTTCATAGCAGAAATGAACCTTAAAAGGGGCAAAAAGAAAAGAGATAAAGATAATGTAATGTAATTTATGGGGTGAGTGTATATTACATTTTGAGAGTACAAATCATCTGTCTCATTCTCTTTCTCATCAAATCTCATATCTATCACATATCATCATGTCATTAAAATCAATGATTAAAAAAATATAGAACAACAGACAATGGTGTCTGCTACAAAAAGTGAGACAGATGATCCATATCGTCCATTTCGGCCAGAGTCCAAATGGGGATGACCTAATTTTATATTTTTCCCAGATAGCTACTTCTGGTGTTGGTAATGGCAGTGACCTCTTAGGTTGAGGGAGCCTGGGAGGCCGGTGAGGTACCAAATTTAGGTGCAGTCATATTGACCTTACTTTATTACTAAAATTGAGGATCTAATTCTATGGTCCCATTATTTGCGAAGTAATATCTTGACAAATAAAAACTGAAATAACTTTTACATTTTCCTTTTTTATGTGCAATTAAATAAAATAATAATATCTTGACAAATACTTATTTCTTCTCTTCTCATTTTTTTAACCTGACAAAATTTTATACAAAATATTCTCTACTAAAATGATGTGGTGGTAGCTTTTTTATAATTAAAAAACATCTCAGTAAGTTTTTTGTATTACAATGAAAGGTCAAAAAGACTCGCCAGCCACATTATTTTTTATATATTTTCTGTTTGTATAGCATTACTCTTTTTCTCGTCATGACAATCTCATATCTGCAAAAATCAGAGTCAAAACTTCACATTAGCCTCACCTGATAAAGGGTTACAGAAGCAGCTGATGCAAGCATCAATATAGAAACCAACATCAATTTTCAAATGCTTACGATGGGATTGGAAGTAATTCAGACAATTATATATGATGATACATTGATACTTAAATACCAAAAACACACATACATACATACTTCTATGATATCACAACACATCTGCACATAGTCCAGGATGGATTTTTTTTTCACCTAAAATCGCAACAACCCAATTGCAAGAGCTTTCAAGGTGAGGGGAAGGCGTGACCAGGCGGAGCAGATGCCTCCATGAATAAAAACCTCATTTTCTTCTTCATCCTCTATTGTCTTGAGTAGTCGGCTGAATGGATCTGTCCAAACAAGCACTACAACTCCTTTTTGCTTCTTGGGGAGTGGGATCCTGGATTGTTGCTGTTGCTGTTGCTGCTGCTGCAGCAAGAAAAACATTTCGACCCAAGGGAAAAGATTAAATCACTCAGACTCACAAATTCAACCTTGAAACGTCAATTGAATCATTTGTAGCAGTTTTTTCCATCTCATCACGGCAAAATTCACAAGCATCGTCATTTTGAGGTTTCAAACTCAAGCAGTGATCGATTCTCTTTTCAAGCCAACCCAATCTCCGCTCAAAGCTCAACACACCAGCATGCATAACCCTAATGTCAACTTGGGCTACACGTGCACAAGAACGAAGCAAAATGTAGTAATCAGCATGGGCAGCATAAGTGTAGGCACCTTCATCCTTCTTCCTCACATAGTAGAGGTAATCTAATCTCTTAACATTGACCCTTGGTGGAATGTAACAGAACCTATTCTCCTCCATGTTTGACTTCATTTGTCTAATGGCTCTATCTTTGGGAGTCTCTAAGGAAGTTTGAGCACCGGGTAATGAATCACTCTCACTTGGAGAGCAATCATCAATACTCATGCTCTGTTGTGTACAATCATCAGCATGAGAGGTTTCAACATCAGTGGATGGACTGCCAGTAGACCTGTTCTCTCTTTTCCTTTTGCTTTCCTCTACCGAGCTCATCACATCATCTCTAGATCTCTTCTGGTGCAAACCACCATTAGATCCCACTTCAGGGTGATTCGATGGTCCAGAATGCTGAAATCAACATAAACATAATAGATTTTAATTGGTCCAGCAACAACAGCGTACACAATACCCATCATACCCACAAACCCAAGAATTGACCTCAGACCACAATTCAGGTAAAGAGTGACAGGTAGTGAGAAACCAAAATAAACACATGGGTGTGTTTGGTTTGTGTTTGTAAAGTAGTTTTTGAGATAAAAAGTACGAAAACTTGTTTGCTTTGCCTTTTTTCAGAAATGATTTTGGAAAATTGTTTTGAGGAGAGAGTTTTAAAAAAAGTGATTGATTTTATGTGTATGAGAGAGAGAGTGATTTTGAAAAGTAAGTAACTAAACAAAATTTTGAGATTTTTTTTGAAAAAATTTGTTTGGTTTGATTACTCTTGAAAATTTGTTTGTAGAGAATTTTTTTCAAAAATTTTTGTGAAAAACAAACCAAACAAGCCGATGCGGATACGGCTTTTAGTTCCATCGAAAATAAAGCAGATACGGCTTTTAGTTCCAAACAGCAAAAAGAAGTGAAAATGAAAATTTATGTGCATTGAAATGCTTGTTTCTAATGATGACGATAAATAATCATTTAAACGTCTCAAACCCATTAATCAACTGTAAGGACAGTCCGTGCTTATGTTTAAAATTAAACCAAGAGAATCACTCTTGAACCTTCCAAATTTTACTTTCCTGAGTTGAGATAATTTAAGTGGCAAAAATTGTGGTACAAAATACTTGGGCAGTAGAGGCCTGGATGTTGTTCAAAGAAAAAAAAAATCTGAGGATAAAAATTCAGTAAACAAAAGAACTAAAAGATCCAAGCACAAATTTCATCTGAAGGTATATATCGTAAAAAGAGGAAATTAGAAAAGAACAGAGAAAAAAGAAGGGAAAAGTAAAAAGTTCAAAACTGCATTTATCACCTTTTTAGCCTCATAAAAGTCCCATAACTCCTCAATTAACTTCTCTTCCTCAATATCCTCAAATGATGGTCCTAATCCGGCAAAAACCACATCCTTACAATATTGTAGATAGGTTGGCAAATCCTTTGAATACTCTGTCAAAGAGTAATATAAATTAGCAAGTAGGTATTTTCAAGAAATAAAATTAAAAATTCAATATATTTTGACATTTTTTAAAGCTAGAACTATAAACCTTAATTTGTACCATATTTCTCTTCGACAACCACTTTCTGAACTTCAAGTTTACGCAAAAGCTCCACAGCATCCAACTCAGATTTCTCATGTGATGAGTTTTTGAAAGGGTCTGTACCCGTACCATCCAAACCAGGGGACGGTGAACCCTGGTTAGCATCAACTCTTACATCAGCGTCACATGTGTGTTCCCCCTGACTATTCCCATTAGAAGTTCCGGTGGAACTAGACAAACTCATTTCCCAAAACCCGAAACCATTTATGTTATATAGCATCCTTATTGCTACAATCACCATTGACATTACACAAACACGAGTAGGAAGTCTCAACTCATTTGCTGATAGCCACAACTCAGGAGGCAAAGACCACTCGTATATCTGGCAAACAGATGGTAGAATTTTCCCCACAGGAAGTGATAACTGCGTTAGATAGAGTGAAGCTATAGCATAGAAATTGACCGGAGGTAATTCCAAGCCTATTGTTTGAGCAATAGATGCTGACAGTGATTCCAACTTGTATGATGGAACAGTTTCCGAAGGTTTGAACATAAGACTTGAACTTAATGGACATGCATTTGATGGAGGCCCAATTTGTTTCTCAATTTCGACAAAAGCAGCAAAATAAGGAAGCTTCCCTTCAAGTGCCCATTTCAAAATATCTGTTGGCAGTACGGCCTCCCTCGCGAGATGACACACCAAAAAAGATATTGCCAAAGAATGAGATAAGGGTATCGCCTTGCTTAGCAATCTATACCAAATCATTACTGCTCGCTGGCCATGAATATTGTGAGGCTCTGCACTGTATTTAGCACGAGGCTTAAAATCATCTGGCTGCCCTGAATTTTTTTTTATGAGAATTAAAAGGTTAGAAAATGATCCATTTAATCTTGAAAAATTAAAATAGTAAATAGTACATGCATGCAGTACATAATAAGGAAGAGAAGCTAGCTAATCAAACCTACTAAAACAGTCAATAGATGAAGAATGTCAAATGAAAAATCAGAAAGAATAAAGTTTTCCACCAGAAAACTTGGGATAGCATATGATATGCATAAATGTACTCAAGACTAAGTACAGCAAACTTATATAAATAAAGTACAGAAGTGATGTGAGATGAATAAACTAGTACCAAAAGAGAACTAATGAACCACAACCGCACACTAATTTTTACTTGAATAGGAAATATCACAATAAATTCAGTAGGTATTTGAATTTAGCCATATTGAAGTTTACTGAATTATACAGACGAAGGAAGAAAATTCATTTTGTAGGTGTTGTTGATATAGGACTAAGGAAGGAAGCACTTTCATAAATATTTCAAATTATGTTTCGAATTTATCCACATTGAAGTTTACTGCTTTATATGGGGAAATGCAGGTTAGTTTACTGAATTATATAGATGAAGGAAGAAAATGCATTTGAAGGTGATGTTGATGTAGGCCAAGGAAGGAAGCACTATCATAAGCACCTCAGAATATGTTTCGAATTTATCCACATCAAGTTTACTGATTTATATGAGGAATGCAGGTTGAGCTTACTTTGATACAAGTGTCAGCTATCATTCAAAAACGCAACACCAATGAGTAAAAAGTTCCAATAATTTTTACATTCAATTATGTTGCACTGTGACACCATTCCATCCTATAAATTGGCGCAAAGCCAAGTCAGTGTTATGCTTCAACATTCAACTACTTTTGATATAAGCATCAACTACCATTCAGAAATCCAAAACCAACAAGTAATATATTCCAATAATTTTCAAATATACTTCACAATACCCATTAAAGCTAATGTTCGATAAGCATAAGTGCAAAAAATTGTTATCTCACACCATCATATAAATTGGTGCAAACCCAAATAAGGGTTGTGTTTTGCATTCAATAATTGGACACAATGTCATCTATAAATTGGTGCAAAGCTAAGAAAGGGCTATGTTTCAATATTCAACTATGTGAATATCAACGTAAATAAAAAAACAGAGCTTCACAGACATTATATCAAACACATGCTATACATTATTATATCATCAATTCACCATATACCTTCTTTCTGCGATTCTGATTCATGAATAGTCTCATCAGCCCAATTATCATCAAACACTCTAGTAAACGCCACGAATCGCAACCAAATCGTCCCAGCCAACCCATATATAACCGGGTTGACCCGAAAATTCTCAACCAAAGCCTTGCACTGCATCTGAATCATAATCTGAAAACCCATCACATACCTCAACCTAATCTCCGAATAGTAATCATCGTAACTCACAGACCTCGAACCCGACCCAAAATCGCTCGGGCTGGTCGGACCCACCCCATATCCGACCCGACCCTCCTCTTTCTTCGCATCGTTTTCTAGGGCATTGAGAGATTCCCAGAATTGGGATTGGGGTGGGAACTGAGAGATCGGTTCGGCTTTCACTGCGACGGGGGTTTGGCGGCGGTGGCTGGCCAAGTAGATACCGCCGGAGGCCCCGCCGCCGGCGCCGGGGTCGACAAAGTCTTCGTCGGCGACGGCGGTGTCGACAATGTCTTCGGCTTGGGAGCCGCAGCGGAGGCAGTAGAAGAAGCCGTCTGATCCGTCGGCGAAGCCGAGGTTGCCACAGGCGTGGCACGTTAGGTTCACTCGATCGTCCATTGAAGGCTTGGATTGAGTTTGAATTAGTGGGTTTTGGTTGTTCTTCGAGTTGAGCTCGATTTTGAAGCTTCACAATTTGGCGGCTAATCAGTGATATTCAACCAATCAATTAGGTAAGATTCATTCATATACAAGTCTGTTCATTTTTTCAGTATGAAAAAAGTGTTGGGGGTGAAATAAATATTTTAAAATATAGGGTAAATTATAAATCACTCTTTGAAATTTGATTAAAATATGAATAACTCTTTGTAATTTTGAAAATTATATTCTATCTCTTAAGATTTCAAATTTCATAACAAATCGTCTATTTTATTAATAAATCATAAAACCAATTAACAATTTTTAATAATATTATAAATATGTTTCAATTAATAATTTATGTACTTTTATTATTTTATAATAGAGTAATTTTGAATTTCATTTTTTTAATTAATTTTGTTAAATAAAAAATTCTAATGAGAGAGTATTTATAATTTTAAACAAACCTCATAAAATATATTTGTAATTTATCCTAAAATTTATTAGTGTAAAAAATAATGTACAAAACTTATAAATATTCAAATTCATGACATATAGTATTACCTTATAATTTATCTTTTAATTTATTTATTTTATTTTTATCAAAAAACTATTTATTTTATACTGTTTTAAAAATTATTATTCATATAAAAAATAAAATAAAATAAATAATAATAACGATGTGATTAAATCACTTTTTTATAAAATAATTAATTTTTAATTTTTAAAATTATATTTATTATTTTTTATAAAAAAAATTAATATGATTATATTAATTGATTCAATTTTTAAATAAATATTTTTATTTTGCAGAAGATTAACTGTTTGAATTATTAGGGCTGAGTAAGGAATCCATGAAATTCGCAATCCGATCTAGTCCAGTCCAATCCAATAGGTTTGGATTGGTTTTTTGAATCCGTGGTTCGGTTCCGGATTGAAGAATTAAAAATCCGTAGTCCACGGATTGGTTCCGAATTGAACTCCACGGTTCCGGATTGGAACCGATCCGAACCGTATGCAAATAGTCTATATTTTTATTATACATCCTCCTTCATAGTATCTTCTCTTATTCTATATAAAACTTAAACTCAAACCTAAATCCGTATAATATCTTCTTTTATTACTTTTATTCGTTAGTTTTTAGTTTTAATTTATAATGGTCTAAATTTTTATGGTGAAACCAGTTTTCGTTGGTTGTTTAAATTTTAGAACAGTATGTTCCTATTATAGAAAAATATATTGCTATTATGGAACTAGTATAACATTGTGTTTATGTTTTTATGAAATTAAAGTGTTATATATATATATATTATTTTGTTATTTAATTATGTGAATCCGTGGTTCTAAACCGATCCAATCCGTATTTAAATGGATTGGTTCGGATTGGTTTCATGATTTAAACGGATTGGATTGGTTTTAATTTTTCAGGAACCGTAGATAACGGATTGGTCCTGATTTTACCCCAATTTAGTCCAATCCGGACTACCCCGGGGGGAATTATCTAATTAATTTCAAAAAAGCCCACCTAAGACTCGCACGGTCCAATTGGATTTGCTCATTGTGATAATCTTGTCCCATGTGCAAAAATGGTACAGTTTTGCATTTGGATCGTAGTCCAAAGGCCTGCCTGTAAGGCCCAAATTTGTGATGCAGGCCCAATACTTGGAACGTGGAAGCCAGGACTTGGTTTGGAAAGTGGGTTGACTTTTTGACTTTTTTGACTATTTTAGCCTGGGCTAAAAAACTTGGTTTGGGAAGGACTTTTTAGTTTTTTTGACTTTTTTTGTGACAGAAGAGTGTAATAATTATAGGTTGGATGTGATGTTTTGTTTGTTGTGACTAAAATAGTCTATTTTGTCTTTTGTGACTATTTTAGCCACAAATCCTCTTCCCAAACGATGTGATATTCAATATTTGAGTAAAAGAGTAGTATGTTTTAGGGCTGGCTATAAGGTTATTCGAATCGTTCAATCTGAATCGATCTTCATATAAATAGGCGGTTTCGCAGACACAATATGAGCGGATGCAGTTTGGAATATGACATGATTGCGGATTGCGAGTTTAACCCATATTTGCAAGAACCCGCCCACATTTAGACTTTAAAAAAAAAAAAAAAAAAAAAAAAAAAAAAAAAAAAAAAAAAAACCTGGACCATTGTAAAAGTTAATAAAGAATTATTTTTAGGTAAGCTTAGGATTTTGAATGATTTTACTTTAATTATATTGTTAGGTAGTAGATAGTGAATGAGATTAATGATCTAGTTTAGGATTTTGAAAGATGTGTTTGTGTGAGTTTATGATTTGATTAAAAAGTTTAAGATTTTGAATGATTTGTTTGTGTTAGGAATTAATTTTGTTGTATTTTAATTTTATAAGTTTTAATTTATTAATTATTAATATTTGAGTATTTTAGAAAATGAGGGGAAAAGAGCCCAAAATAAATATTTACAAAATGGAAAAAAAAAATGCTCCAAAATAAATTTTTAAAGAAAAAAATCCAATCTACAAACCACTCCCAACCGCCCACACATCCACGAACCTTATCCGCACAAATCGCAACCTGCACTGCAGGTGGCTGCGGGTTGAATTTTTTCCAAATCGCATACATGCGGGGTGGGTTTAAATTGATCTACAAACCGTCCAAAACCGAACTGCGACCACCCTAGTATGTTTTCTCATATCATGACAGGCCTAGTCCAAACCAATGTTTTAAAAATCGAACAGGTAAGCGAATAGAAAAAGAGATCGGGTGGACGGGCCACCGATTCAATCGTCAGGTTAAACTAGAATCGAACTGTGGCGTAATAAATATATTAAAATTATATTTAAATAAAAACATAAGTAATAAAATCAAAAATTAAAAATATAAAATTATCTTAAATATCTCTCCTAATAATTTATTTATTGAAAAATATAATAATATTTTTAAAATATTATTAATTTTAATTTTGGAAAAGGAAATTAAATATTCAATATTCCCTCCATATTATTTTAATTTAAATAATTTGATTGAAAGAAGAGCAAAAATTTTGGAAGGATATCAAAATTTCAAATCTCCGTCCAATACATTTGATTGAATTCCACATGGATTTCTTGAGTTTTTTCGAAAGAATTGTTTTCCTATAAATAAGTAGAGACTTTCATAATAATTTCAAGTTATTAATGGGATTACTGACAAGAGGAGACCCTTAAAGAAGAGTTTTCAATTACAATTTTCTTATATTATTATTATTATTATTATAATAAGAAAGAAAGAAAAGAAATAAAGAAATAAATAAAAATAAATAAAAATAAATAAATTTCCCAATTTCAACGACCCAGCGAACTGGCTCTGGGTCGACCGGTTCACCAGTTCAACTATTAATTTTCCCGGTCTTCTCTAAACAAGCTGGTTTTTAGCTTCGAACGATTTAAAGGGTATATTCGGACCAGAACCCTGATCGATTGACGGCTCAACCGGTCGAACCAGTCGATCCGGTCTGATTTTCAAAACTATGGTCCAGACTAATTGTCGAAAATGAAATGCAAAAAAACAAGCTACTCGGATTTCAGGTTGGCCGATTAATAAAAATTGGAAAACTTACTGATAAATCTCATTCATAAAGTTTAAAATCCATCTAATTCCAAAATAAAATACTTGTGCCAATTAGTTTTATATATTTTTAATTGTTACCAAAATTTTTTTTTTTTTTTAATTTAAAAACGCTCCTACATCCCACCACCATCGGACTTTCGCTAGACGGTCATCGGTGACTCGCTGGAATATTCAACATCTCTGGGAAGCCACCGAAATATCATCGGAGATTCGCTGAAGTATCTCCGGAATGCTCTGAACGTCACCAAAAGTCGTCGAAATGTCTAAAATGTTCGATGGATATCAAGAATATTGCCGGAGACTCATCAAATGTCTAGAATATTGCTGGAAAAAAAAATAAACTGAGAAATTAAAGTAAAAAAACATAGCAAAATATACTAAATATTGATAAACTGAAAGAAGAAAAAAAAAATCTAAGAACAAGAAACAGTAACAATAAAAAAAACATATGTTATTTTTAATTTTTGTACGGTTTAAGCAAATAATTTCTAATATCAAACTGAAAAGTAAGGTTTGAGACTATAAAAGCCCTGTTTGGTGCAGCTTAAAAGCTGCTTATTTCAGCTTTCAGCTTAATTTAAGTTATTTTGATGTGTTTGGTTTAGCTTATAACTTATAGCTTATACCTTTTTGGAAGTCAGAAATCAGCTTATTCTTTGAGTGGGGCAGGAGATGCTTAATTTATAAGTCAGAAATCAGCTTATGTTCATAGTTATAAGTTATAAGCTGTTTAGGCATAAGCTATAAGTACTTTCCCACAGCTCTATCAAACAGGGTCAAAATATTACAGTTTCAAAGTGTGTTTCTATTAAGTATGTTTCTATTAAGTATTTATCCTTATTAATCAAACTGAAAAACATGTTATGAAATTGTAAAATTTTACAGTTCTAAAAAAAGTTATGAAACTGTAAAATTTTAGAATTCTAAAGAATGATTCATTTCAGCACAGAAAAAAAAAATTAAAAAAAATTGAAACTATAAAATTTTATGGTTTCACCGCCTATAATTAAAACTCAAAAATAACTTGTTCAGAATTTAAAAATTTTCTCCATTATAACAGGGAAATAAAAGTGTGTAGTATAGAAAAAACATTAAAACTGAGAGATCGAAAGAAAGAGACATATATAAAAAGATGTTTATATTCCGACAACTTTTTTTTTTTTAAATTTAGCCGGATCTAACGTAGATCTACTCATCTCTTTTTCGAAAACTCATCTCTTTTGTTATCGGTAAGCACGAAGCAAGTAGTTGGTACTCGATGGTTGCTCATGAACTCTAATCAATAGTGGTCGATGGTCGCCGGTAACTGTAGATTAGAAAGAGAAAGAAAAAAAAGGAAGGCATGGGCGTGGTCGCCTCCGTTATCAGAGAAAAAGAGATACAAAGCAGAAGTAAAGTGTAAGGAAAGAAGAGAAAATAAATGGGTATAGGACTTTTGAATCTATCTAAAAGGTTTTGGAATTAAATGGAATACACACTTTTCAAAAAAAAAACTTGTGGGTAATTTGTCCATAAAAATTTGATAATGAGGCTTCGTTTGTCAACTATACATTTTAGTCAAAAAGTCAAAAAATCACTATAAATTATCACACCATTCTCTCTACTTTTCTGTATATCTTTTTATAAAAAATCAAAAAGTTACTGAAATAGTATGTTCCCAAACGAGGCCTAAATATTCAAATTTTCGAGTTCAAGTCATCTCAAAGATTACTAAAGGTTTGCCTAATCGTTAATTTTAATGTCTCAAGATTAGTCAAAGTGTGCACAAACTAATCTGAATTTCTACTTATCAAAAAAAAAAAAAAAAAAACACATAAACAAATTTTTATAGTGAAAACTTCAACTAAATCCATGTTAAGCTACTTTTCAAAGATTTTTTGAGGATACAATTTCACATATGTTGCTTAGACTAATTTGGTGCCCTTAAAAATGGATCCTAAGCATGGTTAGAAAGAGTGAATTGGAAGAATAATTTTTCTGTAGTTTACGTATCATATTAAAATAAGTTTTAAAATTTGATAATTAATTCTTTTAGTCAAACCAAACCAAAATAAGTTTCGTATCTAAAATCGACGCCTTGCGCCTTTAAGTCCCCACAGCCAAAATTCCACCTCTGTCCCTGTCTATAGTTATATTTTCATCTATAAGTTATTTTCACCGTCTTCATAACAATTTTAATAGAGGAAGGAAGAGGAATTAAATATAATTTTTTATACATATAAGACAAAGTTCCAAAGTTTTTCACCATTAGCTAGACCTCCTCTGCCCCTAACATGCCATGAAAGCTACTTCTCCATTTAGAGGGTGCGTCACGGAGATGTATGGCTTTGTTAAAAAATAAAATAAAATAAAATAAAATTACAAATAATTTTTTTATATATAAGTAAAAATTTATTAAAATGATTTGATAGTGGCATATTATAATTATTAGTCGAATAAGTGATTGTTTTGATTTAAAATAAAATGACTATAAAAGACTGATATTTTTTTATAAAAATTATGTACAAAATATGCTTATATATCATCACTCAAAATAAAATTATTCCGTGAAGGAATACTTAAACACCACCAAAATTATTTGGCTGGAGTTTTCACATTAGTGGCACCAACAAATTATTTCGTTTGAGAAAATGAACTCCCTTAATTTCACCTAATAAATTATTTTGCTTGAGAAAATGAACCCTAATGTTGATTCATTTACTCCTCTCACTCATAATGACACTGTCTAATTTTTTTAATTTAAAAATTAATTAAACTTCCATTTTGATTCAAAATAATAAAAACCATAAAGAAGAGGATAGTTTAATAAAATTTAAGAAGAGCATGACCAAGTAATAACTTGTATGATTATAGAGATTTATTCGAGCAAAATAAAGCAATAGTGGATATGTAAAGCAGTCAATAAAATATTTTAAAATTAGATCGTGTGTCTATAAATACGTGTGACAAGAGAGAAAATATATATTTTAACCAAAAGATTTATAGTAAAAACTTCTGTTACAATCTCGTATCAAAACACAATAAATTTGACTTTGTAAGTAATCTTTTCTTATAAAATCGATTTTCAAAGATAAATTATACCCATGGAATTCATGTCAGCTTCAAAACACAATAAATTTGACTTTCTAAGTACTTTTTTCTTATAAAATCGATTTTTAAAGATAAATTATACCCAAGGAATTCATGTAAGCTTTGCAGGTGGTAATGGTTACTCAAATCTTCCATAAAATTTGAATTTAATAAAAAATAAGTCTTTTTGCTGCTTCAACGGTTGCATCAAATAGGTAGCAAATTGAGGATTTCACTTTTCTATCATCAAATTGAGGATCAATGTGTCTTTCATCAAATTATTGTTCATTGCTGTTGCCAGATGTCCCTCCAAGTGTCCTTCCGATGGTCTTGTCGATGACCACCTCAAGGCAAAAATCTATGAAAAAATTACACTGATCGGTCGATCGGTGGTTTGATAAAAAACCAAATCCTTCCGTTGGAACACTTGATATCAAAGGAAACTTTTACTCACATTTGGTGAGAATTGGTACACCATTAAGAGATCTCTAACAAAAAAAAAAAAAAATTTAAACATCCTTCATTTAGAATCTACTTGTATTTTTTAAGTTGTTGCTTTAGCATCAAGCTTTCCTATCTTAAAAGATGTAAATATTAGCGGCAAGTTTTATGCTTAAAAAAATGGTTACTTCTCTCTCTCGATTATTGTTTTCTATAATGGGATGTTTTGAAAAGTTGATTAAAAATTGATCTTTTAGCTTATCTTGTCTTTTTGTGAGTAAGTTATGTGAGAGGTGATGTGACTTTGTTGGGCCATTTTAATATCTTTTATTTATTTTTATTTTTTTTGTGACTTTTTTGGTCTTATTCATGAATCTTATTTTGTCTTATTTATGATCTCATTTTATTTGGTGAATGGAGATTCAATGTTTTTTGATGACCTTTTGTCTTCTTCATGAATAGAGATTAATTGGAAGTTCATGGACTTGGTGGTGAGTTAATATTTGAAAACTCTCTATTTTTTCTAGTTTAATGGTCATTATTATTTTTTGGTGTAAATTGTAAAATCCTTGTGGTTTATAAATAGTTCCTCTCATTTACTCTTTTCTACACCAACTATTTTTTATACTTGAGAGATTATTAGCCAAAGAAGGGTGTTTTTTTTTTTTTTGGTTGAGCTTTGGGTTCACTATCTTCTGCAGAATTGGCTTGAATCATACGACAAGTAGTCAGACTGTTGTATCCTAGAGGGGATGAGACATAATTTTTTGACTGCTGCATCGGTATTTGGATTTTTCCTACCACAGTGGATTTGATCTCCTTAAAGAAAATGAGATATCTGTGTCTTAACCTGATCTATTTGTATCTCATTTTCTTTGCATTATTTATCAATAAAATATAATTTTTCTGGTATTTTCACCAACTATTTTAAAGAGATCAACTATGGAACAAGTACTAGAAAAAATCAATGATGGAATTGGAAATCTCAACAAGCCTTTCAAGTTCAAGGAAGTTCATTTTAAGAGGTGGAAAGGAAAAATTCTTTTTTACCTCAGCCTTTTGAAAGTTGCATATGTTTTTACCGAGAAGAACCCAAACAAAATCCCAATCGAGGAGATGAATGATGAAGACTACGAGGCGCATGAAGCAAAAGTGGCTTCCTACAATGCAGATGAGTATAAATGTTGATTTTATCTCTTAAATTGCCTTATTGATCAATTTTATGATTACTACGACACCACTTACACTTCCGTAAATAAAATTTGGAAAGCTTTACAGACTAAGTATGATACTAAAGAAGCAAGAACAAAAAAGTATGTAGCTAGCCATTATTTTTTCGCTTCCAAATAGTGGATGGAAAATTTGTTGTGGGGCAAGTACAAGATTTCCAAATAATAGTTGCAGAAGTAAGTCTGAAAGCATTATGATTTGTGACAACTTGGTAGTTGCAGGACTTGTTGACATGCTATCGCCATCTTGGAGAGAATTCCAAAAGAGCATGCGCCACAAACAAGAGGAGACTTCCTTAGAGGTGTTGATTACTCGCATCCGAGTCGAAGAGGAGGCTAGAGGCCAAGATGCATAAATAACACAAGATGGCATTGACAATTCTATTACAAAGGTAAACTTTGTTTCAGCAAATAATAACTTACTCAAAAGTCATAATTCCAAGAATACTTATTTGAAGCCTTATAAAAAAAATATAAAAAATTATGGTGTCACGACCCAAACCCACCCATATAGGTTTAGCGTCGTAACCGGACAGTAATCCGTGATTACTGAAGGCCTGTTTAACAATAATGACAATAATACAATATAAAAGGGCTGGCAGAAACCAATCAATAATAACATACATCGTCTAATGAGCTCTGAGGACCTGAATGCAAATAAACTTTTATATACATAGATATATACACAAACACCTATGTCCATAAAACACATATATACATGACAAAACACAAGTTAGGGAATTAAATCCCATTATCGAAAACTTTATTAAGAAAAGTCATAAAACATTCTTTTTACTTGAGCAATATCAAATGGGTGCATTAGAACCACCCAAAAAGCCTTGACACATGTTGGTTTGGAACCTCGCAATGAGGCACAATAGCTGGCTTGACAAAATAAGGGTTCGGAACGACGCTGCTAACTCTGATTCGGTGCCTGATCACCTACATATATAATAAACAATAAGTTAGAACCTAGTGAATAACAGCTGTGTAAAGAGGTTAAGAATGATAGTCATCAAACAATAAACAATAGTTCCAAGAATTGGAATTGACAGAAATCTCTGTAACAATAGCGATAACAATAGCAATAACAACAGCAATATGCTATGGATGCCACGAATACAGTTGTGGCTCACCTTTTTCGCCCCCCCTCTCGGGAGCTCGAAAAGAAACCCTACAGTTCGGACTCCTGTGATTCTGAATCTAATCTTACAAGTGCAATGTGAAACTGATAAACACCAAAGAGTCCAAATCTGACAAATCGTTTAGAAAATTGATTTTAGGATCAAAATGCCAAAATTGGACTCTTTGCCAGATACAGAGTCGCCACCTAAATATTTTATTTTTGGAAAATTTAGGAAACCCATGACTCGTGCCAAAGGCCACGTATCCATTATCACCAAAGTTGCCTCGGTTCGGGAACGTAGGTACAAGAGTGGAAGGTCATGAATTGAGCACCCCCGCTCGCCCGATCAAAGATCGGCCTCTATTAATCATGATATGATTTTTTTATAAACATTATGTATTCTTATTCTGATTGTTAAGCTAGCTTTACTATGTGCTGCGCACAAGCAAGTATAGACTAGTTTGTTCAATTTGGAACAATTTAACTCATGTTTGTTTGTGAAAATGGTTTGAATTTGCCAACTCAAGTGGGCTTAAAGTTTGCGGATTTGCCACCAAATATAATGGGCTTAAAACATGATTTACCACTCAACAAAGTGGGCTTAAAACATTCATTCGTTGAATCGTTCCAATTCAAACAACAAACCTTCATCCACAGGCATTCAAGTAGTTTAGCATTTAAGCACATAGTCTCATGGCAAGCATGTTAATCATGGCAACATTTACATTCATGCAAATATGCTAAAGCATAAAAACTCACCTAGTACTCCAAGTTAAGAAAATATGAGTTAGAAAACTATGCATGATTTCTAACTATACAAAGTATCTAATGCAACACATGCAAAGAATGCAATTAATAGGCTTGGCTACTAATATGGCATATGAATCAATTTGAAAACATGCGGTTAAACACGTATTCAAAGAAAATATTGAAATAACAATGTAGTTTGAATGATGCGTCGAGCCTCAGTGCATGCAATACAAATGAATGGATGCAAGCATAAGGCATACTAATTTGAAATATGTCCCTAATCTAACCATCAAAAACGATTAAATAAAAGGGAGAAAGACATGGGGTTGGAAAACATACATGCACGCACGCACACTTATTACAACATTACGCCCTCGCAAAGGAAGGTTCGAATGAATAAAAGCTAACTAACTAGCAACTAAGCTAAGGTAATTAAGCTAATCTAATTAAGCTAATTAGACTAATTATTACAAACCAAATGAATAACTAGTAAGCTAATTAATTAATTTACAACACAAATGCACATGAACTAAGTAATTAAGACATTAAACTACGCTGCCACTGCTCCGCCTCGGGAAGTGGAAGATGCACATGCTCGGTTTTCGCCCGAAAAGACCTCCATTTTGCTCTCGAAAGCCTCTGTTTGCAGGATTGAGCATTTCCAGAAACTTCCTGCTCTATCTTACCAAAATCAACTGAAGTTTACATTAGTGGCCTACTGACCATGGATGGATGCTGCCGACCCTCTGTTAGCCAAAAGGGTGGTTTGCCGGCCATTTATGGTGCACTGTCGGCCACCAATGGTGCATTGCCAGCCACTAATGCATTGGATCACCATGCTGCAACAGAGTACAAACAGAGCAAAAAAAGGGTTTTTCCAAGAATTGTATGCACAATTCACCTCTCATCTTCATGGACAAATCCAAGAAATTGTGAACTTAAACCACAAACCACCAATCAAAGCAATTTCATTGCATGATGGCTTGTGCTTCAAGGTGTGCAAGCTTGATAAATGCAAAACAAAACGCAAACCTCTTCCCTTTCATGAAAGATCAAAGGAAAAAGTCAATCTTAGAGACTTGGATCATTTCATTACTAACAAGTATGAGATGGTCCAAGTTCCATGTGTTCAATTAACGTCCGATTGAACACACTAAGTTATTATCTTGCTCAATTTTAGTCCCAAGTTTTATTTACACCATTTTACTTACCAACCATCATTTAATTCAATTAAGTCCAAATGGTGAATTAAGTCCTCTAAATGGAAAGAAAGCTCAAACCAAAGGTTGTCTTAGGCATGAAAGAGACCTCATGCTGTTGGTAATAAACCCCCAAAGGGATTAAACCATTAAGCATAAAACCTCAATTTCATGCTTTAAACAAGCAAATGGTTTGAACCACTTTCAAAGCAAAAATAAAACCAAGAAAGGAGAGAGGTTACAGAGATGGTTAAGTGCTGAAAATAAGTGATAAAAGTATAAACAGATGCTATCAACTCAAACAAGAAGGTGTCTAGAGCCTAAAACACCAAACTTGTCAGGACTATTGCAGAACAACCATGCAAAACAAGACTTAACTGACCCAAACAGTTAAGAACAGTCTTAAAACAGGTCTAAAGCAATCCTAAAACATGCTGGAATTGAGCTAACAATAGTTAGAAAAATAGGTTAAAACATAGACCATGCTAGGCTAGTAAACAAAATACAAGGAGGGGAGGCTAACCCCTCTAATTTTGGACTTCAAAAAAAAAATTTAGCCACTGAAATAACTCTGAAATTCAATGTTTAAAAGTTCAAAAACAGATAGTAAAAAGATGGAAAACACAAGGGCAAAGGCCTACAAAATAAGGTACAAAGAAGGGTGAACCACCCCTCAACCTTTAATGGCCTTAAAACCCAAGTTTCAGCCTAAAAATGCGGAATTTTTACAGTCCAAAAACAGCCAAAAAATAGTACAAAATGTATTGGAATGAAAGCTAAAACATGGAACAATTTAAACTAGTAAACAAGCCAAATGAGGGGTGGCTAACCCCTCTATTTTTTGGACTTCAAAACTATTTTTTTAGCCTCTGAAAACCTCTGAAAATCAGTGGTAAAAAGCTCAAAAAAAATTTGATGAAAGAATGGGAAACACAAGTGAAAAGGCTTAGAGAACAAGGTTCAAAGAAAGGTGATTAACCCCTCTACCTTTAATAGCCTTAAGCCACAAGCTTCAGCCCATAAAAATAAGCTTTAAAGAGCTTAAAAACAACAAGAAAACATGGAAAACAAGTGTTGTAGAGAAGGTGCAAAAGCAAGAGAAGTATACTTCTTGGAGAGGAATGAACCCTTAAGTCATAACCAACCAATTTCACACTCTCAAGTGCTTCAAGAGCTCAAATCCAAGCTCAAATTGCCTCAGCAAGAAGCTCTCTAGGTTTGGTTTGGTGTGTTTGGGCATAGGCTATGAAGTTGCAAAAGAAAGAGGGAATTGTAGAGAGAGAGAGGATATTTTCCAAAATATTTCTTCACTCCTAATGTTTTCTAACCTTGAAAGATGAGAGGGAGGTCCTCTATATATAGAAATATAAAAGCCTTGGTCGAAATATCTAAAAAAAGGACAGCTAAAATAGTGTGGAACAGTTGGAGGGAAAATATATGGTTTTTACACTGATAGGCGACAAGCTTGTAGTGGTGGGCAGCCGGCCATCACTGATGGCCGGCAGGCAAAAAATGGTGGTTTGCCGGCCACAAATGGTGGCTGCCAGCCACCTGTCAGCCATTAGTGATGGCCCGACTTCAAATGGGCATATCTTCCTCATCCGAATTCGGTTTCAGGTCATTCTTGAGTCTAAATTGAAGCACCGGAAGTCTACTTTCCAATGGTGGTAGCCTTACATCTAAATTCTAAGTATACAAAAGAATAGACCTGATTTAGTGAGGGCTACTCGACTCTCTCTTAACTGTTCAAGCCCAACTTCTTCCCCAACGAGGTTTCTTCCCTCCACTCTTATTTTCTTCAACTCCAAACCTCTAAATAAGATTTTTCAAAGAGTTCACCTCTCTTTTATTTATTTCCACTTTGTCCTTACTCGGTTTACCGAAAAGTGCAATTTTTAATGAAATGCGAGCTTCAGAACATCGTACAAACATTTTCAAAAATATTTTGAAAGAGAGAGATTTAAGGTCTAAAATAATTTTGGTCAAAATAGTTTTGGCCCAAAATGGGGTGTAAGGTTGGGATTTAGAGCTCTTATTGCTGAAGAAATCGAACATTTGCATGTCACAACTTTCATCATCGAGTGATCAATCAGTGGCGCCCAAGTCTTAAAGGCGATCAAAGATAGCGTATCTACAACAGAGTAGAAAATAGGATCACTATTTAATTGATAAAAGTATCATTCTAGAAAACAATATAATTTATCAATCAGAAAATAAATACAATTGAACATATCTTTACAACAGTGTTACTCATAGTGGGCTCCTGAAAACACACGCTATTCGTGCGGCGTCCGACCTAAACAAATAAAGTCGAGCACCACACAATTACAATCACACACATATAATTCTATTCAATTCGGTTACTTGATTTCCATTCGGTTTCACTCGTTCGGTTCCAATCCTTCATTCGTTCGATTCAATACACTTATGTAATGCAAATGCATGTTTAAACACTTTAAAACTATGCAAAGGAGGCTTGGAGGATGGAGAAAAGAAGCAAAAATGAAACCAATATTTTTCATGAAACCGCACGTGTGGCTGCCCCATTCCGCACGTATGGAACTGCAAAAATGCAGCCTGAAAATTTGCTTTGTTTTTGGAATTCATCATTTCAAAATCTAACTTCATAATTTGTATAATTCAATCCCCAACTCCTCAAAAATAGTTATGAACTTTAATTTGCAACCATCAATTTCAAACCATAAATTTATAACAATACTTAATTCTTCAATTTATAACCAAAAATCTTTAAAGCAAATTGTAAAATCTTAAAATGTGTATTCAAGCTACAACTCAAATTTTTAAATGAGAATTTCTTAGAAATTATGAAAGACCAAGTAAGAATTCATGTATATAAAACAAATTTGTCTATGAGATGATCATATTTCCTGGACTCAAACATTTTCAAATGTAAAATCACCATTATATATATAAATTATGTTCTTTTCCATAACTGTTGAGATTTCCTTCTTAAAGTTCATAAATCATGCAAGAAAGCAATTGTTTTATTCATGGATTCCTGAAAACATTACATGCATGTAAGGATCATGAATTATATATAAAAACTATGCCATGCATGGTAAGTTTACAAATTAATTCATCTCAGTTCTTATGTCTATGGTCATCAATTCTCACCTCCAATTTTGCTTCAAGAAGTGAAATGTCTACTCATAAACCTTGCCATTAAGCTTCACATTCTTAGTTCCCATGGACTTTTCTCTTCAATTTGGAGGTTTATGCAAAAACATGAATGTATGATCATGATTATGTAAGAATCTTGCCATGCATGTATCAATATGAACTAAACCTTCTATTAAACTTATATTCTTCTTGCTTAATCTTAAATTCTTTAACTTATGAGCATAATTCTTCCAATACATTCAATTACATGAGATTAGGAAGGAGAATTCTTACCTAAAGCAAGTGAATTGTGAAGAATAAGGTGTAGTGACAAAGGTTTCTCAAGCTTCTCTTTCCCTTTCTTTTTCTTCTCTTCTTGAGTTCAAGTGTTCAAAGCTCTCCTATTCTCACTCTCTTTTTGTCTCTTTACGTGTATAGCTTAAAGGGTTGAAAAAGACCCACTACTTTAATCAACTAATTGGTGAGTAGGACACATGTATAGATTTGTTGTATTCAATTTGAAATTTCCTAATTTAATGTACGTGGAATTAATTCAAATTAAATTATATCACATCATCTCATAATCTTAATTACACAAAATTAAATTATACTAATGTGAATTAGGCTCTAATTCCTATCTAATTATTTAATTCTAACTTGTTAAAATTAGCGAATCAGACAGGTTTAATTTTCATTCTAACCTATCTGTTCAAATAATACAATTCAATAAATCTCATAACAATTAATAACACTTAATCACATAATTAACATGTAGGAACATAATTAATAGTTTTAATTAAAGCTCAATTCAATCACAGACAATTTCAATCAACTGAATCAATTTTCAATTAAATTTCCCAAATGACTCTAAAAATTTCCATAAGCCCATCCATGTACTCAATTTCAATTTGTACACCTAATAAGATTGTCGATTTCAGTTTCAAAGTTGTAACCTTAACAGGCAATTTTTCAATTTGGATAGATGTGCACAAATTAAATTACTTGGCATTTAATTTAATTAGAATTAACACATAATTAATTAATTAAAATCACGATTAGCAAGTTTGGGTCATCACATATGGTAAACCTCACAATAAATGGATTAATCCAAATAAGAACCAAGGTCCATCACCTCCACAAAATTTTACATGCTTTGTCTGTGGCAAAAGTGGACATATTGTTCAAACTTGCAAATTCCAAAAACGTGCAATTGCCCTAAAGGCTAACGTTATCGAGGAGCCATTTGTGGTGATGATTACAGACATTTGCATGGTTAATTATGTGGACGGTTGGTGTGCAGATTCTGGTGCTAATAGACATGTTTGTTATGATAAAACTTGGTTCAAGGTGTGTATTCCCTTTGATGATGAGAAAACAATTATGCTTGGTGACTCTAATCAAACCAATATACTTGGGAGTGATGAGGTTGATCTTAAGTTCACTTCTGGACATGTGCTTACTTTAAAAGATGTGCTTTATACACAATCCATGAGGAAGAATTTGATGTCAAGTTATTTGTTGAATAATGCTGGCTTTAAGCAAACTATGGAATCTGATCAATATGTGATTACTAAGAAGGGTATTTTTGTGGGTAAGGGTTATGCTTGTGATGGGATGTTCAAACTGAATGTTGAGATTAATAAACCATCTACTAATTCGGTTTATTTGTTGTATTCTATTAATTTTTTGCATGCTCGCTTATGTCATATTAACAGTAAATATGTGAGAATCATGAGTAGTTTAGGATTAATTCCTAAAGTGACAAAAAAAATTGAGAAATGTGAAGTTTGCAGTAAAGCAAAATTTACCAAGAGGCCTCATAAAAGTGTTGAAAAAAATACCGAATTGCTAGAATTATTTCATACTAATTTGTGTGAGTTTGAAGGAATTTTAACTCGTGGTGGTAACCGATATTTTATCACTTTTATTGATGATTTTTTAAAATATACAAACATATATTTATTAAAAAATAAAAGTGATACTTTTGAGAAATTTAAAGAATTCCTTCTTGAAGTGAAAAATCAATTCAATAAAAAGATTAAGAGAATTAGAAGTGATAGAAGCCGGGAGTATGAATCTCTTAGATTCAACTCTTATGTTCTGTCATTGGGAATTATTCATGAGACTACGCCACCATATTCACTTTCATCTAATGGCGTAGTTGACAGAAAAAATAGAACGTTAATTGACTTGACCAATGCTATGCTTATTGATTCAGGTATTCCCTCAAATCTTTGGGGCAAGGCTATTTTGATAGCTTACCATGTGATAAATAGAATGCCACACAAAAAAACTAAAATTGTACCTTATGAGTTGTGACAGGGGCATAAACCAAATCTAGGTTATTTGAGGATTTTTGTTTGTTTAACTTTTGTGAGGCTTACAGATCGTAAACAACCTAAATTAGGTGAACGAGCTACCACTTGTGCTTTTCTTAGGTATGCATTGCATAGTACAATTTATAGATTTTTTGATATGGAAAATAATATTATTTTTGAATTAGGTGATGCTATTTTTCATGAAAATAAATTTCCTTTCTAATCTAAAAATAGTGAGGGTCAAATAATTTCTGAAAATATTTTATCCATGCCTAGCTCTTCTATTCCATCTCAAGTTTTTTAAGAATAAGAAAATTCTCAACTTCAACCAAGAAGGAGTAAAGAAGTTAGAGTTGAAAAAGATTTTGGCCTTGACTATTATCTTTACAATGTGGAAGAAATTCCTCTTATGGTGCAAAAAGCTTTATCATCACCTTATGCTATTTTCTCGAGAGAGGCTGTAAATGATGAGATAGATTCACTACTTTCAAATAAAACATGGAAGCTAGTTAATTTGCCTCCAAGTTGTAAAACTATTGGGTGTAAATGGGTCCTTCATAAAAAACTTAAACCGGACGAAACTATAGATAGATATAAAGCGAGACTTGTTGCTAAAAATTTTAAGCAACAAGTTGATCTTGATTTCTTTGATACTTTTTCTCTAGTTACTAGAGTTACATCCATTAGACTGTTGATAGCAATGGCTGCAATTCATGATTTAAAAATTCATCAAATGGATGTGAAAACAATATTTTTAAATGGAGATATAGATGACCAACCCGAGGGCTTTGTGGAGCCTGGCCAAGAAAGCAAGATATGTAAGCTAACTAAATCCCTTTATGGTTTAAAACAAGCTCATAAACAATGGCATGAGAAATTTGATTCCTGTATGCTTGAGAATGGCTATAAGACTAATGAATATGATAAGTGCATATATTATAAAACTTGTGAAAATGCACATGTGATTATTAGCCTATATGTGAATGATTTACTTATCTTTAGCTCTAATTTACATATTATAAATGAAACTAAAAATATGCTTAATAGTCACTTTGATATGAAAGATCTTGGTGAAGCCAATTTTATTTTGGGAATTAAAATTATCAAGACTAATGATGGCATTTTTCTTGATCAATCGCATTATGTTGAAATTTTTTTAAAGAAATATAACTTTCTAGACTGTAAACATGTTGCTACTTCTTTTAATGTAAGCATACATTTATCTGTTATAACAAATGAAAAAGAAGTAATTAATCAAAATGAATATACTAGCATGATTGGTAGTTTGAGATATGCTACTGACTGTACTGGACCTGACATTGCATATGCTGTTGGAGTACTTAGCAAGTTTACTAATAAGCCAAATCAAGATCATTAGCTAGCCATGGAAAGAATTATGAGATATTTATTTGGTACCAAAAATTATGATTTGTTTTATAATAAGTATCCTGCGGTACTTAAGGGATATAGTGATGCCGATTGGAACACTTTGTCAGGTGATTCTCTCTCTATCTTGGGTTTTATTTTTACCTTAATGGAAACTGAGCTTATAGCGTTAGCTTCAACATATGAGGAAGCGAATTAGTTGAGAGATTTGTTACATGAAATCCCTTTTTGGGAAAAACCAATTCCTCTTATGTTAATTCGTTGTGATAGCACTGCTGCTATTGGTAGAGTGAACAACCATTTTTATAATGGTAAATTCAGACCTATTCGAAGGAAATACAGTAATGTGAGATCCTATTTGAGTAATGGCATCATAACTGTGAATTATGTAAAATCTTGTGATTATCTTGCAAATCCGTTAACCAAAGCCTTGGCGAAAGATAAGGTCTGGAATATATCAAGGGGGATGGGTTTGAAGCCTATAAAAGCATAAACCACGTATGAGGATACCCAACCTAGGGACCAGAGATCCTGTAATTGGGTTCAATGGGAAGAACGAATCATATGGTGGTTGTAAAAAATACACTCCTTAATATTTTGTTATCCATCCATGTGATGTCAGTTCATTTGTCCTATAATGTTGAAGGGTTGAGTTTTTATGCTCTTAATGAAATTCTGTAGCTCTTGTTGAGTGGGGTGTATAAATTACAGGAACATCCTTGACAGATTTCACCTATGTGAGCATGGAAGTAGGGCCGCTTCCTATGAGAACAAGGCTTATTCTCAAATATGCTCATGAGAACTGGGATTAACACAAGGCTGTAATGTGCTGGTTATTAAAAGCTCATGTCAACACCTGGATTGTTATGTGTAAACAGTAATACTTTATTTCCCCTAAGTAGTCATAGTTAAAGTCTGAGACCACTATTGACTCTGGAGCAGAGGTTGCTGTTTCACTAATGAAGGTTCAATGCAAAGCACGCCTTCATGATGCATACTGTCTATCTTTGGTTGGTAATCTCTCTTGTCGTTGTTGATATTAAAATGAGTGGGGGATTGTTGGGCCATTTTAATATCTTTTATTTATTTATTTTTTTTTTGTGACTTTTTTTGTCTTATTCATGAATCTTATTTTGTCTTGTTCATGAATCTCATTTTGTTTGTGAATGGAGATTCATTGTTTTTTGATGACTTTTTGTCTTGTTCATAAATGGAGATTAATTGGAAGTTCATGGACTTGGTAGTGAGTTAATATTTGGAGACTCTTCCTTTTATCTAGTTTAATGGTCATTATTATTTTTTGGTGTAAATTGTAAGGTCCTAGTGACTTATAAATAGTTCCTCTCATCTACTCTTTTTTACACCAACTATTTTTTATACTTGAGAGATTACTAGCCAAAGAAGGGTAATTTTTCTTGGTCGAGCTTTGGGTTCACCATCTTGTGCAGAGCTGGCCTGAACCATACGACAAGTAGTAGGGCTGTTGTATCCTAGAGGGGACAAGTCATAGTTTTGTGACTGCTGCATCGATATTTGGGTTCTTCTTACCGCAGTGGGCTTGATTTTCTTAAAGAAAACAAGATATCCGTGCTTCAATCTAATCTATTTATATCTCATTTTCTTTACATTATTTATCAATAAAATATAATTTTTTTTGATATTTTCACCAACAGACTTAAAATGGGTTAAAAGTTGGAAGCTGGCTTCTAACCAGCTTCCCCAAAGAGGCCAACATGAATCTTCTTATAGTTTAACAAGATGAATAAAGCAAACTAGGGTAGACTGATATCATTATGGGGTTGGATTCTCTCCGATTGGTATATTTAACTAGACAGTCTAGTTTGGCTTGTTATGGACTCATTTCTAGTTCGTTTCAATAATTCAAACTATTTATTTTGTTAAACTCCCAAGAAGATCATGCATACTTAAAATCAGGTTGATTGGGTATCGGGAACCACTTGATTAGATCACATTTGTCAAAAAAATAATTAATGAATTACTTTTAAAATTATGTCATTCGTTCATTATTTTTAAGATAAGTATGATCCAATCAATTTGATTTGCGGTATGCATGATCTTTTTAAAGAATTTTATAAAATAAACGATTTAAATTATTAAGACAGATTCAAAATAAATTTACAATGACCCGGATTAAACCGTCTAATTATATCTCTTAACTACAAAAATATTTTGAAACTTTAATTTGTGAACTCTAGTAATTCTAATGTATATGTAAAGCTTATTTAATGTGATGTTATAGCTTTATTTTTATTTTTTTGACTTCTTATTTTATTAGAATTCTAATTTTTGAGGAATGTATTATCGTTCATCCTAACTAAAGAAGATCCAGTCTCTATTACAATTATTCTCGAAAGAATGAAAGTGATTTGAAACCACCCGCAATTGTAGTCTGTTCTTAGAAGAAAGCCGGCATCTGTTCCTAGTTTGACTATTAGCACTTTAGAGAATATATAATATTTTGAAAATAATAATAATAAAAATTTATGAAAAAAAAAATTTGATTTCCAATACCATGACATGTACAAGTCATGAGATTGATGCATGTACTAAGGTTTGGTGTGAGAATATATTATTTTAATAATTTTTTTATTTTTTTTTTTAAAAATAGAGAGAATTATGTGATATTTATAATAACAACGCTGCTACACACCCCTAGTGGGGGTCGATCCCCAGTGACGTGGCGTGCTCCCATTGGCCAATTTTTCTTTTTTTTTCTTTCCTTCCAATCACCCAGTGCCACGTGGCACTGAGGGTCACTAGGGGTTGATTTTACTGGGGTCTCCCGCATTTTTGTTATAATAATTTTTTGATTTTTAATTAAAATTAAAATTAAAAATTGTCAAATGAGACCAAAATCTCTTTACCTACCCAACAACATAAATATCTCCATGCTCAACCACTAAATAACTGCTCACTTAGGATTGAATATTGGATGAGATTGAATTAAATAATCTCACATTTTTAAATTTTGCATTTAAAATAAGTACTTTTGAAGGGATCTTTTTATCCCATATATGTAACAAAAAAAAAAAAAAAAACAAACAAACAAACAAACAAACAAATTTGGCCTTAGTATATAGTCTATATATCATATAAAAATAAAACAATTATCAAAATAAAATTATAGAGAAAAAAAGAAAAGAAAAAAAAGGAAGACAAAAGGACCGCTCATAAAATTATACTTCATACAAATCAAAATAACATCTCTTATCTCCTCATTATTATGCACTGACTTCTTCACTCTCAATCAAAAAAAAAAAAAAAACCACAAGAGAGTAATGTTAGGAATTTTAAAAATTTTATTAAAATTTTTACTAAAGTCTTACATTGATGTGGGATTCACACAATATGGGAATCTCATGTGGGTCCTATACTCATGTAAGATATTTGATAAAAATTTTAATAGAATTCTTAAAATCTCTAACATTTTTTATAACAAAAAGATTATCTCTAGCAATGTCAAATATGAAGAAAAAAGAAAAAAAATTACATGTCATTATACGTCTATCTCTCTATTAGTGAAATAGAAATTCCTTATTGTATCTCTCTTTCTTGCAAAGGCCTTGTTTGGCAAGTGACTGTTTTAGTCTAAAAGTCAAAAAATTACTAAAAAAATCAAAAAGCTAACAATTTATACTAAAAAGTCAAAGATTTCATTTTCTCTCTACTTTTTGCACATCTTTTCGTAAAAAGTTAAAAAATTATTCCAAACATAAAAGTTTTTTTCCCCTTATATTTTAGCCAAAAAGTCAAAAAGTTACTAAAATAGCATGTTCCCAAACGAAGTCCACATCAAAATAGTGAAAATCTACAAATATAAATGTACTGTTTCTGATGAATATATTAGCAAAGCTAGAAAATAAAAACTTAATTACTAATTTTACATTTTAAAAATTGAAAAAAAAATTAAAATTAAAATTTTATAGTATGAAAATTAATTGCAATTAATATAGTTTAAACATGATATTTGTGTTATATTCGCATTTTTTGAGGAGTGGGTTAAAAGTCACTTTTCAACTTTTAACTCATTTTGGATCACATCATCTCTCACATTTTTTATAAGTTTTTTCTAAAAAAAATTAAAAAAACCAGTTTTTAACTATTTTTCCAAACTAATCCATTGTATCTCTAGATTTTAAGAGAACAGCCCCGGTACAGAGCCCGAAAACCGGGGCTCGAATTTGGCTCGAAACAGAGGCGAATGAGGAAGAAGGAGAAAGAAGAAGAAGAAGAAGAAGAGAAGGAGGAAGGAGGAAAAGAAGGAGAAGCAGAATTGGAGAGGGCCATAAAAATGGGGTTGGAGGCGGAGGCGGAGGCAGGCGGAGGCGGGCGGAGGTAGAGGCGGAGGCGGGGCTGCGAGCGACGATCGGCCGACGAGCTGCGACGACGACGACGACTCTCTCTCTCGCCTCTCGCTTCTGTTTCTCTCTCGCCTGTGTTCAAACGAAGAAGACGAAGAAGAAAAGAAAGAAAGAAAGAAAGAAAAGGAAGAAAGAAAAGGAAAAAAAAAAAAAAAAAAAATTCGAAACGCAAAACGACATCGTTTTGCGTTTCGAGCCAAATTCGAGCCGTGATTTCAGACCCTCAAACATTTTTCTTTAGAGAAATATTTAGGATTTGAGCAATACTAGTACTAACCTACGGTCCTATCAAGTGTTAAAAAAATAAATAAATAAGTAAAAATAAAAAAAAAGTGGAATATATGTCTTGGACACAATTCTTACTTGCACTCAATTTCCCCTCTACAAATTTGAAATTAGTTTTTTGTAATTTTGCATTTATCTAATATTCATTCATATAAAAAATTTTAACCAAAAAAAAAAGTCTCACTTAGATTTTTTGTCTTAAATTTGGGAGTTAAAATTGTTACCCTCTAACATTTACTTCTTCTCCTTAATAATTTATGTGATAAAACTAATTGTACTAAATTAACATTTTGCACGTATGCACGCGTGCTAAATGGAGAGTGCTAATTAAGAGAAAATTTAAGCATGTTTAGTGACTTTTCATCATTTTTAATTAACTATTTAATTACCAACTGCTATTTTAATTGGCATGCAGTTTGATTAAAAAAATAATAATAATGTCTTTATTAAGCAAACAACTGACTAGTTTGCATTTACTTTTTTTTTTGTTTTTGTTCTCTGATGGCGCTATGGGCCTGACTCGTTTTCAAGATTATGTCTTTTAATTTTTTTTAATGTTTTGCAATTATTTTTTAACAATTTTATTTATTTATTTTCAAAATTTTATTTATTTTTATTTAACATTTATTTCGGTCTTTTAACCTTACTAAAACGGGTCGGTGCAATTATGCTAACACTATAAGACTTATTGTATTTTTTTTTACCTCAAGTAGGACTGCAAATGAATCGAACTGTTCATGAACAAACTCGGCTCGGCTCGTTAAGGGCTCAACTCAGTTCGGTTCGTTTAGTAAATGAGCCGAGCTCAAGCTCAACCATTAGGCTTATTTAATAAACGAGCTGAGCTCGAGCTCGCTAAACTCGGCTCGTTTACCTTTATTTAAATTATATAATAAACATATTATTTATATATTAAATAATATATAAATATATATAATAATATAAATAATATTTTTTTATTTAAATATTTTTATTCAAATAATATAAATAATTTTTTTTACTGAAATATTTTTATTTAAATAATATAAATAATATTTAAAAAAAATTATCGAGACGAGCCGAGCTGAACTTAAGTTTCATTAATGTTAACAAGCCGAGCTCGAGCTCAATAAACAAGCTCGATAAGTAAACAAGCTAAGCTCGAGCTCAGCAAAGTTCGGTTCGACTCGGTTCGTTTGTAGCCCTAACCTCAAGAGATGTCACTATACTTTACCCAAATATTTTTTATAATTAACAAATTTTAAATTCATTAAATAAAATAAAACATCATTATAACATAATCTTTTTCCTAATAAACTCTATGGGGATTGAAAACCCAGTGTCAAAAGCAATATTAATTTGCATAGACTCTATTTTGGGAGACATCCAAACACACCTTTTAAGGCTTCCTTTGGAATAAAGGTTAGATTGGGTTTGAGATTATTTCAATCACAAAAAGATAAAATAAACTTTTTAGTCTAATAAGACAAAACATCACATCTAATCCATAATTATTACATTCTTTCTCTCAGAAAAATATTAAAAAATTCTTCCCAAATAAGACTTTCTAATCTTAAACTAAAACAACTAAAAAACCAAAACATCAGCCCACTTTCCAAATTAGTTTTTTCTCTCTCTAGAAATATGACCATTACTGGTGATTTGCAAACACCAGTCCGACGAGATGATCATGGTTGTTCCACAGAGGAGATCGATCATCTAATTTGAAGTACAAAGAAAATTAAAAGCTCCATTGATCACCCAGATGATGAATCGATGGCGGATTCAGCTCCAAATGGAAGGGAGGAAGGGGACGTGCGAAGCCCTAGTTCCTCTTCGGACAAAGTCAACAAACTACAAGCTGACGCCATCACGAACGCCATTGATTCTAATCAACTGGAGGGCTGTGAGGCAACTAAACCAGTGGCCAAATCTTTCAAACAAGCCCTTCTAAGATCGAGATTCACAGAGAATGGGAATGAAAAAAACTTCGATTGTGATGTTGAGGCACTTTCCTCAGACGAGGAGGATGTTCCTCCTGAAGGAGAACCAGAGAAAACGGATGAAGATGAGACTCACAGTGGCATTCCTAAAGTCACCATCCCACCAGGGCTCCTAAAGAAAATTCGGGAACCATGGAAAAAATGCTTGATTGTGAGACTTTTGGGGAAAACCATAGGATACAAATTATTCATGGCCAAAATGACCAAATCATGGGGGCTACAAGCAGATTTTGAAGCTTTGGATATTGGTAATGGCTTCTTTATTGTGAAATTTGACATGGCTGATGATTATAACAAGGTGTTCACTGGAGGACCATGGGTTGTCATGGATCACTATGTAACTGTGAGGAAATGGCAACAAGACTTCAAGTCGGATGAAGCCGAGAAGGATACTATAGTAATTTGGTTGCGATTCCCGAATTTACCAATCGAATATTATAATGAGAAAGTCCTCTACCACATAGCAAAGGTCCTAGGAGCTCTTTTAAATATTGATATCAACACAGCTATGGCTGCTAGAGGGAAATATGCAAGAGTTTGCATCGAAATGGATCTTCGAAAACCACTAATATCTCAATTTTCTATAGGTAACCACACCTATAGAGTTGAAGATGAACACTTGCACTCATTGTATTTTCTCTGTGGCAGGTATGGGCATCGAAGGGAAGCTTGTAGTGATAGAGTTATGCCGGTGCAGGAGAAGGTCGAACAATCAGGGACCAGTGATGGACAACAAATGGGTGCAGTTCCTGCTAACAATGGGTCAAGGCCTAGAGGAGAGACAATACCAGAGGCCAACCCAGGGCAATACGGACCGTGGATGATGGTTCAGAACCACAGAAGAAGAAACAAAGGCCTAATGGGCACTAAGTCACAAACAGCCCAAAAGAATAATAGATTTGAAGCCCTTAGAGAAGACGGAGGAAATGAAGTAGCTAAGGCCCATCATGGCAAGGGGAAAGACAAGGGTCCAGGTCAAGTCACTATGGGATCAAGCATCCAGACTAAATTAATAGAAAAGGGTAAAGGGAACACTAGCTCTGTAATGGCTAAAGACAAGATAGGAGCAGCAGGTAGTTTGGGGACAGCAGCTAACTCTGACAGAAGGATACGAGATTAAGAAGTAAGAATGGGACATGGTGATACAACCAACCCACAGAGCACCACTACACTGCCAGACTCTCTTCCTCTTCTGCCCTCTTTTCAATCAGCCAGTTCTATTAGTACGCTGGGTTATTCAGATCTTATGGTGGACAACTCAACACCAAAAGCTAGGGTTCCACCAGACAAACATGGAGAAGGAGGGCGAGAATCATCCAATAAACGTGCACAAACTTGAACAGAACAGAGTAAGGGTGAGCTTGTCTCCAAAGAAAGAAGCATTTCACCTCATTACCTCCGCATGGTGGAAGGAGGAAGTACAGTTGAGAATCATGCCATAAAGGCAAGTTGACGCGAGACAAGATCTCCATTACATCTCAATGACCCCATCCAAGACAATGGAAGAGAACTACAAAGCTATAAGAGGTTACCTGGGACTTAAAAACCAGGAACCCTTACCTGCTCAGCAAATTTTGTCCATGGATCTACTTATTTGGAATTGTAGGGGTGCAGGGAATCAACGATTCAAAAGGAATCTGAGGGAATTAGTCCAAATCCACAAACCAGAGCTGATGGTAATCATGGAAACTAAAGTTAAATTCAAATCTATGGGAATGTTTTTCAACTGCATGGGGTTTACAACCTCATGTCATGTGGATCCCATAGGTAGGAGTGGCGGTATTTGAATGCTTTGGAACCCTAATGTGGTCAATGTCAGGGTGGTGAAAGCTAGCTCACAACAAATCACTACTACCATTTCAAGACAAGACTTCCCCGATTGGCTTTTATCAGCTGTGTACGCTAGTCCAAACAGTGCCAAGACGGATGACCTTTGGGCTTAACTGGAAACTATTGCCCAACACATGGAGAAGCCTTGGCTAGTTGCTGGGGACTTTAATGACTTCACAGCTCCTACTGATAAGAGAAGCTTCCATACCAGCCAACAACAACACTTAAGCTAAGAACAAAGGAGGGGTAGGAAGTTCACTAGCGTATTGATTCCTGCAAACTTATGGATTTAGGGTGCATAGGGCCACGGATGACCTGGTCCAACAACAGGAAAGACTGGGCCAATACTATGGTCAGATTGGACAGGGCTTTGTGCAACACTGAATAGACAACAACCTTTCCGGATGGAGCTGTGAGGAACCTCCCTCGTACCTATTCAGACCATTCCCCCATGATGGTGTTCACACAAGGTAAGTCCCATTTTATCTCCAAGTTTAAACCCTTTAAATTTTTGGCTGCTTGGATTACCCATGAGGACTTTAGAAATGTAGTGGATGTGAACTGGCATAAGAAAGATACCTCACTTTGTAATAAATTACAAACACTTAGTCATGAGGCCAGTGTTTGGAACAAGGAGATTTTTGGTAACATTTTTCGTAAAAAGAGGTGGTTATTGGGAAGAATTGAAGGCATTCAGAGCTCTCAAGCCATTAACTATTCCCATAACCTCCATAATCTTGAGATGGAGTTGGTTGATCAATATAATAAAGTCTTATATCAAGAGGAACTCTTGTGGTTCCAAAAAGCTAGAACTAATTGGATTACTCAGGGTGAGCGGAATTCTAAGTATTTCCACCTCACCACCCTGAATAAGAGAAGGAAAAGGCGGATTGAAATGCTGAAAGATGAGAATGGCACTTGGGTTGACCAGGCTAATCAACTCAAAAGCCTTATCCATGCCTACTTTACTAAGTTGTTCAGTTATTCTAACACTGTTTCCCTTGATCAGTGGAACAACTTGGTGAAGTGTAAACTTAATCAAGAGGATAACTTGGATCTCATTAGACCTGTTTCTGATTAAGAGATTTGGAAGGCTGTGAAAAACATTAATGCTTTTAAGGCTCCTAGGAGAGATGGGTTTCAAGCCCTATTTTACCATACTTATTGGGACATTATTGGGACTAATTTTGCGACTTTGTGAAGGGTTGTTTTTTTGATAGGCACATCCCTCCTGAAATTAACCAAACCTTGATTGCTCTAATCCCTAAATCTGATAATCCTGAGAGCATCAAGCATTTTAGACCTATCAGCCTGTGTAACGTGTCCTATAAAATTATTTCCAAGATTATTGTTAGTCATATTAGGCCTCTTTTAACAAAAATTGTGAGGCCTAACCAAAGTAGTTTCATCCTTGGCCGTAATACTAGTGACAACATTATTATTTCCCAAGAGATTCTTCACTTTTTAAGCCACAAGAAAGGTAAAAAATGGGGCATGATTTTTAAAATCGATTTGGAGAAGGCTTATGATAATATTTCTTGGGAGTTTCTCAAACAAACTCTGGCGGAATTTAACTTTGACAAAATTCTGATTGACCTTATTATGAGTTGTGTTACTAGTATTCGTACTGCTGTTATCTAGGATGGTGAACCCCTGGAGGAGTTTCAACCTCAAAGGGGTTTGAGGCAGGGAGACCCTCTATCTCCGTACCTATTTGTCCTATGTATGGAAAGACTTTCTAATATGATCAGCTATAAAGCTGATAAAAAGCATTGGAAAGGGATTGCGGCTAGTAGAGGTGGCCCTATTATCACACATTTATTCTTTACTGATGATCTTATGTTGTTTGGTCAGGCTACCCTGCCTACTTGTAGCACTATAATGATAGTTATGGAGGAGTTTTGTGGCATTCCTGGGCTGAAAATTAATCCCCACAAGTCCAAACTCTATGTGTCTCTTAACCTTGATAGGAGGACTGCTCGAGATTTGAGCTCCTTGTGTGGGATCTCTCTAACCAGTGATCTAGGGAAATACTTAGGTGTTCCCCTAATTCATGGTAGAGTTACTAGCAGGCATTTTAATGTAATCATTGAGAAACTACAGAGAAAACTTGCTGGCTGGAAAGCCAAAGTTCTATCTATGGCTGGCAGAGCAACTCTAATTAAATCTGTGAGTGCTGTCATTCCCTCATATACTATGCAAACTATGATTCTACCCATGAAAGTTAGCAATGAGATTGATAAGCTGAACATGAATTTTCTCTAGCGTGACACGTTGGAGAAGAAAAAGGTTCATCTTGTTAATTGGAATACTGTGTGTAAAGTGAAAAAACATGGTGGTCTGGGTATTAAAAGGGCCAAAGACCAGAATACAACCTTGCTGTCAAAGCTGGGATAGAAGCTGGTTAGCAACCAAGAGGGGATGTGGTGTGAGGTACGTAAGAACAAGTACTTAAAGCATACATCCCTTCAAGGTTGGAACAAAGGGAGGAAAACCTCTCATCTTTGGAGAGGGCTTCTTAGTACCAAGAATATTCTCAGGCAGGGGACGAAATGGAAAATTGGAAATGGTGAGAATGTTTGGAGGGACTGGTGGTGTGGTGACAAGCCTCTTGAGGTCATTGTTACTAGCCAGAATCTGAACATGCCTACTGAGTTAAGTGGGCTACATGTCAAAGCTTTGATGAGGGAGGATGGTAACTGGGATGAGACATGGGTGAATGCTGTTTTCCCAACTCCTATCCCAGCCCTGGTCTTGGGCCAGCCTCCTCCCAACGCATCTGCTATGGACTTCCCTTTGTGGAAGGGTGCTCCTGATGGAGTCTTTTCTGTCTCATCTGTCTATAAGCTATTGGTAAGGACAGATGAGATAGAAGAGGATTGGAATTGGTTATGGAAATTAAGACTGCCTCAGAAATTAAAAGCCTTTCTATGGACTGTGCGTCATGGGAAGTTATTAACCAATCATATGAGAATGAAGAGGGGTCTAACCACTGATCCCACGTGTCCTAACTGTAGTGGTCATGAGGATATTAACCATTTGTTCAGGAAATGTTATAAGGCTAAAGAAGTGTAGCTAAATTTTTTTGGCAAAACTTGGTTTATCAATTTGATGAGACAACCTTGGAAGGATTGGCTTAAAAGTAACTTGTGTAATAAAAAACATTTTTCTGGAGACATCTCCTGATACACTGTCTTCATTGTAACCCTTTGGAAAATTTGGAAAAATCGAAATTGTGTTGTATTTGAAAACAAAATTACTAGTTGCCAAAAGAGTCTTAAATTTATTTCAGATTATTCTAGAGAAATCAACCAAGCATTTCTCAATTTAGTTATTATGCCTAAACCAACTTATAGACTGATTCAATGGACTTTGCCACCTGTAGGAAGACTCAAAATGAACATTGATGGTTGCATACGCACTGGAGGAGAAGGTGGTTTTGGTGGACTGCTTAGAGATGAGCGAGGAGCTTGGATGTGTGGATTCTATGGCAAGATGCAGATGGGAACTAGCCTTGAAGCTGCGCTGTGGGCCTTGTATAAGGGGCGGACTGTTATTCTCCAACAAGGTCTCAACAATGTCACCATCGAGACTGATGCAACCCAGGTAGTGAAGCTGATGGAGGAACCAATTGCGAGCAACTGTCCATTCAAGAACTTGGTGGAAGATGCAAAAATACTCTTCAGAGGCTGTGAGTGCACCATCCACCATATCTGGAAACAAGAGAATTTGTGTGCGGACGCTCTAGCCAAATTGGGTGCAGACCAACCGAAGGACATGCTGATGGTGCACGAACCACTAGCTGAGCTGCGCAATTATCTGCTCGCAGACATGATAGGAGTCTCAAGGGAAAGAGGCTAGCCCTTCCTCTGTTTCTTTCTCTCTGATGTAACAAAAAAACAAAAAACCACCTTCCAAACCAATCCTAACTATCTACTCAGCATTTTTTGAGAGGAATATCTACCAGCATTTAAGGCGCAACAATCGGAGAAAGCGACAATTCAATTAACTTTTTCTTTTCATAATCAAATTTGAGAGACAAAACCTAATCAATTTTCATTCTGTATGTATGGAAGAAAATGACAACTTTCTTGGTGAATAAATATGAAAAACTATTGTTATATGAATAAATAAAATTTTAAATTTTTTTAATTGATGTAATATTTCTTATATTATTATAATAGGCCTATTTAAAATTTAAAATATTATTTCAACACTTCACCTAGTGAAAAAATTTCATAAAATTTATTAGTTTGTAGAATATTTTTTTAAAATAAATAAAAATAAATTGTTATTTACTTTGTAACTCAAAATAATTTATTTTGGAGCATTTTATCTAGCATATGAAAGATTATTTTGTCACAAGGATGAATCAATTTGTTCCGAAATAAAATTTCATTGTAAGTTAACTAAGATATCTAGTTTACAATAATTCATTGGTAATAATTCATGTTTATAAACCAAAAACGAACTATGGGTATATACTATATATAGACTCCACTTGTTTTAAAAAAATTAGATTTAATTATACATAACAAAATTTAATAGGACTCAATAATAATTTTTTAAAAAAATAGTACAAATTGATAAATTTCCCTAGTAAATATATATCTCTAATCATTATATTTGCAATATTGATTGAAAGGTCCCCTTCACATTCCTAACTTTAGTTAGAGCCTCGAGGTCGTCAAAAGCGTGCATAGTTATGTCAATTTCGCTTGCATAGCTGCATTGGTTTATGCACACGATGTCGTCAAAAGCGTGTATAGTTATGTCATGGCACTCAATTATTTTATTTTATTTTAAAAATATAATTTGTTTTGCTCGAAAACAAAAAATATTATTATTATTATTATTATTAAAATTTGATATAACTCAATCATAATTTAAAATAAAAATAGTACTTATTGATAAATATTCCTTAGTAAATATCTTTCTCTAATTATTATATTTACAATAGGTGCTTTCAAGGAAAGGTCCCCTTCACATTCCAAACTTTAATTAGCGAAAAATACTTGCATAGTTGCATTGATTTATGCATATGTTGGTGTCAAAGAGGAGAAATTATTCAATGTTGTAGGAGTATTGTTTTCCATTTACATATTAACATTTTATACTTTGTTACTTAAAATTTAACACAAAAGTGGTGGGTCTTATAATTTAAACCAATAACTATTGATTTGAAGTATCATTTAAACTTGCTCCGAAAATATTGTATACAAGTATGTCATGACAACTAATATTTTAATTTCATTTTTAAAATATAATCTATCACATATGGAGTTTGTCTAAATGCCCTACACGGAACATTTTCTCCTACTTTTGTTATAGATAAAAAAACCACTCGTGTGTAAAATATAATTCTTATACTAAACCTTATCAAATAGTTATAATTGTTAAAAAGTACTTTCTTTTTTCTTTTTTTCTTTTTTTTTTGTAATGTAATTTTTACGGTAAGCTTTATTAAGGGGTTGTTTGGGATAAACTATATAAATGTATTTTTTAACTTTTTGGCTAAAAAAGTAGAGAGAAAAAATGTGGTTGTTTGGGATAATTTTTTGAATTTTTACGAAAACATATGTATTAAAATATTGTGTAAAATATTAAATTTAAAATCCTACCCTTCACTGACATGCACAATGCAGTGAGCACTGAACACTTGTCAATTCCCCCTCTCACAATGCACTGTACATTGTTTGACTTTTTTCTTTTTTTTCCTTAAACAGCGTGAGTTGTGCATGTCAGTGATCTGAGTCCTCAATCCAATTTTTTCGCCCAAATATTGTGAATAGTATAAATTTTTTTTTTATTTTTTTTAATAACTTTTCGACATTTTGTCTTTTTTAGATGATACCAAACAAGCACTAAATAGTAATTTTACCTTTTTTTGTATAAAATTTTAGGGTTAATATAAAATGTGCAATAAATAATTTCACACATTTATGAAGATCATATTTAAAATTTGATTTGATTCCTCGTATTGTTCGCTGCCCCGCAGATATGATGGTGGTAAGTGGTCTAGTAGGGTTGTGGCATCTTCAGCTAAGATAAGAGGATATATTCTTTTGTCCTATAAATTTTAAGATTTTAGTGAAAATAATAATTGGGAGGGGCTGAAAAAATATATGAAATTTATACATAAAAATAAAAAATAAGGGTAAATTAAACTCACCCCCCTGCTGTTAGAAGAAAATACATGTAGCTCGAAAGTTTTGAAATGATTACATCATTCTATCTTTTAGTAAGATTAAATGAATCAAAATTAATATAAATAATATATAAATACATGGATAAACAAAAATATATATATAATTTAGCGTAAAACATATGTCAACGTTATTTTTTCATCGGTATGTTAAAGAATTATTGATGAAAAGAAACATAACTGTTATGTGAATTAAAATCTAAAAGTTATATTTCGATTATAGATTGATAAGAATTTGAAAAGAGAAACGAAATTTATTCTCAAATTCATAATCTAAACACAGCTTAAAAAAACTCAATATAATTATGTTAAAATTAAAGAACTTGTTATATTTTTTTAAAACTTGAAGAAAAAGTGAATCTAATTTACTTTAAAAAATAACTATCAGATTTATATATTATATTGACCGGTGTGAATAGCAGCATATAAAGTCATCACATGTTAAAATCATTAAAAATTTCCAGGCGATTTCACTGAAAATATAAATGCAAGGTTAATTTTTTGTAGTAACATGTATTATTTAAGAAAGTTGTTTATTTTTTCAACTAAAAATGTATAATTACAAGTTTTTAATAATTTCAGTATCTAACCACTTGATATGGTGGGCAGCATAAACTTCTGAAACCCATTTTGGGGGAATCATTTTTCAATGAATGTATACCTCTTCCATTATTTTTATGCATAGTTTTATGTTAAATAACCTTGTGATGAATCCAGTCTAAGCATGCAAGACTAATAGGAATGCAATTAACAAAATTATACCAATAATCATCTTAAATTGATTTTTATTTGCTATTCACTGCTTGTCTCGAATCTTTTATGTAGATCCTTGGAAGATGACTTTAAATGAAATGCAAATAGATTAAGAGAAATATTTTGTCAAACTAAACAATTATATAACTTAAGTTAGCGGTTGGACTTCTCGTCAATCCAATATCTAGGCAGGTGGATATTTTTTAGGCCTGTGAGGCTTAACACATGTCTCGTTTTGATAATCTGAATCATTCATTTTTTAAGATCATTCGTGTACATTATATATTTTAAAAAAAATTAAGTTGATTTGATAACTATAATTTATTCAATTTATTGCATTTATTTTTTAAAAAATGAATGACAAATATATTTTTAAAAATAAAATAGCCTTTTTTCTTGTGACAAACGAAATAAATTGAATAGATTATAAGTATCATTCTGACCTAATTTTTTATATAAATATCTTACAAAATAAATAATTGAAATCATTAAAACAGAACTCGCTCAAGTAGCACTCTTCAATCCAAACCCTAAGTTAGAAGCCTATAAATCACCCCAAGAAAGAATTCACCAATGAAAGCTGTAGGGACATATTTTGTGAATGACAACACGTAACCAAGCTAACATCGAAGTGTCCGCCAAGGTGCCACGTGTCTTGGTTATGGCGCCGAGGTGATCTCGGCTAGGCCGAGGTTATTTGTGAAGATACCGGAATTTGAGATGAACATATAAGGGACAAGACAAGAGTTCTAGAATAGGAGAGGATCTCAGTCTGGATAAAGATAAAACTCTTAGGAAGTTTATCTCTATCTGGCTGGGAGTCCAAGATGAGCATTGAGCCAGAATCCATTGAAGTTAGGCTTCTACAGGGATCAGGTTAGTACTGGCTATAAAAGTAAGGCACCCTCATGGGTCTAAGGTACGCTTTTGGTATTCTGGCTAGTGAGTTAAGCACTGTTTACTATCTTTGAGAAGATGACTGAGTACTGACTTGATTGTCGGATGGCCCTCGGGTGGACGAACCACCGCCGGAGTCTTATCTTTTTGTGACAAGTTGTTTGGGCGAGATCTATTCTGCCGGTGCTCTCTAACTGAGTACCTGTTTGACAATGTGGTCAGAAATCAGCACACACAATTTGGCGTCGTCTGTGGGAAACGTAAGAAGAATAGATAGCCAACGACGAGCAGAAAGAAAGAACTGGGGGCGACATCCCTAGTAGGAGCGGTAAAAACGCCGAACCTAACGTAGAGGAGGACAACTGTAACGAAGAACCTTGAGATAAGAATATCGGAGAAAAAGACGTTGGCCAAGAGGGAGATGTGCGAAAGAAAGCATGTCAGGGCGGGTATTACAACGAAAGCGACCTCCAAGTATGGAAAGATAGATGCTTGAGGAGGGACGGTGAGATGAAGGGGATGGCAAACACATTGGTAGACCTACAATCGGTTGTCAATTTCATAATATAGAACAACGTTATGCAGCCACCGTTCCCATTGGAGGACACACCGATCCAGCAACCAAGAATGATGCCCAAAAAGGGGGACAGAAGGCAATTCCCGCAGTCCCCCAGCATGACAAGGCGAGGGAGGATTCTTATCGGCCTTCACAGGAGGTCGGGCGAGGAGAATCGATGAGAGGAGAGTCTCAGAAGACACATGTGCCAAAAAAACCTACGCCAAAGAACATTGGCATGTTCAAGGGAAAGAGTTTTGCTTTGACACAACGAATGGAGGGAGGTCTAAGAGGACTCATAACGACACAGGGAGCAGCACACCAAAAAGGCAAAAATCCGTTGACAGCCGAGCTCTTGGATGGACTAAGGAGGATTTGAGGGAATACCTCCAGAGGAAGTGACAAGATGCCGAGGTAACATCTCCGGTCAAGCCGAGAACGCCGTTCTGGGTGGAATTAGACAAGTTTGAGGCCCCGAAAAGGTTCCATATGCTAAGATTCCAGATATACGATGGTAAGTCTGATCCCAACTTTCATACTTAAACTCAATGGCACTATACACCGGAAACGAGCCATTGCTCTGCAAGGTGTTCCCTTCATCCTTTGGGCAAATCGCATCAAATTGGTTTCACAAATTGCCAAAAGGAACTGTTAAAAGCTAGGAAGGCCTGGTCGAAATGTTTGTGGCCAGGTTTGTTACAAACAAACTACAGCCGTTGAGGGTAGACTCCCTGATGGATTTGAGAATTGGCGAGGATGAAAGCCTCAGGGCTTATCCCAAGAGGTATTATGAGGTATTTAACCGAATACCAGGGTGCAACCAAGAGGTGGTGGTCGTGTCTTTTAAGAACGGCCTGAACGATGACTGTCTGCTTCGAAAATCACTGGCAAAGACACTGCCAAAAAGTATAGAGGAACTTATGACCAGAATCGAGAAATATGCGAGAGCAGAGGAAGACACACCAAGGACCAAAGCGTCAAAGAAAGAGAAGAGGAATGGCTCGCTGAAGCGAGGCCGAGGTAATACAAATTTCAATAGACAATAAACAAGACTAAGGGGTGCACAAGCAGTCACCATAGTGTTCCGGATCCCAGTTTACAAAGTCCTGGAAAGAATCAAGAACCAACCTTACTATAGAACACCAGAGAAGATCCCTTGCGAATTCATGGGAAAAAGCCTGGGGAAGCATTATGCCTACCATAATGAGGATGGGCATTTGACTTAGGGGTGCAGAGCCTTAAAGACACGTTTGGAAGACCTTGTGAGACAAGGTCACTTAAGGGACCTGGTAGATGAGGCCAGAACAAGGGAAGAATAAGCAAGGCTGCCCCAGGCATCGGCAGCACCACCTCTACTAGCACCACAATCGCTAGCAGACGGACCTCGAGTGATCAATGTAATTCACTCAAAGGTCAATGAGAACAAGGTACGTGGGGAGACTCAGAGGGTGAAACACTTACAGTATGTATATCAGGTACAGCAAAAAAAGCCTAGGGCAGACGAGTGCCAGGGACCAATGGTGTCCTTTACTGAAGCCGACCTAGACATAGTGCAAATCTATACAACGATGCTCTGGTGAAATTCTTGAAGATTGAAGAATGCCAGGTAAGGCGCATTCTGGTTGACCAAGGCAGCTCTTGTGATATCATGTATGTCAGATGTAACAAGAAGCTCGGCCTTCATCAAGATGATCTGGAGTAATCCAACAGTCCAATGGTCGGGTTCAATGGAACGCCGATATAGCCCCTAGGAGCAACAAATCTGGAGGTGCAGGCAGGCACCAAGAAGGTAAGCACAGAGTTCACAGTAATAGACACCCCCTCCCCTTACAACGTTCTCTTGGAAAGGCCATGGTTACACGAAATGAGGGTTGTTCCCTTAACGCTGTACCAGCTGTTGCGGTTCCCAACAGAGCATGAAATTAAGGAGGTCAGAGGGGATCAGGTACAAGAAAAGAACTGCTCCATGGAGCAATGAAGTCCACCTACAACATACGAGAGCTAGAGATAGTAGAGATCGAGGACGAGGACGAGGACATGGAGGTCCTGGATGACGTCGGCAAAGAGCCTACCGACAAAAACGAGGAAACCTTGAAGAAAATTCTGGTCCAGCAAGGGGATGAAGATCGCTTCTTCCTCCTCGGCTCAGGCTTGGCAGAGAAAGAGGAAAGGGAGTTAGAAGCGTTCTTGCGAGCAACTATAAAGGTGTTTGCCTGGACGCCATATGAGATGCCTGGCATTGACCCCGATGTTACATGCCACAGACTGAACGTAGACAGATCGGCAAACCCGTCATCTAGTGAGTAAAGAGGCCGACGTTGGTCCATGTAGAGGCAGTAGAAGAGGAAGTGGACAAACTATTAGAGGCCAGAGCCATCCGAGAGATAAACTACCCTACCTGGTTGTCCAACACTATGGTTGTAAAAAGAAGAATGGCAAGTGGAGGGTCTGTGTGGACTTTACTAGCCTAAATAAGGCTTATCCCAAAGACATTTTTTCACTCCTCAAAATCGATCAATTAGTGGATGCCACTTCAGGACATGAAATAATGGGCATCCTAAACGCTTATAGGGGGTACCATCAGGTAGCAATGTACCTCCTTGATGAAGAGAAGACTGCATTTATCACCCCAAAAGGGCTGTATTGCTACAGAGTGATGTCTTTCAGGTTGAAAAATACAGGAGCAACGTACTAGAGGTTGGTAACCAAGATGTTCAAACAACAGATCAGCAAAACGGTAGAAGTATACATCGACGACAAGGCCGTGAAGACCAAAGAACCTGAGGATCACCTGGCCGACTTGAAGGCAATCTTTGACATCCTAAAAACATATCAGCTCTGACTCAATGCTTCAAAATATGCATTTGGAGTCAGGTCTGGTAAGTTCTTGGGGTACTTGACTACCAGAAGGGGCATTGACGCAAGCCCAGATCAAATCAAGGCCATCCCAGATTTGAAGAGCCTAAAATTAGCAAAACAAGTGCAGATATTGATTGGAAAGGCCGCAGCCCTAAACAGATTCATAAACAGAAGTTCGGATAAGTGTAAACCGTTTTTCAGCCCGCTGAAAAAGGCCACCGACTTCTTATGGATAGAGGAATGTGAAGTTACCTTGGCCGACTTGAAAAGATACATGACCATAGCTCCAGTTCTCTCGAATCCAGTACTTGGAGAGGAGCTATTCTTGTACTTGGCAGTTTCAGAGCATGCAGTAAGTGTAGTGATAATTAGAGAAAAGAAGGGAGAGCAAAGGGCAGTATACTATGTAAGTAAAACCCTAGCTGGCGCAGAGACCAGGTATTTACCCCTGGAGAAGTTAACACTGGCCTTAATGATGGCCTCTAAGAAATTGAACCATTATTTCCAGGCCCACAAGATTATGGTATTGACTAAACACCCTTTGAAATCCCTGCTATAACAATGAGATTTGGCAGGCAGGGTAGCCAGATGGGCACTGGTATTAAGCCAATATGATTTAGAGTTCAGACCTAGAATAGCAATCAAAGGCCAGGTTCTGGCCGACTTCGTAGCTGAGTTCACACCTGGTGCCATCTCACGTCGAGCTCCGATGAGCCGCGACTTAGGATGTCCAGGTGAACAAGAAGAAACCCAGCTAGGGATAAAAAAACCCCGCAGCAGAGCAGAAAAAAGAAGAGAAACTCAAGCCCTGTGATATTTACATCGGCGACTCCTTCGGCCTATTTGTTGATGGGAGTTCAAACCGACAAGGAGTGGGGACATGAGTAGTGCTCGTATCGCCGAATGGGCAGATGCTAGAACAATCTATTCGACTAGGGTTTAAATCCTCAAATAATGAAGCAGAATATAAAGCACTAATCGCAGGATTGAAGTTGGTAGCAGCAATGGAAACCGACGAGATAGTGGTCTTTTGTGACTCCCAACTTATTGTGAACCAAGCAACAGGCGAGTGCGCAGCCCGAGATGAAAGAATGATAGTCTATGTTAAGGAGGTTGTTAGACTACTAGCCTTGTTTCAGGACTACCGACTACAGCAAGTTAGCCAAGATGACAACAGCCATGCCGATGCCCTGGCTAACCTGGCTAGTGCAATGAGATCAGAGAAGGCAAGAACAATAATGGTTCACTATTTGTCAGGCCGAAGTGTGGAACCATTGATCAGAGAGTACGAAGTAATGTGTGTGGAGATGGGACCAAGTTGGATGGATGCAATAGTAATTGTCACGACCCAAACCCGCCCCTATGAGTTTAGCACCGCAACCGGCCAGTAATCCGATGATTACCGAAAGCCTGCTTAACAGTAAAACAGTAACACAGAGTACGGGGGCTGGCAGAAGCTAAAACAGTAATAAAAGATGTCCAATGAGCTGTGACAGTCTGTATACAAAAAGACTTTTTTAAACATATTCACAGTCAGAAGCAAAACAGTATGTACATACATCATACACAGATATTCGGTTAGGAACCGAATCCCTACCATAACAGTACAGTTTAAGTACAGTCTATACAGTATTACAAAAACAGATACAAAAGGGGGAAATCTAAAACACCCCTAGGCAGCCTTAGCTTGGCAGTACATGGAACCTCGCAGTGAGGCATAGTGGTTGGCTTGACAAAAAGGGAGTTTAACCCAACGCTCCTAGCTCCAATCCGGTGCCTGGACACCTACATATATATATATAAACAGTGAGCTAAAGCCCAGTGAATAACATACGCATAAAGAGGTTAAGAATGAATGTCCTTTCAGTATTTAAAACGGTCATTTAAACAGTATATCAACTATTCGATCATAGCAGTCGTAAGTGGTACATCCAATAGCAAACAGTACAGTAGGTCTTAACAGACCGAACAGTCAGTCGATGGCCATCATATCAGTAAACAGTAGTGGTTCCAACATGGGAACCGACAGAGATCTCTGTAACAGTAGCAGTAACAGTTTAGTAACAGTAAATTGCTATGAATGCCACGAATACAGTTCGCAAATAGGACAAACATTCATTCAGTAAACAGTGTCATTTCATAAAGCAGTACAGTCATTTGTTCAGAAAATAATCTCGATTGAACATATCTTTACAACATAGTTACTCACAGAGTTTTGGGCTACAGATAAGCTAGTGCGCGTCCTCGGATGCCAACCCTACACAGTTACAGGATGAACACACACTAAGTCACATACTTGGGAATCGAAGACTTAGTCCCTACTTAGACTCGGTGTGGTTCTACATCAATATCCTCCTTAAGATGCCTTAAACATGCCCTAGGAATGCCTAGGATGGGAAGAGGATGCAAAGATACACTTTTGAACACTTTACAAAATTTTCAGGAAACAGGGATCACGCTCGAGCGTGGATTACTACGCTCGAGCGGACATGCAGACAAAAAGTATCCGCTTGAGCGTGGATTACTCCGCTCGAGCGGACTGCAAGCTACAGTAAAAGTACTAGATGCATGAAATTCACGCTCGATGGGCGCTCGATACTCGCTCGAGCGTGAGACACAAGTCCTCGCTCGAGCGTGCATTACCCCGCTCGAGCGGAATGTAAACACATGCAAAGTACTGGATACACGCATTTCACGCTCGAGCGTTCATTTCTCCGCTCGAGCGGACTGCATAAACTCAGTGTGTACGCTCGAGCGTGGAGTTCCCCGCTCGAGCGCGAATCCAAAATCTGGAATTTCCAAATTTGAACCTCAAGCTCAAAACTCAACTTTAAAGCATAAATTTCGATCCTCTTGGGCTAATTTTCTGGAAAACACTTCAAAACCCATAATATTACATGTTTCAAAGATCAATTTGAGAAATCAAAGCCCAAAGGTGGTTTAATTAAACACCATTTTCAAATAATCTTCAAGAACATGAAGAACAATGCAAATTCAACACATGCATGGGTTCCTTGAAACTCCAATGTTCTAAAACAAGATCAAATGCAAGATTTAACTTCAAAACATGGTGAGTTCATGGACTATAACAAAAATGTGGACATGCATGCAAGAATTTCCATGAAAACAACTTCAAACTTCATGATATGTACATGCAAGCATGATCTAAGCTTCAATTCAACAACCTTAACCAATTCTAAACTTTAATCTCTAAACTTCCATGAACCATGCAACATATGACTTAATTTAACAATCAAGAAGATGGTTTTCCTACCTTATGCCTTGAATTCAAGATATACTAGCTCAATTTGCAATCTACTCTTCAATTCTTCTAATTTTCCAAGCAATTCTTGATGAACTCATACTATCTCCTACTCTCTCTCTCTCTCTCTGTAGTCGGTTAGGCTCAAGAAATGGGCTGATGAAATGATATAAAATCAAGTCTCAAAGTGTTGTAGAGATAGGCCACTAAATGGCAAAAGGGTAAATAAGTCCAACTAATGCAATACAACATTAATTAATCTAATCTAATCATACCAATTCAAATTTCAATTAAACATACCATAAATTCACATAAATTCTGATTAACATAAAACACTAATCAATTTCAGATTCGGCCGCCGATAAGGCTTTCAATTTGCAGTTTAAACATAATACATGAACAGATAATTTGATGACAACAGATAGAAATGCATTAAACTAATATACTCAATTAATCAGTTCAGGATTTCAGTCAATCAGTCAATTAACATGCTTAATCATAGATTAGCACTAATCAGTGGTGAGGGTTGTCATGGTCTCCCCTCCTTATAAAGAGTTTGGTCCTCCAAACTCGAGTTACCTTCATTCTGGAAGAAAACAGGATTCAGTGGGAACAATTCAGGATATCTCTTGATCATATCGTCTTCCCTTTCCCAAGTGGCATAAACGCCACCATGGTTTTGCCAATCGACTTTCACTAACGGAATCTCTTTATTCCTTAACTTCTTGATCCGTCTGTTTACAATCTGAATAGGTCGTTCTTCTTAAGTGTAATCATCACTTAGCACTACACGGGTAGGCTCAATCACATGGAAGGGATCCCGGAGGTAGTCCCTCAACATTGAAATATGGAACACATTATGCATATGCTCCATTTCAGGAGGAAGCGCTACTTGATACGCCACCGGATTAATCTTTTCAATAATCTCATACGATCCGACATATCTCGACGCTAGCTTACCCTTTACTCCAAAACGAGTCTGTCTTTTCATCGGTGTCACTTTAACAAAAACATGATCACCTATTTCATACTCTCTGTCTCGCCTTCAGACATCCGCATAACTTTTCTGTCGGCTTTGTGCAATTTTCAGTCTCTGTTGAATCAGTTTCACTTTTTCGGTAGTTTCTTGTACAATCTCGGGCCCAAGCAAAGGCCCATCTCCAACTTCTGCCCGGCAAATAGGAGATCGACATTTCCTACCATATAAAGCCTCGAAAGGCGCCATACCAATGCTTGAATGAAAATTGTTATTGTAAGCGAATTCAGCCAACGGTAAATGACTTTCCCAATTTCCTTGGAAGTCAAGAACACACATTCTCAGTAAATCCTCCAGAGTCTGGATGGCTCTTTCTGACTGACCATCTGTCTGAGGATGGTATGCACTACTTAGTCTCAGTTCAGTACCCAATGCTATTTGCAGACTTTGCCAAAATCTCGATGTAAACTTCGAGTCCCTATCAGAAACAATAGACACAAGCACTCCATGCAATCTAACAATCTTATCAATATAGATTACAGCCAATTTGTCCGCATTATAAATTGTTTTGACAGGTAGGAAATGAGCAGATTTAGTCAGTCTATCAACAATAATCCAAATTGAATCCATACCTTTACCGGAGCGAGGTAAACCAATAATGAAATCCATAGTGATATGTTCCCATTTCCACTCCGGTATCGGTAAGGGTTGCAGTAAACCTGCGGGTCGTTGATGTTCGGTTTTAACTTGTTGGCAATGAAGACATTTCGACACAAAATCAGCAATCTCTTTCTTCATTCCCGGCCACCAGAAATTCAGTTTCAAGTCTTGGTACATTTTTGTATTTCCTGGATGGATAGATAGTTTTGAATTGTGGCCTTCTTGCAGAATTCTTCTTTTCAGTTCAGAATCACTCGGTACACATAATCTTCCCTGAAATTTCAGCACATTATTCTCAAATTTGAAATCCGGCCTCGGTTTGGACTCCCGTTCTTCGATGATCTTCCTCAAGAAGTCATCTTGTTGCTGTTTCTCTTTAACCTCTTCGATAAGTGTCGGTTGAGCAGAAATAGCAGCTAAGGTTCCACCTTGTTCGCGCAAAACAATCTCAACTTCAAGTTTGCCAAGGTCACATAGCAATTCTTTCTGCCCGGTGAGTAAACAGGCTAAATTCCCAATCGATTTTTGGCTCAGTGCATCAGCAACGGTGTTAGCTTTTCCTAGATGGTACAAAATTTGTAAGTCATAGTCTTTTATCAGTTCTAACCATCTCCATTGTCTCATGTTCAGTTATTTCTGTGTGAAGAAATATTTCAAACTCTTATGGTCTGTATACACCTCACATGTTGCCCCATAAAGGTAGTGACGCCAAATTTTCAGTGCAAACACTATTGCAGCAAGTTCCAGGTCATGGGTCGGGTAGTTCTTTTCATGCGGTCTCAGTTGTCGGGAAGTATATGCAATAACTTTACCATTCTGCATTAAAAAAGAAGCATCATTATATATAGTATAACCATCCGTACCTGAGGGTAAGGTGAGAATTGGTGCAGTCACGAGTCGAGTTTTCAACTCTTGAAAAGCTGATTCCCTCTGATCGGTCCAGTCAAATGATATCCCCTTTTGAGTCAGCTGTGTCAGTGATAGGGCAATTTTGGAGAAATCTTTGACAAACCTTCTGTAATACCCGGCTAAGCCTAGAAAACTTCGGACTTCGGTAACATTTGTCGGTCTAGGCCAATTCACTACTGTTTCAATTTTCTGCGGATCAACTGAAATTCCATCCTTACTGATTACATGTCCCAAAAACATAACATTGTCAAGCCAAAATTCACATTTTGCCAGTTTAGCATACAGTTTCTGTTCTCTTAGGATCTGTAGGGCAATTCTCAAATGACATTCATGTTCCTCCGTACTTTTGGAATAAATTAAAATGTCATCTATGAATACAACAATAAAGTCATCGAGGAATGGTTTAAAAATTCGGTTCATAAGGTCCATAAATGCAGCAGGTGCATTGGTAACTCCGAAAGGCATAACAAGAAATTCGAAATGCAGTCTTTTCAATGTCCCCTGTCTTGACTTTCAACTGGTGATATCCAGATCTAAGGTCAATTTTAAAGAAAACTTGGGCACCTTGTAACTGATCAAATAAGTCATCAATACGAGGCAATGGATATTTATTTTTCAATGTTACCTTGTTCAGTTCACGGTAGTCAATGCAAAGTCTCAGTGAGCCGTCTTTCTTTTTCACAAATAAAACTGGAGCGCCCCACGGTGAAGTACTGGGCCTGATGAACTTCTTGTCTAACAGTTCTTGCAGCTGAATTTTCAATTCTTTCAGTTCGATAGGTGCCATTCTGTACGGAGCTTTGGATACTGGCTGTGTGCCCGGAATCACATCAATGGTGAACTCAATCTCCCTATCAATCAAATCCCCTGGCAAATCATCTGGAAAAACATCTGGGAATTCTCTGATTATAGGAATACTGTTCACATCAATTTTAGCATCAGTAGGTACAGTCAATACACAACACAGATACCCTTTACACCCCTTTCTAATCAGTTTGAAAGCTTTCATGAATGAAATCAAATATGGGGGAGGTACTACTCCAACTCCATTAAACACGAATTCAAGCAATCCAGGTGGATGGGAAACAACTTGTTTTGTTACACAATCTATGGTAGCATGATATTTTGTTAACCAGTCTATCCCCAATATTACATCAAAATGGTCAATGTTCAATGGCAGTAAATCAATATACAAATACGCATCTCCAACAATAATCTCACATGCAGGGTACATATAAGCACAAGTCATGGATCCCCCAACAGGTGAAGATATACCTAACAGATAGTTCATAGGTTCCAGTGGTCTATTTAATTTTCGCGAAAAAGCATACGATACATATGAATGTGTAGACCCCGAATCAATCAGAACATAAGCATTTTGAGCACAAATTGAGAGTATACCTAACACAACGGTCTCGGTATTCTGTACATCTCCCGGTACGAGTGCGAACACTCGGCTTTGCCTCATAGGCTCTTTTCCAGTAGCTTTGGGATTAGGTTTTGATGCAATAGTTTATGTTGCGGCACTGGCTGCAACTTTACTATTGCCCTGAGGAGCAGAAGGGTAATCTCTGACCATGTGGCCTACCTTGCCACACCTGTAACAAGCAGCTGAAATTTTATAACAAACCCCTTTATGTTTCTTACCACATTCAGAACAGGGCGGTATGGAACTATTTCCCTGGCTAGAACTAGTTGTTGACCCCGTATTTTGCTTTTTGTTCAAGGGGCTGTTCCGACCTTTCTTAAATTTAAAACCCCGCCTCTTAACGCGCCATTCAGTCGCTGGTGTTTCAATCTGTTTCAATGCCTTGATGTTCGACTCAGCCATTATTGCTCGGTCAAGAACATCTACATATTTCAGTAACTTCAGAACATTTATCCTGTCAAGTATTTCGACATTAAGGCCGCCTTCAAACTTCCTGACCTTTTTGTAATCAGTGTTAACCATGTGCGGTGCGTATCTGGCGAGTTCAGTAAACTTTGACTCATAATCAGCCACGGACATGGAACCTTGTCTCAACTGTTCAAACTCAGTTACCTTGCGGTCTCTGACACACTGTGGGAAGTATTTCTCAAAGAAGGCTCCCTTAAACTGAGCCCAATTCATAGCAGTATTGGTGTCACGGACCAGCATCCACCACCTTCTGGCCTCTTCTTGTAAGGTGAAGGTCGCCAGTAGCACTTTGTGTGTTTCAGAACACGGAAACACTTCAAATAATTTTTCAGTTTCTAGCACCCACGCTTCGGCCTTCAACGGTTCAAGGCCTCCCTGAAAGGATGGCGGTTTCATTTTACTGAACTTCTGTGTTAGAGCAATGATGTCATCATTCACATTCTGTTCTGGCTGCACCGGAGGAAGTAGAGGCTGTTGGTTCTGTTGTTGCTGTTACCAGTTCACTACAGCTTCAATTTTCTGCGGATCAACAGAAATTCCATCTTTGCTAACAACATGCCCTAAAAACATAACATGATCAAGCCAAAACTCACATTTAGATAGTTTAGCATAGAGTTTCTGTTCTCTTAGGGTCTGCAGGGCAAGTCTCAGATGATGTTCATGTTCTTCTATACTTTTGGAGTAAATCAATATGTCATCAATGAATACAACAATAAAGTCATCAAGGTATGGTTTAAAGATTCTGTTCATAAGGTCCATAAATGTTGCAGGTGCATTGGTAACTCCAAAAGGCATAACTAAAAATTCGTAATGTCCATACCTCGTTCTAAAAGCAGTTTTATTAATATCTTCTGGTTTAACTTTCAATTGATGGTACCCCGATCTGAGATCAATCTTAGAGAAAACTTGAGCACCCTGTAACTGATCAAACAAGTCATCAATACGCGGCAACGGGTATTTATTTTTCGCAGTTACCTTATTCAGTTCACGGTAGTCAATACACAATCTCAGTGAGCTGTCTTTCTTTTTCATAAACAAGACAGGTGCACCCCACGGTGAAGTACTGGGTCTAATGAACTTCTTGTCTAACAGTTCTTGCAGTTGCACTTTCAATTCTTTCAGTTCAGTTAGAGCCATTCGGTAAGGAGCTTTAGATACTGGCTGTGTTCCCGGAATCACATCAACGGTGAATTCAATCTCCCTGTCAATCAAATCCCCTGGCAGATTATCTGGAAAAACATCTGGGAACTCTCTGACTATGGGAATATTGTTCACATTAGCATTATCATCAGTAGATACAGTCAATACAGAACACAGATATCCTCTACACCCCTTTCTAATCAATTTAACAGCTTTCACAGACGAAATCAAATACGGAGGAGGTACTACTCCACTCCCATTAAACACAAATTCGAGCAAACCCGGTGGACGGAAAACTACTTGTTTTGTCACACAGTCAATGGTAGCATGATATTTTTGTAACCAGTCCATCCCCAATATTACATCAAAATAATCAATGTTCAATGGCAGTAAATCAATAAACAGATGCATATCCCCAACAATGATCTCACATGCAGGGTACATATAAGCACATGTCACGGATCCCCCAACAGGTGAAGATACAGCTAACAAGTAATTCATGGGTTCTAAGGGTCTATTCAATTTCCGCGAAAAAGCATGCGATACATAAGAATATGTAGACCCCGAATCAATCAGTACATATGCATTTTGAGTACAAATAGAGAGGATACCTGACATTACGGTCTCGGTATTTTGTACGTCTCCCGGTACTAGGGCGAACACTCGGCCCTGCCTCATAGGCTCTTTCCCGGTAGCTTTAGGGTTCGGTTTTGGTGTAACAGTTGATGCCGCCACACTCGGTGTAGCTTTGCTATTGCCCTGAGGTGCAGAGGGGCAATCTTTCACCATGTGGCCCACCTTGCCACACCTGTAACAAGCACCAGAAATTTTATAACAAACTCCCTTGTGATTCTTACCACATTCAGAACAGGGCGGAATGGAACGGTTCCCTTGACTAGATGTAGTCGTTGACCCAGTATTTTGCTTTTTATTCAGCGGGTTGTTCTTGCCTTTCTTGAACTTAAAACCCTGCATTTTACCACGCCATTCAGACGCTGGTAATTCAGATTGTTTCACTGCTTCGATGTTTGACTCAGCCATCAAAGCTCGGTCAAGAACACCTACATAGGTCGGTAGCTTTAAAACATTTATTCTGTCAAGTATTGCCACATTAAGGCCACCTTCAAATTTCCTGGCCTTCTTGTAATCAGTGTCCACCATATGTGGTGCATATCTAGCAAGCTCGGTGAACTTTGTTTCATATTCAGCAACAGACATTGTACCCTGTCTCAGTTGTTCAAACTCAGTTACTTTTCTGTCCCTGACACACTAGGGAAAATATTTTTCAAAGAAGGACTCCTTAAACTGAGCCCAAGTCACTACAGTGTCGGTGTCACGGACCAGCATCCACCACCTTCTGGCCTCTTCTTGCAAGGTGAAGGTAGCTAACAATACTTTATGTGCCTCCGTACACGGAAACACCTCAAATAACTTTTCAGTCTCAAGTACCCAAGCTTCAGCTTTTAACGGTTCAAGGCCTCCCTGAAAGGATGGCGGTTTCATTTTGCTGAACTTCTGGGTGAGAGCAATTATGTCTCCATCATTTACATTCACATTCGGTTCCGGCTGTACCAGAGGGGGAGGTGGGGGCTGTTGATTCTGTTGTTGCTCAAGTCTAGCAGTTATCAGTTCCATCATTCTTTCCATTCTTTCCATTCTCGCCTCAATAGATGAGGATTCAGATTCATTTGCATTATCCATTTCACTATAAGCAGTTATAGCAATTATAACATAAGCTGTTGCATACTTAAACAGTTTATCACATTAGCATATGTTCAGTCATGTCATAACCACACACTTTTCATGTTCATGCAATGCCCTAATCACCTTTCTAGGACATTCTATAGCTCATTTGGACACATGTGTGTGGTATAACTCGTGGTTAAGTATCGCTCTGATACCACTCTGTCACGACCCAAACCCGCCCCTATGGGTTTAGTACTGTAACCGGCCAGTAATCCGAGATTACCGAAGGCCTACTGAACAGTAATACAGTAATACAGAGTACAGGGGCTTGGCGGAAGCCAATACAATAAATAAACAATGTCCAATGAGCTGTGACAGTCTGTATGCCAAAAAGATTTTTCATACATACATATGAACTCGGTACGGAACAGTATGCACAATATATACAATCAGTCAGGACAAAACAGGGACCTAACCCCTATTAAACGGTACAGTACAGCGTTATCAGTCTATACAGTAAACAAAACAGTACAGAAAGGGGAAAACTAAAACACCCCTAAGCCTTAGCTTGGCAGGCTCGGAACCTCGCAGTGAGGCACAGTGGTTGGCTTGACAAAAATGGAAGTCTACCCCACGCTCCTAGCTCCGGTCTGGTGCCTGTACACCTACATATATATATGAGCAGTGAGCTAAAGCCCAGTGAATAACATAATGCGTAAAGAGGTTTGGAATGAATGTCCTTACAGTAATGAAAACAGTTCATTTAATCAGTGTTTCAGTCTTTCAGTCAATCAGTCATATGTGGTATATCCATTAGCATAACAGTATAGTAAGCAGTAGGTCTTAAAGACCAAACAGTAATGATGGCCATCAATCAGTAAACAGTAGTGGTTCCACGAGTGAACCAACAGAGATCTTTGTAACAGTAACAGTAGTTGTTAAGGATGCCACAATACAGTTCAGAATATAGGACATACATTCATTCAGTTAACAGTAACGGTTCAGAAAACAGTACAGTTCAGTATTCAGAAGATAATCATTTTGAACATATCTTTACACAATTGTTACTCACAGAGTTCTGGGCTACGGTGAGCTAGAGCGTCTCCTCGGAATGCCAACCCTAAACAGTTAACAGATTGAACACACACTAAGTTTCACAGTTGGGAAAGATAATAACTTAATCCCTAAACTTGCCTCGGTGTGTTCTACATCTATATCCTCATTAAGATGTCTTAAATATGCCCTAGGAATGCCTAGGATAGAAAGAGGATGCAAAGATGCACTTAGAAAACATTTTCAGAACTTTCAGAAAAACAGAGTCCCGCTCGAGCGTAGGTTAATCCGCTTGAGTGTTTATGCAGACAAAGGTTCCCGCTCGAGCGTCACTTACCCCGCTCGAGCGGTCTGCAAAACAGTCAAAAGTACTCGATGGGTGAAAATTACGCTCGATAGGGCGCTCGATAGCCGCTCGAGCGTAAGACACAAGGTCCCGCTCGAGCGTCAATTACCCCGCTCGAGCGGACTGTAAAACAGTGCAAAGTACTGGGAGCACGAATTTCCCGCTCGAGCGCCGTTATCCCCGCTCGAGCGGAAGACCAAAATCTGGAAAATCCAGATTCGACCTCCAGGTTCAAAATCAAACTCAAATGCATCAAAATCAATTCCTTTGGGCCCATTTCTTGGAAAACACTTGTAGATACATAGAATACCATGGTTCAAGGCTCAATTTGTAAAATCAAGGCCCAAGGGAAGATCAATTAAAACCAAATTTCAAACCCAATTTCAAACTCATTTTTCATGAACATGCTACGAACAAGACATGCATGAATTCAAACCATTTCAAAGCTTCAATTTGATGCTCTAGTGAGCCAATTGTTCCAAAAACAAGATGAAATCATGGTTCTTAACTTTAACATGGACATGCATGTGAAAATCTTTGAAGAACAACCTCAATAATGTGAGATATGTACATGCATGCAACAATTTAGCTCTAATTCAACACTTTTGAACCAATTCATGCCTTAACTCTTTAAACTACCATGATCCATGCTAGAAGGAACTTAAACACAACAATGAGAAGGTGAATTCTTTACCTAAGTCTTGAATTTAAGGTGTAGGAGCTCAATTTGACAATTCCCTAGCAATTCCTTCAAACTTTCTAGCCAAACCCTCAAGATCAAGTCAATTCTCTTACTCTCTCTCTAAAACTCTTCATTGGTCGGTTGAGTGCAAGAAGATGGCTGATGAAATGAGTTGGTTCAAGTGTAATATGAAGATCAAAGTGTTGATATAGTGGGCCACTAAGGATGGCAATAAGGTAATTAAGTCGAACTATGGAAATGGCTTAATTTAATCCAATTTAATACAGTTTAATCATACCGAATCAGTTTTCAATTAAATACACCATAAAATCCTATAAATTATGATGATTATAAAACATCAGTCAATTTTGGATTCGGCCGCCGATAAGGCCTTCAACTTGCAGTTTAAACATAAAAACATAAACAGATAATTAAACAGGCAACAGATAGAAATACGATTCAAGTAGACACAGTCAGTCAATCAGTTCCGGATTTCAGTCAGTCAGTTCAGTATTCTGATCAATTCAATTATCAGTCTTAATCAGTCTCAGTTTAGCAGTAATCAGTAATCAATCAGTCATTAATCGGTAAACAGTGTGAGGGTTGTTACAATAACAGTACAGTTTAGGTACAATCTACACAGTATTACAAAAATAGATACAAAAGGGGGAAATCTAAAACACCCCTAGGCAGCCTTAGCTTGGCAGTACATGGATCCTCGCAGTGAGGCATAGTGGTTGGCTTGACAAAAAGGGAGTTTAACCCAACGCTCCTAGCTCCAATCCGGTGCCTGGACACCTACATATATATATAAACAGTGAGCTAAAGCCCAGTGAATAACATACGCATAAAGAGGTTAAGAATGAATGTCCTTTCAGTATTAAAAATGGTCATTTAAACAGTATATCAACTATTCGATCATAGCAGTCGTATGTGGTACATCCAATAGCAAATTGTACAGTAGGTCTTAACAGATCGAACAGTCAGTCGATGGCCATCATATCAGTAAACAGTAGTGGTTCCAACATGGGAACCGACAGAGATCTCTGTAACAGTAGCAGTAACAGTTTAGTAACAGTAAATTGCTATGAATGCCACGAATACAGTTCGCAAATAGGACAAACATTCATTCAGTAAACAGTGTCATTTCATAAAGCAGTACAGTCATTTGTTCAGAAAATAATCTCGATTGAACATATCTTTACAACATAGTTACTCACAGAGTTTTGGGCTACAGATAAGCTAGTGCGCGTCCTCGGATGCCAACCCTACACAGTTACAGGATGAACACACACTAAGTCACATACTTGGGAATCGAAGACTTAGTCCTTACTTAGACTCGGTGTGGTTCTACATCAATATCCTCCTTAAGATGCCTTAAACATGCCCTAGGAATGCCTAGGATGAGAAAAGGATGCAAAGATACACTTTTAAACACTTTACAAAATTTTCAGGAAACAGGGGTCACGCTCGAGCGTGGATTACTATGCTCGAGCGGACATGCAGACAAAAGGTATCCGCTTGAGCGTGGATTACTCCGCTTGAGCGGACTGCAAGCTACAGTAAAAGTACTGGATGCATGAAATTCACGCTCGATGGGCGCTCGATACCTGCTCGAGCGTGAGACACAAGTCCTCGCTCGAGCGTGCATTACCCCGCTCGAGCGGAGTATAAACACATGCAAAGTACTGGATACACGCATTTCACGCTCGAGCGTTCATTTCTCCGCTCGAGCGGACTGCATGAACTCAGTGTGTACGCCCGAGCGTGGAGTTCCCCACTCGAGCGTGAGTCCAAAATCTGGAATTTCCAGATTTGAACCTCAAGCTCAAAACTCAACTTTAAAGCATAAATTTCGATCATCTTGGGCTAATTTTCTGGAAAACACTTCAAAACCCATAATATTACATGTTTCAAAGATCAATTTGAGAAATCAAAGCCCAAAGGTGGTTCAATTAAACACCATTTTCAAATAATCTTCAAGAACATGAAGAACAATGCAAATTCAACACATGCATGGGTTCCTTGAAACTCCAATGTTCTAAAACAAGATCAAATGCAAGATTTAACTTCAAAACATGGTGAGTTCATGGACTATAACAAAAATGTGGACATGCATGCAAGAATTTCCATGAAAACAACTTCAAACTTCATGATATGTACATGCAAGCATGATCTAAGCTTCAATTCAACAACCTTAACCAATTCTAAACTTTAATCTCTAAACTTCCATGAACCATGCAACATATGACTTAATTTAACAATCAAGAAGATGGTTCTCCTACCTTATGCCTTGAATTCAAGATATACTAGCTCAATTTGCAATCTACTCTTCAATTCTTCTAATTTTCCAAGCAATTCTTGATGAACTCATACTATCTCCTATCTCTCTCTCTCTCGTCGATTAGGCTCAAGAAATGGGCTGATGAAATGATATAAAATCAAGTCTCAAAGTGTTGTAGAGATAGGCCACTAAATGGCAAAAGGGTAAATAAGTCCAACTAATGCAATACAACATTAATTAATCTAAGGGGTACTTACCAATTAGTCCTATTCACTAGACTTATTTACCTACAGGTCCTAACTAATAAATTTAACACTATAAAAATAAGAGAGTGATAAATTTATCACTAAAAATTTATTCATAAAAACAAAGAGACTGATAAATTTATCACTATAAATTTATTCATAAAAAAAAAAGACTGATAAATAGGACTTAATGGGTATTAAGTCTCCAAAGTAGGACCTATTGGGTAATAAGTCTACAAAATATGACCTATTGGTAGTTTACCCTTAATCTAATCTAATCATACCAATTCAAATTTCAATTAAACATACCATAAATTCATATAAATTCTAATTAACATAAAACACTAATCAATTTCAGATTTGGCCGCCGATAAGGCTTTCAATTTGCAGTTTAAATATAATACATGAACAGATAATTTGATGACAACAGATAGAAATGCATTAAACTAATATACTCAATCAATCAGTTCAGGATTTCAGTCAATCAGTCAATTAACATGCTTAATCATAGATTAGCACTAATCAGTGATGAGGGTTGTCACAGTAATATTCCTTAGAGATGGGAAAATGCCAGATGATCGCAAAGAAGCACACAAGACCAGATTGAAGTCAGTGAGGTTCAGTCTGACAGAAGAAGGACATCTCTACAAAAGGTCTTTTACTGGTCCCCTTTGAGATGTGTGCATCCTTCACAAGTTGAAGAATTTTTATATGAAATACACGAAGGAGTATGTAGAAGCCACGCTGGGGGCAGGTCACTTGCTCATAGGGCCATTACTCAGGGGTACTGATGGCCCTACATACAGGAAGATGCTGAAGTTTATGTCAGAAAGTGTGAGAAAGGTCAAAGGTTCGCACCTTTGATACATCAACCAGTAGCAGATTTAAACCCAATGTCCAGCCCTTGGTCATTTGCCCAATGGAGCATGGATCTTGTTGGACAATTACCTCAAGCGACTAGACAAAAGAAGTTCCTGCTGGTAGCAACTGACTATTTCACAAAATGGGTAGAAGTTGAACCCCTCGCAAAGATTCGGGACATTGATGTGAAGAACTTGATATGGAAGAACATCATCACCAGGTTTAGGATCCCAAGGGCAATAGTAGCAAACAATGGTACACAATTTGACAGTAAACTAATCAAAAGCTTCTGTTCAAAGTACAATATCAAGAACTATTACTCCACTCCAAGTTTCCCTCAGAGTAACGGTCAGGCAGAAACATCCAACAAGACTATCTTGGATAGGATCAAGAAGAGGCTAGAAGCAACTAAAGGAAAATAGGTGGAAGAATTGCCCAATGTACTCTGGGCATATCGGACTATGCCGAGAAGATCAACTGGGGAATCCCCATTTGCCATGGCTTATGGCACAGAAGCAGTTATCCCACTAGAAGTCGGCATCCCTGGGATCAGAACTCAGGGAGTAAAGAATGGGACTAATGAGGCATACCTGGCCCGAGATTTGGACCTACTGGAAGAAAGATGGGAGAAAGCAGCAATTCGGCTGGAGGCATACCAGCAGCAACTTGCTAGGGCTTACAATAAGAAGGTCAACCCAATAAAGTTTCAAGTTAGGGACCTCGTCCTAAGAAAGGTCGTTGGCAACAAGAAGGATCCTAGAGAGGGAAAGTTGGGCCCAAATTGGGAGGGGCCTTATAGAGTCATCTCGGTCGCCGGCAACGCGGCATATCGGCTTGAAGACAATAAACACAAGGAGTTGCTAAGACCCTGAAACACTTACAACTTAAAGTTTTTTTTATCATTAGACTTTTTCATTTTTTGAAATTTATGTCATCATTTTCTTTTTTTGTTTTTTTGAAATTTATGTCATGATTTTCTGTAACAACCCTCGTCACTGTTTACTGATTACTTACTAATTACTGCTAAACCGAGACCGAGTATGATTGATAATTGAATTGATTAAAATACTGAACTGACTGACTGAGATTCGAGACTGATTGATTGACTGTGACCGTTTAAATGCATAATCTATCTGTTTGACTGCCAAATTATCTGTTCTTGTCTTATGCATTAAACTACAAATTGAAGGCCTTATCGGCGGCCAAATCGAAAATTTGTTGGTGTTCTGTAATCATCATAATTTATGTGATTTTATGGTATATTTAATTGAAAATTGATTTGGTATGATTAAATTAGATGAAATAATCTAAATCAAAGAGTTTGCATTATTTACCGTTTTGCCACCTAGTGGCCCTTTTCATATAAAACATTCTTGAGCCTTTTTCATCCAAACAAAACATTTTGCTCAGCCATTTCTTACTCCCAACCGACCAAGAGAGAGAGGAAGTGAGAGAATTGAGTTCCTTCTTGAGTTTTGCTTGGAGAATTAAAGGAATTGAAGGATAATTGTCTAATTGAGCTTCTAGTCTGTGATTGAAGACCTAAGGTAGATCATTGACCTTCTTTATTGTGCATTTGAGTTTATTCTTACATGATTCATGGGTCTTTAGTAATCTAAGGCATGAATTGGTTCAATAGTGTTGAGTTGAAGCTCATTCCATGTATGCATGCTTGTATTGATAAGTTTGAAGTTGTTTTCATGGCAAATGTCACATGCATGCTCATATTTATGTTTAAGTCCATGATTTCATCTTGTTTCAAACAGAATTGGCTCATTAGAGCATGAATTTGAGGCTTGAGGGTTGTTATGGTACATGCATGTTCAATTGGAATCATGTTCATGGAATTGATTTGAAAATGGTGTTTAATGGAACTATCTTTGGGCTTTGATTTCTCAAATTGATCTTTGAAACATGTTGTACATTGAGTTTTAAAGTGTTTTCCGGAAAATTAGCCCAAAAGGATCGAATTTGATACATTGAAAGTTGATTTTAATCTTGGAGTTCAAATCTGGAATTTCTAGATTTTGGTCGTTCGCTCGAGCGGAGGAAGTGCCGCTCGAGCGAGGAAATCGAGCTCCCAGCATCTCTCACTGCTTTACAGTCCGCTCGAGCGGGGTATTGTACGCTCGAGCGGAGGCTTGTGTCACACGCTCGAGCGGGGGAGTTGACGCTCGAGCGGGGGACCTTTGTTGCATGTCCGCTCGAGCGGGGAAACCTGCGCTCGAGCGGGGAACTGTTTTTCTGAAAATTCTGGAACTGCTTTCTGAATGCATCTTTGCATCCTCATTCCATTATAGGCATTCTTAGGCCGAGTATAAGACATCTTAATGAGGATGTAGATGTAGAACCACACCAAGACAATTAGGGGTTAAGTTATTGATCTTCCCCAACTGTATAGCTTAGTGTGTGTTCATCCTGTATACTGTGTAGGGTTGGCTTTCCGAGGAGACGCTCTAGCCTACTGTAGCCCAGAACTCTGTGAGTAACAATTGTGTAAAGATATGTTCAAAAATGATTATCTTCTGAACTGTTTACTGAACTGAACTGTTTACCGAGTTGAACTGTTTTATGAACTGTTTACTGTTAACTGAATGAATGTATGTCTTATATTCTGAACTGTATTGTGGCATCTTTAGCAACTACTGTTTACTGATTGATGGCCATCAATTGACTGTTCGGTCTTTTAAGACCTACTGTTTACTGTACTGCTACTGTCACGGATATCTCTGGAGCAAAGTGCTGCATAGACCTAAGTGCTACAGTGTGAGCCACCTCTAAAATCTGTGCGAGACACCTCTTGAGTCCATACTGGGCTTTAGGCCAATCTGTGAAATTTGGAGCAAAGTGCTGCACGGACCTAAGTGCTACAGTGTGAGCCACCTCTAGAATCTGTGCGAGACACCTCTTGAGTCCATAAGAACTGTATTGTTACTGTTACTGTTATTGTTACCGTTACTGTTACTGTACTGTTACTGTTACCGCTACTGCACTGTTACCGTTACTATTACTGTACTGACACTGCTACTACCACCGTACTGTTTTGCTATCGGTTGTGCCACGTACGATTACTATGATTTCTAAATGACTGATATGACATGAAGTATAAGCCACCGACTGTATAACTGATCTACCGAGGCAAACGACTGTTTAAAATGCTGAAAGGACATTCTTTCTTAACCCCTTTATGCATCGTGTTATTCACTGGGCTTTAGCTCACTGCTCATATATATATGTAGGTGTACAGGCACCAGATCGCGGCTAGGAGCGTCAGGCAAGCTTTAGTTTCGTCAAGCCAACCACTGTGCCTCACTACGAGGTTCCGAGCCTTTCAAGCTATGGCTTAGAGGTGTTTTAATCTCCCCGTCTGTCCCTGTATCTGATTGGTATTACTGTATAGACTGACAGCACTGTACTGTACTGTTAATAGGGATTAAGTCCCTGTACTGAATGATTGTAAATATTGTGCTTACTGTTCTGTACTGAATGTCTATATGTATGAAAAATCTTTTTACATACAGACTGTCACAGCTCATTGGACATTGTTTATTCACTGCTCTGGCTTCCGCCATGCCCCTATACTCTGTACTACTGTATTACTGTTAAACAGGCCTTTGGTAATCTCGGATTTACTGGCCGGTTACGGTGCTGAACCTATAGGGGCGGGTTTGGGTCGTGACAGAGTGGTATCAGAGCGATACTTAACCACGAGTTATACCGCACACACGTGTCCAAATGAGCTATAGGATGTCCTAGAAAAGAAGTTAGGGCATTGCATGAGCATAAAAAGTGTGTGTGGTTATAACATGACTGATTATATGCTAATGTGTTAAACTGTTTAAGTATGCAATTGTTTATGTTTATAATTGCTACCACTGCTTATAGTGAAATGAAACGAAGCCTAGATGCATACTTAAAGAAGTTAAATGGAATAACATGTAATGTTAATGTTACTACTGACAGGGGAAATCTATAAGAAAATGAACATGTGAAAGTAAAGGGTCATGTGACCGTACCTGAGTTGAATTGAAAGCATACCCACGTCTGATATGGAATGAAATGTAAAACCAGTAAGAACCTCTCCTATGTTGCTAAACACCCTGTTGTGTGTAAACAAGGGAAAGGATGAGGAACGTAAGCAAAACCGAATCTTCTGATGTTAGAGTTAACAGGCTAGAAGGAATGGTTGACGTCTTAACTGAAAATCTGAAGGGATAAAAAGGCCGACATACGTGCTTGAATCAACTGAATATGAACTGATGACACTGATACGGAAACCCAAATAAACTGAAACCACCGGAAATTTCTGGGAGGTACCGAACCATTGAAAACTGAGACTTGGGTTTAGAAACTGAGAAAATATGTGAAGTTTTCTCCGAAAAATACTTTCCCCAATGCGTCCGAGATAAGAAAGTACCTGAGTTTGAACAACTTGAAGGGTGATAAGACAGTGCTCGAATATGAGGTAAAATTTACCTAACTAGCTTAATAGGCACCCCACATAATAGATACTAACTACAAAGACTAGAAAAGAACTGAGGGTGGGTGTGACCTAGATATGATTGACTGAATCGACGTTTTACGACCGTCAAAGTGTGTAGATGTCCTGGATAGAGTATAATGTTTGAGATAACGTAGCAACATTGAAATATCCAAATCAACATCGCCAACTGAATTAGAAAGAATGAAACAGAAGTAACAGAAAGTGAAAATGACCTCCGTGAATGGAAAATCTCGGGCAATAGCTTTGACCAATGAAGGTCAAAGAAGCAATGTGAACAATGATATACCTATCTGTACTGTATGTGGGAAATACCACTGGGGCGTTGCCGCCACCTATCCGAAACTTGTTTAGACGTGGTCAGGAAGGACATTTGCCTAAATCTTGCCACGAACTCAACTGAACATGAATGAGTCTAACTCTAGACCCTAGTTCTGGAGAATGCTTGGAAAACTGAAAAGACTGACGTAGGTATTACCTGAAATAGATGAAACTGCTTGTACGAACGTCTGTGTGGGAATCGTATATTCCGTAATTTGGTATAGACTGAGAACATATTGACTGAACCGATTGAATTACTGGAATTATGAACCATATACCATGAGGACTGTTAGGACTTGTGAACAGCGAGAACTTGCTGAGTTAGGTCCTTGTATCATATTGCAACAACCGAAAGTGAACTGTAGGTATGACCTTTTGAACTGTACTAGAACTGTTGAACATGGGAATACCTTATGATTGACTGTAATTCGAGAAATTTGTACGACTATGATTTGTACTGCACTGTTACATATTGACGAACATTATTGAATGAACGGACCCTTGAACTCGAATTATACACGCGAACTATTTGTGTGTATGAGACTACTGAAACTAAGAACCCATATTGGTTTGTAAAGATGAACTCCCGCTTATGAATTTGTGAACGAATGCCTACATGAAAACTGATTTTGAACTCACACCTGTATATATGTTCCTATGCTTGTAATATTGTTAAGACTGAGAGGAACGGACTGTGAATAATGAATCTTTTGAAATCTACCGTCGATGCGGACTATATGTGCGACACTGTAAAACCCTATGTCAACATTTACCTGTGCTATGGAAACTGTTTAGACTTATATATATATTTGCTCACCTTTGCTCAGAATGACTGTTATGTTATTTGTTGATAATTTAACCGTTGGGACTATGACCCTGGAACTGCATGACTGAATAAAGACCCCAAATGTTAAACTCTAGACTGTGAATTGTGATTGTGAGAAATTGACGTGACTGTTTGATTGAACCTGCGAGCCTATGCTTTAGTGACTGTATGACCGATCTGGAACCCTCGTAGGGCAACTCACTATTATGTGTCACCAAGAACCTTGGGTGATGTATTACTGTATACCATATGCTTATATGAAGGAATTATTTGGAAATTGCTATATTGACTGTGATGCTTACCTTTCAATGTGAATAACTGCATGCCTGTGCACTGCCTGTAAACTTATTGGGAGGAACACGTTGTATATGACCTGTACTGCTTTGATATAAATTGTAATGCTATAAGACTCTGATGCCGGTTGACAAATTGTGAAACTACTAATTATGTACCTAAACGAATGGAGTCTGAACTAATGTGCCTCATCTGGAAATGATAGGAATGGAACTGTTATCCGATCTAATCTGATAGAACGGTGGGTTGATGAAACCCTTTGTGTAACTGATAGAATTTCTGTTGGATGCTGGTGCTTTGAACTTTTGCTTGTAATGATTTGACAGAACTTGCATCTGACATGACCTGGTCGAACTTTCATCGAATTGACCTGAGGGAAACCTTAATGAGAAAGCCATTATCAGATTGCTTACAATGTAGGAAAACTGGGAATGTGACATGTGACGACTTAGCCGGTATTACTGTTATGACCATGAACTTGTTTGACTGGGAAATGACTGTTTTGATGATTACTGTACTTCAGGACTGATGGGATCTGTTGACCACAGACCGGTTTTGATCATAAACTTTGACTGCCTGGAAGTATATGTAATCTGTATGACTGCTGTCGTATTGACATGTGCTATGACTGAATCTGTGAGAACTGGAACTGACGAATAGTAAATGAATACTTACTTCAGAACTCTGCCTACTGCTATGGGAGTAATGTACAATTCGCCTTATATTACCGATAACTCCCGAATGAACTGGACTGACTGTGATGGCTTACAGAATTAAGAACCAAATTGAACTAAGACCGGGTGAACAACTCGGAAGGGGACGAATCGAAACTCTGTAATTTAACGGGGGAAATTACTTATGAAACTGAGACCAGTGCAAATTTATAACCCCGATAAGTACTGTATCTGTCCTGCACTGTATCTGTTCTATACTGTATCTGTTCTGTACCTGCTCTGGTAGTGCTAATGAGTGCACCCCGAATGCTTAAGTAAGAATTGTGGCATCTATGTATGCCCTGGACAAGAATATGGAAATGAACATGCATCCGAATCTGTCCTTGACTGAAAATTGAATGTGCATAAGATTCTGTTTTAATATGAGCCCCAATCCTTATACGTGATTTCTGATTCTGTTTCTGTGCATTGCTAAGATTGAGATTGGGCCATGAACTTGTTTATGAATCTGATTATGCTCCTGTTATAGAGTGAAAGTTACTTTTATGCTAAGCATCATCTCTGTTGTCATATGTTAATTCGAGTTTGGAGGACCAAACTCTTTATAAGGAAGAGAGACTATAACAACCCTCGTCACTGTTTACTGATTACTTACTGATTACTGCTAAACCGAGACCGAGTATGATTGATAATTGAATTGATTAAAATACTGAACTGACTGACTGAGATTCGAGACTGATTGATTGACTGTGACCGTTTAAATGCATAATCTATCTGTTTGACTGCCAAATTATCTGTTCTTGTCTTATGCATTAAACTACAAATTGAAGGCCTTATCGGCGGCCAAATCGAAAATTTGTTGGTGTTCTGTAATCATCATAATTTATGTGATTTTATGGTATATTTAATTGAAAATCGATTTGGTATGATTAAATTAGATGAAATAAGCTAAATCAAAGAGTTGGCCTTATTTACCGTTTTGCCACCTAGTGGCCATTTTCATATAAAACATTCTTGAGCCTTTTTCATCCAAACAAAACATTTTGCTCAGCCATTTCTTACTCCAAACCGACCAAGAGAGAGAGGAAGTGAGAGAATTGAGTTCCTTCTTGAGTTTTTCTTGGAGAATTAAAGGAATTGAAGGATAATTGTCTAATTGAGCTTCTAGTCTGTGATTGAAGACCTAAGGTAGATCATTAACCTTCTTTATTGTGCATTTGAGTTTATTCTTGCATGATTCATGGGTCTTTAGTTATCTAAGAGCATGAATTGGTTCAATAGTGTTGAGTTGAAGCTCATTCCATGCATGGATGCTTGTATTGATAAGTTTGAAGTTGTTTTCATGGCAAATGTCACATGCATGCTCATATTTATGTTTAAGTCCATGATTTCATCTTGTTTTGAAAAGAATTGGCTCATTAGAGCATGAATTTGAGGCTTGAGGGTTGTTGTGGTACATGCATGTTCAATTGGAATCATGTTCATGGAATTGATTTGAAAATGGTGTTTAATGAAACTACCTTTGGGCTTTGATTTCTCAAATTGATCTTTGAAACATGTTGTACATTGAGTTTTAAAGTGTTTTCCGGAAAATTAGCCCAAAAGGATCGAATTTGATACATTGAAAGTTGATTTTAATCTTGGAGTTCAAATCTGGAATTTCTAGATTTTGGTCGTCCGCTCGAGCGGAGGAAGTGCCGCTCGAGCGGGGAAATCGAGCTCCCAGCATCTCTCACTGCTTTACAGTCTGCTCGAGCGAGGTATTGTACGCTCGAGCGGAGGCTTGTGTCACACGCTCGAGCGGGGGAGTTGACGCTCGAGCGGGGGACCTTTGTTGCATGTCCGCTCGAGCGGGGAAACCTGCGCTCGAGCGGGGAACTGTTTTTCTGAAAATTCTGGAACTGCTTTCTGAATGCATCTTTGCATCCTCATTCCATTCTAGGCATTCTTAGGCCGGGTATAAGACATCTTAATGAGGATGTAGATGTAGAACCACACCAAGACAATTAGGGGTTAAGTTATTGATCTTCCCCAACTGTATAGCTTAGTGTGTGTTCATCCTGTATACTGTGTAGGGTTGGCTTTCCGAGGAGACGCTCTTGCCTACTGTAGCCCAGAACTCTGTGAGTAACAATTGTGTAAAGATATGTTCAAAAATGATTATCTTCTGAACTGTTTATTGAACTGAACTGTTTACCGAGTTGAACTGTTTTATGAACTGTTTACTGTTAACTGAATGAATGTATGTCTTATATTCTGAACTGTATTGTGGCATCTTTAGCAACTACTGTTTACTGATTGATGGCCATCAATTGACTGTTCGGTCTTTTAAGACCTACTGTTTACTGTACTGCTACTATCACGGATATCTCTGGAGCAAAGTGCTGCACAGACCTAAATGCTACAGTGTGAGCCACCTCTAGAATCTGTGCGAGACACCTCTTGAGTCCATACTAGGCTTTAGGCCAATCTGTGAAATCTGGAGCAAAGTGCTGTACGGACCTAAGTGCTACAGTGTGAGCCACCTCTAGAATCTGTGCGAGACACCTCTTGAGTCCATAAGAACTGTATTGTTACTGTTACTGTTATTGTTACCGTTACTGTTACTGTACTGTTACTGTTACCGCTACTGCACTGTTACCGTTACTACTACTGTACTAACACTGCTACTACCACCGTACTGTTTTGCTATCGGTTGTGCCACGTACGATTACTATGATTTCTAAATGACTGATATGACATGAAGTATAAGCCACCGGCTGTATAACTGATCTACCGAGGCAAACGACTGTTTAAAATGCTGAAAGGACATTCTTTCTTAACCCCTTTACGCATCGTGTTATTCACTGGGCTTTAGCTCACTGCTCATATATATATGTAGGTGTACAGGCACCAGATCGCGGCTAGGAGTGTCAGGCAAGCTTTAGTTTCGTCAAGCCAACCACTGTGCCTCACTACGAGATTCCGAGCCTTTCATGCTATGGATTAGGGGTGTTTTAATCTCCCCGTCTGTCCCTGTATCTGATTGGTATTACTGTATAGACTGACAGCACTGTACTGTACTGTTAATAGGGATTAAGTCCCTGTACTGAATGATTGTAAATATTGTGCTTACTGTTCTGTACTGAATGTCTATATGTATGAAAAATCTTTTTACATACAGACTGTCACAGCTCATTGGACATTGTTTATTCACTGTTCTGGCTTCCGCCATGCCCCTGTACTCTGTACTACTGTATTACTGTTAAACAGGCCTTTGGTAATCTCGGATTTACTGGCCGGTTACGGTGCTGAACCCATAGGGGCGGGTTTGGGTCGTGACATTTTCTTAGCTGAGGTAGTAATAAAAAAAAATTTAGCCTGATTTTTTAAGAATTTGAAAATTTGTGTGATTGGACTGACTAGTCCTTTAGCGATGTTTCTGATTGAAACATGATGAATAACTTAGACTTGTTATATAGCAGAGTTGAATTATACTTGCATATAATAGAGTTGAATTAAGTTGGCGATGCTTCTGATTGAAACGTGACGAATAACTCAGACTTATTATATAGCAGAGTTGAATTATACTTGCATATAATAGAGTTGAACTAAGGTGACAATGTTTTCTAATTGAAACATGACGAATAACTTAGACTCATTATATAACAGAGATGAAATTGGACTTGCATATAATGGAGTTGAACTAAGTTGGTTTAGCATAGCCTTACCATGTCGGCAGAATTAAAGTTTAGAATGAAACTAAGTACATTTCAATTAGATTAACAAAGAAACGAAGGTTGAGAACCTCGGCTAGTCTTTGTTTGAATTTGACTTCGGTAAAAACTATACATACTTAATGTGGACATAAGTGAAACTTAAGTTCACATCAAGGGGCAAGGAGCTGGAGAATGATAAGTAAAAGTTTAAAGTACTTGGGAGTTGGAATTTTATAGAAAAATTTACAAGCTAGAGTTGGCTTAACACTTGTTAAAATTTTCAGAAAAATTTATAAGTTGAAGTTAAGTCGAGGTAATATTACAAGAAGTACATACGTACTTGCTGAGATGACCAGGTTGCCAAACTTGGGAAATATAGAAGACAGAAGTCTTGATAACTGAGAGTGAAGTGGCAAGTTTAAAACAACACTCGTGAAAATATTTTTACAATGTTTTTAAGTGTTAAGCCAAGGCCGAGATAAACAATTAGAAGTTATGTCCGAGGTATTTTAATCCAAGGAGATTATACAGTTAAAGGTATAAATTGAAGACATGCCAAATTATTCCAGGTATGAAAATGGTAAACACACATAAGAGAAAAGAAGACATTCAAACCCTTAGAAGAAAGGAGGAAAACTTGCATTCACAAAAAATTACTTGTTCAGATTACAAGAGCGGCACATCGGCCAAATATGAAACTAAAACATTGTTCAGGCAAAACAAAATACAAACAAAGGAAGAGAAAGAATACAAGGAAAAGATGAAATATTCTAAGTGCTAGGATTGGCTTGATCGGCTAGTGGTGTTGCACTCTTGTCGGCCACTATCTTGGCGTCAATCTCCAGCAGAGTCTGATGCAGACTTTTCTCGGCGCATTGGATCTCGGTCTCAAAAGTAGTTGGATTGGGAGAGACGCCCTTGGAAACCAATTCATCCTCCTTATCCTGAGTTAAGTCTATTTTCTCGTTAAGGGTAGGAGACTTGGGATCAGTGGCAGCCTCCCCCTCCTCTTCGTCGGCCTCACCATCGTCGGCATCATCTTTGGCTTCATCGCCGGAGTCCTTGGGCTCTGGTGGGAAAGACACTTGAAGCTGACTGATATCTCGAAGATCGGAGTCCATGGAAACAGCCAACTTGTTGAGGGTCGCCGTCCAACCGAGGTAGTAACCTCGGTTACAAGCCAAGTTGACTTGCTGTTTGTATTGGTCACGGACGGCGGCGAGTCCCTCTTCAAACGCTTTTTCATCGGCCGCCTTTACCCTGGCCTGTTTATTGGCAAGGGCCTCCTGAAACTTGGCCTTCATGTCAACTACCTTGGCCTTGACAGCTTCAAGGTCGGCTCTTGCTGCCTCGGCTTCGTCATTGGCCGTTTTGGCCTTTTCTTCGGCCAGACTTTGAGCAGCTTTGGCGTCCTTGGCCTGGTCCATTAGAGCGCGATTGCTGGCCTCGGCCTTGTTGAGTGAAAAGAGGAGTTTGACTGCTTCCTTGGTCTTTTTCGCCAACTCCTTCCTCATCATCTCGATTTTTACAGCATATGAATGGGCATGCTGAATAGCCTGCAAGAAGTAAAACAGATTAGTAAGATTTTTTCTAAGTGTAGAAAGAACTATGAATAAATGAGTATTAGAGGATTACCAAAACCGAGTGTTACATCATGAGAGCAAAGTTCTCATACTCATGCAATTCGACCATGCGGTTCATGTCTTCAGGTAAAAGAACTATTGTGGATAGGGCTGCGCCGACTTCAAGATGTGCCGCATTGTCACCGGCAGTAAGAGGTCTGTCGTCGAGCATGATCTCGGGCGCCCAGGTCATGCTCCGAGAGTAGCTGCTGCCTTCTTGGTTGTCGGACCTCAACTTTTTGGCCGGTGGGGCCTCGGCTGGACGTTTTTCGACGGAAAGGGCGCTCTTCTCGGCCTCGGCTAGCTTTGAGATGGGCACAGTGTCCTCAGAATCGATTTGAGTCACTGTGGCCTTTGCCTTAGCCTTCTTCATCCGTTTTGGCTTTGGGATTAGTTGTGAAAGAGAAGATGAGGATTGAACTGTCACCACCCCGGGGATGTTTGCGAGTAGGTTTTCAACAACTGCTGGTTTGCACCTTATCTCTTTGGCAGTGGCGGCTATAGTTACTTTGGTGCCAAGGCGGATAGTTGGGAGTACAGTAAGTGGGTTTTCTGGGTCGTGAGCCGATGACTCAAAAAGTCAGCGTTTTCGACTGCGGGTTCTACTGGCAAGGGCAGAAATTGGAACTTAGCGTCGGCGTTGGAGTTGGCATTGGGCAGGAGGAATTAGTTATGGGGCAAATGTTGATGGTTGCTCCGCTAGATTGGAGGTTGAGGCTTGGTCAAGTCGTGGTGATGAAGTGTTATGGGGAATTGTTGCTAAAGGTGGAGATTTGCTTTTCTTGGGGACGTCGGGCAAGGCGGATTTGTAGGTTGGAATATAGTTGAGCAGTAGAGGGGCCTTGCGCTGATCAACTGGCAAGCCCAACAGCTTCTTAAAGTCCTTGCTGGGGTAGAAGGTTTTGCGAAAGTCTTTTGGTGGCTGAGGAAGAGCTGCAAGTACAAAAAACAGACATTAGAACATATAAAGGGAACAAAGTAATAAAGACTTAAAAACAAGCAAAGTGACACTTGGTTCTTATCATTACCCTCTTTAAATACTGTTCGGCTCAAAGGATAGAGGTGGAGATCATCATCAGGTGAGAACTCCCAGTTACTCGAGACAATGAAATAATCATCTCCAGCACCTTTGTTGGAGTCTGGGATGTCGGCTATGAATTTGTACTGAGTGGATCTCGGCTTGAGGTAATAGATGTAGCCTTTTTCGGATTTTAGGCCACACATGGTATAAGAGTATTGGATATCGGCTAGTGTTATCTTAGCGTTTTCTCAACTAGCTAGGGCAATTATACCGTTAATGACTCTATAGGAGTTAATAGCCAGCTGCATTGGGTTAAGTTTGTAATAATGAAGTACTTGTCAGAAAAGGATGTTGAGAGGGAACCTAAGTCCACACTCTATGAAAGCCACTACGGGAAAAGGCATAGAGTCCCCATCAGGCATAATAGAGTCCTCCTCTCCTGCCAGCTTCAGGTGAACATCGGTTGGGATGGAGAACTCATTCCTAAAGTATTCTAGCTTGGAAGGGATGTCGACTCTCCACCTGAACATACCCATGATGTCGGCTTGTGAAGATTAAAGGCAAAATTTCAGAAAAGAATGTTTGGTATGGGTTTAAGGACCTCGGCTAAACCCTAGAGAGCACTGGGGTAAAAGTTTCTGAGAAGCTAAGCGGGTTTTGGTTTGGTTTTCCTAAAGAGCAGAGTTCTAGATCAAATCCCAAACCTAAATCTATGCAGATACAGGAATCAAAGGCAAGAATCTGGAAATAAAGCAAGAAAAAGAGAAAAGAGCAATGATTCAGACTCAAGAAGACAAACAAGAATTCAAAGAACACTGAATAAAGTGTGTGCAGATGTGAAAAGCCAAGGACAGTGGTAAATTAACAAGTGTATGAGCAGTATGTGTGTGCATGTGTAGACCCAGATACGGAGTAGACAAACACGAAATTGCAAACAAACATGCTCAACGTGCGAATGATGAAATTTAAAACATAGACAAAGATTTAAGAATACGGACAGATTCACAAATGGCAACAAACAACGCAATGGAGTTTTAAGTAAATCAAAAATTGAAAAAGGGAAAAACAGTGACTTACCGAAGAGAATGACGCCGATATGAGGTACGCCGAAGTCAGATGATGATGGTGAATGGAGCAGAACGGTGAATGCTTCGCTGGAGGGGAAGAACGGAAACAGTTACAGAAAGCTTTGAAAGAACGAAAATGGAGGTTTTTTGTTTAGAAAGAGAGAAACTTGAATGCAGAGGGAAAACGAAGGATGCAAAAGTGAAAAGACGGAAGGAGAGAGGGTATTTTTGTTAAAACATGAAAAGGCGGCAAAACCACAATGAATATGCCTTGGACGACGTGCCTGTCAGGCGACGCACGCAGGAGTGACGCGACCTAATAGCGCATGTCAGGTACGAATCAATGAAAAAAAGACGCGTGGCGAAAACAGTTGAGAAACCGTGCATGACAGCTCATGTGTAGATAGAACTCTTGGAGTTCTTAGTTTAATGGGGCGAGAACCTCGGTTAGAGGGACGATCTCGGTTAAGGAACTTGAAGAGCTTGGTCCTTGGGTCTTGGTCATGTGAAGGGTGGAATAAGTCCTAGCTCGATGTGCTATATGGACAAATGATATAGGTTTCATCACCTCAAGATACCGAGGTAATAGAACCTAGGGGGCAGTTGTGGGGGCATATTTTGTGAATGACAACACGTAGTCAGGCTGACACTGAAGTGTCAGTCGAGGCGCCACGTCTCTTGGTCATGTCGCCAAGGTGATCTTGGCTAAGCCGAGGTTATCTGCGGAGATACCGGAATTCGAGATGGACGGATAAGGGACAAGAGTCCTAGAATGGGGAAGAACTTCTGTTTGGATAAAGATAAAACTCTTAAGGAGTTTATCTCTATCTGGCTGGGAGTCCAAGATGAGTATTGAGTCAGAGTCCATTGAAGCTAGGCTTATACAGGGATCAGGTTAGTGCTGGTTATAAAAGTAAAACACTCTCGTAGGTCTGAAGTACGCTTTTGGTATTTTGGCTAGTAAGTTAAACACTGTTTACTATCTTTGAGAAAATAACTGAGTACTGATTTGATCGTCGAAGTGCCCCAGGTGGACAAATCACCGCCGGAGTCTTATCTTTCTGTGACAGGTTATTCGGGTGAGATCTATTCTGCCAGTGCCCTCCAGCTGAGTACCTGTTTGACAGTGTGGTCAGAAATTAGCACATATAAAAGCCATAATCATTATTTTTCTAATCTTTTCTATTTTTTTTTTCTATAAAAGATTAAAAATTTTATTTTTAAAATTGTTTAATCAAAAGAGCTTTAATTTTTTTAAAAAAAAATAATTTTATAAAAAAAAAAAAAAGTTTAGTAAATAAGAAAAGCAAGTGAAGAAACTCGGCCCATTCCTTTGGGGGGATTAATTAGTGGAAAGAAAAGTGAATAAAGCTAAAAAAGCATTCTTAAGAAAAGCATTTTCTCGGCTACCAAACACAGCCTTTGAACTGTAACGAGAACTTGACTCGACGCTGTGCATCTTTTGAAACGTGTCAAATGTTGAGAAGAAGAATATGGACAGAACGAGACTCCAACAGACAAAAACTTCTGAAAAATTATTCTCTACACACCGACCCTCCACAAGTACAGTGGCCCCTCTCTCTCCATCCCCATAATCTTCGCCAACATGGTCGGTATTACTATCTTAAAAAAGTGTTTTCAAATTTATTTTTAAAATAAAACATGCTATCTATTTTTTTTTTTTAAATGATACAGATCAGTTTATTTTATAACTTTTAATGCCTAAATATATATATTTTGTTAGAAAATTGTAAATATAACTTTATAAAATATCTATAAATTTATAATTTTCATTATTAAAATTGATAAAATTTACCATTGATCTGAAATTATTTTTAAACACATACATAGATTTGTTTTTGATTTAACAATTATAATTATATAATATCATTAAATATGCCTTCAAAATTGAAGAGTGTACTCAAAACCGTACTTCTCTAATTTTCAAGATAAATCTATTAAAATCATATAATTATAAGTACTAAATTAATCTCATTTTTCACTAATGATATATACATAATTAATTACAGAAAACAACTTAAACCAACAAGGTGAAAGTCAGGATGCCCCACACGAAAATTCTTCAGTAATTTCAAAACATCATATGATATTATTTACGTGTTATTTCAAAACCAATCAATTAGTGTAAAAATTTACAAAACTTTCGTTAAATAACTAAAAAAACAAATGATGACACATTCAGTTAATGCAAGCTGCAGTTTTTTAGTAATAAAAAATATCACATATATAATGTCACATAGTACTTTTGGTTATAAAGTTTTCAAAAATACTTTTCAAGTTCAATTCATATTTTTTTATATGAAAAGAAATTTTTAAATATTTTAATAAAATATTTATATTTTTTTATTTACTTAATCTGAATATACTTATAAAAGTATAAAATATTTATCCTTGTGGTGGAAAAAAAAAATTTCGACATATCCATGTGGAGGAAATTGTTCTTAATTGCCTCAACATTCAATCGAAATGTTATCAGTAAAAGAAAAAGATCATTGTTAAAGGCTGAATCCTTCAAGTCATTTTTTGTCTTTAATGTTTAGTGAATTTTTTAAATATTTTAATAAAAATTTATACTTTTTAATTCATTTAATCTAGATACATTTTGAAAAGTATAAAATATTTTTCCTTGTGGAGAAAAAAAAAAAAAAAATTCAACAGACCCATGTGGAGGAAATTGTTCTCAGTTGCCTCAACATTCAACCGAAATGCTATCAGCAAAGAAAATGATCACTGGTTGAAACCTACCGCAAATTGCATCAAGTTAAATTATGTTTTGGTATTTACTGAATTTGTTAAAATAAAATCCATAATTATTTCACTATTAGTACCAAAATTTTTAAAAAATCATAATAAAAATATCAAAAATTACTAAAAATAAAAACTTAAAAATTCAAAAAATAATTTTAAAAACTCAAAACCAACATGGTGAGTAATTTTTCATCCCACGAGCTTAATTAAGGGATTGTTTGGGATGACTTAAATAAGTGCACTTTTTGTCTTTTTACGAAAAGATGTGCAGAAAAGTAGAGAGGTGATGTGATGAAAAAAAGATAAAAAGATTGATTATTTTTGGGTTGCCAAACTTGGCCTAAGTCGTTATTTGGTATTGGTTTTTTTAATTAGTTTTTTTGAGTTAAGACTTTTTTAGTTTGAGATTAAAAAGTTCGTTTGATTTGATTTTTTTTTTATTTTTGTGAGAGAAAAAGTAAAATGATTATGATTTGGATATAACATTTTGTTTTATTAATTTATTTAATTTATTTTATCTTTTGTGTTTTTTTTAATCCGATTAACTTAAGCTGTGTTTGGGAAGTGGCTCATTGGCCTCATTTGGCTCAATGAGCCACAAAAGACAAAATAGCAATTTGAGCCACAAAAGACAAAAAATCACATCCAACCCATAATCATTACACTTTTCTCTCACAAAAAAAGCCAAAAAAGCCAAAAAGCCAAGAGCCCTTCCCAAACCAGGTTTTTGAGCCCAGGCTCATATAGCAAAAAAAGCCAAAAAAGTCAAAAAGCCAAAGAGCCCAGCCCACTTCCCAAACGGAGGCTTAGCCAAACGAAGGCTAAACTGGACCGAATGTCTCTAAATAGAGAGAAACCAAACCTTTCGGTAAAAAGTCTTTGGCTCGATTTATTTTCAGAGGTAGGATTGAGGAGATTCATAATGAAGGGATTATTAATGAGAAAATTAAATAAAATTATATTTATTTTAATTATAATTGTTAGTATAAAAATTATTAAATTATTTTTATATAAAATAAATAAAAAAATAAAAAATATTAAACATTAATGTTTAAAAAAAATGCGTCTCACCTCTATCCTACTCTCGTCCCTTCCTCTATGCCCAAAACAAACGGGGACTTTCAGTACTCGACAGCCAAACAGTGGCTAGATTTTTCTCCACAAATTGCGCGCTCTACAAGTGTATAGGTCCACCCTCTCCAATGAAACTCTGATATAAGTACAAAAGCTGTGCGACTAAAATTCACTAATTTCCCTCCATCTTCGCTCATTTGTAAGATCGATTGTTTTGATGGCTACCCAAAAGTTGTTTTCTTTCTCTATCCCCAAAACTCACTTTGATTTTCTAGATAAAGCCTATTTAGAGGACTTTGTGTATAAATCAATGTTTAGATTTGCTAATTCTTTCTGGGTTTTGGCCTGCAAGTCCCTGTTTTCGATTCTTGATTTCATAGTCAGATTCATGTTCAGGTATACATATTAGTCTTTCTGGGTAGTTGATTTTATAAGCTTTTTTAATGGGTTAGTGTTAATTAGTAGTTGGTTACTCTGTTTTGCAGATTAGAGGAAGATGGTAGTTCTCAGAAGATTGATTGCAATTTTGGAGTTGATCATTCTCAGAAAGATGATCATATTGATTCTGGTAATTCCACAGTTTTGGAAAATGATGGGTTTGGCAAGAAAGAGAATGATGAGTTCTTTTTTGGGTTTCAGTTTCAGAGTAGCCAAACAGAGGACTCTGTTTTCATGGAAAATTCACCGACTCCGAACACGAGCAAGTATCAGGTTATCTCTGGAAAAGATTTCAGGGGATTCATGGAGGAACCAGAAGCTATGAGCTTTACAATGCAGGAGTTGTTTGTGGGTTCAAATTATGCTCCAATTGTCGGCAATGGAAATCAAGAAAATCAAGAAACACCACTCTCTGCTGAAACAGATTCTCAAGAAGATCAGTTACAAGAAGTCCAACAATTTCCATTGGATTCCAATGAAAATTCCAGGGGAAATGATCAGATAATCAATCGAGTCTCTTCTGATGAAGATTTCCTGGAATTTAATTCAGAAGCAGAGGATGTTCTTGAAGAAACAGAGTACTCTGTTCAAAGCCCAGGCAGTGAAAATGTTTTAGAGAAACAAGAACAAATAATTTCCACTGAATTTGATCTTCTTGGAAACAAAGAGATGTCTGAGTCAGATCATAGTCATCTGGATTTGAATAATTTCTCAGATGAAGTTGGATTGCTTACGGAGAATCAATTCTCGCCTTGGGAGTCTGAGTCTGAATCTGAAACCGAGTCCAGTAGCAGGAGTCCAATGTATATTGAAGAGAAGCAGCAAGAATTTATTGATGAGTACACAGAATTGGAGCCCAATTTCCAATGTTATGAGTCGAGTGCACGAGACTCCTATTACTGTCGGGTCTGGAAAGGGTCAGATGCAGAAAACAAACAAGAAAATTATGAAAATGGAGATCTTGAAGACGAAGATGAATTTGATATCCTGTTGAAACACAAGGACATGATTGAGCAGATGAAGATGGAGATGAAAAATGTCAGACCGAAAGTTCTTCCGACGATCTTGGAGGAATGCGAGAGTCCGAAATTGGCTGAAGATTTGAAACCTCTGAAAATTGATGAGAAGTTGGAGCACAAAGATAGAGTGGAAGACATTCAGAAAGTGTACAAGAGTTATGTTGAGAAAATGAGGAAATTGGATATCTTGAATTACCAAACCCTACATGCTATCAGTACGTTTCTAATCACCCTCTTCATCTGTCATATGATTTTTTTAATTTTATTGTTTTTGATCACATTATTATTTTTTTATTTTTTACATATTTTTTTAGAAAAAATTTTAAAATATATTTATTTAAATAATCTCAAACACCCTTTAAATCTCAGTTGGTTTCAAGCTAAGCTAACTCTCGAAATAGATCAATTTTTATTTTTTATTTAAAAAAAATCAAATCAATGATATTTTCAAAAAATAATTATAAATTAATGATAAATTTTGTAAATATTAATAATTTAAAATTTTTCATGAATTTATTATTATTTTTTAAAATTGCACTGGATTGTAAATTTTTTTTTTTTTTTTTTTTCTAAATTTTGGTTTGAGATTCAAAATAGAGCTAAATAATATAAGAGAACAAGAACCTTACCTTGTTTGGTTGAGTGTGTGTGGGTTTTTTTTTGTTTTTCTTCTTGTTTTTAAAAATAAGAACAAAGAAAAATTGACAAAACCCATCATTTTCATTTTGGAGTGAAAATAATTTTTCTCTTTTTATGTGTGCGTGGGTAAAAAAATTTCTTAAAATAGTTTCAGAAACAATTTTTTAAATATATATATATATAAATAATTTGTGCCTGAAACAAGATACTAGTCAATGAGATACACGAGTCCAATATGTCATAGGGTTAGAATTTCTCAGTGTAATAATTATTGAATGAAGTCAATAACCAAAAAAAAAATCAACACAACATACCAGTCAAGGAGATGACAAAAAAATAAAAAATTAAAGTTAAAATGTCGATAATTAAAAAATAAACAAATTAAAACGCTCCTCTTTAACTTTTAAATAATTAATTTTCTTTAATTTATTAAATATTTTTATCTAATAAATTACTAAATACTTTAACACATTTTTAGAATTAAAAAAAAAAAATTCCAACCACACCCATTGTGGTTAGACTTTATCAATATAATAAATAATTTCAGTTAATAACCAAAAAAAATCGATGTGCGTACTTTATCTCATATTTTGGGAACATGTTAAAATAAATAGAAAGTTAGGCTAAGTTTGGCATCCCAATATAAGTGCATTTATTTTATTTTTTTATCTTTTTTGAGTCACATCAATCATCTCCTCTCTACTTTTTCTACACATAATACAAGAAAAGTCAAAAAATGTACTTATTCTAAACTTCTCAAACTTGGCCTTAATTATTTATTTTATTTTATTTTATTACACGATTTTTAATAAAAAAAATCAGTTAAAATAATTAATTATCAAAACAATCCTTTATTAAAAAATTTTTTATTTTTTATTTTTTATTTTTTATTTTTTTTGAAAGAGAAAATAGTCTTGTCCAATTTAATGATGTGGAAGATTTTTGTTTCAATCAAGAGATCTTGCAAGGAATCATTATTGTTTTGGTGGGTTTCCCCCCTCTTTATACCACCAACACAACCGCCCACTATGAATGTGAACCGAATAATGTTTGAGATCTGTAATAGCGGAGCTCCCTCTAATTATGTGGGCTCTATAATAATAATAGTGATATTTGTGTTTTATTGTTTTATTATTATTTTTTTTTTTGTTGGGTAAGTAGGACCTTGTTTGGTAGGATTTATTTTTAATTTATTTTAATTTTTAACTTAATTTAAATTATTTTGATGTGTTTGGTTCAGCTTAACAATATAACTTATAGCTTTTTATAAGTAAAAAATTAACTTATTTTTTGAGTAGGAGAGGAGAAGCTTAATTTATAAGTAAAAAATAATTTATGTTTACAGCTCTAAGCTATTAAGTTATAAGTTATAATCACTTCCTAGCAGCTTTACCAAACGGGCTATATAGAGTTTTGTTTAAAGTTCTATTTTAAGGGACTGCTGATGTAAAGCTGACGGTATTTCTTTGTCTGTTATTTGATTTGATTTATATCACCCCTGTTTTTCGTGCTTGTTTATAGGCAAGGCATAACCATATCAGTAGTCTTTTAATGTCATTCCACCGACCATTTTTGCCTTCATGAATCACATCATTAGGGCTTTTATGCCCCACTTCCATTCCATCTTGTGGTCCACATTTTTATTCCCATCACAACTTTAGATTTTCACATAAAAAAAATCTTGAACAATTTCGTCAGAAAGGACAAATGGCTGTAAAATTTAGGCCAAGTTTGGCTAAACTAAAAAAGTGTACTTATTTTATCTTTTTATCTTTTTTGGATCACATCAATCAGGCCAAGTTTGGGAAGTTTAGAATAAGTGTACTTTTTGACTTTTCTTGTATTATGTGTAGAAAAAGTAGAGAGGAGATGTTGATTGATGTGACCCAAAAAAAATAAAAAGATGAAATAAGTGCACTTATATTGGGTACCCAAACAAGGCCTCAATATCTCCTCTCTATTTTTTCTACACATAATACAAGAAAAGTCAAAAAGTACACCTCTTCTCAAACTTGACCTTAGAATAGTTCTCTCATTAGGGTTTTTTCTAGTCTATTTTCATGATATGATTCATCTTATAATATTTGATGATTAATATAAAAAAATTAAATTAATTAAATATTAATAATCATATAATCAGATTATATTTATATTAATACAATTGATGATTATTGATTATTTTTTATTATTATTTTTAAATATAATCTAATCATATAATTATATTTTTTATAATAAATGTGAACTTAATTTTTATATACGTATAATCTACACAAAAGGCTGTACAAGATAAATAATTTAGATTATACAAACAAGCCCAAAGTGAGTTATGCCCACCGCACAACATCAACCTCAGACTTGGGTGAATTTAAGCGATTTTATTTTTTTATTTTTTTATATCTCTAACGTAGATTCATACAACATATCTGATGTGTTGTAGATTGTTATTTGGGATTATCTAAATAAATATATTTTTTAATTTTTTATGAAAAGATCTGCAAAAAAAATAGAGAGGTGATATGATCCAAAAAAAAATAAAAAGATAAAAGTGTACTTATATAGTACACTCCAAACAAAATATCATTTTTACTTCTATTTTAAAAATGGATTGTGTAATTATTCGAATAATTGTAATTAGAAAAATTCTAAATGTATATAAAATTCAAACAAAAAACTTGACAAGAATGATATAACAATGCCATTACTGTAAATAAATTTATCTTCAATGGTGTTATGTTTTGAAATGAAAGGTCCACAATGAATCCCATCATTATGTATAGATTTATTTTTTATTTGTATAACATTACTCTTCTAATTAATAATTAGAAAATCCACTATATTTGTAGGTTTTCTCCAATTGAAGGACCCAACTCAACAAGTTCCAGGCCAAAAAACTTCAATTTCAGCAATCAAATCACTTCTCTGCACAAACCTCTGGCCATGCAACCTAAGAAGGATCTATGCAGACCCAACTCTCAAACCCATTACTGAATTTCACAGAAACTTGGAATTAGTGTATGTTGGTCAAGCTTGCCTTTCCTGGGAAATCCTCCATTGGCAATATGGAAAAGCAATAGAGTTATTAGACTATGACTCTGATGGACTTCGATTGTACAACCAAGTGGCTGGTGAATTTCAGCAGTTTCAAGTTCTTGTGCAGAGATTTGTAGAGAATGAGGCATTCCAAGGACCCAGAGTTCAAAACTATGCCAAGAACCGGTTTGATCATAATACCGGCCTCCTTCAAGTTCCGGCTGTCAAAGGTATATGAGTAATGTTATACGAACAAAAATTTTATTCCAGAATGACGTGCCAAGGTTGAGTTTAGGGAGAGATTTCTCTTTGGCCTACTCCGTGGACTAGAGCGGTGTAGTTTGGATCCCCACTCCAGTAATTTGTGCCTTTCATCTTATGAGGTCCTTATTTAATTACAGGGGTTTAGAAGAAAAAACACTTTAGATTACACGAGCCAAAACTTCATCTCTGAAGACTAGAGAGAATCTGATCCCTTGATTTTATTACTTTTAAAGCCAAAGGCCAATGAAACTGACGCAAATTTTTGAAATTATCACTGTCACATTCTCATGCTAAATAAAATTTTATGAGAGTAGGCTTTTTTATTACAAGGTGTAAATAAATATGTTACAACCTCACTGTTATGCTCTAATATGTAATGGAACAAAATTAAATAAAGCTTCATTGTGCTGCAGATGATTGTTTGAAGGATAAGAAAGAGACTATCATTGAGGGAGAAATTGTAGTTTCAATTGGAATGTTGACAGAAATTATTGACGAATCGATGCATGTTTTTTGGGAATTTGTTCACGCTGACAAAGACGACACCAATGTAATCTTGAAGGGGTTTCAGGCAACTCGTGTGAATCTTCAAGACCCTTCAGATTCTGAGCTTCTAATGGAAATTAAAGCGAGTCTTCAAAAGGTTAATTTGATTTATCAATCTCTTGACAAGTTCTATTTTGTTTTGATTTAGAGTCTGACATTTATTTTTGAAATTGTTTGTTCTCATCACACACAGAAGGAGAAAAGGCTCAAGGACATATTGAGAAGTGGAAATTGCATAGTGAAGAAGTTCCAAAAACATCAAGAAACTAGATTGGACCGCACGCTCCTGTTTGCTCAAGTTGAACTGAAATTGGTGTCCAGAGTGCTAAGTATGTCGAGACTAACAACAGATCAGCTAGTATGGTGTGAGAAGAAGCTAAGCAAGATTAATTTCTTTAATAGAAAGGTTCATGTAGAACCTTCCTTTTTGCTTTTTCCGTTTTGAGAATTTTCACTATTTCCACTATACTGCCTCGTCTTCCCTGTAAATCCGTTGTTATTGAAGAGGGGAAGAATTAAAGAAATGTCATTGTACAGACTTGGTTTTTTTTTTTTTTGAACTTGAGAAAATTTCTATTAAGATCAGCCAAAGGATACTTACCGAATGAGTCCATCCAACCAAATTAACTTATACCATACAAAGTAAAAATTAACAAAGAAATACCTAGGAGGAAAACTATGGAAACATCTAGACACAAAGCTCGCATTGCAAAACAGACGCCGATTTAACCACAGAGAGGGTAAGCCACAATCAAGCACTGATGGACTTATCACACAACCAAACACCAAACAAAACAAGAGAAAAAGAAACCTAGACCTAAATCTCTGGTCATGGCAGTGGAGGAGTGGCAACGGTACCAGTAGAGATGGATTCAAAGAGGGTGTTGATCTGATGAATGATGGCAGATCTGGTTGCTGTGGGTTCGTAGAGGCAGCTAATCTGGTGAGTGATGGCAAATTTGGTGGCAATTGTGGTGTCGGCGTGAGACGGGAGAGGAGGGAGATGGCGTGTCCAAAGAAAGCCATGGCTGGGTAAGATAGAGAAGAGGGAGAGATGGGAAACAAATCTAGATTCCACCAAAAGGGGAAGAGCACCTCACAAAGGAGGGATAAGATGGAAAAACATAGCTTCCAGAGCTTATTGGAACCAAACGACAAAGAAAAATGAAGGGAAAAAAAGGTAGTAGAAGGGAGGAGGCCGGAGCCCCCCTCTCTCCCCCCCCCCCCCCCCCCCCAAGCGGTGCCTGAGCAAACCCTAGAAAAAAAAGTAGTGAAAAGGTCTCAAGGTTTAGAAAGAGAAGTCACCATTGTACAGACTTGGCTATTCGGGCAATTCTCCTGTTATGTATATCTTCAAATTTCATGCATGGTTTTCAAAATCTTAATTCATGGATTCAGTTATATGCATTTGCAGACTTGACACAATTAGTATTTAAATATCCAAAATACCTCAATTTGAGATATTGTCCAATGTCCAAAAAGATTGGATTATAAATTTTGGCCCTAAAATAAAAATACTTGAAAATAAAACTCATAATGAGGCCTTACTTTAAAAATCATTGATCTTAATCTATAGGATTAAAGAAATTTCTAACCATTTTAGTTCCTTATAATGAAGGGTGGGTTATTTGAGATGATCTAAATAAGTGTATTTTTTTACTTTTTATGAACAGATGTGCAAAAAAAATAGAGAGGTAATATGACTCAAAAAAGATAAAAAGATAAAAAATTGTGGGAGCCGAGTAGCAGTTCCTGGAGGAAAGCTAAATGAATTTGAAGAAAATCAGGATATATACTCTATTTGGCTCCATCTTGGGCAACCCCGAAGCCGAATACTCAAATCATGAAGCTGAGTACGAATAGGCACGTAACCGAATGGCCGAGTGAGTAATCGTGTGCTGGATTGAAAGTGGGCCCGACTCGGAGATTATGAAAAAGTATAAAAAAGAGAAGCATCAACCAAAGAGAGATATGTGAGAACAGACCCAAGAAACTTCAGACACAAGCAAACGAGAAACATATACTAACTTGTCCGCTGTAGTGCTAATCCCGGTACCCCCAATCGAAGTGTTAATCCCTTTTTCAGATGGCAATTAGAGGGTCAGGAACGTCCTTCAGGATCCAAGAGTATTTCCAAACCACTTTACTACAATTGACGCCGTCTGTGGGAACACTTAAGCATATCCATGACGGGCGTCACAGAAGATCCTCCGATAGTCGCTAACGAAACTACACCAAGAGACGACTTCACTCTAAGAAACATGCTTGGACAGGAGAATATCACCGCACGACGGGCCTTGAACTTCGATTTAGTAGCTCAGACTTCACCCTCAACTTCAATGCATGAGATAATGCAGACGATTATGGAGCAAGCAAAGCAAAATGAACAGCGGCTGGAGAACATGATGGCTGAGAACGAGTGCCTACGCTAGGGTTTGGCCTTGGAGGTGGCGAAATCCCAACAAGCCGCATACCAAGACCAGGGTCGACCTTCGGGAAAAAAGGATGGTCGACGACGTCGACTTTAGAAACGCAATAATGACAGTGATTCAGACTTATCATCCCTGGAGCCTAGAAAGAAAGGACGCATTGATGTATCCATCTCATCTGAAGGAAGTCCATATGTACGGCATAAACGAGGGAGAAACGATGATTCGGATGAGGAAGATAAACATGACCCTTTTGTGCGATGAATTGCAAGGTTGTGCTACCCAAAAAGTTTAAGGCACCATCGTTCACCCTCTACGACGGAATATCGGACCCCACTGATCACATTCGTCATTATAAGCAAGCGATGACGCTCCATGCTGACGACGAAACCCTCATGTGTCGAATATTTCCAAGCAGTCTGGGACCACTGGGCGTAGGGTGGTACTATAAACTAGAGCCGGCATCGATTAAGAGCTTCTACCAACTCCAAAAGTCATTCAAGGCGAGATTCATCACTAATGAGGTCCAGCTGAAGTAAGCTGATTCTCTCTGGGCCATGCAAATTAAACCGGAAGAAACTCTTCGTGAATATTCGGCCCGCTATTGGGAGTGCTTTAATCTGGTAGATGATGTTTGCAATGACTCCATGGCCATCATCGCCTTTAAGATATCCTGATAGTCCTTTTTGCAGTTCATTAACCAGACGGCCCCCCAAAACCGTTTGGGTGTTAATGAAGAAAGTTAAAGAATACTGCAAAGTGGAAACGATGCCCTGCGGGTCAAAGCCGAACGTAAATCTGTTGAGACAGCCACGTCGGGAATTATTCAGCCGATTAGCGTCGTGCCATCAAGAAGCCCCAAGCGGCGGAATCAAGCTAAATGAGACAAAAGGCGTGACTCGCACCAATCAAACGACCAATGTTCACATCGACCTAATGAACAATACCAAGTGGATAGCAGGCGCACAAGGCGCTCAGGCAAGAAATACATGGAGCTAACAGAGCCGATCAGTAAGATTTTGTCGAAAGTTCAACACCTTCCGTTCTTCAAGTGGCCGCCCAAGATGACGGGACCTCCCGATACGAGAAGACGGGATAAACGGTGTGAGTATCATAAAGACCACGGTCACGACACCGACAATTGTTATGCATTAAAGGATCACCTGGAAGAATTAGTGCAAGACGGCCGTCTTACACAATACGTCCGAAAGAACAATTCAACAAATACAGTAGCTCTACGGCCGGAGTCACCTCCTCTTGGTGTAATTCATATGATATACAGCTTGTCGGCGTCATCCGAGATGTATACAATTCAGTTTCAGTCTAGCCCCCGTAGCCCAATGACGCCAGCGAAACGGCCCCATGACACTAGAAGGATTAGTTTCGATGATAGTGATTTAGTTAGAGTAACTCAACCCCACACTGATCCCCTCGTCATCAAGCTACGCGTAAACAGATTCACTATTGAGCGTGTTCTCATTGACCAGGGCAACACTTTGGAAATAATGTGTTACAAAACTTTCGTCAAACTTGGCTTCGCCGACTCGGACCTGTCTTTGGCTGACTACCCATTATTCGGCTTCAATGCTAACCCGGAGTATCCTTTGGGCAAAATCACATTACCAGTACGGGCCGGCACCAGATCAGTAGATGTAGAATTTATAGTTGTCAAGCTTCCTTCGCCGTATAATCTCATCATGGGCAGAACTTGGTTACATAAAATGCAAGCTGTGCCAAGCACTTACCATCAACTACTTCGTTTTCTGATTAAGTACAGTATCGAACAAATTCACGGCTCTCAAAAATCGACACAAACATGCTATCTTCTTGCTGCAAAGAGACTAAGGGAGCTAGAAGTGCATTCAATTGAGGTACTAGATAGGGAGGGCCTCGAAGACATTGGGAAGATCCCTAGTGAAAAGGCAACCGAAGCCTTGGATCGAGTCGAAATTGACGGAAGTCCTGACAAGTTCTTCATGATCAGCGCTTCCTTGGATAAAGTTGAAAGGCAAGAGTTGGTATCCTTCTTACTCGGCAATATTGATTTGTTTGCATGGTCCCTATACGAGATGCCAGGAGTGGATCCATCTGTGGCCCAACACCGCTTAAACGTTGATCCGAAATGTAAGCCAATTATTCAGAGAAGTCGGCGATCAGCCGCAGAGCATACTTCGGCCGTTGTTGAAGAAGTAGATCAGTTACTTGACGCTGGGGCGATTCGCGAAGTAACCTATCCTACATGGTTGTCCAATACTGTGGTCGTAAAGAAGAAGAATGGCTCTTGGCGTGTTTGTGTGGATTTCACTGACTTAAACAAAGCTTGTCCCAAGGATTGTTTTCCCCTATCCAGAATAGACCAACTCGTAGATGCAACGGCACATCATCAAAGCATGCGCTTCTTGGATGCCTACAGGGGCTATCATCAAATTGCCATGCATCCGGAGAATCAAGAAAAAACCGCATTCCTCACACCAAGAGGAACTTATTGCTAAAAGGTCATGCATTTTGGACTGAAGAATGCAGGGGCAACTTATCAAAGACTAGTGACTGCCATATTCAAGGAACAACTCGGCCGTACCATGGAAATATACATCGACGATATGGTGGTCAAGTCTAAAGAAAAGCACTCCGACCTAGCTAATTTGTTAGAGACATTCAGCATCCTTCAAAAGTATAAGAAGAAATTGAACGCCTCGAAGTGTGCATTCGGCATCGGATCCGGCAAATTCCTTGGCTACATCATTAACCACTGTAGAATCGAAGCCAATCCGAGACAAATCACAGCAATTCTAGAGCTTGGATCCCCTCGGTCAGTCAAAGAGGTTCAGAAGCTGAAGGGAATGGCCACCGCGCTCAACAGGTTTATTAGTTGTTCCACAGATCGCTGTCGACAATTCTTTCACACACTTTGGCAAGGCAAAGCATTTGATTGGACCCCTGAGTGCCAAGCCGCTTTAGACGGCTTGAAGTTTTATCTCCAATCAGTACCACTCTTGGCAACACCTGCGGCAGGCAATCCGCTCATTTTGTATCTGGCAGTATCCGATCGAGCGGTCAGCGCTGTACTGTTAAGGGAAGAACTTGGGGAGCAGCGACCAATTTACTATGTGAGCAAAGCTATGGCCGACGCCGAGACACGTTACCTTCCATTAGAAAAGCTTATCCTTGCTCTCGTCATGGCTGCAAGAAAACTGATGCATTACTTTCAGGGGTATACCATTGGGGTACCAATGGAATATCTCCTCCAGTCAGCGCTCTGCAGCGCGGAAGCGTCAGGGCGCATTTCAAAATGGGCTCTCGAACTCGGCCAGTATGATATCCAGTTTCCACCCAGAACTTCCATCAAGGGGCAAGTGCTTGCCGACTTTGTAGCCGAATTCACAGGATCCCTCGCTGACTTTGAGTCTGATCAAGTGCAACCTAAGCCCAATTGAAGAATGTATGTTGGAGACGTTTTGCAAATGTATTGTGACGGATCATCCAACCAACGTGGCAGTGGGGCTGGCATAGTAATCATGACCCCCAAAAGGGGGATAATAGAACAGGCTGTCAAACTGGGCTTCGATGCATTAAACAATGAGGCCGAATACAAAGCATTGTTAACCGGCCTACGGAATGCACTCCACCTCGGTGCGCGGCGTCTACTTGTTTTCTGTGACTCAAAACTAGTAATCAACCAGTTAAAAGGGAAATTTGCAGCCAAAAATGACCGCATGACAGCTTATATGAAAACAGCGAATTCTTTGCTCACGAAATTTGATCACCACGAACTGAATCAAATAACCCGAGATCAGAACACGCATGCGGACGCCCTGGCTTGCCTAGCCTCTGCCATTAACTCATAAGTTAAGCGGACAATCGAAGTAGGTTTCGTCCCTGAGCCGAGCATTGCCTCTTCAGAATCAGTTCAGATGAACGTTATTGAACCAGCTCCAAGTTAGATGGACCCTATTGCTGCATTCCTATCCTCGGAGCAGCTCCCAACGGATAAGAAAGAGGCACACAAGCTGCGAAACAAAGCCATCTGATACTATTTGGATTCGCAGGGGAAGCTTTACAAAAAACCTCTCTTTTTGCCGTATTTAGAATGTGTTCACCCGAATAAAGTCGAGGAACTCTTGTCTGAAATACATGAAGACAGTTATGGTGCCCATTTGGGGGAACGTTCTCTAGCCCATCGAGCCGTAACGCAACGGTACTATTGGCCGACCATGCAAACCGATGCCGAGTGTTATATCAAGAAATGTGAAAAGTGCCAGAAGTTTTCCCCCTTAACTCATCTGCCTACCGAGGAGTTAAACTTTATCACTAGTCCTTGGCCGTTCACCCAATGGGGGCTTGATATCGTCTGACCATTACCACGGGCTCCTGGGAACAAGCGGTTCTTAATTGTCGCAACAAACTATTTCACAAAATGGGTCGAAGCGGAGGCACTAACACGTATTCGAGATACCGACGTTAAGCATTTTGTATGGAAAAACATCATAACGAGATTCGGCATACCACAAGCGCTTGTTACAGACAATGGTACCCAGTTTGATTGTGGCGTGTATCGAGAATTATGCAACACTTATGGTATCCGGCCCTACTTTTCCTCGCCGGCTTACCCCCAAAGCAACGATCAAGCGGAGGCCACCAACAAAGTTATTTTGGACGGCATCAAGAAAAGGCTAGAGACAGCTAAAGGCAGATGGGTCGAAGAGTTGCCCAGCGTGCTATAGGCTCATTGCACTATTCCAAGGCGATCCACTGGGGAAACGCCATTTGCTCTGTGCTTCGGAACCCCCGCAATCATCCCCTTGGAGATCGGCCTTCCAGTCTTGAAATCGAAGGTTTTTGACATGGACTGAAATGACATACTATTAGCCTTGGACTTGACTCTGATTGAAGAACGCCGAGACCGTGCCCTTGCTTCCATGGCACAGTACTAGCAACAGCTCGCTAAATCGTATAATCAACGTGTTCAGCTATGTCATTATATACCAGGAGAATTGGTCATCAAGAAAGTGTTTCCCGCTGCTAGGAATCCCGCTGACGAAAAGTTGGGTCCTAATTGGGATGACCCCTATCAGATTGACTCAATCGCAGGGACAGGGGCATATCGGCTCAAAGACATAGATGGAAGAAGTTTGTCGCGTGCGCAAATTTTATCATTAAGCTAACTTATACGACACGATAGCTTGTTTTGAATTTTCGCTGTGTACATCTTTCTTTTTTTCAATATAATGTTTTTTCTTTCTTGCCCAGTGAGTTATGGTTGTGTCAAAAAGCCTTCGAATTCGGAGCGCCTTTCGTGGAAATCACAATTGGGCAACAAAAAAAACCTCTGAATTCGGAGCGCCCTTCGTGGAAATCATGATTGGGCAACAAAAAAAGCCTTCGAATTCGGAGCCGCATACGTGAATGACACGTTTGGGCCGAATAAGCCTCTGAATTCGAAGCGCCCTTCGTGGATATCACGATTGGCTAACACAAAAAGCCTCCGAATTCGGAGCCCCATACGTGAATGACACGTTTGGGCTGAATAAGCCTCCTAATTCGAAGCGCCCTTCGTGGAAATCGCGATGGGCCAACGCAAAAAGCTTCCAAATTCAGAGCCCCGTGTGTGAATAACACATTTGGGCCGAATAACCCTTTGAATTCGGAGCTCCTTTCGTAGGTATTGCGATTGATAAACGCAAACGCGATTGACATAAAGTAATAGATGGTCATAACTTAATTTACAAGCATTGATCAAAATAGCATATAGACATTCAAATTAAAATGTTTTATTAAATAGATCGTGAGTACATGATTTACATAAAAACGGAACAATGTACATAAAAATTATTCGGCTCCATCCTCGTCATCAGTCTTCTCAGCGTCGAAAGCCTCAAATGGAAAAGTATAATTCTGATATAAAGGTGACGCCGGATCAACGCCCGCGACCTGGAGAGCCTTGATCCATCCATGCTTAAATCCACGATTTTCGCATCGACAAACTTCATCGACTAGTTTTTCCTTCGTCTTGTCTATTCCAATTTTTCAGCCGTCATGGAAGCCTTTTTCAAAGGACCTGGTCTTCGCAGCTTCTATTGCAAACATACTCGCCGTTTCTCGGTAGGCAATCACGTGATCCGAAATTCGCCAGTTTACTCGTTCCACAACAATCGGATTTACTTGACTCGCCAACTGAGTCTCAGAGGTGTTAGCTTTCTTTAGCTCATTTTCGGCCTTCTCCACGCGGGCTTGTAGGCTCCGAATGCGAGTGTCCTTTTGCTTTATCTCTCTTCGCACGGCACGAAGACGCATGCCGATTTCATAGAAGGTATATAACCATTTTACTGCTCCGTGGACGCCCTCCCGAAAAACTTCATAATCAGCTCGGCCGACCATCGACTGCTGAACTTTTGGCGAAAAAATCTATCGAGCAAACTTGACTACTACATTTGGGTCGCGGATAATCGAATCCGCTTTTGTCATCGGTTTGTTCCCAATGAAGACCGAAAAACTCAACGGGCGCGGTGGCCCACTGGTTTCTCCTCTCAAACGAGGGGAGTTACCTCATTGCTGTTTTTCCTTCCTGGGTGACCTACTTCGACGACGTGGGGAATGGCGCCTCCTATGCTCTCCCAACGTCCTACTCCCCGTGCGCGTAGGCTCGCCACCTCGATTCATCTCTGCCAGTTCCGCCAGTGTCCTACTCTCCCCTCTACTGTTGAAGAACAGTCTTCTTGCCATCCATAGTCGTCCACACTGCTTTTTTCCTTCCCCAATTTGTTGGATTTGAACACAAAAATGGCACTTCCGCGTACATAGCCCCCACCCTATTTATTCATTACGGGTGCAACACTCCCGAGGCGATCTCATCAATGCTCTGTGCACCGATATTCGGTGGTCCGGTTCATTCATTAGTTGAGGGAAGGGCAGATTTGTTAATCTAATCGGCTAAATTTCAAGGCTTTGCGCCGCTAAGTTGTGCCCCAGCCAATCCGTAAACCACTGATATTCAGCATTCCAGTTCATTCATTAGCTGGGGCAAGAGCAGATTCGTTAATCTAATCGGCTAAATTTCAAAGCCTTGCGCCGATAAGTTGACGTGCCCCAGCCAATCCATGAACCATCAGTATTTGGTGGTCCAGTTCATTCATTAGCTGAGGCAAGGGCAGATTCATTAATCTATTCGGCTAAATTTCAACGCTTTGCGCCGCTAAGTTGATGTGCCCTAGCCAATCCATGAACCACTGATATTCAGCGATCCAGTTCATTCATTAGTTGAGGCAAGGGCAGAATCATTAATCTATTCGGCTAAATTTCAAAGCTTTGCGCCTCTAAGTTGATGTGCCCCAGCCAATCCATGTACTACCGATGTTCGACGGTCCAGTTCATTCATTAGTTGAGACAAAGGCAGATTCATTAATTTATTTGACTAAATCGCAAAGATACGCAGTTATCAGATGTTTAATTTACTCATTCCATGATCTTATGGATTCATTAATTTATTTGGCTAAATCTCAAAGATACGCAGTTATCTTCTCATTTCATGATCTTACATCATACTAGAACGTTAAACTAGTACATGCAGCAGATAGAAAGGCAAAGGAAATTTTCATTAATAAATTGAGTACAGATAGTAGTCATTTTACACATAAAACTTACCCTACATTTAACTTCCAACCGAAATAAATAAACAAAAATCTATCAACAAAAATCTACAAAAACTACGCACGCAAGATGCCTAACAAAAATCAAAATCACACCTTAGTCAGTCTTCAGGTCAGACTCCAGAAGCTCAACGTCCACCTGTTCGTATGGAATCGGCTGTGCCAATGTCACATTAGCGGCAGTGAGGGCTTTGAGCTAACTGTGGTTGAAGTCTCGATTCTCGAACTTGGGCACTTCCTCCACGTAGTTCTCCAAGGCGACATCCTTCCCAGCTTGGAATGCTTTGGAAATCTCGGAGTCGGCTATTTCCTTTGCCTTCTTCGACGCTTCCAAATCAGCTTCCAATTTGGAAATCACCTCTTTGGCTAACTTGGGCGTGTCTTCGCTTACGTTTGCCTTCTCTTCGGCAACCAACCTGAGTTGGTCGGATCTCTTGGCCTTTTCTTCGTCGGCGTCGGCCCTCGCGCGTTCTTCCGCCACTTTCATCACCTCAAACTCGGCTCTTAGAGAGGCCTCCATGGCCTTGCTCTTTTCATTTTCAACTTTGGCTGTGAGAAAGCCGATTTATTCAATAGCATCATGTTGACTGCGACCAACCTCAGCTATCCCGTCCGCCGTCTAAAAAACAAGGAATTAGAGTTAAATAAAAAAAAATAAAAAAATATATAGGCGAAAGACTGTAGACAAGGCTCAAGTCATGTACCAATATGGTCGATTGAGCGGCTAATGCTATTGACAGCAAATCCGGCTCTGCCTAAAAGGTTGCTCTGTCTACCGGTAGGGAAATTGAAGAGGCCATGCTTAAGGCCACAGTAGGGTCTTTCAGAGCTAATGCATCAGAAGTAATCGGCACGTTCTTTATTCGTGGCTGAACGATAAACGGCCCAACCAAGTCCGACTCCTGTTGTTTCAATATGAGCCGTTTCTTCTACAGGAGCAGACGGAGAAGACTCAGTCACGGTAACAGGTAGAGGTTTAGATCGGTTAGTCTCGGCTCTCCTCCGGGTGGCCATCCTCTCGGTGTTCTTCTTTCTGGCCATCTAAGTGAACGACTCCCCAGCCATGTTCTCAAGATATGCGCTGGGAAAGTCCCCTAAGTCGGTAAAGATATCTTCAAAGGAGACGTCCACTCGGCCGAAAGCAGATTGAGGGTTGGATGGATTAAGGCTGGCTTCCTCAAAAGTCAAATTTAGGGCCTCGTCAACTTCCTCTTCGAGATTATCGGAACTGCCCAAGGTAGGCTGATTCGGCTGCTCAGCAACCTCTTCGGCTATTTGTTCATTCGCCTACTCTGAATCTGAAGTTTCTAGATCAATTTGCCTAAGCTTTTTGAAGTTCGGGAAAACGAGCGCCATAAGCCGCTGTTCACCCATTGGAATCGAAATGTTATCTGTGGCTGAAAACGTAGTGTAAGTCGGCTCATATCTCAAAAGTATGTGGGCCGCCCTCTCTTGCTTTTAAAGGTTTGGACGGCCTAAAAACTGGAGCGCGGTTTTGATTTGCGTAAGTACAGCGTCGTCGGCCGAGACGAGGACTTTTTTCAGATCGTTTCCTGCATAATTAAAACGATAAGTGCATAGAATATAAGCTAGGTAAATATATAACAAACACACATAAGGAACTAAATGGCCACCTGGTTCGCCTTTTTGTCTAGGCACAGGATCTAGGCGATCTTCGCCCTCGCCGAATTCCCAGTTGCCTCAGACAACGATCATGACATCGTCAACACGCTTGCCAGAGCTAGCAAGCATAGTCACCAAATGATGGTTGGTGTCCTTGGCCCTGAGAAAATAGCACCCTTGCCGGCCAGAGAATTTCGCCAAGGCATAAAAATGCCGAATAGCAGGGATACCAAGATTGAGCCTAAGACGTCTGTTTAACTCTACGATTCCCATTATGATTCGGTAAAAATTTACGTTAGGCTGAGAATGGATTAAACCACGGAGGACGGCCCTTAAAAATGGGTGAATGGGGAAACGGACTCCGCCCTCAGCAATTGATAGGAGATGAAAGATGATTGTACTCTCATCAGTCCTTTCCATATCAATTACGCTCTCTGCCACAAGTGACAGATGGACGTCATCAGGAATGGAAAAATGGCGTCGAAAACCAAAAACTTGATCCGTAAAAAGAAGGGCTTTCAAATGTTTTGCCATCCCAGCCAGTTTAGGAGGTATGCTAAACTAAAAGCAAACAAAGAAATGGGAGTCGAAACAAAGGAGAATAAAACTTACAAGAAGCGAAGAAGACAATGAGAAATGGGAGGAAGTTGCAGAGGATATGAAATTGAGGAGGTATACTGAAAGGCAAACGAGCAGCTTTGCGTATTCAAAAAACATACATTCGAAGAGACAACATAGTTTCAAATCGCATTAAATGAATGAAGTGTACGAAGGGGTGGGAAATTGTAATGATGCCTAAAAAGCGTAGACGTTCTAACACTTGTGTTGGAATGAGGTTAACCGCCGTATTTTTTAACTTTCCAAGTGCAAAACCAAACATGCCGACTAACTGGCGTTAATAGGATGTTGGGGGGGCAATTGTGGGAGCCGAGCAGCGGTTCCTGGAGGAAAGCCAAATGAATTTGAAGAAAATCAGGATATATACTCCATTTGGCTCCATCTTGGGCAACCCTGAAGCCGAATACTCAAATCATGAAGCCGAGTACGAATAGGCACGTGACCGAATGGCCGCGTGAGCAATCGTGTGCTGGATTGAAAGTGGGCCCGACTTCGGAGATTATGAAAAAGTATAAAAGAGAGAAACATCAGCCAAAGAGAGATATGTGTGAATAGACCCAAGAAACTTAAGACACAAGCAAACGAGACACATATACTAACTTGTCCGTCGGAGTGCTAATTCCAGCACCCCCGACCGGATTGTTAATCCCTTTTTCATGTGGCAATCAGAGGGTCAGGAACGTCTTTAAGGATCCAAGAGTATTTCCAAACCACTTTACCGCAAAAATGTACTAATATAACACACTCCAACAAACTCTAATTCTTTTAAAATTTTTATACATCTTTTACCAAAATGATGTAACAATCACATTTTAAAGCTTAGCAGCTTGTATTATTTTAAACTGAATGACCGACACAATTCACATTATTTTATATAAAAAAACATTATTTTGTAACCTAATAGAAAACGGTAGTGTTACATGCATTAATTAGTGTACTAATATTAGTTATGACATTATTATTGATATCACTCATTATACAAATTATAAATACCAAAAACTTCTTAAATTATGTTATATTATCAATTGATACATTAATTAATATACAAATTGATACATATAGTATTATTAAAGAGAAAAAGCTTTCCTGTAGCGAAATAATACTCAACAAATTTTTTTGCAAGGATCAAAAAACCGGCCATCTGTAGGTTAGGAACCTAGAAACCTACATGGGCATGATAAACTAAACGGTAATGTTAAGGATACAAAATTTTTAATCAAATGAGTCAAATGTTTTACATGGATGTAGGGTCTATTTTTTTGTGGGTCTCACACCCATGTAAGATATTTGGTCATTTATTTGGTAGAAAATTTAGAACCTATAGCATTTTTCTAAACTAAATCCAAGTAGAGCGTCTGATAAAGAACTCGTAAAGAATGTTGTATAAATCATTAATAAAAATAGAGAGAATTATACTAAAGGTCCTTATAGTTTAGGTTCTGTGTCATTTTAGTTTTTGACTTTTTAATTATGACATATTTGATCATGAATTTCGAATGTTATTCTAAATAAGAACAATTGAATATACTATTGCTCAATTTCAAGAGCAAAGTCATCAATTTGATAAAATATAAACTAATTTCACAAAAATAAATGTCAAAAAAATATTTTTTTAATTTTTAAAAATTATTTATACCCACCAAAAATAAAATTATATAAAATTAATAAATCTTTTACATATTTATTTATTTATTTATTTTTACCAAATTAATTTTTATTATGTATTTAGATGATGATCATGTAATGGGTGGTTGTTTTTATTTTCATTAAATTAGTTTTTATTTTTCCAAAAGTCAAATAAGATAGCAACTTTAATATCATTATTAAACCAATCCATTAAATCAAAAAATTCAAAACTAAAAGCATTTCATATATATTGAGTACACATTGCAAACCCAACAATCATCTGTTACATAACTATTATTCAAACAAATAATAAAAATTAATTTGGTAAAATAAATAAATAAATGTGTAAAAGGTGTATTAATTTTACATAATTTTATCTTCAGTTGGTAAAAATAATATTTAAAAATTCAAAAATATTTTTTTGACATTTGTTTTTGTCAAATTGACAACTTTTCCCTTGAAATTGAGCAATTGTATCTTCAGTTGTACTTATTTGGAATAAGATTCAAAATTCAGGATCAAATGTGTCACAATTAAAAAGTCAAAGATTAAAGTGACACGAGTCTAAACTATAAGGATTGTTAGTATAATTCGCCCATAAAAATAATCAAAATGATTTAATAATTTTAAAAATATAATTTAATCATATGTATCTTTAAAAAAATATATGAACTATTTTCAAAAGCATATTTGCCTCAATTTTTTTAACACAAATATAATAAATCATATAATTATGATTATTAAATTAAAATATTTTTTTTCATAATAATTTACATGTAAAAAACTTATCACAAAAATAGTGGAAAATAATGAATGTAATTTACATCATCATCATCTTTTTTGGGGGCTAAAGGCCCATTGGGCCAAATCATAAGAGAACTCATTATCTAGTCCATGGAAAGAGTAGACTATGGCCAAGTTTGGTACTCCCTAAAAAGTCAAAAAGTTAATCAAAAAGTTAAAAAGTTAATACTATTTATCAAAAGTTAACAATTACGGCGGTAAAACTTCCAATTTGAATTTTTCCCTACAAATCAATTTTTACAATTTTTTATTACACATTTTTTCATAAAAAGTCAAAAAGTTAACCCAAACATCCATATTTTCAATCTCAATTTTTTAATCTAAAAAGACAAAAAGTACACTTATTTAGGACACCCCACACAACCCCTAATAATTGATATCCATCCACTATAACAAAGCCAGGTGTCATGTTATGAGAGCATCCAACGCGTTCGGGCCCTAATCTCAGCCGTGAATCCATTCAACAAAATCGTCAGCCTCACCCGTTAAAAAAGACCACTGTCGAATTCAATCTCAGCCGTACGATCTAGGGCAACACAGACTTGAGACATCACATCCCTATATATATCTTCTCTCTCCACCTTGTAAACCCTTTAGCTTCAGCCCACAAAGAAAGCCGGAAGAGATCGAAGATGGTGCAACGTCTCACGTATCGCAAACGCCATAGCTATGCCACCAAATCAAACCAGCACAGGATCGTCAAAACCCCAGGTAACCCATTTCTTCGACCTTGTATATCAATTTTAATCTATGTATATATTTAGGTGAATCTGATTGTGAATTCAATCTGTGTGACTTTGGATTTGTTTTTGTATTCATGGTTTTTGATTGGGGGTTTGGGATGATTATAGGTGGGAAGCTAGTGTATCAGAGCACCAAGAAGAGGGCAAGTGGTCCCAAATGCCCTGTTACCGGGAAGAGAATCCAAGGGGTAAGCTTTTTCTGAATTTGTTAAAATCTTGTAGCAATTATATACCTGGAAAAAATACCTATTATCCGGAATTTGAAATGTGTGGTCGGATTGATGTTAAGTTTAAATCGATAGCATATATTCAAATTCTGAGCATTTTGGCTCTGTCATTGATGCATAGAACCATTTATTTGCACCGAATTTAAGAATATTTTAAGATCATCTGTAAAAAAATTTATTGGCTTCTCACAAATGAAGACCTAGTTTAGTTACATTTGGGGTTTTAGAATCAGTTTGTATTGGGTGAGAGTGCGTTCTGCTGTTGGTGGATGTAAGGCAGTAAGAGAATTAAGATTGACATAAATTCAACTAGGGTCTCGCTAACAATTGCCTTAGGACACAAGAAAAAGACAAAAAAGGAGAATATGGTGCACTCTTTACTATATTCAATACCCATTTTATTGAAATCAATATACTTTCAAAATTTTCACCTATTTTCAAGACACTTTACACTACTATGCCCCAGGGGCACTCATTAGCATTTCCATTCAACTATAGGAAAGCATTATTTTTTTAGTGTGCTAATTTAGTATACAAGATATTAGCAAAGTTGGAAGGTTGCAAGGAACTAGAAATGGTTTATATTTAAGAGAGTTAACATAAAAAGATTCATGTTGCCTATCTGTTTTTGTCTTCTTTCATGTTAAGGGATTGCTGATTATGTGCCAGATATGGCGTTTGTTGAGTAAAAACATAGAACAAAAATTTGCTAGATGTGACATATTTGGGTGGTGAAACCCAGACCTCTTAAACTATTACTGCATTGATTCCGTGTTTTTTGTCTTTTGCATTTTGTTGATTTGTCCAAGACATCATAGTTAACAAAAAAAAAAAAACCTTATCTAGCTCCCTGTATCTACTTTTAGGGGTGTAATTCTAACTTTAATGAACATTAAGACATTAGTTTCTAAACTCACATTGCACATGTATCATGGTATTTCCATTCCCCATTGCATGATTAACGTGTACAGTTATGGGTTAAAAATGTGAGGGGAAGCTGTGGAGGTATTTTTGACAAATTAGATCTACATTTTTGCACTCCTATTTTCTCTTAAAATTAATAAAACAATTAAATTATATAGTCATTTATGATTATTTATCTTTCCCTTCTCAAGGCATGGTTAATTGCCCTGGTGTTATGTTGGGGTTCAATGTGTTCCTTTGGCATTTATTAAATTTCTTAATTTGCATTTTCTTCATGTTTGGTATAATTAGAAGAATCTCATTGCATTGACTAAAGTTCAGGAACTTTAGTATCTTGCGGATGAATGGGGATTTTTTTTTTTCCACTTCAAGCATTGTGTATTTATGCCCTCCCTGATGCTATCATTAAACATGTGTTACAATCTCACAAACTGCTGTCCACATTCCTCTTATGGTGGAATGACTAATTGCCATATATTTCCTTTACTTGCAAGTTAAGGGAGCATTGTATTGGGTTTTTGTGGAGGCATTTCAATCATTTTTATAATTTCCATTTGTTGTACTTCTTCAAACTCATGGTACATTGTTAAATGTACTGCAGATTCCTCACTTGAGACCTGCTGAATACAAGAGATCCAGATTATCTAGAAACCGGAGGACTGTGAACCGTGCTTATGGTGGAGTATTGTCTGGCGGTGCTGTGAGGGAAAGGTATGTTCTTGATAGAATTTAACAATTGTTTTCTCTTGTTCGCATCTATATTTAGATCGTGACAAGTCTTTGGGCATATTTTTTTTTGTTAATTTTTGTAGGATCATCAGAGCCTTTTTGGTGGAAGAGCAAAAGATTGTGAAGAAGGTTTTGAAGATTCAGAAGTCCAAAGAAAAGCAAGCCTCCAAGAGCTAAACTTTGAAAAGTATTGAATTTTCAACTGCATCGAGAGAATTTTGAATACGGCCGATGACTAGGAATCAGGAAAATGTAATGTGAGGTGTTTGAATTTGGTTTTGTATCTTCTTGGGCTGCTACTACTTTTGGTGATTTTGTCGACAAATCCATTGTGCTACTGTGTTTTGTTTTTCCTATTATTACTTCATGTTGTCTCGAACTTCTGTTTGGATATTTTACATGTGATATTAGCTATTGGTGTTAGTGAAGTCAAGCTGGATTTTATCTCATGATTTGTTGTTTCAATTTAGTAACCTTCATGTGGAAATTTATAAGGAACTAGTTAGGATTAAAAGGAAAGAATTCTACTTTCACCCTTTGGTTTGATTAGATTTATGTCATGCTTAGTTTTTCTTCTTCGCATTTTGTAAGCTCCTAGACACATTCTCTATGATTCTATTATTGAGACAAAAATACTGTCAATTGTTATATATGGCAAATTAGAATAATGTTTAGATATCACGGAAGAAATATCATGAAATGCTTTATGAAAAATTTTCATCATTTGATTAGTGTGTTGTGTTTTATTGTGTATATAATTCAAAAGTGGAGAATTTTCATGAAACTTTTCATAATGTTAGTTAGCATTACTCGGCAAATTAAGATGTTTGATGTTAGGAAGTTAGTAAGTTCAGAAGTACAGTTAGGTATTTGATGCTTTTATAAGTATTTGATGCTTCTTCAAAAGCTCGAGTTTCAAACTTTCTTTAAAATAAAAGTATAAATCAGTCAATTGATGCATCTACACGAGTTCGAGTTTGAAATCTTCTCATGAAAATATATAGATTCAATATGCTTTTACATGGCAATATTTTTGCTAATTGTCGTCCAATACTAATTTATCATAACATTCAATTGTGAGAGATTGAACTTTCAATGTCTGAACTCTTGGATTTGTGATTTGATAAGTTAATAAACAAATACAAAGTCCCTACCCAAAGATATACAAGACTACCATAACTAGAGTGAATTTTATTTTAACATGAACCAGAACTTTTGAGTCCAAAAAAATAAAGCTGGGAAACAATGGTTCTAGCACTAATGTTAGAAATACAAAAATGGTCCGGTTCTATATCCCGTTTGTGTAGATGGTTCAAGGTGGGTATCAACTTGGGATTTTTTATTTTTTATTTTTATGTTTTTTAAGTATTGCACTTGTTGTTAGTAGAATAGCTAGTGGACATCTCACTAAGAGAAGGAAAAGAATCCCACAGCAAATTCGACTTCCATGCATCAGATTCAAGCATGTTCAGCGGCAAATTGAATGGAATTCCAATGGATTTCATTGTTTCCCACTGATCATCATCAAAATACGCCCCATTTGAGTCTTTCATCAATGCTGTCTCTTCTCCATATCCGGGATTGGCTTCCATTTCCTGTGGTGAGAAACCATTACACTGCTCTTGCAACCCATCAAAATCTCCAAAAATGGAAGTTGATGAGGACATGTTTAAGAACATGGAAGATGAATCAACTGTGGATTTGGAGTGCCCTAATGAGGTATCAATGAGCGGCGAAAATGAGTAACTTGTGGGAAGGTCTTTGAGAAGAACATCTAAAGGAGAGAAAGAAGTATTAATAGATGAGTGTTGAAGATCATTGTTAGTACTAAATTGGATTGATGATAATGAAGTTGGTTTTGGTGTGAATGACATGGTTGCTGAACTGAAGTGATGAGTATTGTGAGGAGGAGCTAATTGGGTGAATGTCTCAGAAGATGTTGTTTGAGGCAATGGTGGTGGAGGGGAGACCCAAGAATGAGAGATGGCTCTTTGTGCAGTTGTGTTAATTTTCTTGAAGATCCTGCAAATTGCCCATGAATCCTGCAAATCCAAAGTAAAAAAAAAAACTACTTAATTAAATTGAACGGTTAAAATTTTTATTACATAATAATTAGTTTTTCAGAGTTTAATTTTCGATACTTGCCCTTAAAGTTTTCTATTTATGTTTATAAAAAAATTTGATAACTATAACAAAAACTCGTTTGTCGTCTATTTTCATTTTCAAAAATTTTAAATAAGTTACAAAATTTAATATTTTTTATATGAAATTTTTTATTTTTATTTTTTATTTCACCTATTTCAAAATAAGTTTTCATTCCTTCATTCCTCTTCCATCTCCTCCAGCCAACCAACCACTACCCACCACATCACCAACGCCAATCACCACAACCGACCTACCCCCACCACCTCTAGTCATTGCCAACCTCCTCTCACCAACAGCAATCACCTTTGGCAATCACCTCTAGTCGGGCACCACTTTTGGCAGTTGACCAATACTTCTGACCATCGACAATCACCTCCAGCCACTCGCTCTCACTTGTTACCAAACACATTTTTTTAGTTTTTCCTTTATAAAAAATAAATATAAATGTGTTTAATATTTTTTTTTAAATAAAACACAACAAACATTACCAAATGACATTTTTTTTTTTACTGGTTTTTAATCTTTTTTTTTTTTTTTTTAAACTGAGGTGTCCGGCTTCTACCGCTGGGCTGCGTCCACCGACTAATCCTCAGGGGGAGCAATCACAGCATCCCACCGTCGCGGCTCCCCGCTTAAATCCCAAAGTGTCCCAGAGGAGAATCGAACCCGTGACCGTGCGCCTAACCTACACAATCACGTCTTCGCCCTTACCACTGTGCCACCTAGGGGGTGGGTAACTAGTTTTTAATCTTATCAAACGACCTTGATGATATAACTTAGATAATAGCATAATAAAAAGATATTCTTGAAATGCTTTACATTGGCGGGTATGTTCTTGTCCATGAATCTCTTCTGTGGAGTTGAGTCAGTAAGTGAAGACGGTAAGCGAAACTCATGCATCATCCAGTCAGTTTTGATCCCTTTAGCAGCTCTACCTTTGTAGAACACTAGGGACTTCTTCAACCCTATGCACTTTGAACCTTCTGAGGAGTATATGGCCCGGTCTGTTCCGGTGGCTTTCCAGAACCCAGCTCCAGTTACCCGGTTAGGCCGCGTGCTGTTTCTGTACTTCCGGTCCCTAGGACAGTAGAAGTACCATTCTTTTTCACCAGTAGTCGCCAACTCTGCAGCAAAAAATAGTAGTAAAAATCTTGTCAAGTTCTTATTTTTAGGGCACAAAGTCAATAGACAGAAGTGGTGCTGGTGACACAATCATATATCAGCTGATGTCGAACAGTATCAACTAGGTATCAAAAGTCCAGAATCTCAATATTTAAAACCCTAACAAATTTTAGAGTTGTTCTTAATGGCTACAACTGAAAAACACACGAAAAGGGTGTGTAACAAAAATTTCTATTATGTATTTTGGCAATCAAATACCATGGTCTAATAATAAAAGGCTATGATTACAAACAAATTATTGTTAGTGATTTATGTATAAAATAAAATAAAAATCTTAAAGTTATGCAATATTTTATGTGAATGAACTTACTATTGAATCTAATGAGTTAACATTAACGTAAAATAAAAAGTTTATAAACCAAAAAAATATATATAGATATAATTTTTCAATTTTATAGTGAGTGATTCAAAAAAAGTTTGATTTTTGATAAAGTAAAGTTGCATGACATATTTCTTATTATTACTTTATATTTTTTTCTAGAGTTGTTCAATGAGTCTTGATTGGAACTATGGTTTAGGTATGGAAGGCTTTACACAGAGTTGTTGGTAAAATAAAAATAAGATCAAAGCAAAAACATTGAGCATGTATTTGCAACCAGTCGTGCATCCTTCCAAAAATATAAAAAACAATAATAAAAATCAAAAGCCAAAAGCCAAAGCCAAAGCCAAAAACAAAAACAAAAACAAAAAAGAAGAAAGAAAATTTAATTAATCCGTTTCTCACTTGGGAGATCCCATGGATCATGTTTATAGATGTCTAGTTGCTTGATGACTTCAACGGAGAGCGGTCGCCGCTGAACCTTCCTCTTTAGATAAAAACCAACAAGTTCCTCGTCTGTCGGATGAAACCTAAACCCCGGTAGCATGATTTCATCCATTTTATCAGTTTCACTTCTTATCTCATCCATTCTTTTTCTTTATCTTCTCCAAACACTCACAACTTTTTTCTCAAAAACAATCAAAAGAACAGCTTATAAAACAAGCTTAGGGTACCCCCCTTCCCTCCCTCTCTTAAAATGGATATAAATCCAAGTTAACAAGAAGTAAACCTAAGAGCTCTAACTGTCAACTGTCAAGAAACCCTAGAAAGAACTTGAACTCAAAAGTGAGATGAGCTCAAAGAGATCTACAAGTTTTCACCTAATTTGAAGCCATTATATGCTTCCTGAGAAGGGTTCTTCCCCCGAATGATAAGCCGCCTTTTCAGGTGACTTTAAAGGAGCTGTGTGTTTTTTGCAACCAAGAAAACGCTAAGTCAAAGAGTATGAATTTCTAGCAAAGACTCTTTATCTCTTACTTGAGAACCTCCACTCATTTTTTTTGATTTGTTTAGTCTCCAAATTGAGGAATCTCAAGAAACTAGCAAATCAGCAGTGTATTGGGATATTCATTTGTTGATTTTTAATTTCCTATTATTCAATGCTCATTCAAGTATTTAATCTAAAACTTCATATCAAGACAAAGAAAATTTCCCAACTTAATAGTTATTTTATCATAACCTTTGGTTTTGAAAATGTTATTTGGAAAAGTGGACCAAAACCCATTTCCAATTAATGCTTCTGCAATCAAATTTATTAATCTAGAGATTTATATATTAGTTTCTCAGGATCCAAAAATCCCATTTCTATTCCATTCCCCCACAGCTTCTATTCCACTGACTTGTCAGATTGAATGAATATAAGTGATAGACTATAATGGCCATCTAAGACTATTTAGCCTAATAGAACAATGCATCAGATGATCCATTTGGCCCACAATCTATAATATTTTAGGGTTACAACTCTGTCCACATGAACAAAGTTGACTCTCTTAGTCTTTTGGTTTTGGTTGGGACTAGGTATTTTACCTTGATTCAATGTAGGACTGAGCAAGGAATCCGTGAAATCCGTAATCCGATTCAATCCAGTCCAATCCGATAGGTTTGGATTGATTTTTTAAATCCGTGGTTCGGTTCCGGATTAAAGAATTAAAAATCCGTAGTCCACGGATTGGTTCCGGATTGAACCCCACGGTTCCGGATTGGAACCGATCCGGACCGTATACAAATAGTCTATATTTTTATTATACATCCTCCCCCATAGTATCTTCTCTTATTCTATATAAAATCTAAACTCAAACCTAAAACCGTATAATATCTTCTTTTATTACTTTTGTTTGTTAGTTTTTAGTTTTAATTTGTAATGGTTTAAATATTTATGGTAAAACCAGTTTTTTTATGATTGTTTAAATTCTAGAACAGTATGTCACTATTATAGAAAAACATATTGCTAGTGTGGAACTAATATAGCGCTGCGTTTATATTTTTATGAAATTAAAGTGTTATATATATTTTTGTTATTTAATTATGTGAATCCGTGGTCCTAAACCGATCCAATCCGTATTTAAATGGATTGGTTCGGATTGGTTTTATGATTTAAACGGATTGGATTGGTTCCAATTTTTCAGGAACCGTAGATAACGGATTGGTCCTGATTTTACCCCAATCCGGTCCAATCCGAACCATGCTCACCCCTAATTCAATGACAATTTTGCCCTTGATGTTGTGAGGGTGCGGAATTCTAGAGTGAAATTTGGTAGGGATCTCCATGTTACATGCTTATAAGTTGATTTTTGGCTTTATTTTCACATTTGTGTGTTTCCAAATGCAGATACTGTTCTTGAAAGAGTAGAATCAAATTGAAGGTGAGTGTCAAATCAAACTTTAAAAGAAAGAGCAAAATATTATATCAGTGGGCATTTTAAAAAGTAATTACAAATCAGTGAATTTTTTTTTTTTTTTTTTGCCTTCCACTGGGGTGTAATTCTCCCTAAAAGAAAATAAATTATTAGCATATTAAGGGTTCGTTAGAGAATTGACATTTTAAATAATTTTTTTATTTTTTATCAAAAGACATGTAAAAAAAAAAAAAAAAAAGAATGAATTGATTTTTTTATATTAACTTTTTGACTTTTTATTAATTTAACATTTTCCCAAATATAATAAAATCTTATATCAATTAGATCTCCTTAACATTCAATAAAATGATTCTATCCGAATAGACTTTGTATCACATGCATTTTTATTTTTATTTTGAATGGCCTAGCTCATTTGCATTCTATCAATTTATAACAAAACACTATTACAAAAAGTCATTGCCACGTTACTTTATATTTGTTAACATTTTCTTATATCCAGTAAAAATGACACTAGTACAAGGGTTTGGGTTGGTCTAAACTTCAAAAAAAGACACCCCTAGGTTATGTTCTACCAGCCAAGCTGGAAACAGACAAACACTTTCTTTCTTTTGCATCCTTTCGTTAGAAGTTATTACCACCTCACTTGACGAACCTCATGTCTCACGCATATATACAATTAATTAACAACATATGTTAATTGGCTTGGCTTCCAAATAAATTCTAAATTAAAATAATGCAATTATAGGTCTTTAACCACTGTCCGTAGCTTGCCCCTTGGAGCATTTTTATATGAACTCTTTGGGTAGAACTCTATCGATATTGATCTGATGGCAATATGCATATGTGCGTCCGATCCTATACTCGATGGGGTGGCTGACTCTTATATCAAATAATACAAATCTTTTAAGTAGAACTCATCCTTAAAATTCGGCTTACAAGGGAAGGGCATCCAAAAAAACTTATGAAAAATGATCCAGACCACTAATTAGTGGTTGTACTAGAGATGTGGCAGTGGGTCCCATCCACTGCCACATGTGTTTTGTGTCTTAGTTTTTTTTATTTTTTTTTTATTTTTGGCTTGCCACATCATTAGTGGTGATGTTAGTGGTGATATTTTAGTGGTCTGTATCATTATTGAAAACTTATATACACATATATAGTCAATGTTTATATTAATTGATATGAGATGGTAATACATTTTCAATAATAGGTGTTAAAATGGCATTGTTAAAATTAAATTTTTGGTGTCATGGAGTCAAAATTCCATAATTTGACAAAACTATTCTAGTTATACAAATGTTATTTATTATATTTTCTCCATAAAAATATTAATGTCATTTATAAGCAATATCATGTGAAAGCGAGTCAAGCTCTTGTCAAAATTTAGGAGTGTTTTGGGAAAATAGTTAAAAATTGACTTTTGACTTTTAACCAAACTTTTTAATTTTTTCAGAAAGTCATTTGGGAAGTTAGTAAAAAGTTACTTTTTGACTTTTTTGCTTAATATTTTTTATGCTATCATATCACAATCAAATGATCAAAATACCCCCGTCCAATTTAGTAAATTTACATTTTCACACATGTGACTCATTTTGCAACTGGAAGGTATAGCTGTAATTTCATAGGTAACTTTTAGCTATCTTCCCAAATGGTTTTGATGCCAAAAAAGCAAGTTTCTAACTTTTTACCTAAGCTGCAAAACGCAATTTTTATTTTTGTTCCCAAATGACACCTTAATATTGCTATGATCTGACATGAAAAATAATCCACAATTGAAGATGGAATTGCAAGAATTGTTGCGAATTTTTAACTTTAGTATAAAATATATATATATATATAAGCACATTATTAAAGTTACCCTGAGATTAGACCTACTACTTATGTTCTAGTCATATACCCAATAATTAATTCTTTTAAAAATAATAATAGTTAGTGGGAGATGGGTACTTTGGTGATTTCAGAAAATATGGGAAAAATTTCCATCGATTTTGTGGCCCTTTTGGGAAAACCAGGATATGGGTTTCCTCAGTTTCTTGCTTTCTGTAAAGCAATTATGAAAACTAAGGTTTGAAACTAAAACCAAAATAGTTTGAATTTCCTTCATAACCCTCAATATTCAACTATAAATTCTAGGTAACTAGGAACTTGAGTTTGCTAACCATGTCTACTTAGTGGATAGCAAGCAGAGTACCAAGTAATAAATGGGGTGGGAGAGAGGTGAGTTTCACTGAGTCAAATGCCAAAAAAACTTGGGGACTCCAAATTTTTCCTAACCCTAACCCTCGTTTGGAACCCTTCTTGTCTGTTGATATTGACCTAGGTTTTGCTTCCCAAACGTGCAACCAATTTATAAAAATGAGTCAAACTCTCAAAACTCTAAGCATCCGTACCTCTTTCTATGTGAACATTAACCCCCCTTAATTAGCAATTAAAAAGTCCACATTAGGTTCAAGAATGATGAAAACCAACTAGGCAATTGTTGGTTAGAACACTGTATGACTGCAAAATAATTGACCTGTTTACGAGCAGTTTAAATTCAATTTGTTTAAAATTTATTTAAACTCGATTTATTTTTTTAAATGAACAAGTTATAACTCAAATTTCAGGTTTGTTGAGTATTAAATTGAACTTGAGTTAATCCAAGCTCGCCTCGATAAAATTTGTGAACATGAATAATATAAATTAATATTTCTTTAATAATATATTAAATATTTTTTTATTAATTTATTTTATTTCTCTATTTATACTTGACATTTGTGTAAGCTTACATATTTGATTGATAAAACTTACGGTGGTGATTGGCACCCCCTCAAATCACCACCCCCACCACCCCTTTGACACGTGGCGGGTGGTGATTGGAGGAAAAAGAAAAAAAAAGAAAAAAGAAGAAAAAGGTGACCAATCAAATCAAGAGGGGGTCCAAAGGGGATCCTAAAAAGGGAGTCCTGCACATTATTCTAAAACTTATTATTAATATGAATATTTGTATTAATGAAACATTAAAATAATTACAATTATGTCCTAAAATAAAATGACCATAATGGATATCAAAACACACCCTTAATATTATATTCAAATTTTCTCTATAAACATCTTTAAAAAAATAAAAATAAAAAATCTCAGTACACATCGTTTGAGTAAAAAAAACTAAACGCTAGAAGAGTTTCACAATGCATTGGCTATCAACCTCCGCTAAATTCCTCTCTGATTGAACATGCTCAACCAAAATGTAGTAAAAAATTTAATCACAAATTGTGATGCACAAAAATAGTACAATTGACTTCAGAATTCAGATCAACTTTCAAAAAATATCAGCATAAGTCAATTCTGAGTGCATAAACAAAAGTTCAATAACAGACTCAGAAATGAGTATTTTCACATAATGCAGAATAACACCTTCCTTAACCATAGTACAAGATGAAGCAGAATAATCTTTTCAGTATTCCCTATTAGTGTCATGTCAACTCATCCTTCTATCAATATACTCATCAAGTTAAAACTCAAAAAAAGAAGAAAAAACCCACGAAAAACGAAAAGAAAACAAGCTATTACAGCTTTATCTACTTTCTCGTTGGAGGTAAATTCAAGATCTATTCACAAAATCAAAAATATTTTTTAAAAAAAGGAGAGTTTTTGATGGAGTGCGAACACATAACACAAAAGATTTTGAAATTGATGGGATATACTCACCTTCAACAATGCATGGAGGGTTTTCAATGGAGGTGTCAAAATGTAGGGCCTTCAATGGAGATTTTAGGAGTTGTCAATGGGTCTTCATTGTTTTTTCATGGAGTTGTCAATGGGTCATTTTGATACATCAGGTGTGTGGAAGGAGACTTTCAACCGAAATTGATAAAGGTGTGTGGAAGAAAAGTTTAGGTGGTGTGTACAATGATACGAGTTAGAGTATAATTAGAATATCGAGTGTGTGAAATGAAAAGAATAATCAATAATCAAATAAATAAGTGTGTGTACTAAAAAATGATGTGTACTGAAATAAAAAGGTATGTGGAAATAGAATTTTCCGAATTTAGGTGCACCCACATTGAAGCCGCCTTCATAAAATATGATAACAATTAATCCAACTCCAGAAGTCATCACAAAACATGACTCTCTATGCGTAGCCATAAATCAAGCACATGTAAAGATGCACATGGGCATAGCAGATTCTTTTTTGTCTCCTGACTAATATAGGTGGATTAGACTAAACTTTACACAATCAAATCCCTTTTAATTTCTAGTAAAAGAAAACTGAATAAAAATTCAAAATTACAATAAAGATAAATTGAACAGTGAGAAAACTGAAGCATTCAACCAAGCACCGCCCCATACTGTCAGAACGAAAGAAATGCGCACAATCTCTATGAAGAGGCCTGCAGCAATTCCCTGATATCGTACCCTTGGACCTACAAACAAACGGCCAGAAAAAGCAATTCTCAGTACTTGCCACCAAAACTTAATAAGCAATGTAAATTTCCAATTATGAGAAGTTTACAATTATTTGCCCAAGGATTGAATCATAGCAGGCCTAGTTCTCGAGGATCCAAATTATACATGATTACAACTTAAAATCAACACAATGAGCACTTTTTACAAGCTTTGTTTCAGCATAAACTGATGCATTTAGAAATAAAGAGCTACAAAACTCGAATCCAACAAGCTCTATGACTCTCTTGCAAACCACTAGTAGTATATCTGCATTGTTGGAGAGAGAGAGAGATGCTAAACAATAATTACTTTAATTTCACAGCCAGAGCCTGCACAATTTTCTAGCTATAAATCTCCAATGGCATCTCATTAGCTAAGCCATAGGATCTCTAAGAAATATGCCACAACATAGAAGGAATGCCAGATATTAGATATTTAATTAGTTTAACAAGTATTATACATCTGTAAACAAAGAATGAGAAATCAGCAAGGAGAGAATTAATGGTCACAGTATAAATGCATAATTACAATTTACAAAAGAGCCCGTAATGTCATGGGATGAACCGATGAAGCCAATAATTTCATCACAAAATGAAGATATAGAATTATGGGGAAGAAAATATGCAAACTAAATGTGGGAAATTCCAAGAAAATATAAATCCGTGAGCAGAGACAATTTACCTGAAGAAAGGTGAGAAGCAAGATCACTCCAGAGTTCCAGAGAGCATGTATAGTGATGGGAGCGAGAAGGTTGCGTGTTTGAGCATACGAAAATCCCAAAGCAATCCCTAAGTGCATATTAAATTCTGTTAGTTTCTTTGAAGCAGGACAAAAATCATGACAGCACATTGGAAGCCCCCAAAGTTTCAGCTAAACACAAATCACTGTGCTGCTGATACTCAGCTTTCCATTTCCATAATGCATTAAAAGATTGTTTAATATTTGAGCTTAATATTATAGTACATGTTGGTCAGCCATCCAAAATTGAACTTTTTCCAAAAATGTTGAGACAAAATTTAAAGCAAATGTCTGAGAAATTCAGTAAATCAGACCAATTGTTAGTTAGACAACATGTTGTCCCATTTCCCATATTCCAATTTTTTTTGAGGATCCGTATTTTCTGGCTTTTTGGAGTGACCATTTTGTTTCCTTAATTTAGGTCAACTTTACAAAATATAGAAACAATACCTAACACAAACAGCTGGGGAAACTGTCCAGGAGTGAGATGTGCGACTGCAAATACTGCAGCACTAATGAGAACGGAAACTGGAGTTGGCAACCTGCAGAGAGAATTTGGTAAATCATGAGAGCTTTTTGCAATTTACCAACGGAAAAAAAAAAAAGGGAATAAGCACGAGGAGCAAATATAACAGGCAGTCGTCGGTCATGTGCTGTCTCTGTGTGTGTGTGTGTGTGTGTGCGCACAAGCGCAGCCAATAAACAAACTTCAAACTAAGAAGCCTTGTGTATGCTATTTGCAGCTCAACTCTATGAGCCCTTTCTCATTATTCAACTTTATCTAAGCTGAAGTTGAATGTTTGTCATAAGCAAGACATTTTTTCTTGCAATTCAACCCATTTTCTTTTTGGTGTAATGGCATAAATTTAAGTTGACAAACATTAGGGGTGTAAAAGAAAAATGCCTAAGACCCCCAGTGGGGGTCACTGGGGGTCGTGCGTGTAGACCCGTGATTGGCCCCAAAAAAAAAACTGTTTTTTTTTTTTTTTTTTTTGTGTTTCAGCGAATGGCAGCGCGCCACGTCACTGGGGGTCTGAAGCAACGCTGGGTGTAAAATTGGCCCCCCGCATGCCCGTCGGCTACCTGCGGCTCGGATGGGCCAGGTTAGGCCTGGGCCCAAGCCTAGTCCGAGACTTTGGCCCTGGGCCGTTTGTTTTACAGCCCGGCCCGTGGCCTGGCCCATCAACTCATTCAAGGCCCAGTTCGAGACCTGGCCCAGTTCAAGCTCTAATGTCATTTTTAGTATTAAAAAAAAAAATTTTGATGGAAAAACATTTAAAAAATAAAAAAAGGGTCAAGTCGAGCCCGAGCCCAAGCCCGAGCCCAAGCCCAAGCCCGCCCGCCCGCCAGCCCGAGGACCGAATAGTTTCTAGCCCGTGGGCCAACCTAGCCAGGCCAGAAATTTGGCAGAGGCCTGAAATTTGGCAGGAGCCCGCGCAACCCAACACGAGCCGGGCCGGGCTAGGCCAAATTTACTCCACTAACAAACATGAAAATAAAGTTTTGGTCTAAGTGCAACCACATTGTGCAAATAAAAACTAAAAAGTGGGTCATATATATGTACGGTTGGATGACACAGTATAAGTACACAAATACGAATTAAAATTTTATATTATTTTTAAAACAAGTGAAAATAAAGATGATTCTATGGGCTTGAAATCTTCACCAAAAGAATTTGAAAGTTAGCTTTCACATATTGGGGCAGTCAACCCACATAACATCTCAGCAACTTAATTTAAGCATCACATTGACTAACTTTGATTAACTTAAATTGAAAAGTAAAAACCAAGGGTCTAGGTTTCTAATTTCTTAGACCAAATAGGATGTTTGATGGACATCAATAGGGTACAAAATGCAACAAGAAATGGAAATTTCATACTTAAATATAAAAAAGAAGCCATACCACTTGGTAAGGGACACCATAAGAAAACCTCGAAACAGAGTCTCCTCAAGGAGTGGAGCAAGGACACCCGTGATGCCAAGCAGACAGACAGTGCTACAAGAGAAATGGGGATGATTAACTAGATTTTTAGTACTTACAAGTCACAACCCAATCAAAGGAAGTACTACACCAAATGTCTACAGATTAACCATGCTCAGTTGTTTTTCAATTTAACATAAGATAGATGTATATGAAAAAGAAAAAAAAAAAAAAAAACCTTTAAAATACCTGATACTTGAGGATCCAATCAATGGAAGCAAGCGAACTAGAGCATCAGTCTGAAATCAAGTTGCAAATACTAACGAATGATTGGTTATGCAGTACAAGCACATAAAAGCTACAAAAATCCAAAATCAGATGTATAATAGAACAAAAACCCAGCCATCATTCTTTTCTTAATTAAGGTAGAAAACAGAATCAATTAGATCAAAGACTAAAAAATGCATAATATTAACTAGATAATTAGAGTTATCTTAGTACTGCACACACACATGCACACAGAGAGATTTGAGAATTGAGCATCACTCTAATAAATGACTTAAGAAGTAGGTCCATGGAACTTGGAAGTTCCTTATTAGCTATTGTGATCAAGAATGAACGAGCAATTGGCTCCTCTGGAATGATTTTTCGTAGAGTGATCTTAGAGTTATTTTTTGAATGGCTGAGATTTTTTTTAAAGTGATTATCAGTACTATTGTATCCTCAACTTCTGTTCTATTGTACCGTCAACTTCTGTACAATTAAATCTCAACCATTCAAAAATCACTCTAAGATCACCTTACCAAAAATCACTATAGAGGATCCGATTTCGAATATCTAATCCAGCTAGCTCAGGTAAAATGACTAATCACAACCAAAAAATCATATGAAATGTACACTCCATCTTACTCATGTAAATGTGTGCATATGTGCGTGTGTCAAATTATTACAAATCAACTTCTGACCTCTCTTTGTGGGTCCTCACCACTAAACAAGGAGAGGGCAGCTCCAGTCAATGCAATAGCTATTAGGGCTCCAACAAGACCAATTGCTGCCCACAAGAGCCATCCTTTCTGTAGATCGAAAGGTTCCCTCAAATCTGAAACATTGTTAATATAATAAATTAACAAATTGGCTGTAGATCCAAGGTGCAGAGAATGACTAATAGAAACACATCATTTGCCAGGATTGCACTTCAAAATATAAATTTTGCAACTTCGTGGCAACACTCATCAAACATTGTTTCTTTGGACAGAATTATACCATTATATGTGTGAATGTAGACTTTCAAATAACAGAAGCAGGTGGTAAGTTTAGATTTGAGTATCACCAAACACTAAAATATAATAGAAGTTGTACACGGTCCAAAATAAAGTGATAAATAAGTTTTCGTATTACTGTTACCATAACGAAACAAGTCATCGGGACGAGGTTGGAACGTGTTGGTGAGACTATACAAAACTACTAATACAACTGCAGTCGTAATGCTGCAAAATAATCAGACAAATGAAGTTAGACACATTATATGATTTAGAAGTCCAACAATATAAAATAATACAAATCATCGGTGCTTCTCTAATATACTATTAAGGATTTTTTCATTTCAAAGGCAATGGCTTACTAGGCCGAGTCTAATTAGGAAATTTACATTTTACACTAGTGAAACATGAAAATGAAGGTTTTCATGAGAATCATAAGTACATAGTGCCAAACTTTTAGAGAGAGAGAGAGAGAGATGATTATAACAATCTTGGTGTACTAAAACCGGCTCAAAAGATCTAATTTTGGGTCGCAGAATCTTTAAATTTTCCAAACAAACCTTAGAACTACAGACTTAATTTGAAATTTAGAGAGAGAAAGGGAGTAATTCATACCCCTGGTCCAGAAATAGTATTTCTGCTTTCTCATCCAAGCTCAGTTCTCCAATTTGAAGTCCTAGATAGGGTATAGCTGCTGCCTCTATCAACCCTGTCAAAACAAAACTGCCTGGATAATAATTAGAGATAATTTAAAAACACAAAAAGCTAAAGAAGAAAAGCATAATTAAAAAATAGATATCTAAGAAAACCTCCACGACTACAAGAGATAAAAGAGAGAAGGAAGAGGAGGCTCAATCACAGTTACAAGATTCATAAACACTCTTCCAACATAACAGTGTGTCATCACATGAGTGCACACATGCACCCCCACAATCAACTTGGGAAAGTTAATTTGATATTAAAGATTCAAAAAGGGGCTGTGAAGTACAGAAAAGACACCTTATTCCACAAGCAAGCGAGGTTAAGGAAACTGTTTGCCACTTCCAAGGCACATCCCACCGTTTCAGGATCGGCCAGGCCAACTCACTTTCCTGAAAGACCATTTCAAGATTGAATCAACAAAAACTTCATATTTTACAAAGTTTTTAACTGTTCAAACTTTGACAATCTTCTATCAGATTACATCTTCCATAGTTGAGCTATAATAAGACAAATCAAACTACTTGAGCATGCTCAAAATCCAACTTAATTGTATGCTAGTTGGCATTGCCCATGTAATAAAAACAACATAAGTTCAATTTTAATTTTAAGTTAATCAAAGCTTCGGACCTAAATGCCAACCCTACTTAACAAACTCGTGGCTTCCCAAAGACTACCATGTTAAACATTACTAAGACTGGATCAAATATCAGCTCGATTAGAAACTCAATCTGAGTTTACCGAATCATGCTCAATCCTAACTTGCAGCTTTATACATACACGAATATATATGTATAGGAAAAAGTGCATTTAAATAGGAACAACCAAAATAATTACACTTTGAAGGAGGTGCAAATAAGTTCGCGTCCATAGGGCACAACTCTAACTAGCTCCGACTTGCACCTCCATGAAAGTGCAATTATTTTGAATTGTTTCCACTTAAATGCCAGTTCCCCCCTGTTTTTGTTTGCCTAGCCAAGCTAGAATAATTGAGTGAAGCACTGTCAAACTGAACTCTGCTAATTTTTGAACTTGTGTGCACAATTGAGTTGGGAATGTTGTATACAAGTTCGAATGTGTGAAATTAATGGGAACATTTTAGAAGATTAAGATATTGGTAATTCCAATTAATGGGAACATTGTAGTAAAGGGAATGAAATTAGCATCCTGATACTAAATTAAATTTCATAAAGTACATTAATTTAATTTTCTTCTGTGATTGATCACTCGGTTTTGTCAGTAACCAAACAGGGAATAGGTCGAAAGTTTTCATAATTAAAAATCGGAACAAGTTACTAGGAAGGAAAAAGCAAAATACTTGAACTCATATACAAATTGGAAAATCTAACCTTATGTTGAAATTTATCTCCATCGCGATTGTAAAAGCATATTGAATGGCGTCCTCTACTTGAAGATGGACTCGTATGAAGCCTTAAGTATCGATTCGATTGGGATAGAGAGAATTTGCTATGCCTACTCAGAAAAACAGCGTGAGTTGGTCGAGGTAGGGTTTTAGATGAAAATAGCATCGGTGAAACAGACAAGGAGGAGAGAGAAGACTGAGCGAGAGACATAGACATCATCGGCAAAACCATTGTTATTGTTGAGAGAGAGAAACAGAGAGCTGTGACTGTAATGTAGTAATGGTCTCTGGCTCCCCGAGGAGCAACGAAGGAGATAAGGCAGGCAGATGAAGCTAAAATTGCAGATTCGTCCTTGAAGTTTTCATAATACTATTGAATGAGAACTTTAAATGGCAGGCAATACATTTATATGGATTTTCAAAATTTCACTAGGCTCCCCAAGTCTGATTCCTTTTCTTATTTTCGTTTTTTTTTTTTTTCCCAAAATAAATAAACAAAATACTACTGAACATTATATTTCAAAAATATCTGATAATTTTTTCTTCTGTCCCAAGGTTTCTTCTTCTTATGTTGCGTTTGGTCGAAAGATTTGAGAAGAAATTTTTTTAAAAAAAAGAGAAAAAGTAAGTGAAATGTGAATAAAATATTATATTTTACCTAGTTTCACACACTTTTTTTTTTTTTTTTTCAAATTCCTTTCCAAATCTCCTAACAAAATACAATATAAACGATTTTTTCTACTTATGTTGTGTTTGGTTAGAGGATTTAAGGAGGAATTTAAAAAGCAAAATGGAAATGGTAGATGAAATATAAGTACATATATTTTCTCTTTTCCTTTCCAAATCTCTTCTTAAATTTTCCAATCAAACACAACCTTAAGGTTACTTTTCCTGTTTTTTTCCCTGAAGGGAGAGGGAACTACTCATGGACTGGGCTTAAGATTTCAAGATTTGGGCTTATGTACCACCCATGGACTGGGCTTAAGATCTCAATATTTGGGCTTATGGACCCAACTACCGAAATGATAAACAACAAAACAAACACACACACACACACACACACACACACACACACACACACAAAACATGATAACAAAAAACATAATGATAATCACTCCGCATTAACCTCACATTTTATATTCTTTGGAATCCATCTCGATTTAAAGTATCCAATCCACCAATAATCACATGGTCACGTGGCCAATTATGAATCAAAATTTTAATTATCACAAATTTAGGTCAAGTTTGGCATCTACAAAAAGTCAAAAAGTCACTATTCTATTTAAGTCACATTATCTTATTTAAATCACATCACCTCTCTAACACATCACATCAAATCCAACCCGAACCCAACCCATATAAGCCAATAAGTCAAAAAGTGCATTTTTTTAGAACATCCCAAACTAACCCTTAATTATTTAAAGCCTAATTTTCGATTATGTGTCAGATTTGTTACAATCACAATTATTTAACACTTGATGTTATTATGGGTGAATAGTGGATTAAAAATCTTTTTTCTTTTTTTAATACCAATTAGAATTCTATTTGACAAAAATTTTAAAAATCACTTTTTCTGAATTTTTATTTTTAGTAAGAAAAAATTAACTTTGTGTCAAACGTTTATTCTTTCACATCATTCTAACCCAAAAGAATTTAAAGAAAAATTAATTTTTCTCCTTTCATGGACATTTTCTATTTTACAATTTTTTTAGAGACTTTCTAATATAGCAGGACTTCAAAATTAAAAGTTTTTTTGATTTTTTTTTTATAGCTAATTGAAAAAAAATTAAAATTATTAAAAAACATTTATCAAATCTACCCTTAGTCAAATTTAAAAGTTTTATTAGGTTGGTTGCCATATCATATCATGCATGCTAGTAGCTTAGTAGTCAATTAACTCATTAAATAGTGACGTGTATTTTTGTTGACTTTTCCTTTTGCCTTTATATAATGCGGGTGACCGTGACGGGGAATTTATTTTTAAAATAAAGAATTGATTTTGAGTTTTAATATTTTATGTGTAGAAAATTTTAAAAATTAAAAATTAAATATAAATAAATTTGTTAATAGTTGATAAAAAATTTTGTCACTGTATGATTCTATGTAAAAAACTCATAAAAATAATTTTCTTCAAAATTATATAAAAAAAGTGTATTCTCAATTTAATATCAAATCCTTATTTGTATTAATTAAATATACTAAAAATCATGAATTTCACTTGTTTCAAAATTATTTTTTTTGAAAAAAATAAAACAACGGAAAATTATATAATATATAAATTATTACTTGATTATAACTCATTGTATGATATGTGTTATAAAAAAATAATATTACTTTTAATTTAAAATAAATTATAATTTAAATTATTTATTTTAATAATCTTAGCCTTATCGTTCAACAAAATGTTACTTAAATACTTATATATAATAAATTTAGTTAAATTATTTATTTATTTTGATAATTTTAGTTTTATTGTGCTATAAAAGTGTAGCTATCAAATAATGATTTTATATGGTATATATTAAATTATAAGATAGTAAAATAAACACTTATTTTGATATTAAAAATAATAGTTAAATTAGAAAGAGAATTAGTAATATAAAACTAAATTTGATTCTAATTATTATTTTTATTTTTATATTTATTTAGAAAATAAAAATATGTAGAAATAGGACTACACAAGATTTATTTAAAAGATTAAATATATATATATATATATGTAATGATTGATTAAGAAGAAAATAAATAAACTAATTATGTAGAGTATTGATTTTTTTAAATATTCTTTTTGAATTATTCATACATATAGGTATATAAAATATAAATTAAATATAAATGTTCTGTAATAAATAATTTTATATTAAATAAAATAAAAAATAAAATTAATTTGATTAGTGCGATGCACATAATTAAGCATATTTTGTCTTATTTATTTGTATATTGAGATAATTTTTTTTCAAATATCTTAATAACTAAATTAAAATAACAATTATATAAAAGAAATTTGACAACTACAAAACTAAATACACGATAAAAAATATATAGAAAATAAAAATTTCTCAAATAGAGTCCATATAAATTAGTTATTATAATTGAAACTGAATTTGTGTATACTTTATATGTAAATAAAAAAGACATACTGATATGACTTTTTTTAAAAAAATACATAAGTTTTTAGAATGTGCCACATAAAAAAGTAAAAAACACTACTTTTATATATATATATGATGATTTAGGTATAGAGCATGTTTGGTTTGAGTTTCTGAAATTGTTTTTAAAAATAGAAATTAATTTGATAAAAACAAATATTAAAAGATATTTAAAATTTTTAAAAATTATTCTACATTCCAAAAGAAAAAACTTATATAGAAGTGATAAGTATTTTTTATTTTTTCTTAGTTTTTTCACCAATTTAATTTTTAAGTTTTTTTTGTTTAAAAAAAAATCTAAAAACAAATTCTACAAACCAAACCAAATAGAGCCTCATATAACAAGACATGTGTGAGATAAAAAAAATAAATAGCATTACATAGATTTGACTTTATGCGAGTTTCAACTTTTGTGTTATATTTATGTTTTATTTTGTAAAAATATGTTGTATTATTGACATAATTATTAAACATCATATAAAAAAATTATTTAATATACAAAACTCCTACTTAAAACAAAGTTGGTGAAAGAAGTAGTAAGTAGACAATCACTCTTTATCATTTTAGGGCGCTTAGGGTATAAATTCAAATTTGAATTATTTAGGGCGCTTAGGGTATATATATATATCCTTATCAATTGTTTCACAGAGCAATAGAGAGAACCATTTTATGAAGCAAGAGAGAGAGAGAGATCAAAACCCTAGATCTCTTCTCTTCTCTCTCTCTCTCTCTCTCTCTCTCTCAACACTGCTATTCATCATCTCCATCACCGCCATTCTTCATCTCATATGACACCACACTGGCGCTGACTACATACACACCGTGCTATTGGTTGATTGCTAGTACATATTTATAGCAATGATGCAAGTAGCCAAAATGGTTCTACAAAACTTTTAAGTACCAAGACTATTTTTTTGCATATGATTGTTCTTGATTTTGGATATATGATTGTTCTTGATTCATCAAATTATTCATCTTCCTCAAAAATTCACGGCTAAATATAATATATATTGTGTGTGTGTATGCATGTGTGTAAAATATAATTAAATTAAATTAAATTAAAATTAAGTTATTTAATTAATTAATTTTGTATTTGATTGAATTAATTAGTGATTTAATTGATAAATTTTGTTTGCTTTGTTCTCATAAGAAGTTAATAATGTTGTTTAAACCAGTAATTATTTATATACTATAATAGATAAAAGAAAATTAAAAGAAACAAAAAAATGAGGAAAGTCTAGAGGGGTAATAAAGTCATCTTGCATAATTCGTTAACAAAATTAGAATTACAATTCAGTCCAAAATCATATAGAGGCTCTCTGCTTATATTCAAACTTTAAGGTTACTTTTCCTGTTTTGTTTGTGAAGGGAGAGGGAACTACGCATTGACTGGGCTTGAGATTTAAAGATTTGGGCTTATGTACCACCCATGGACTGGGCTTAAGGTTTCAATATTTGGGCTTATGGACCCAACTACCAAAATGATAAACAACAAAACACACACACACACACACACACACACACACACAAAAACATGATAACAAAAAACATAATGATAATTACTCCGCATTAACTTCACATTTTATATTCTTTGGAATCCATCTCGATTTAAAGTATCCAATCCACCAATAATCACATGGCCACGTGGCCAATTATGAGTCAAATTTTTAATTATCACAAATTTAATTATTTAAAGCCTAACTTTCGATCATGTGTCTGATTTGTTACCATCACAATTATTTAACACTTTTTTTTTTATTATTATTAGCAAAATAAAAGGTTTATTGATGAAAAGCGCAATACATGCAAAATACATCAACAAATCAAGGGTGAACACAAAACATCAAAGCTAACCTTAACAATCCCAACTAGATTGGCACTGCAAATAAAGTACATCATATGCTAGCACTACACCCAAGATTGATGAGAAGCCAATCAAGCACAACCAAAAGAAGAAAAAACAAAACAACACATCAAATACAACAAGCAGAAGAACTCAATAGAGGCAATTTTTCAGCAGGGGCAACCTCTACAAACTAGCACCAGATAGTAGCATACAAGTTTACAACCTCATATCATCTTCATACTCCAGTAGACCTCCTATGTCAGACAACCTCTCATCTCCAGTGTCAATGCTGCTGTTGTTGGTAAATAACAAAAAGCAGCAAGCAGTAGCTCCTCACCCACAAAGCTAGAACATAACAGATTAAGAACCAGACCAACCCAACAGATTATGACCCAAGCCACAAACCAAAAGCATGGCAGTCCAATGTAACAATCCACTGTTGAGCATAACATTTTAACAAAACATATCAACCACCATCAGCCAACAAAGCAATTCACCTCTTCCTTTTATCAACCACCAAGACTTGTAGCCAGCTTCTTCCCATATAGAACCAAAGAAAACTGCAATTATTTAACACTTGATGTTATTATGGTTGAATAGTGGGTCAAATTTTTTTTCTCTTTTCAATACCAATTAGAATTCCATTTGACAAAAATTTTAAAGATCGCTTTTTCTGAATTTTTGTTTTTAGTTAGAAAAAATTAACTTTGTTTTGAACATTTATTCTTTTCACATCATTCTAACCTAGAAGAATTTAAAGAAAAATTAATTTTTCTTCTTTCATTGACATTTTCTATTTTTCAATTTTTTTAGAGACTTTCTAATATAGCAGAACTTAAAAGTTTTTTTGATTTTTTTTTATAGCTAATTGAAAAAAAATTAAAATTATTAAAAAACATTTATCAAATCTACCCTTAGTCAAATTAAACAGTTTTATTAGGTTAGTTGCCATATCATATCATGCAAGCTAGTAGCTTAGTAGTCAATTAACTCATTCATGCTAGTAGCTTAGTAGTCAATTAACTCATTAAATAGTGACGTGTATTTTTGTTGACTTTTCCTGTTGCCTTTATATAATGCAGCTGACCGTGACGGGGAATTTATTTTTAAAATAAAAAACTGATTTTGAGTTTTAATATGTTATGTGTAAAAAATTTTAAAAATTGAAAACTAAATATAAATAGATTTATTAATGGTTAATGAAAATTTTTGTAACGGTATGATTCTATGTAAAAAACTCATAAAAATAATTTTTTTCAAAATCATATAAAAAGTTGTATTCTCAATTTAAAATCAAATCCTTATTTGTATTAGTCAAATTTACTAAAAATTATGAATTCACTTGTATCAAAATATTTTTTTTTTTTTGAAAAAATTAAAACAACGGAAAATTCTATTATATATAAGTTATGACTTGGTTATAACTCATTGTATGATATGTGTTATAAAAAATAATATTAATTTTAATTTAAAATAAAATTTTAATTTTAATTATTTATTTTAATAATCTTAGCCTTACCGTTCAATAAAATGTTACTTGAATACTTATGTATAATAAATTTAGTTAAATTATTTATTTATTTTGATAAATTTATTTTTATTGTGCTATAAAAGTGTAGTTATCAAATAATAATTTTATATGATATATATTAAATTATAAGATAGTAAAATAAACACTCATTTTGATATTAAAAACAATAGTTAAATTAGAAAGAGAATTAGTAATAAAAAACTAAATTTGATTCTAATTATTATTATTTTTATTTTTTATATTTATTTAGAAAATAAAAATATGTAGAAATAGGACTACACAAAATTTATTTAAAAGATTAAATATATATATGTTGTGACTGATTAAGAAGAAAATACATAAACTAATTATGTAGAGTATTGATTTTTTTAAATATTCTTTTTGAATTATTCATACATTTTGTATATAGGTATATAAAATATAAATTAAATATAAATGAATATTAAGACATCAATAAAATAGATAAATTGTATAAAAGAAATTTGACAATGACAAAAGTAAATACACGGTAAAAAATATATAGAAAATAAAAATTTGTCAAATAAAGTCCATATAAAATTAGTTATTATTATTGAAATTAAATTTGAATTTGTGTATACTTTATATGTAAATAAAAAAGACATATTGATGTGACTTTTTAAAAAAAGTACGTAAATTTTTAGAATGTGTCACATAAAAAAGTGAAAAACACTACTTATATGTATATATATATATATATATATGATGATGATTTAGGTATAGAGCATGTTTGGTTTGAGTTTCTGAAATTATTTTTAAATTGTTTTTAAAAATAGAAATTAATTTGATAAAAACAAATATTAAAAGATATTTTAAATTTTTAAAAATTATTCTACATTCCAAAAGAAAAAACTTATATAGAAATGATAAATATTTTTTTTATTTTTTCTTAGTTTTTTCACCAATTTAATTTTTATGTTTTTTTTTAAAAAATTCTAAAAACAGATTCTACAAACCTGACCAAATAGAGCCTCATATAACGAGACATCTGTGAGATAAAAAAATAAATAGCATTACATAGATTTGACTTTATGCGATATTTGTGTTTTATTTTGTAAAAATATTTTGTATTATTGACATTATTATTAAATATCATATAACAAATTTATTTAATATACAAAACGCCTACTTAAAATAAAGTTGGTGAAAGAAGTAGTTAGTTGACAATCACTCTTTATTATTTTAGGGCGCTTAGTGTAGGTGTTGATTTCTGACCTCACTGCCCAATAGATAGCCAGCTAGAGAGCACCGGCAGAATAGATCTCGTCTGAACAACCTGTCACAGAAAGATAAGACTCCGGCGGTGGTTCGTCCACCCAGGGACACTCTGACGATTAAGTCAATACTCAATCATCTTTCAAAAATAGCAAACACTGCTTAACTCACTAAGTCAGAATACAAAAAGTGTACCTTAGACCCTCGATGGTGCATTTCTTTTATAGCTTGCACTAACCTAGTCCTCGTAGAAGCCTAGCTTCTCTTAGACTCTGGCTCAATGCTTATCCTGAACTCTCTAATAGATAAAGATAAACTCCCTAAGAGTTTTATCCTTATCCAGGCTGAAGTCTTCCCCCATGCTAGGACTCTTATAGCTTATCCATTCATCTCGGATTCCGGTATCTTCGTAGATAACCTCGGCCTAGCCGAGATCACCTCAGCGCCATGACCAATACACGTGGCACCTCGGCTGGCACTTTGGTGCCATCTTGGCCACGTGTTGTCATAAAAATATATCCCCACAACTGCCCCCTAGGTTCTATTACCTTGGCATCCTGAGGTGATGGAACCTATATCATTTGACCACATATCACGTCGGCTAAACTTGCCATATCATTCATTACCGAGGTCACCACACGTTGGCTCCTCATGACCAAGACTACAGTGTATTTTATTAATGCCTTAGAACCAAGAACCAAGTTTTTCAAGTTCCTTAATCGAGATCGTCCCCCTAGCCGAGGTCTTTGCTTCATTAAATCAAGAACTCCAAGAGTTCCATCTGCGCATGAGTTGTCACGCATGGCTTCTCAACCGTTTTTGCCACGCGTCTTTTTCTCATTGATTCGTACCTGACAAGCGACATCAGGTCACGTTGCCTTTGTGCGCGCCGCCTGACAGGCACGTTGTCCAAAGCATATTCAATGTAATTTTGCTGCCTTTTCGTGTTTTAACAAAAATGCTTTCCCTCTTTCCGTCCTTTCACTTTCACACCCTCCGTTTTCCCTCTGTGCTTCAAGCTTTCTCTCTCTCTAAACCACCATTGTTGTTTTCTCAAAAGTTTTCTGCAACTGTTTCTGTTCATCTCCTTCGACAAAGCATCCACCCTCCAACTCTACGCACCACCATTGTCTGACTACGGCGTACCTCACACTGGCATTATTTTTCTTGGTAAGCCACTGTTTCCCCTCTTTTCAGTTTTTGACTTGCTTCGAATTTTGTCACATTTGTACACTGCTATTGCGAATCTATTCATGTTCCTTGAGTAATTGCTTGCGTTTTAAATTTCGTCATTCATGTATCAAACATGTTTGTTCTGTGATTCTATGCTTGTCCAATCCACTTCTAGGTCTACACATGCATACGCAAACCGCTCATACACTTGATATTCTTGCAATTTGCCACTGTCTTCGACTTGTGCACATCTATATTTTATTCAGTGTTCTTGAATTCGTATTTTTTTTTTCTTGAGTCTGAATCATTTGTGCTTTTCTATTTTTATGTTTCCTTGTTGTATGTTCTAGATTCTTGCCTTCAATTCTCTACTTCTACATAGATTAGGCTAGGGTTTTGGTAAAGAAATCACAAAATTAGGAAAACTGAAACAAACTCCCTTTGATCTTGAAAAACCCTTGCCCCAGTTTCTGTTTTTGAGTTTAGCCGAGGTCCTCTCAAACTTATTCCCAACTTTTTTACCTGAATTGTGTACCAATATCTCCGAAGCCGACATCATGGGAATGTTTAGATGGAGAGTAGACACCCCTACTAAGCTAGAGTACTTGAGGCAGGAGTTTTCTATACCAACCGATGTTCAAATACGGTTGGCTGGAGAGAATGACTCCATTATGCTCGGGAAGGACTATATGCCCTTTCTCGTAGTCTCTATTATCGAAGGAGGAGTCAGATTCCCTCTTAACACCCTTTTCAGAGAGGTCCTCCACTATTACAAATTGAATCCCATGCAACTAGCTGTAAACTCCTTTAGGATCATAAACGGAATCGCCGAGTTGGAGCGTCGGCAAAATGCTAGGATCTTGTTATTTGATATTCAATACTGCTACACGATGTGTAGCGTTAAAACCAAAGTTGGTTATACATACTACCTCAAGCCAAGATCCACACAATATAAGTTGATAGCTGACATCCCAAACTCCAATAAAGGCGCGACTGATGACTACCTGATTGTCTTGGGCAATTGGGAGTTCGCGCCAGACGACGAACTCCACCTCTTCCCATTGTGCCGCGGGGTTTTTAGGGATGATATGGGTAAAGACTTAGATTCCCTCCCTAGAGTCCCTCCTGTTTTCTTTAATCATCTTTTCTGTCACTTTGTTTCTAACGTATGATCTCTTTCTGCAGCTCTTCTCCAGCCAGAAAAGGATTTTCGCCGACATTACACGCCGAGCAAAGACTTGGTTCGCCTTCCCGACCTGCCACTCGAGCTTCGCAAGGCTCTAATCCTCTTCAACTACACCCCAACATACCGGAGTCCTCTCTCCGACGTTCCTTGAAAGAGCAAATCTCTACCTTCTGCTACAACTCCACCAACCACTTCATCGCCAAGGCCTGATCAAGCCTCAATTTTTGACCCAGCAGAGCAACCATCAACATCCGCTCCTAACTGATTCCTCCAGCCCAATGCCAACGCCAACGTCGAGCTCCAATCCTCGCCCTTATAGGCAGAAAACGTAGCCGAAAACGCCAAAGTGCTGAGGCGTTGGCTTACGATCCAGCCAATCCACCCACTGCTCTACCAGCAATCTACTTCGGCACAAGAGTCACAGTCGCCGCGATCGCTGACGAGATGGGACGCAACAAGGCTGTTGTTGAAGACCTCTTGGCCGACATCCCTGGCGTCGTCACGGTCTAATCCTCCCCCTCACAATCCCAACAAAAAGCCAAGCCAAAGAGGGTAAAAAAGGCTAAGGCTAAGGCAACAGTGACTCAGATCGATTCTGAGGACACTTTGCCGATATCAAAACTGACTGAAGTCGATAAGAGCGCCTCCGCTTCCGAGAAGTGTCCTGCTGAGTTAGGTTCGTTGGAGGCACCTTTGTCAAAGAGGCCGAGGTCTGAGGGTTCTGATCAGCTAGGAGCCTTCAAATCCAGCTTACCTTGGGCCCTGACCTTCATGGTAAGCGACTGACCTCTTCTGGCCAATGACAGCGCGCTGGACAGTGTCGAGGTCGGCGCCGCCATCTCTACTGCCATTCTGTTGCCAGTCGACATCGACCGAATGGCTAGCTAACAGAATATAAAAACTACGCCCTGATGATGCAACACTGCGTGTTGGTAAGTCCTTTACCTTGTCTTCTGAATTATTTCAACACTTAGCCATATTTTTACTAATCTTTTATCTTTCCTTGCAGGCCATCCAGCAGGGTCACTCTTTCGCAGTCAAGGCCCAGGACTGTAAGAATGAGTTGACCAGAAAGACTAAGGAGACAGCCAAACTCCTTACCTCCCTCAATAAAGCCGAGGCTTGTATCCGAGGTCTCCTGGACTAGGCTAAGGTTACTGAGCTGGCCTTAAAGAATGCCAGGCCGCAGAAAATGTTGCCCAGGTTGCTCAGGTCGAGGCAAAGGAGGCCAAGGAGAAATAAGTCCAGGCCCAAACTGAGCTTCAAACAACTCTGGCTACCAAGGAGCCTGAGATCAAGGTGGCGAACGAGAAAGCTTACTCGAAAGGGGCAACTGACGTTCGCAAGGAGTACAAGAAACAAGTTAGACAGGCATGCAACAAGGGTTACACCCTTGGTTAGATGGCTGCTCTGAAGGAGTTGGCTGTCCCCGACGATTCTCCCATTCGTGATGAAGGCCGATTTTCGGTGCCATTCCCTCCTGCTTCGAGCCAATCTGAGGCTAAGGCTGGAGAGAAAGAAGGGGAAGAAGAAGACGATGACGAAGAGGTTGAGGTGGCAGCCAATGTTGAGGGTTCTACTGGGGCCAAGTCCTCAACTCTAAATGAGCAAGTCCTGGACTTGACTCAGGATGAGGAGGACGAGGTCCAAAAGACCCCTTATGAGGCCGAGGTTGATACTACCAATAAGAGCATAGATGACACACCGCGTGAGACTGATGCTGAGGTAGAGGTTGACAAGAGTGTAACACCACCAGCTGATGAAGCCAATCCTAGCACTTAGAATATTTCTGTTTTTCCTTGTCCTTTGTTTGTATTTTTCCTTTTTTCTGTACCTTATACTTTTTTTCTTTTGAACAATGTTAGCTTCTGTTTGGGCGATATGCCCTTTTTGTATGTGAACAAGTAATCCTTCTGCAGGTCGAAGTGCCTTTTTCTTTTGAATGCAAGTATAATTTCTTCTTTCAGATGTTTGTATGTTTGTATGCTTTACTTCTTCCATACTTAGAATATTTTGCATGTCTTCAATTTATTCTTTTAGCTGTATAGCCTCCTCGGAGTAAAATACCTCGGACATAACTTCCAATTTGTTCATCTTGGCCTTGGCTTAACACTTGAAAACATAAAAAATATTTTCACAAGTGTTTGTCTAAAACTTGCCACTTTACTTATTGTCTTCTATCAAGACTTCAGTTTTCCATACTTTCTAAGTTTGGTAACCTGGTCATCTCGGCAAGTACGTATGTACTTCTTGCAATATTACCTCGGCTTATCTTCAACTTGTAGATTTTTCTGAAAATTTCAATAAGTGTTAAGCCAACTCTAGCTTATAAATCTTTCTACAAAATTTCAACAAGTCTCTAAGTACTTTAAACTTTTACTCATCATTCTCTAGCTCTCTGCCCCCTAATGTGAACTTAAGTTTCACTTAGGTTCTCATTAAGCAAGTGGCTATGATTTTGTTGCCGAGGTTAGATTCGAACAAAGACTGACCGAGGTTCTCAACCTTGGTTCCTCTGTTAATCTTACTCAAATGCACTTAGTTCCAATCTGAATTTGATTCTGCCGATATGGCGGATCTAGGTTAATCCAACTTAGTTCAACTCTATTATATGCAAGTATAATTTCATTTCTGCCATATAATGAGTAAGTTATTCGTCATGTTTCAATCAGAAACATCGCCAACTTAGTTCAACTTTATTATATGCAAGTATAATTCAACTCTGTCACATAATAAGTCTAAGTTATTCGTCATGTTTCAATCAGAAACATCGTCAACTTAGTTTAACTATATTATATGCAAGTATAATTCAACTCTGCCATATAATAAGTCTAAGTTATTCGTCATGTTTTGCTTAGAAACATCGTCAAGGGACTAGTCAGTCGTATTACACAAGTTTGAAATAAAAAATCGAGCTAAAATTTTATTATTACTTTGGCTAATAACAAAAAACTTTAATTAAAAAACTAAAAATCTAATGATAAAAAAACTTCAAGTTGGAAGTATTTCAGGGTCTTGGCAACTCTCTGCCTTTGCTGTCTTCAAGCCTATATGCCTTATTACCGGCGATCGAGATGATTCTATAAGGTCCCTCCCAATTTCGGCCAAGCTTTCCCTCTCTGGGATCCTTCTTGTTGCCGACGACCTTTCTCAGGACGAGGTCCCCAACTTGAAACTCTCATGGGTTAACCTTCTTATTGTAAGCCCTAGCAAGTTGTTGCTGGTATGCCCCCAGCTGAATTACTGCTCTCTCCCTTCTTTCTTTTAACAGGTCCAGATCTCGGGCCAAGAATGCCTCATTGGTACCATTCTTTACTCCCTGGGTTCTGATCCCTGGGATGCCGACTTCTAGTGGGATGACTACTTCCGTGCCATAAGCTATGGCAAATGGGGATTCCCCAGTTGATCTTCTCGGCGTAGTCCAATATGCTCAGAGTACATTGGGCAACTCATCTACCCACTTTCTCTTTGCTGCTTACAACCTCTTATTGATCCTATCCAAGATAGTTTTGTTAGATGCTTCTGCCTGACCATTGCTTTGAGGGAAGCTTGGGGTGGAGTAGTAGTTCTTGATTTTGTACTTGGCACAGAAGCTTTTAATTAGCTTACTGTCAAATTATGTGTCATTGTCTGCTATTATTGCCTTTGGAATCCCAAACCTAGTAATGATATTCTTCCATATGAAGTTTTTCACATCAATATCTCGAATCTTCGCAAGGGGTTTTGCTTCTACCCATTTGGTGAAGTAGTCTGTTGCTACGAACAAGAATTTTTTCTGTCCAGTTGCTTGGGCTAGTTGCCCAACTAGATCCATGCCCCACTGGGCAAATGGCCAAGGAGTGGAAACTGAATTTGAATCTGTTGTTGGTTGATGTATCAAAGGTGCGAACCTTTGACACTTCTCACACTTTCTGACATAGGCTTCAGCATCCTTTTGCATGTAAGGCTACCAGTACCCCTGAGTAATGGCCCTATGAGCAAGTGACCTGCCCCTAGCGTGGCTTCCACATACTCCTTCGTATATTTCATACAAGAAGTCTTCAACTTATGAAGGATGCACACATCTCAAAAGGGGATCAGTAAAAGACCTTTTGTAGAGATGTCCCTCTGCTATTAGACTGAACCTTGCCGACTTCAGTTTGGTCTTGTGTGCCTCTTTTCTGTTATCTGGTAGCTTCCCATATCTAAGGAATACTACTATTGTATCCATCCAACTTGGTCCTATCTCTACACACATTGCTTCATACTCTGTGATTAGTGGTTCCACACTTGGGCCTGACAAGTAGTCAACCATTATTGTCCTTACCTCCCCTGATTTCATTGCACTAGCCAGGTTAGCCAAGGCATCGGCATAACTGTTGTCATCTCGGCTTATCTGTTGTAGTTGACAGTCTTGAAACAAGGCTAGTAAGTTAACAACCTTCTTAACGTAGGCTATCATGTTTTCATCTCGGGCTGCATACTCACCTATTGCCTGGTTCACAATAAGCTAGGAGTCACAAAAGACCACAATCTCGTCGGCTTCTATTGCTGCTGCCAACTTTAATCCTACGATCAATGTTTCATACTCTGCTTCATTGTTGGAGGCTTTGAACCCCAAACAAATTGATTGTTCTAACATTCGTCCATCTGGAGATACTAGTACTACTCCTGCCCCCGCTCTCTCTCAGTTTGAACTCCCATCAACAAACAGGCGGAAGGAGTTGCCAATGTAAATATCGCAAGGCTTGAGTTTCTTTTCTTTGTTTTGCTCTGCTGTGGGGTTTTTCTATGACAACCCTCACCACTGATTAGTGCTAATCTATGATTAAGCATGTTAAGTGACTAATTGACTGAAATTCTGACTGATTGATTGAGTGTATTAGTTTGAATGCATGTCTATCTGTTTGACTGCTAATGTTTTGTTCATGTTTCATGTTTTAAACTGCAAATTGAAGGCCTTATTGGCGGCCGAATCCGGAACTGATTAGTGTTTTGTGTTAATTAGAATTAATGTGATTTTGTGGTAAATTTAGTTGAAATTTGATTTGGTATGATTAAATTAGATTAAATAATGTTAAATTACACTAATTATGTTTATTACTCTTTTGCCACTTAGTGGATTATTCTATGACCATTTAGTTGACTCGTATATGTTAGCCTTAGCACCTCTTCAGCCATTATTCAAGACCCAAAATCGAGAGAGAGAGAGAGAGAGAGAGAGAGAGAGAGAGAGAGAGTGTGTGTGTGTCTTAGGAGAGAATTCATTCATCTTGAAATCTTGGCTTGAAATTTAGAGGAATTGAAGGATAATAGCAAATTGAGCTTCCATTCTTGAAATTGAGGACCTAAGGTAGGAGAATCATCTTCTTGAACTTGTATTTAAGTTGTATCTTGTATCTTTCATGGAAGTTTGGTGATTAGAGTCTAGAATTGGTTCAAAATGTTGAATTGAAGCTTAAATCATGCATGCATGTACATGTTCTAGCATTTTGAGGTTGTTTTCATGGAAATTGCTACAGGCATGTCCATATCTTGATTATAGTTCATGAATTTAGCATGGTTTTGGAAGGATTGACTCATTTGTTCTTGTATTAGAAGCTTTGAAGTTAATTAAATTCATGCATGTTGCATATACATCATGTTCTTGAAGTTTTGCTTGGAAATGGGTTTAATTGAACTACCTTTGGGCTTTGATTTTGCAAATTGATCTTTGAAACATGTCATATTATGAGTTTTAAAGTGTTTTTTAGAAAATTAGCCCAAAAGGATCGAATTTGATGCTTTAAATGTTGAGTTTCATGCTTGGAGACAAATCTGGAAATTCCAGATTTTGGATCCACGCTCGAGCGGGGAACTCCACGCTCGAGCGTACACTCTGAGTTCATGCAGTCCGCACGAGCGGGGAAAGTAACGCTTGAGCGTAAAATGTGTGTATCCAGTACTTTGCATGTGTTTACAGTCTGCTCGAGTGAGGGAATGCACGCTCGAGCGAGGACTTGTGTCTCACGCTCGAGCGGGGGTCGAGCGCTCGTCGAGCGTGAATTTCATGCATCTAATACTTTTGCAGTCCGCTCGAGCGAGGAAAGTCACGCTCGAGCGTAGCTCTTTTGTCTGCATGTCCGCTCGAGCGGAGAAAGCCACGCTCGAGCGGGACCTCTGTTTCAGCAAAAATTTGAAAAGTGTTCTAAAGTGTATCTTTACATCCTCATTCCATCCTAGGCATTCCTAGGCCTAGTTTAAGGCATCTTAATGAGGATAATGCTATAGAACCACACCGAGTCAAGATAGGGACTAAGTTATTGTTTCCCAAACGTACAACTTAGTATGTGTTCATCCTGTAACTGTGTAGGGTTGGCATCCGAAGACGCTCACTAGCTTATCTGTAACCCAGAACTCTGTGAGTAACAATGTTGTAAAGATATATTCAATCATGAATATTTTCTGAATGATTAACTGTCTTGCTTTCTAAAATGATATTTCTTACTGAATGAATGCTTGTCCTATTTGCAAACTGTATTTGTGGCATCCATAGCAATTTACTGTTACTGTATTGTACTGCTACTGTCACAGAGATCTCTGTCGGTTCCCATGTTTGGAACCACTACTGTTTACTGATATGATGGCCATCAACTAACTGTTCGGTCTGTTAAGACCTACTGTACTGTTTTGCTATGGGATGTACCACGTATGACTGCTATGACTGAATGACTGATATACTGTTATAACTGACTGTTTTAAATACTGAAAGGACATTCATTCTTAACCTCTTTACGTATATGTTATTCACTAGGCTTTAGCTCACTGTTTATATATATATGTAGGTGTCCAAGCACCGGATCGAAGCTAGGAGCATTGGGTTTAACTCCCTCTTGGTCAAGCCAACCACTGTGCCTCACTGAGAGGTTCCAAGTCGTTCTAGCTAGGGCTTTTTGGGGTGTTTTAGATTCATCATTTCTGTCTCTGTTTTTGTATAGACTGACTGTACCTGTACTGTTCTAATAGGGATTAGGTCCCTGTCCTGGATGATTGTATATGTATGTATATACTGTTTTGGTTCTGAATGTGAATATGTATGAAAAGCCATTTTTTTGCATACAGACTATCACAGCTCATTGGACATCTTTTATTACTGTTTTGGCTTCCGCCAGCCCCTGTACTCTGTATTACTGTTATTACTGTTAAGCAGGCCTTCGGTAATCCCGGATTACTGGCCGGTTACGGTGCTAAACCCATAGGGGCGGGTTTGGGTCGTGACATTTTCATTCCTAGCCGGGTCTCTTCTTGTTCTCTTGGACATCCTAAGTCGCGGCTCATCAGAGCCCGACGTGAGATGGCTCCAGGTGTGAACTCGGCCACGAAGTCGGCCAGAACCTAGCCTTTGATTGCTGTTCTGGGCCTAAATTCCAAGTCGTATTGGCCCAATACTACTGCCCACCTGGCTACCCTGTCTGTCAGATCTCTTTGTTGCAGCAGCGATTTCAAGGGATGCTCAGTCAATACCATAATCTTGTGAGCTTGGAAGTAGTGATTCAACTTATTGGACTCCATCACTAAAGCTAGTGTCAATTTCTCCAGGATAAATACCTGGTCTCTGCGCCTGCTAGGGTTTTACTCACATGGTAAATTGCCATATGTTCCCCCTTTTCTTCTCTAATTACCATTGCACTCACTGTATGCTCCAAAACTGCCAAATACAAGAAGAGTTCCTCTTTTGGTACAGGATTTGAGAGAACTGGGGCTATGGTCAGATATTTCTTCAAGTCGGCCAAGGTGATTTCGCATTCTTCTGTTCACAAGAAATCTGTGGCCTTATTCACTAAACTAAAAAAAGATTTGCATTTGTCAGAACTTCTATTTATGAACCTATTCAGGGCTGCGGCCCTTCCAGTTAACATCTGCACTTATTTTGCCGATGTCGGGTTCTTCAAGTCCAAGATGGCCTTAATCTGATCTGGGCTCGCCTCAATGCCCCTTCTGGTAACTAAGTATCCCAGGAACTTTCTTGACCCAACTCCAAATGCGCACTTCAACGCATTGTGTCGGAGCCGAAATGTCCTCAGGATATCAAAGACTGCTTTCAGGTCAGCCGGATGATCCTCAGGCTCTTTGGTCTTCACGACCATATCATCAATGTATACCTCCACTGTTTTGTCTATTAGATGTCTGAACATCTTAGTTACCAATCTCTAGTAAGTTGCTTCTGTATTTTTCAACCCGAAAGGCATCACTCTGTAACAATACAGCCCTTTTGGGGTGATAAATGCAGTCTTCTCCTCATCGGAGGGGTACATGGCTATTTAATGGTATCCCCTATAAGCGTCCAGGAAGCTCATCCTTCCATGCCCTAAAGTGACATCTACCAATTGATCGATTTTGGGGAATGGGAAACTGTCTTTGGGACAAGCCTTATTCAGGCTAGTGAAGTCCACGCAGGCCCTCCACTTCCCATTTTTCTTCTTCACAACAACTGTGTTTGACAACCAAGTTGGGTAGTTTACCTCTCGAATGGCTCTAGCCTCCAGCAGTTTATCCACTTCCTCTTTTACTACCTCAACATGCATCAAGGTCGGCCTTCTAGCTCGTTGGATGACAGGTTTAGCCGACCTGTCTACATTCAGTTTATGACAAGTGACCTCGGGGTCAATGCCAGGCATCTCGTGTCCAGGCAAACACCTCTATGTTTGCTAGCAAGAATGTTTCCAACTCCCTTTCTTCTTCTTCCGCTAAACCTGAGCCGAAAAGGAAGAAGCACTCCTCATCATCTAGTCGGACCATAACTTTTTTCAGGGCTTCTTCACTTTTCTCAGTTGGTTCTTTGTCGACGTCGTCCAAGACCTCTATGTCCTCGTCCTTAATCTCGGTTGTGTCTGCTTCTCGTATGGTGTAGGTGGATTTCATTGCTGCCATGGAGCAATTCTTCACCTGTTCCTGGTCTCCTTTGATCTCTTCAATTCCCTGCTCCGTCGGGAACCGCAATAGTTGGTGCAATATTGAGGGAACAGCCCACATTGCGTGCAACCACGGTCTTCCCAAGATAACGTTGTAAGGTAAGGGGGTGTCAATGATTGTGAACTCTGTGCTCACTTTCCTGGTACCTGCCTGTACCTCCAAATTTATTGCCCCCAAGGGCCATGTCGGCGTCCCATTGAACTCGACCATTGGATTGTTCTAGATCGTCTTGGTGAAAGCCGAGCTCCTTGTAACATTTGACATACATGATGTCACAAGAGCTGCCTTGGTCAACTAGAATGCGCCTTACCTAGCACTCTCCAATCTTCAAGGATATCGCCAGAGCATCATTGTGTGGATGTTGTACCATGTCTAGGTCGGCCTCAGTAAAAGATACCATTGGTCCCTGGCACTCGTCTGCCCTAGGCCTTTTTTGCTGGACCTGACACACATGCTGTAAGTGTCTTACCCTCTAAGTCTCCCCACGTATCTCGTTCTCATTGACCCTCGAGTGAATCACATTGATCACTCGAGATCTTTCTGCTTGTGGTTGCGGTGCTGGTAGGAGTGGTGCTGTCGGTGCCTGGGGCAACCTTGCTTGTTCTTTCCTTGTTCTAGCCTCATCTACCAGGTCCCTCAAGTGGCCTTGTTTGACCAAGTCTTCTAAGTGTGTTTTTAGGACTCTGCACCCTTGAATCAAGTGTCCATCCTCATTATGGTAGGCACAATACTTCACCAAACTCATTTCCATAAATTAGCCAGGGATCTTCTCTGGTGCTCTATAGTAAGGCTGGTTCCTGATTCTCTCCAGGACTTTGTAGACCGGGATTCGGAACACTGTGGTGATTGCCTGTGCAGCCCTTAGCCCTGTCTCTTACCTGTTATATCCAGTATTTCCTCGGCCTCGCTTCGGCGAGTCGTTTCTCTTCTCTTGCTTTGACGCCTTTGTCACTGGCGTGTCTTCTTCGGCTCTTGCATACTTCTTGATCCTGGCCATGAGTTCCTCCACACTTTTGGCCAGCGTCTTTGCCAGTGAATTTCGAAGCAGATAGTCATCGTTCAGGCCGTTCTTAAAAGAAACAACCACCAATTCTTGATTGTACCCTAGTATTCGATTAAACACCTCATAATACCTTTTGGCATAAGCCCTGAAGCTTTCATCCTCGCCAATTCTCAGAGTCATCAGGGAGTCTACCCTCAATGGCTGCAATTTATTTGTCACAAACCTGGCCACGAACATCTCAGCCAAGCCTTCCCAACTCTTCACAGTTCCTTTTGGTAACTTGTGAAACCAGTCTGATGCGATTTTCCCAAAAGACGAGGGGAATACCTTACACAGCAGCAGCTCGTTCCCGGTGTACAATGCCGTTGAGTTCAGGTACAAGCCAACGTGGAAGTTAGGATCAGACTTGCCGTCGTATATTTGGAATCTTGGCATGTGGAATCTTTTCGGGGCCTCAAACTTGTCCAGCTCTATTGAGAACGGTGTTCTCGGCTTAACTGGAGATGTTACCTCGGCATCTTATCACTTCCTCTGTAGATAGTCTCTTAAATCCTTCTTAGTCCGTCTAGGAGCTCGGCTGTCGACGGACTTCAACCTTTTGGGTATGCTGCTCCCGGTGTCATTGTGAGTCCTCTTAGACCTCCCTCCATTTGTCGTGTCAAAGCAAAACTCTTTCCCTTGAACATGCCGATGTTCCTTGGCATAGGCTTCTTTGGCACGATGTGTCTTCTGAGACTCTCTTCTCATCGATTCTCCTCTTCCGATCTCCCGTGAAGGCCGATGAGAATGCTTCCTCGCCCTGTCATGCTGGGGGACTGCGAGGATTGCTTTTTGCCCCCTTTTCTGGGCATCGTTCTTGGTCGCTGGAATCGGCGTGTCCTCTAATGGGAACGGTGGTTGGATGACGTTGTTCTGCATCATGAAATTGACAATCGATTGCAGGTCCGCCATCCCCTTCATCTCGCCGTCCCTCCTCAAGCATCTATCTTTCTATACCTGGAGGTCATTTTCGTTGTAATACTCGCCTCGGTCTGCCTTCTTTGGCATGTCTCATTCTTTGTCGACGTCTTTTTCCCCGGGGTTCTTCATTGCAGTTCTCTTTCTTTACGTTAGGGTCAATGTGTTTGCCACTTCCAGTAGGGATGTCCTCCCCAATCTTCTCTTTCTGTCCGTCGTTGGGCATCTATTCTCCTTTGATTCCCACAGACGGCGCCAAATTGTGGGTGCTGATTTCTGACCTCACTGCCCAATAGGTACCTAGTTGGAGAGCACCAGCAGAATAGATCTCGCCCGAACAACCTGTCACAGAAAGACAAAACTCTGGCGGTGGTTCGTCCACCCGGGGGCACTCCGATGATCAAGTCAATACTCAGTTATCTCTCAAAGATAGCAAATAATACTTAACTCACTAAGCCAGAATACAAAAAGCGTACCTTAAACCCTCGAAGGTGCCTTTCTTTTATAGCTTGCACTAACCTGGTCCTCGTAGAAGCCTAGTTTCTCTTAGACTCTGGCTCAATACTCATCCTGGACTCTCCAATAGATAAAGATAAACTCCCTAAGAGCTTTATCCTTATCCAGGCTGATATCCTCCTCCATTCTAGGACTCTTATAGCTTATCCATTCATCTCGGATTTCGGTATCTTTGCAGATAACGTCAGCCTAGCCGAGATCACCTCGGCGCCATGACCAGTATACGTGGCACCTCGGCTAGCACTTCGGTGCCATCTTGGCCATGTGTTGTCATAAAAATATGTCCCCATACTTAGGGTATAAATTCAAATTTGAATTGTTTCTGCCTAAAAGTCTACGCGCATAACTATTATGTCCATAAGGACGTGTTTGTACTAAATGACCAAATTTCTTATATATATTCTTATCAACCGTTTCATAGAGCAATAGAGAGAACCATTTTATGAAGCAAGAGAGAGAGAGATCAAAACCCTAGATCCCTCCTCTGTCTTCTCTCTCTCTCTCTCTCTCCCAACACTGCTATTCATTATCTCCATCACCGTCGTTCTTCATCTCCTATGACACTAAATTGCCACCGACCACACACCGTGCTATTGGTTGATTGCTAATATATATTTATAGCAATGATGCAAGTAGCCAAAATGGTTCTAGAAAACTTATGAGTACAAAGACAATTTTTTTGCATATGATTATTCTTGATTTTGGATATATGATTATTCTTGATTCATCGAATTATTCATCTTCCTCAAAAATTCACGGCTAAATATAATAGATGTTGTGTATGTATGTGTGTAAAATATAATTAAATTAAAATTAAGTTATTTAATTAATTAATTTTGTATTTGATTGAATTAATTAGTGATTTAATTGATAAATTTTGTTTGCTTTGTTCTCATGAGAAGTTAATAATGTTGTTTAAACCAGTAATTATATATACCAGAATCGATAAAAGAAAAATAGAAGAACCAAAAGATGAGGAAAGTCTAGAAGGGTAATAAAGTCATTTCACATAATTTGTTAACAAAATTAGAATTACAATTCAGTCCAAAACCATATAGAGGCTCTCTGCTTATATTCAAACCAACTATATAAAAATTGTAACTTGAATCGTGGAAGTAGAAGGCACATTAAATTGGTTATCAATGTAATTGACCCGACAAAAGGGGAACAGAACAGTGTATAGTATAGGATAAGCTGAAAGTGAAGTTTGGTATCAAGCTTTAATTATTTAAAATAGAATCTATACTATATAAGTATATTAAAAGGACTCGCATCATCAAATCAAATGATAGTTGGTGTCCCGCATTGCATTTCCTGTCTATTTCATAGGTCCATTGAGTATCAGTCCTTCCTCATCGTCTGTCAAGCCCTCGGATCTACCGCGTAATATGGAGTGAATGGTTGTCAAATAAATGGAAAATTAGTTACATTTTCGGAGTGTGATGCTATTTATTTATATTGAATTTCAATAATGAATTTAGATAAAAATTTCACATAAGGTGAATGAAATGAAATTGAAATGTAATTATATTTTACTTAATATTTTATTTTTCTTTTTAAATCTCTATCTAAGTCCATGATACGAACATAATGTTAATATTCTTAATTATTAAGAAAATCGCTATGAGAGTTATTTATTATCTCCTAACTATTTGACATAGAGCAATGTTAGGGACCCAAAAAAATTACCAAATATTTCACATAAATCTTACATGTGTGTGAGATTTATATTCATGTGTGTATATTTTGTGAAATATTTGATAATTCATTTGAGATCTCTATTATTTTTGTTTAGTATATGGAATAATGATAGAGACCCACATATTTATACCCATAAATTTAGCCACAATGATGTGGCATGAGAGTTCGGCCCACGGTCTTTAAGACGTTGTTTGGGATGATCTAAATAAGTGTACTTTTTATTTTTTACGAAAAGATGAACAATGTGGTAGAAAGCTGATGTGATCCAAATAAGAGGTAATATGACCTAAATAAGATAAAAAGATATACTAAAGTAGCACATTCCAAACCACCCCTAAGGGGTCGTTTTGTTTCATGGGATTGAGGTGTGAGATTGGATAAGGCCTAATTTGGAAACTTGATTTAAAGCCAAATTTTGACTTTTAACCTATTTTGGGTCACATCATCTCTCTAATTTTTTACACTTTTTTTCAAAAAAAATAAAAATAAATAAAAAGTTAGCTTTTAACCAACTTTCCAAAATAACCCTAAATTTAGGTATCGTTTGGTAACGTTTACGTTTTTTGTTTATGTTTACAAAAATTTTATAAACTGGTTTTTGTTTATTTTTAGAAAAATATAAATTACAAACGCGTTTGGTTTGAACAAAATGTTTGAAAAAATTTAAAAATATAAACTAAAAAATATGCTTGTTTAGGCCTAAAATATTTATATTTATTTTTTATTATTTATGACAATGGAATCATACACATTATAATTGGAAAAAAAAATTAATTGAAAAAAAATTAATTGAAAAAAAAATTTGTTAGTCAAAATTTTAAATTTTTGTTTAAAAACCAACGTAAACTCATGTTTTTTTTCTTAAATTTATAAACTGAGACAACTATTTATCAACTAAAAAAATTTTCAAACAAGTTTTTATGACAATATTTTAAATTTTTGTAAATATAAACTGAAAACAAAATAGTTACCAAACAGGCCCTTATTAATCCATTGTTTGATTAGTTTAGTGCATGTTAGACTAATAGTTAAATACACATCATTTTTTATTAAATAGTCCAGAGATTATTTATTTAGGACTAACAGTCTATTGTATTATAGTCCGCCCATATTCAGTCCATGAAAACAAACACCCCTATGTGTGTAACAAATTAAAAGTTAACACATATCTTACTACATCACTATGAGTATAATTGCAAATACGTTTTGAGGGTCAAAAACATTTTCCTAACATATGTGAGTTAACATGTCTCATTCTTTTTTTGAGTATAGTAGAAGATAAACAAGGTTAGGCTCTTTTTCTAGAGAGCCCTATCATATTAGCTACCAGGTAGCTTTTAATCTCAGTTGGTGGTTCGTTAACCACTAGAATTTGTTCAAGTTGCGCAGCTCCAAGTTTAGCCAAAACATCAGCACACAAATTCCTTTCCTTGAAGACATTGTATGGTGCATTCACATCTCTTAAAGATAATCTTGGCATCTTCCAACAACCCTTTGAATGGAAATTTATCAGCTGTATCTTCTTCTATCAATTGCACCATCTATTGTGCATTAGTTTCAATGATCACCCCTTGCATCCCTTTTTGAAGTATTACCGTTAGTCCCTTGTAAAGAGCCCATAGCTCTGCCTCCAAACTTGTGCCACTTTCAATCTTTGCCATAATAACCACACACACCCAGTTGCCTCTTTTATCTTTGAAGATTCCTCTAAAGCCTCCTCCACCTCCCAACCTTCTGCTGCCATCACCATTTAGTTTGATTTCCCCTGCAAATGGTAAACCCAGTTAATCAATCTAAGTGCATGCCTCTAATTAATAATAGAAACTTTAAAAGCCAAGTCAATATTTCTAGAATAATCAATAATGAATTTGATACTGTCATGACAGTTAGGTGATAAGTTATCAAAAACAAATGAGTTCCTGTTTTTCCAAAGTTTCCATAAAGTCATAATGAACACAGAGGACATGTGCCATGATCATTAAAATGATTCTTATTTTTTGAGTTTGAAAATAGTCATTCTTGCCAAGTCTTCCTGTTCAATAACCATTCTTACCACATGTCTCATTCATTTATTATTTTTACTATGTGATTGGTTTGAAGGATCATATAGTAATGATACATTTTTTACTACGTGATTAGTTCGAAGTATCATATAAGTAATGATACATGTACTCCATGATAATTAAATAATTACTCACACTAATAATAGCTTTGAGAGGTTAGGAGTGGTTTAAGCACACCGCTAAATACTTATCAAGTTATCTCCTATTAACCTAACAAAAAGTACTGAATTCTATAATTTTAACCAATCATATTAAGTTATGGCACCATGTGACAATATCCAAAAGACCACAACATAATTTTTCCCCATAGGCACTCCCTATAATACGGTACTCCGTATCATATAATTTTTTTAATATATATTTTAGATATTTGTACCAGTGTTTGCTACAGTTTTCAGGTATAATTTATGAGATAGGAAAACGAAAATGTTTGGTGACCCGAATTTTTGTGACTTGAATAGTTCGAATATGTCAAAACGATATCGTTTTACACCCAAAACGATGTCATTTTGGGTGTTTCGAGCCATTCGAATCATGATTTTTCAGGCCACCTAATATTGTTGGGTAGGAAAATTTGAAGTTAAAAAAAAACTAATTATTAAAAAATAAGAAAAAAATAGACTTTTAATTCTTATTTTGTTGTTATCAGTTTTCAATTTACTAAAAGCTAAACAGGCCGCTATTAGATTTAGGTGCTATTTGGGATTTTTTTTTTTTTAATGATTTTTTAGTTTTTTAGTGAGAAAATTACATGTTAGCGGTGTTTAAAAAAATTAATTACAAAATTATGAAAAAAGTTTAGGAATTTGCATTTTAATGTTTATAAGGTTTATCATTGATTTGAAAATATTTTTTAAATATACACTCAGGTGTAATCGCTATTTTAAATATGATTTTAGTCAATCTTTTGTCTTTAAATTCATATCCACTTAGTCATCTTAACCAATTATGGTATGAAATATTTAGATGAAAATCATAGAACATTCTACAATTTACTTTGTGTTAAATTTTTTTTAAGAGGTGTATTAAACACACAACTGAAATTTGAATTTGTATTTGTATTTTGAACATAAATTAAAAATAATTTGAAATTAAAAAAATTAATCTAAAATGACTTTGATTAAAAGTCGTTCTACTTGGTTAAACAATTGTGAAGATAAGGTCAAGGGATCTTGCCATTCCTCAATCAATATGAATAATTCTTCAGGCATTTGTCTTTTTCTTCAATATTTTATATTTTATATTTTTCTATTCTTTATCAAGTTCACCAATTGGGTTGCCTCCCACTGACCGACGGATCGGTTGATTTTTTAATTTTCTATAAAAACATGTTTAAAAAAATAGTGTTAGGTTTCATTTGACCAGAGTTAAATTGGTTGCACACAAAAAAAAATAAAATATATTAAATAAGTTAATAAAATAAAATATTATATCTAAGGGCTCTTTTGGAAAGAGCTAAAAACTTCAACTTTTGACTTTTTATCCATTATGGATCACATCACCTCTTACATTTTTTACTCATAAAAAGACAAAATAGACTAAAAAAAGTTAAAAAGTCAGTTTTTTACCAATTTTTCAAAACACTCCTAAATTATAATCATTTCACTTTTTCTCTTACAACTATCACATCTAAACCAAAAAAGTCAAAAAATCTTTCCAAATAGAACTAATTTAGTCAGGTTAAATTAATCAAAAAATAAAAAAGTCAGGCTAAATTAAGGCTAAGTTTGGCATAACCTAAATAATACAAAAAGTCAAAAAGTCACTATCCTATTTAAGTCACATCATCTTATTTAAATCACATCACCTCTCTAACACATCACATCAAACCCAATCCAAACCCAACCCATATAAGCCAATAAGTCAAAAAGTATAATTTTTTAGAATATCCCAAACCAACCCTAAATCTTCCCAAATGAAGGCAGAGTGATGTGATTGGATGTTTTGACTTTTTGGCTAAAAGCCAACACCCTAGGTCTCAAGCTTAAGAAGTGTTTGATAATATAATTGAGTACTTAAAACTGAATGTATAAGTGATAATCAATTACATCTATTTGATAACCACAATTGTTATCACTTAAAAATTTAAATGCCTCTTAAAATGTAAGTTAAAACTTAAGAAAATTTTAAGTCATATGAAACTTACTTAATTCTGACTAAATTTATAAATATTAAATATAAGTATTATACACTATTATAAATTTACTGCCACTACCACTATCATGCCCCCGCCGCCACGATTGCTGTCGTCGTCGCCGCCGCCTCCACCACTATGCCGCCATCATCACCACCACCATGACAATCACTACTGCTACCACTACCACCATCATTACCATCACCGCCACCACCATTGCTACCGTCGTAACCACCATTGTCATTGTCATTGCCACTTCCGCCGCCACCACCACAATCATCATACCATCACCATTATCACCACCACTACCACCACAATCACAATATAAAAATTAAAATATATAATTTGAAAATAATAAATTTTAAATTTTATTTTATACATATCAAACTATTTATTTTTAATTCAGTAATTAAATTTTTATCAAATAATATTTTAACTCAATAAATTCAACATTCAATTTTTAATTTTCAACTTTATTGAACAACTTGAGTCCAAATCTTATCATAAGACGTAAAACTAAAGTTGTAAAATATAAGTAGAGTAATTTACCTAAAACTCCATCCTTTATAACGGATTGATGTGTTTTCAAAATTGTTTTGTATTTGTAAACTTGTTACAAATCTTTATTTAGGTTAGGGCAAATTACCTTTGGGTAAAACTGATAGCTTGAACTGCCCCTCAATTCTGATAGATTTTAGAAATTTGGTTTTTAGCCACTTTCATAGGTTTGTAACAAAAGTCAAAAGTTATTTTTTTTGTATTTTTTTTCATTTAGAAAGTTGGTTTTTAGTCACTGGTGAAATTACAATTCTATCATTTATGGGTCAAAATGTGCTACATGAATGAAGTTATAAATATTTTAAATTGAATAGGGGTGGTTTGGTCAGTTTATTGTGATTTGACATCATAAACAAATATTAATAAAAAAAAGCCAAAAATAACTTTTTACCAACTTCCCAAATCATTTGTCTTAAAAAGTCAAAAATTTGATTAAAAGTCAAAAAGTCACTTTTTACCATGTTTTCAAAATAGGCCTATGTTTCCAAAATAGGCCTATGTATGTTATTTTTTTGAAATATTTGTAAGGATTTATTTACCAAATGACATGATATTAGTATTTTTAAAAATAAAATATATCTTAAATGTTAAAATGATAAACTCACAACTCTCACATCTCTTTTAATTTTTTTATTGTATATTATTATCTTTAATAATAGTTAAATATTTACATAGTAAAAGTAAATAAATAAAATTACCACACAGTAGTGATCTCATAAAATTATTATAAATTCATGAAAAAAAATTATAACTATAATTATTATTAATATATATACATATATAAAAATTTTGTTACTGATTTATAATTAATTTTTAAAATATCAATTGAATTATTATTTTCTTAATGAAAAAATTACAAAATATAACCAAATTGAGTATGAATGATACAATCACATTCTATGGATGTGTTCGAAACCTATCTACCACAATACGCACCAAACCGTGGATGGAAGAGGTTCCCTCTTCTCTTGGTCATCTAGTTTTGTTTGCTTTGTTCTTCTATGGTCTTTCTTTTGCTTTTAGCAGTTTTACCATATATATATTAAAACAAAAAAAAAAAGAAAAAGCACCGAACTCATCCAAGATTTAGAACCGTTGATTTGACCGACGATCATCTGTGAACACCACATGGTCCCCAAATCAGATCGAAATTTAAAACAAATTGGGACCCATAAAAAGCCATCACACGACGCAATCAACAGTACTTACGATCGTCCGCGTGGGTTCCACTGGGCCACAAAGCGGTATAGTGCGCACCCCCCGCACTATAGCCTATTGTCCATCGTTCAACTCTCATTCTTAAATGAAAGAACCAAGATTCACACGTCGCACGATACTAGTAAATGTTTTTTTAGAGAGAGAGAGAGAGAGACTCGTTTCTTCGATCTATATCAGAGCTCTCTATCTCCAGCAAAACTCGTTGCTTTTTGGGAGAGACAAGATATGATATTCAAGTCACCGAACACATGATCGAGCTTTTTTAGGGTTTTCTCAGACTCTCATTTTTACTCTCTCTAACTTCTCATTGTACACTCTCGGAGAGCTTCGAGGTCGAAGGAAAGGAGATCTTCAATCTGAATAGGTATGAGATTCAAAATTGAGCACTTTGTTGATAAGATCTGATTTTTCCAACTTCTCGGCAATTTTTTGTCTCGAAGTTGGAGTTTTATGCTGTTTGATTTCTGGATTTTATGTTATTAGTTACAAATCGGTTGTTCTGATTCGATCTTCATCACAATTACATCGAACTTCGAGTTTGATCTTCAGATTTAGCATTCACAAGCTTATATTAGCTGTTCCAAGTTCCTTGTTTTTGTTTTTTCTGTTGTCGTTAAGTTTTGAAAATTAAAACTATCACTCACTTTCGACTCCCTTATTTGCGTCCTATGAAGCACGGCTACTTACTGTCGTATGGTGCCGCCTATGGTACTTCTGCATACGTACTGCTATTGGTACACGTAGTTAATTGTAAGTTGAAAATTTTTTCTACTGCAGAAATAAAACTCATTTTTTATTTTTAGTTATGTTTAGCATGTTTTTAAAATTTAAAATTAAACTATGATTTGTAAGTTATTTAATATATTAACATTTAATTTTGATTTCTACCCTTACTTTTGGCATTAAATATTAATTGTAGGTCGAATGTTAACCAATTAAATTATTTAATTAATTTTTGTATTACTCTAAATTAAAAATAAATATTTTTTAACAAACGTAACAAGCCACACCCATACCCTACTTTTTTTGAATTTTACCGTCATATCGTACCCGTACCCGTACCCGTGCTTCATAGTTTGCGTTGTAGTAGCAATTTTGGACTAAAAACGAATCATCATCTTTGAAGCACCATGTTTTACTCTGATAACTTGGCGGCAAGTTCTGATTTTTTGTGCTTTACTAATCTGGGTTTCAATGGATTATAAATTCGTCAATTTTTAATGTTCGAATGGTCCGTTTATTTGTACATTCAACTTAACATCCAAATTGTTAGTAGTTAGTTTGTAATCTTTGAAATTTAGCTATAAATTGGGTTGGTATATGCCATTTTGGGTCTTTTTCACAAGGAGTCATCTATTTTGATTTCAAACTAGTTAAATGTTCAATGAACAAAGAAAGAAAGAATGAAAACGACTGAACTCCTGGATTTACGGGGAGCTTCTATTTGCACACCACAAAACTTCTCTGCCATTTTTCATCCAAATATCAAAAATCAATTGTTCAGATCAGTTCAGTATTTGATATATGAACAATTGATTTTTGTTAGAACAAATGGTGCCAATTGAGAAAAGGGTTTGTGTGCAAATAGAAGCTTCCGGATTTGCTATATTTATGACTATTAATTTGGACACAAATGGACATGTATCCTGTGGTGTTTGCATTTGCTTTCTGTTTCTAATTGTTTAATAATATTAATTGGAAATTGTTTCAGGTGCATTATGGCACCAAAGATAAATGCGGGTGACAGTAGGACTAGGAGTTCTGTATCTATTTTTATAGTAGTTGGTTTGTGCTGTTTCTTCTATTTACTGGGAGCATGGCAAAGAAGTGGGTTTGGAAAGGGAGACAGTATGGCTCTGGAGATGACGAAGAGCGGATCAGATTGCACTATCCTTCCTAATCTGAATTTTGAGACCCAACACGGTGGAGCTGGTGTTGTTGATGATTCTGAATCAAAAGTTGAAGTCTTTAAGCCGTGCAGCTCCCGTTATACTGATTATACACCCTGCCAAGATCAAAGGCGTGCCATGACCTTTCCAAGGGATAACATGATCTACCGAGAACGGCATTGTCCTGCTGAGAATGAGAAGTTACATTGCCTTATTCCAGCACCTAAAGGATATGTGACCCCATTTCCATGGCCTAAGAGTCGTGATTATGTACCGTATGCCAATGCACCATATAAGAGCTTGACAGTTGAGAAGGCTATTCAGAACTGGATTCAATACGAGGGCAATGTATTTAGGTTCCCAGGTGGTGGAACACAGTTTCCACAAGGGGCAGATACATATATTGATCAGCTTGCTTCTGTAATACCAATTAAAGATGGGACTGTTAGAACCGCATTGGACACTGGTTGTGGGGTATGTTTGAGTTTGTCAAACCTCTGCAAATTATGTTCATCATTCCTTGACTTGCATTTATATTTTTCTTCAGAGAGATTATTATATTGATGTTTCCCCTTTTTCTTGGGGGATCTTTATATTTAATCCTTAAAAAATGGTTTATTTTCATCAGGTTGCTAGTTGGGGTGCCTACCTTTGGAAGAGAAATGTTATAGCCATGTCATTTGCACCAAGAGACTCACATGAAGCACAGGTTCAGTTTGCTCTTGAAAGGGGAGTGCCTGCTGTTATTGGTGTTCTTGGATCAATAAAAATGCCATATCCCTCTGCAGCCTTTGACATGGCTCACTGTTCTCGTTGCTTAATTCCATGGGGAGTCAATGGTGAGGATTATATATTGAAATAAAATTTAGGGCTAGTTTGGCATGTACTAAATAAGCCAAAAAGTCAAAAAATCACTATCTTATTTAAGTCACATCATCTTATTTAAATCACATCACCTCTCTAACACATCACATCAAACCTAACCCAAACCCAACCCAAACCCACCAATAAGTCAAAAAGTGCACTTTTTTAGGACATCCCAAACCAACCCTTAATGTCTAAGGGGTATTGGATCAAAAACCCATGTACCTTTCATGTTCTGTTTTTGTTGTTGGAAATTACATTTTATGATGCTAGCAATATGTGTGATTGTATTTCTGGATGATTTTCTATGCAGATGGAATGTACATGATGGAAGTTGATCGCGTTCTTAGACCTGGTGGCTACTGGGTGCTTTCTGGTCCTCCAATTAATTGGAAACAGAACTACAAGTCATGGCAGCGTCCCAAGGAGGAACTCCAGGAGGAACAAAGGAAGATTGAGGAGATTGCCAAACTTCTATGCTGGGAGAAGAAGTCTGAGAAAGGTGAGACTGCTATATGGCAGAAGAGAGTAAATGCTGATTCATGTCGTCAAACAGAAGATGATTCTGAAGCCACATTTTGCAAAACAGCTGATGCAGATGATGTCTGGTATGATGTCGTAGATTCTGAAGATATTTGGAGTGGTTGATTTTATTTTTTTTCTTTTTAATCTAGTTTTAATGATCATGGATTGCATATTTTATTTTATTTATTTTATTTAAAAATGATTTTATTCAATGTTGTTCTGAGATTTTTGTAAAATTTTTCCTTCTATTGCGCCGTATCAATATTCAATAATCACTATGTGAATATTATTCTTGAGCCATAAAAGTTGGTGAATATAGTTGTTGTCTCTTCCCTCTTAACTGAAATAAGAGGGCATTTGGAATTCTTTTTGGAGTTTTCCTTGGATTGTAAGTGTTTATTAGAGCAACTTCTTAATCAATCTTCGCACTTGATCTTTATAAATCTTATTGCAGAGTGCTGTATTTTAATAATGTTTAGGGGTTAGAGCAGCTTATCTATAAACTGTGAATGTTAAAAAGTGGATAATCTGCCAGCCCTGCTTTAGTTATAAACAGTGGAAGTTGTCCTAGGGGTGCGGACAGGCTGTTCCATCATCTAGAATATGATTTAATTTTAATCAGGCCTCAGGCTAGGTCTACACTATATCTGACAAACTTTGAAACCGACCTTAGCTTAAATAGTTATTTGTTCTCTCTTTCTCGACTGAAGTTGCATTTTTGTGGAAAGAAAAAAGTTAGTGTACCTAATCTCCTCTGTACTTCTTTTTGGTTATTATTAGGTACAAGAAAATGGAGAAATGCATTACTCCATATGCTAACAGAGATGGTGGGGAACTCAAGCCATTTCCGGAAAGGCTTAATGCTGTCCCTCCCAGAATTTCTAGTGGATCTGTTCCTGGAGTCTCTGTTGACGCATACCTGGAGGACAATAAAATATGGAAGAAGCATGTAAACGCGTACAAGAAAATTATCAAAATTATTGACTCAGGAAGGTATCGCAATATTATGGATATGAATGCTGGATTGGGAGGTTTTGCTGCAGCGCTCAGTTCTCCCAAATTGTGGGTTATGAATGTTGTGCCCACTATAGCGGAGAAAAATACCCTGGGGGTTGTGTATGAGCGTGGATTGATTGGCATCTACCATGACTGGTTTGACTTCTAAACTTTTTTATTTCAAATATTGCAACATCTTCCCATGTCTAGTTTTATTATGGGATTATTTTGGGAATTCTTGGATAATCATGAATAAAGTTCTACAGAGTACATGCTTGACGTGTTGAATGCGGAGGACCATTAAGTGTTAGTTTTTGCTTGCAAAATTAAACTTGATATATATATATATATAGAGAGAGAGAGAGAGAGAGATTAATTTGGAACATTTTGTTTTACTAAATTTTGTGGACTATCGTTAGAAAAATGGCCCAATAAGATGATTTATGTATTAGACCATGATAATTTTTGTCGTGTCAATCTTTTGTAAGGGTCCCTTCTGTGTTGAAGTGGATCATGCATCATGATGTTTGTCAGGGAGTGCACTTAAAGTTCATGGCCAAATTTGGTACAAGGATGGTAATTATTTTCTGTAGTAATAATTCAGAATCCATAAGGGTGTTGCAAATTACTGGAATTAGATAATAAAATAAAAAAAGATACTAGATTTGATAACTATTGTTTCTTGTGCTGGATGATGAAGAAGATGAATGGGTAACGGAAATAACAAATCAGAACATAACAAGACATGATTTACCTATGGTAGTTCTGTCAACCCTTGTATGCATACAAAAAGGGTGGGTTCCTTAGTCATGCTTCAGTTTTGATCTACTTATTAAGGGCTTGGGTTGGCTAGGTTTTAATTTGTTTACTTGTTGATGTGTGAAGCTCATTGTTAGTTGGAGAAATTTATTAATTTGTTTACTTCTTGATGTGAGAAGCTCATTGTTAGTTGGAGAAATTTATTTGTTTAGCTTAAAGTTCATCATTAACTGCTTCATTCATTTCTTTCTTTTGTAACCCTAGTGAAGATACAAAGGTAGATAACATTTTCACTTGGTATAACCTTTTGTGTTCAGGTGTGAAGGTTTCTCCACATATCCAAGGACATATGACCTCATTCATGCCAATGGGCTTTTCAGTTTGTACAATGACAAGTGAGTATTTCTTTACTATTGCGCCTTGAATTTTTGGTTGAATAGATATCAAGTCTATTTTAATATGATGCTGCCCTTCGATGTGTGGAAAATTCTAGTTATAGTGTGCATTTGATGCATGCTGCTATTTCTCTATCGCCATGGGTCCAATAATGTGAATTCTCACGTTTATTTTGTGCTAATGCAACTGATGGTCCAGTTTTGTATTTCAGATCCGGCTCTTTTTTCATTTTTTCCTTTAAAAAAAAATAATAATCATATAATTTGGAAATTATGGTCTATGCCATGTTTTGTTTCTGTTTTTGCCCCTTCAACTCATGTATATTGTCTTCTTAAAGTTGGGAAAGATTACAAACTAACATATATTCTTATCAAATCAATAAAGATGCAATTTTGAAGACATTCTTTTGGAGATGGATCGAATTTTGCGACCAGAGGGTGCAGTGATAATACGCGATGAAGTCGATGTGCTTATCAAGGTAAAGAAGATAGTAGGAGGTATGAGGTGGGATACTAAATTAATGGATCACGAGGACGGCCCACTTGTTCCTGAGAAGATACTAGTTGCTGTAAAACAGTACTGGGTTACTGGAGAAAATAACTCCACATCCTCGCTTTGAAGGCTACAATAGGACAAGATTGATCTCTGGCGCAAAGGCGTGATCCCCTGAGAGGAAATGCATGAACTATTTATTCATTTCACCAAGATCATTTTTTGATGATGTTTTACTTCTCCGAGGGGGTTCCACTTTATATGTTTGATCGACGGTTAATTCGTCGCCTCTGTTCATTTGTCGTGAGTTACAAATGACAAAGCTACGCATGTACGTTTTATGCTCTATTTATTTGATTTTTGTATCCTTTGTAGCATTTTTATTATATTGCAAAATGTTGACTGTATGCTCTATTTATTTGATTTTTGTATCCTTTGTAGCATTTTTATTATATTGCAAAATGTTGACTGTGAAAGCTCATGAAAGATAACTGGTTTCCACAAGGGTTTGTTAAAATCCCATGATTTCACTTGCAATAGTTCTTGTTCTTATTTGCGTTTGGGTGGTAAAATTCGTGAGGAGTTTATATATTATGCGCAGAACCATTTCAGAGCTCTGTTCCTAGTTCAATTTTTACTTGACCTGTGCCTGATTAATGAGGACTAGAAAATCAACGAGCTCTGTTTTGATTAGGGATGGCAATTTGAACCCGGTCTGACGAGGACCCGACCTCGATTATTACGGTTTGTTTTCAAAAAATACCCCCGACGGGCCCGGGATGGTATTCAAAAAATAATCCCCAATAAGTTTTGGGTCGGGAACGGTGATAAATTTTTCCTCCCCAGTCTCATTCCATTTTAGCCCCGCTTCTCTCTCCTCTTTGTCTCACTCACCTACCCACTATCTCTCTCTCTCTCTCTCTTATCTTAGACTCAGATCTGAGAATCACAACCCACTTCCTCTCTCTCATCTCAGATCTCTCTCTCTTTCTCTCTCTCATCTCAGTGCCCTTCCTCCTCTCTCTGCTTCTCGTCTCTCTGCTGCTATGGCCGCATTCCGCCGCTTGATACTGACGGTGCAACCAGAGTCTCCATCTTCACCGATCGAGACCTCTCCTCTCTGTCATAATCTCTCCGCCTCTTTAACTCCATCACCGATCGAGACCTCTCTTCTCTCTCCCTCTGTTTGTGTGTATGTGACGACGACGACGACTCAGATCTACAGATGTGTGTGCGTGTATGTGTGATGATGATGACTACTCAAATCTGCAGATGTGTGTATGTGTCTCTGTGTGTGTATGTCTCTCCATCGTGGATTTTTCGGGGTCAGGGAAACCCGATCCTCATTCGAGGCGGGGGCAGAGGGGTGATGGGTTTCCCACTGTGGATCGGAGGCGGAGACAGGGAATTTCATACTGTCGGGGATTGGGGACGAAGAGGGCAATCCTTAGCCCTACCCCAGCCCGTTGCCATTCCTAGTTTTGACTCGCACAAGACCCAACTTTCCCTATTTTCTGCGACAAAAAAAAAAAAAAAATAATAATAATAATAATAATAAATATATGGTTATTTTGATTATTTATCATCAAATAAATGCCATCATATACATCATTAAGGCCTGGTTTGGGATATCCAAAAAAATCTAAAAAGTTAAAAAGTTGCTAAAAAAGTTAGGGGTTGTTTGAGATGTCTTAAATAAATACACTTTTTATCTTTTTAGACTAAAAAGTTGAGGAAAAAAAGATAGATGTTTGGGTTAACTTTTTGACTTTTTACAAAAAAATGTGTATTAAAAAATTGTATAAATTAGTGTGTAGGAAAAGTTTTGACAGTGTAGGTTGTACGGTGACAGCAAGGTTTGCAGAGTGGTGTAATAGAAAATGGTTGCCTCCTTTTCGGGCAACCATTTGGATAGTGCTCTTTGGCCAGTGGGGGCCACCACGGGTCCCGTTTTGCTAATCGGAACCGTTCAATATGTATAACTCGTCGAGTATTACATATTTGTAAAAAGTCACGTTGATCGGATATCTATAGCTATCTGATCGGATTAGTTTTTTTGTCAACCGTTAACTGTAACACCATCCATTTTTTATATAAAACTAATTTGATCATGTAATTAGCGATATCCGATCAACGTGATTTTTTATAGGCATATAGTACTGAACGAGTTCTACACATTGAACGGTTTGGATTATCAAAACGGGACTCGTGGTGGGCCCCTACGGGCCCAACATTACCGTCCAACTTAGTGAATATATATGTAATTTTTTTTTTGTTCCTTTCACGGTACTCAAACATCAATTCAGTACTTGGAAAAGACAAATGTTGGTTTGTATTAGAATATTATGTATGTTAATTTTTTGAGAAAATTATTAGAAAGTCTTATTTACCAATCTATTACTCCATCTGGTCCCACATTCATTCTGTTGGATTGTCCTGTTTGGCATGTTTTGTGGACAACCAGGTTCCGTTTTAAATCTATGTGATGTGTGTGTGGACGGGTTTGCCCCATTTTTTGTTTTTTCTTTAGAGGTGTATATTAGGATTGAATGCAGATTTTGTGGGATACGTTTGCTGATCCACATTTGGTAATTCGGATCCCATGTTTTGGGGTGTGATAACGTGGGTTTCGGAATCACACCAACACTGTGTGAATAACTTATGTGAACCCAACAATGGAACGACAGCTACACACTGACAAGAATACTCCTCTTGAGCTTCAAATGGTGCCTCCTGAGCATTCTCAATTCCATACGTCTTCATCGCTATCCATGGCTAAGCATGGAGCTCGGACCAAAGCGACGTCGTTTCTTTCCGACGACCTTATATTCGTCGGTGGAGCTTTGGTGGCTCTTCTAACGGTTTGGGCTCTCTCGTGCTTCATAAACCCTAATCCTAGTTCTGGTTTCTCAGAGAACGAAACGAAGGCATCAATTTCTTCGAAGAAGCGAGATTGCGCTGGGGGTGCGCACGGGGTTAACCTGCGCAACAACTCGAATGACCTGACATTCTACGACAACCCAGAACTCAGTTACTCCATAGGAGGGCAGGAGATTGAGAGCTGGGCTGAGAAACGGCAGGATTGGCTGAAACATCACCCGTCGTACGCCGCCGGAGCAAGCGATCAGATTCTGCGTGAACCCAACAAATGGTAGGGTTCACGTCGAAACGTCACAAATGGCAATCGGAAAAAATGGTCAAATTGTGAGAAATCCAAAACGGAAATCCGAAACCAGTTCAGTGTGCCTTATTGCTCGTGTTCACGTCACGCTTGAAATAACACTTATGACGTAACCCACGTCCCATTATGCGCGTGTTACAAACTTACTAAATTAAAAAAGGTATTAGTGCGCTTTTTCGATCAACGTCACACACAAACACCCATTCACCTTCTCCTATACAAACCCACGCCAAATGTCAATCAATAATACTAGCAGTGACAAAACTGTCAACAAACAAATTAAGGGACTACCCAGTCACCAAGAAAACATTCAAGACCTTATGGATTACAAATCCACAAAATGGGATTTACTAGTCAATTCCCCTAATTTGTTTATATTTTTAATTTATGAATAGTGATGATTTTTTTGTTTTTTTTGTAACTTTGACTTTTTAGATTTTTTCTAACATTCCAAACTAGTCAATTCCCCTAATTTGTTTATATTTTTAATTTGTGAATAGTAATGATTTTTTTGTTTTTTTTGTAACTTTTTGACTTTTTAGATTTTTTCTAACATTCCAAACCAGGCTTTAAAAAGTTATTCCTATTTACCAAAAAGTAAATATAAAAAAATTAATTTTACACAAAATTATGACAAACGACTCTGACGTCCCACAGACACGGAGCTGAGTTTTTTGAAAAAATTGCACAGGCGGGGTGCACAAACAACAGGGTGTTGTTCGGCCCGTGGGGGCCCATCACGGGTCCCGTTTTGATAATCTGAACCGTTCAATATGTAGAACTCGTCGAGTACTATATGTCTGTAAAAAATCACGTTGATTGGATATCGCTAACTATATGATCAAATCAGTTTTTGTATAAAAAAGGGACGGTGTTATAATTAACGGTTGAAAAAAAAAATCCGATCAGATAGCTATCGATATTTGATCAATGTAATTTTTTATAAGCATATAGTACTCGATGAGTTTTACACATTGAACGGTTCAGATTATCAAAACGGGACCCGTGAGGGGCCCCATGGGCCAAACAGCACCGTTCAATGCAATGCCCAAAAAGTAGGCAACAATTTCTTATCATCAATTCACTCTACCCAAACGGATGGCTGTACTGCCTACTGTCCTTATCTTCTCCTATACATTAATTTATACAATTTTTTAATACATATTTTTTCGTAAAAAGTCAAAAAATTAACTCAAACAACCATATTTTTTCCCTCAACTTTAGTCCAAAAAGTTAAAAAGTGCACTTATTTAGGACACCCCAAACAACTCCTAAAACTTAATTATTGTCATAATGATTTTTATTTTTATTTTTTCTTCCTTGTAAATCTAATAAACACATTGAATAATCAGAATAATTCAACATTCCACGAGTGTAAGAAAATGTATACCTCCACCACCACAAAAAGAATGTAAACAGTTTGAGCCCTTCCTATATGAGACGATAGGCACACAGGTTCAACACTCAACATTGTGATTGTTTTCACAATAAGGTATTCAAACTTCTACTAAATTTTGATACATCAAATATTATCATAATTTAATCTCTAATGAGTTTTTGTTTGGTTATTTTGAAAATGGGATAAAGTTTTCAGAATCTTGGTACATTTTGGAGGGAAATTTGACAAATTTTTGGAATGTGACAAATTTGACAACTTTTCATAATCTTTTTTAGAATGTGACAAATTTTTTTTTTTAATTGGTCGATGTATCTAGCCCTCTCTCTCAACTTTTGGAGGGAAATTAGAAATTGCATAGTGCATTTTTTTGAAAACCAAACATATATCCATTTTCAAAACAAAGTTTTCAAATCACTTTTCTTAAAAATAACTCAAAAAAACGATACCAAACATAGTGCCAATTTGATATAGAAATCTCTCACATGATAGATAGAGATGCCTTCAAAGTGATAGAGTTTGGAATGATGTATGATTTGATCTACTCCAAGGCATCCACAGCTCATTCAAAAACCGGTATGTTTCTCTGCTCCATCAGCTTCTTGTCCTCTGTTACTGCATTTGTGGCCTTCTTGGTGGCTATTGATAAGCATAGTTTCTCAAACATCAATGTGACTGTAACATACCTGTTACTAGGTGAAACACTTTTTATAGAGATTTATGCGTATTATATTAATTCTCTCTGAATGGACCTTGATCCGCTTGACAGAACACAACAAAATGGATGAACACTATTTAGTGGTCTTGTTCCAAGGTCCCTTGCAGTATGGTTCGTGCTTGTACATTGAACATGATGATTTTCTTGTTAAATGTTTTGAACTTGTAATTGCGAAGTATTATTTCGTTCGAACCATAACATAATTGTTTTCAATTGAAAACCCTATTTACGTGATTGGTGGTGGACTCTTTGACTTAGGTTTTTTCCCAAATCAGTAAATCCAATCTCATTTATAATTGATAATTTAATTATTTAGTTTAATTTATTCGTTATTAAATTAGGTTATGATCAATCATTCTTTTCATCAAAATTAATTTAGGAATTTAACGATTAAATTAGTTTAATTTCACAATTGTCCCTGTGGATCGATACCTGGACTTGCCATTATTCTAAAAGAATTTGGTGTAGTTTAATGTTTAAATTTGGTGTGTTCAACGACCCATAGGTATCATGAAAAATTTTTCATGAAAATAATCATGAAAGTTTTGTGACTCTTGAATTACACTTAGAATAAAACACCACACACTAATCAAGGTAATTCAAAAATCATAAATCTTTTATAATCATTTTCATGAAAAAAATTTCATCATCCTGACTTTTGTTGGCACCATATAACCTGATAGGTTTCTGCCTCAAAGACGAGCCAACTAAGTGGGAGACAATCCACAAATTATTTTGGGTTCATGAGAAATTGGAAAAATCCCGATATAGGACTTGGGAAAAAGTGACAACTGAGTTGAAAAAACTGATTTGGCAACAGATCAAAGATAGAACTGGGATAAGCATGGATAATATTAATAAGCAGTTATGCAGTAAGAGAGGTGATTACGTGCTTGAAAGGAAATCTTGATGTAAATCCACATTTTGATTATCAGAGGGATCTTCCCTTCAAGAGGTACTATGATGTATAAAGAAGTAATGCTATGCATCGAGTTGGTTGGGTTAGAACAAGTGTAAATTTGTTACACATAAATAATACACATCACCTCATTGGTCCATTTTGATTGATTGGACCACAAAATTTTTAATGTTGGTTTCTGACATGGATAGGCCCACAAAGGCCACAGCTCACAGTGAACAATCCCAAGCCCACCATTTGGAGTCCATTGTATAACCCGGTTGGTAAAATCCAGGACAGCTGGAGTCCAACTGGGCGTGAAGGGCCAATGACATTCGGACATATGGCAGGTGTAAGACAGGCCACATCAGCAGACAAAGATCTATAAAGTTATTGTTACAACACATCACCATTAATGCAGCCCATCACAACATTTATTACGACAACACCTCCCCGTCGGAACAGTGCCCCTTACCGTGAACAAGGTAAGCTACAGCACAGGCTTTGGGCGATGTGGGCATGTCGGAAGGGACAGTGAAATGATTACCGAAGGATATAAGTAAGCATCGAAGACAAGAAGAAGGTTAAGCCTTCTATCTCCACTCTCTCTCTCTCTACATGTTTTATCTCTTCTCCCTACTTGCTAACTTGCCCGTCGAAGGGTTCGCCGGGGGACTACCCCGTACCCCATCGAACTTACTTGCAGGTCATCTAGTGGGCTTGGCCACTCGGACGTGGGCTTGAGGAGCTTGGATCGGTCCAGCCATCGCCACCGGGAACGAACTGCATTATCAGTTGGCGCCGTATGTGGGAAGTGTCCTGTCTGTGCGCCAGTTGTGCTCATTGTCGCCGGAGACCCTGTCCCAGCAACCTTTCTCTCCTACCCATCAAGGTGTATGGTCACGACTAGATCCATGGCTTCTCACCATAACGCTGCCGACCATCAAACCAACCCTCCCAATCCGAACAACCCACCTCAGTATTTCATCGAGCTTACCAACAGCATTAACCGTATGGCCGAGCAAAATCAGGCATTGATAAATGCTTTACTCCAAAGAAACCTCCCCATTCCTCCACCACCACCTCCAGATATTCCACCCAATCCAGAACGAACTCCGAGCCATACTGTCCCACCACCCAATCCACCTAACTTGGGAGGTTTGCAACCCCCTCACCCACATCTAAATCCACCACCCCCATACCCATCGGTCGTAGCACCAGCCCCCGAGGGAGAAGCCAGCAGCGTCCAACACCTGTCTCCCTCTGGTGGCTACAACATTCCCCTTTGGGACGCTGAACTCCGTGCCATGAAACTCCAGCTCCAAGGGGTTATGCAGAACATCCAGCATAAGCCCTCCACTACGACAAACTCACCATTTGTTGCCTCCATCCGAGACAAGCCTCTGCCCCCCAAGTTCAAAATGCCCACCATCGACTCCTTCGACGGAACGACGGACCCGGTCGACCATCTGGAGACCTACCGCACCCTCATGATCCTCCATGCCTTCCCTGACGAGATCATGTGTCGAGCTTTTCCCGTGACACTGAAGGGGTCAGCTCGCCTGTGGTTTAGCCAGTTGCCACCAGACTCTGTCTCCACTTTTCAGCATCTTAGTGATTCTTTCCTGAGCCATTTTATTAGAGCCCAGCGCCAACGACGCCTGGCCACCCAACTCCTCAACATTCGTCAGACCGAGGGTGAATCACTGCGCAGCTTTGTCACTCGCTTCAACATCGAAGCCTTGCAAGTGGCAGAAAACGATGACAAGGTCATCCTCACGGCTTTCATGGCCGGTCTGCGGTCATCCGATTTCCTCTTCTCCCTCTCTAAAAACCCCCCGACCTCAATGGCAGCCCTACTCTCCAAAGCCCAAAAATACATGAATGCCGAAGATTCACTAGTCGCTCGGCAGGATCCAACAGCTAAAAACCCGACTCCCCGAGAAAAGAGAAAAGATCCAGACCCCAGAAACACCCAGTATAATAGCCCAACACCCCTCTATAACGCCCGCCCTCCCCGCGCTGACCGGTCGGCACCTACCCGACCGCCCGGTCGGTTCGAGCGATACACACCCCTTAATTCTCCCATGGAACAAGTCCTCCACTAGATCCAACGGGACTACCCCCTCAAATGGCCTCCACCTCCACGGAACCCTTCCAACTGGAAAGACCAGTCCAAATATTGCCGTTTCCACCAGGACCATGGCCATAACACTGATGACTGCATCAATCTCAAGGATCAGGTGGAGACCCTAATACGTCAGGGGCGTCTCAGCCGGTTCACGGACACCCACCCTCAGCAGAGGCAAAGAACCGAACCCCACAGAGACAACCGCCGGCGCACCCCACCCGGCAGCCCGCTCAACTGAATCAAGGCCATGATCGACTTCCGCAACAACCTCGGCCACAAGGTAATCCACCCCCACCCGTTGGTGAAATTAGAGTCATTTCAGGTGGACTAGCTTGCGGGGGGCCATCTCGCTCGGCTCAGAAGGCAGAACTCAGAAAAATAAGGCAGGGCTCAGACAAGGCAGTCACTACGGTCGACCGACCCTCCAAACAGCCCAAGCAGTGGACAGAGCCCATCACCTTCACGGATGCCGACTGTACAGGCATCCGTTATCCTCATGATGATCCTCTCGTCATTTCTGCCATCCTCTCCAACTATAAGGTCAGACGAGTTCTCATCGACAATGGAAGCTCTTCAGACATCATATTCCTCAACTGCTTCCGCTAGCTCAAGATCGGGGAGGAAAGTCTGTCTCCCCTCCAAACCCCTTTGGTTGGTTTCACTAGCGACCGGGTGACCTCCATCGGCTCCATCGATCTCCCCATCACCATTGGCGACTATCCACGGCAGACCACGAAGTTGCTTACCTTCCTTGTTGTTGATTGCCCTTCTGCCTACAACATCATCCTTGGTCGCACTACCCTCAACGCTTTCCAAGCGATCACCTCCACTTACCACCTGGCCATCAAGTTTCCCACTGATCTCGGGGTCGAAACAGTGAGGGGAGAACAAACCATGGCCAGAGAATGATATGTCGCCTCACTCAAGAAAGCTAAGCTGAAGGAGGCCATGATTATTGAAGGACTTGACGTCCGAGACAAAGATGAGCTGGTCAGAGGAGAACCTGTTGACGAGCTCGTTGAGGTTCCCATCGACCCCACCAACCCAATGAAAACCGCCAAGATCGGCAGTCAGCTATCCCCCCAAGCCAAGGCCGACCTTACTGCCATCTTGACCGAGCACAAAGATGTATTCGCTTGGACCTATTCAGACATGCCGGGTATTGACCCATCCTTTATAACCCATCGCCTCAGCATCAAACCTCATTTCCGACCCTACCGCCAGAAGCAGCGCATCTTCCATCCGGAGCGCAATACTCTTATTGCAGCAGAGGTCGACAAGCTCCTTGAGGCCCAATTCATCACAAACGTAGACTACCCTAAATGGTTGTCAAACGTGGTCCTAGTCCGCAAAAACAATGGCAAATGGCGACTTTGTGTCGATTACTCCGACCTGAACCGAGCTTGCCCCAAGGACAGCTACCCTCTTCCCCGCATCGATCTACTGGTCGACGCCACAGCCGGTCATCAGATGCTCAGCTTCATGGATGCTTTTTCTGGATACAACCAAATCTTGATGCACCCGTCCGACCAAGAACATACCTCATTCATTACCGATCGAGGTACTTACCACTACCGCGTGATGCCGTTCGGACTAAAGAATGCTGGGGCCACCTACCAACGGCTAGTCAATGCCGTTTTCCAACACCAGATAGGTCGGAACATGGAAGTATACGTCGACGACATGCTGGTCAAGAGCAAACTCTCCATGGATCATCTGGCTGACCTCCGAGAAACCTTCGCCACCCTCCGCAAGTACCAAATGAAGCTCAACCCAGAGAAGTGCGCCTTCGGCGTAGGATTTGGAAAGTTTTTGGGTTTTATGGTCAGCCAGCACGACATTGAAGCTAACCCCGAGAAGATTAAGGCCTTGATTGAAATGCAGTCACCCAGAACGGTCAAAGAAGTTCAAAGACTCACCGGCCGAGTGGCGGCCCTCAACCGCTTCATTTCTCGCGCAACAGATAAGTGCTTACCATTCTTCAAAATCCTTCGGCAGACTTTTGAATGGACAACCGAATCCGAAGAGGCTTTTCAGCAGTTAAAGCAATGCATGGCCAACCCTCCCCTCCTTTCACAGGTAGTTACGGGCGAGCCCCTCTTCCTCTATCTAGCAATGTCAAGCACCGCAGTCAGCGCAGCTCTTATCAGGGAAGACGGCTTAGTCCAACGGCCGGTCTACTACATCAGTCGAGCTCTCAGGGGAGCGGAGCAGAATTACCCATTGCTAGAAAAGTTGTCCCTGGCCTTGGTCATCGCCTCCAGACAACTTCGTCCTTACTTCCAAGCCCATTCCATAGTAGTCCTCACCGACCAACCCCTGAAGAAGGTCATGCAGCAACCAGAACTTTCTAGCCGACTTATGCAGTGGTCAGTAAAACTCAGCCAGTTTGATATCTCCTACCGCCCTCGCACAGCAATCAAAGGACAGGCCATAACCGACTTCATCCTGGAATTCACCAACCCTACCCCAACCACCGCCTCTCCACCCCCACCAACTCCTGCCGAGCCAGAAGACCCCCATTCTTAGACTCTCAACGTCGACGGGTCATCCCGCAGGGAAGGTAGTAGGGCTGGCCTCATCCTCACCTCCCCTGAGGGTGGCTATTTCAAATGTGCTCTCCGTCTCTTGTTTGATGCCAGCAACAATGAGGCCGAATATGAGGCCTTGATAGCAAGACTCTGCCTTGCCAAGGACATCGGTGTCAGCCACATTCGGGTGTTCAGTGACTCCCAGCCCGTCGTCGGCCAGATCACGGGGGAATTCGACGCCAAGGAGGACACAATGCGGGCTTACAGGGATCTGGCACTCCCTCTTGTTCGTCTCTTCAATACCTTCCACATCAAGCACATACCTCGGGCGGAAAACTTCAAGGCAGACGAGATGGCTCAGCTGGCCTCTGCAGACCAGCCCGACCTTAGCCATGGAGTTCGCCTCGAATACCTAGCCCACCCGGTCATCTCGCCCGACCTACAAGAAGTGCAGTTCCTCCAAAATGAACCCATCCCCTGGGCATCCAACATCATCCTATTTTTGACAACAGGAGAACTCCCAGATGACCAACAGCAGGCCGCCAAGGTCAGGGCTCGGTCGTCCAACTACGTTATGGTCAGTGGCGTCTTGTACAAACGTGGCTTTTCACGACCATATCTGCGATGCCTTAACTCGGCCCAAGCAACCTATGTAATGCAAGAAATCCATGAGGGAATTTATGGCAATCATTCGGGCGGCAGGTCTTTAGCCCACAAAATACTTCGTACTGGTTATTTCTGGCTGACTCTCAATCAAGATGCCACTGATTTTGTGCTTAAATGCGACAAGTGTCAGCGCTTTGCCAACATCCCCCATGCTCCTCCCACTGAGCTGATCACACTCTGCACCCCCTACCCATTCGCCAAATGGGAGATCAACCTGGTTGGTCCACTTCCCACTGGCCGAGGCCAGACCAAGTTCGCGATTGTCGCCATTGATTACTTCACCAAGTGGGTGGAGGCAGAACCACTCGCGACCATCACTGAGCGGAACACAACCAAATTCATCTGGCAATTGATTGTTTGCAGATTCGGCGTCCCTCAGGCCATTGTCTCCAACAACGGCAGACAATTTGACAATGCCAAGTACAGGAAGTTCTGCGCCGACCTCCAGATTCAACCATGTTTCTCTTTCCCCGGTCATCCCCAAGCCAACGGCCAAGTTGAGGTCACCAACCGTTCTCTCCTGAAGATCATCAAGACTAAACTTGAAGCTGCTAAGGGACTTTGGGCTGAGGAACTACTGAATGTGTTATGGGCCTACCGCACCACCGCTCGGACGCCCACTGGGGAAACCCCTTTTCGTCTAACATATGGCGTCGAGGCGGTTATTCCGGTGGAAATCGGTCTGCCTACCCCCAGGGTTTTACATCCAACTCCAGCACTCACTGAAGAACTCCGTCGGGCAGACCTAGACCTAATTGAAAAACTCAGGGAGACCATTGCTGTCAGATTGGCCTCATACCAACAGAAAATGAGAACACATTACAACCACAAAGTTCGACCAAGGGAGTTTGCTGTTGGGGACCTAGTCTTGAGAAAAGCACCCTTGCCACCAAGAATCCGACTGAGGGTAAATTAGCAGCCAAATGGGAGAGACCTTATATTGTGAAAGCCAGACCCCGCCCAGGCACTTATCGGCTTCAGGATCTGGAAGGTCGAGACCTTCCGCACCCCTGGAACGCCAAACACCTGAAACGTTACTTTCAATAAACTACTACTTTTGTGTTGCTCAGTTATTGTATTTTCTTTTCGGAAAATCACACGCTTGAATTCTTGTCATCCTTTTTGTGCAATGTAACTTTTTGACATTTATATATCTCAGTCATGTATATGGTGTCTCAATGACGTTTTGGTTCCAGTAACTAAAAGCCTCGTCCAGACCGAGCACTCAAAGCCTCAGCCAGACTGAGCATTAACAGCCTCAGCCAGACTGAGCACTAAAAGCCTCGTCCAGACCGAGCACTCAAAGCCTCAGCCAGACTGAGCATTAAAAGCCTCAGCCAGACTGAACACTAAAAGCCTCAGCCAGACTGAACACTAAAAGCCTCGTCCAGACCGAGCACTCAAAGCCTCAGCTAGACTGAGCACTAAAAGCCTCGTCCAGACCGAGCACTCAAAGCCTCAGCCAGACTAAGCATTAACAGCCTCAGCCAGACTGAGCACTAAAAGCCTCGTCCAGACCGAGCGCTCAAAGCCTTAGCCAGACTGAGCACTAAGAGCCTCGTCCAGACCGAGCGCTCAAAGCCTCAGCCAGACTGAGCACTAAGAGCCTCGTCCAGACCGAGCACTCAAAGCCTCAGCCAGACCGAGCACTAACAGCCTCAGCCAGACTGAGCACTAAAAGCCTCGTCCAGATCGAGCACTAAAAGTCTCAGCCAGACTAAGCACTAAAAGCCTCAACCAAACTGAGCACAAAAGTCCCCACCCAGACCAAGCATTACAAGTCCCGACCAGACTGAATGCCACCATTGTTGGTCCAGAGTGAGTTACTTGCAACTTTAATTCCAGGTCCAAACTGAGATAATCCTATCGTCAATGAAATTTCCTAATTATGGCGTTAGTAGGACACTCAGTCACACTTTGTCGCTTAGTCACAATTCCAGGCCAAAGTTTTTATACCACTCTTTACTTAGTCAAATACCAAAGATGTTCTCACGTGTTTCATTTACTAATCAGATTATTTCCTCCATCATCTAGCGTAACTCCACTAAACCACTCTCATCCATGGAGTTTTTATACAAGTCCCATTTTAGTCTGCATTGCGCATTAAGGAGTTCTCTACTTCACTTTGCAAGTCCAATTTTACTCTGCATTAAGGAGTTCTTTACTTTACTTTGCATTGAATTTTTATACAAGTCTAATTTCACGCTGATTTACATACAAGCACAAGCAACCGACTGAAAACATAAATGAAGTTTTATTCATTCACAAATGTGTACACAAGTTCATTACATCAATTCAAAAAAAAAAAAAAAAAAAGAGGGGCTCTTCTCCATCTTCCCCAGTCATTCCTTCCCACTGGATACAAGATCCTCCTCTTCAACGCCTTCATCCAGGGGGGTCTGGGCCGCATCGTCTTCCCCAATTGTCACGCTGCTGAGGTCTAAGTCTGGGAACAGTTCTTCAGCTCTGCGTTTGAACATCTTCCAGCCACTGTCCCAGAACTCAGCCATTTCGTGCTTATAAAAATCTGACTGCTGGAAGCTCTCAATAACTTCCGCTTCAGTTTTGCCTTTAGCAGTCGTCCTCGATGGGCCCGCCCCCCCAGCTTCTTGCCCAGCCAGATTGCTGGCGACAGCGGCGTCAACTACCATCTGAAATTCGGCAGACCCTTTGAATTGCTCCACAGCTGCGACACACAGATCGGGATAAGCCGCCCTCTCAGAAGCTGCCTTCGCCCTCTCTTGGTCTAGCTCTTTCTGAAGGGTCGCCCTTTCAGACGCAGCCTTCGCCTTTTCCTCCTCTACCTCCTTCTTCAGGCCCTCCTTCTCCGCCATCGCCTTCGCCCTCTCTGCTTCCAACTCCTTCTGAAGCTTCTCCCTCTCCTCCCCTGCCTTGGCACGCTCGGCCTCCAACTCCTTCTGCAGCTCACTAACTTTGACGTCTGCCTCATCTTTCTGCCTGACCAACTCTTCATTACTTAGCATGGCCTCTTTATGTCGCTTGACTGCGACAGCGTAGGCTCTTTGGGCCTCCTCTAACTTCTTCTGCTTGCCAGCAAGTTGGAACTCGAGCGACACAACCTGACGGCGTGTATTCTCCAGCTCCACCTTGGCAGCTTGCAGATCAATGTGAGCAGTTTTCCAGCTCGCACTTTCCTTCTTCAACTTGGCCAGCTGAGCCTTGGCCTCATCAGCCTTGAGTTTGGCAGCCTCCGCTTTCCTCAGCAGAGCCCCTGCTAAGGTGGTTACCTCCATTTGGGCGGAGCATAACCCCTTCAACAAGTCAGCTTCATTAAATCTTGATGCCGAGCGCAAGGCTGCCTCTTTCACAATGCCCACCAAGCGGTCTGCCCCAGCTCTAGCTGGGCCTTCTTCTCCCTCCAGCCGCCCAGCCACCGCCCGAGCGTGATAGATCGCTGTGGTCAGGCTAACTCCTCCTCCTTGGAGGGCAGGTCCCCCCTGTGGCTGTTCCTCCCTCCTAAATTCAGGGGCGACCCTACCGACCCCTACACCGATTGCTGCCCCCACTGGCACAACCTCTCTCACTTCTGAGGCAACGTCTACCACCTCTAGGGTGATTATTCCCCCTGGAGTCTCCTCCATCCCAGCAACCTCTCCCTCTTTGGCCAAACTGGCCTCCTCTGCCCTCCCTTCCTTCCTTCTCTTTTGGGTAGGCTCTTCCTCACTCCGCCTCAATCTCTTCTTCTTCTTCCCTACGCCCAACGCCTCCATTTCCTTCAACGACCTCTCCTTTAAAGGGTCCTTTGGGGGCGGTCGTGGTACAAACTCACCTAAGTCTTTCTCTCTGAAGGGTTTGGGACGAGGTCGAATCCTCTCCCTCGCAACTGGTTTGGGTGGTCGGTCGGCTTGAGACTCTTTGAATTTCTGGGCTTTCACAAGGATGGCCTGATCCTCTGCCTCTTGAGCTTTTCTCCTTACTTCCAACTCCGCTCGGTCGAGGTCCCCACCGATCGGCTGTGGACCCAACCCTACCTCAAACAGTGCGGACGGCTGAACAAGCTTGTCCCACTTGGCTTTTTCCCTCTCCCTCCACTCCTTTACCCTCTTCACCCTTTCCTCTGCCACCGCCTCCAACTTTGGTTCCACAGATCTAGTTGGCACCTTCCACATCGTACGCACACCAGCCCCTCCAGAGGTAGACACATAGAACCACCGTAGTCTCCAACCTTTGATCGACGTTGGCAACCCCGACACCAAACCCTTCCCTGCCGCTGCCTGTAGGGTGACCCAAGTCTTTTGCTGCCCTGAAGCCTTGTCACAGCCAAAGAACTCGTCCACCGTCATGGCCTGCCCTCCATTCGCCTTCGGCCATGCACTCGCGCAGGCCAGCAAGATCTTCCATGCATTGGGCATTAGTTGCCCTGGTGCTACCTCCAGATGATTGAGCACATTCACCACTATTTGCGGCAGTGGCAACCTCAGTCCACCCTTTAGAGCTTCCTCATAGAGGGAAAACTCTCCTGGCCTGGCGTCAGACGGCCTCTCCGTTGATGTCGGCAGCAATAACTCCACTTCCGCAGGGATCTGGTACTTTTCGCGGATAGCCTCCAACTTCGCCGCCGTAATCGTGGATTTGTCAACCTTCGTATGCCAGTGATCTGGTTCCACCTGGCTGATTGGCTTTGGTGCTGCTATCATGGTGGAACCATGGGATCGTACCACCGACTCCCCCACCCTTTCTGACCTATATTGCGCCGCTAGCTCCTCTGCATCATCGTCTCCAAGTGGGTGCACCCTCACATTCACAGCTCCTTCTTGTGCCATTTCTAGGGTATGTTTGCGAATCGCTTCCGCTGCAGGTGCAAGAAAATTGAAGAAGCGTTGCAAAGGTGTATCGTGAGCAACAAATGAAGTAAGACTTGGAATGTTTTGGCTCTTTGTAAACAAGTAGGTGAATTGAATGATGCCAAAAGCTTACAGTTTGCCCGTATTCCAAGGATCCCAATTAATTTTCGCCAGTTTGAAAACTTTTCAAATCATCCGCCAAAACTGTCTTTTCAACCCCATAATGACCTATCGTTTCATTTCTGCTTCAACGCCTAACTCCCCCCCCCAAGATATTGCCACGTGTATGGCCACGATGCACTACCTCCCCCCTTTCCCCTGTCTTTTCCACTTCAAATCATCATTTCACACACCACCTCTTGAGCCCTGCGCCCATCCGGTCGGCCTTCACATGGTCAGCCCTCCTCACAGTCAGCTCACACGGTCGGCCTTCACGCGGTCAGCTCATCCGGTCGGCCTTCACATGGTCTGCCCTCCTCACGGTCAGCTCACACGGTCGGCCTTCACGTGGTCGGCTCGTCCGCTCGGCCTTCACATGGTCAGCCCTCCTCCTGGTCGACTCGTCCGCTCGGCCTTCATATGGTCAGCCCTCCTCCTGGTCGGCTCGTCCGCTCGACCTTCACGCGGTCAGCCCCCCTCGCGGTTTTCCTTTCCGCTCAGCTTTCACGCGGTCAGCCTTCCTCCAGTTTTCCTTCCCGCTCGGCCTCCACGCGATCGACCCTTCCCAGGGTCGGCCTCCCCGCTCTGTCTCATTTTCACGATCGGACCATTCCCCGCTCGGTCATCCCGGTCGGACTCACCTTCCGCATAAGTATTCCCTTCGTTGGACTGAAGCTGCACTCGGGAATAGGGGACTACTGACATGGATAGGCCCACAAAGGCCACTGCCCACAGTGAACAACCCCAAGCCCACCATTTGGAGCCCATTGCATAACCCGGTTGGTAAAATCCAGGACAGCTGGAGGCCAACTGGGCGTGAAGGGCCAATGACATTCGGACATATGGCAGGTGTAAGACAGGCCACATCAGCAGACAAAGATCTGCAAAGTTATTGCCACAACACATCACCATTAATGCAGCCCATCACAGCATTTATTACGACAATACCTCCCCGTCGGAACAGCGCCCCCCTTACCCTGAACAAGGTAAGCTACAGCACAGGCTTTGGGCGATGTGGGCATGTCGGAAGGGACAGTGAAATGATTACCGAAGGATATAAGCAAGCATCGAAGACAAGAAGAAGGTTAAACTTTCTATCTCCACACTCTCTCTCTCTCTACATATTTTATCTCTTTTCCCTACTTGCTAACTTGCCCGTCGGCGGGTTCGCTAGGGGACTACCTCGTACCCCATCGAACTTACTTGCAGGTCATCTAGTGGGCTTGGCCACTCGGACGTGGACTTGAGGAGCTTGGATCGGTCCAGTCCATCGCCACCGGGAATGAACTGCATTATTAGTTTCCATTTCAAAGCTGTACCCCTTCTCCTGCAAAGAATTGTTTTACCATAAAATCAAAACTGGAAAATCTGTATCTGGATGGCCTTACATGGTATTCCTCTACGGTCATGTGTTGATCTCTTTCATTGACCTGTCCAATAAAATCAATAAAATAAACAAATAAATAAAATCTACTGATCATGTTTTCTCTATCTTTCTTTTTTATGGGTTTAATTACAGTCACCACTTTTACATTTTAACTCAAATTTCACATTGTTCTCTTGATTTTTAATTGTGATAATTAACTCTTTTTATTTTAAATCAAGTTGAAATGTCATTATTCTATCCATGTGACGTTAGTAACAATGACAAAATTGTTATGTGAGCTATCATCGACCTTTTTTTTTTCGACTCCTTACACTTTCATTAAAATTTTATTTTAATACTTGTAATTTCACCAAAGTTTTATTTTGATCCCTCCATTTTAAATTCTTGTTATACTCATTAACAATAGATGGACGAAAGAATGATATTGTAACTTAATTTAAATTGTAAAAAGTTGTTTGTTAAAATTGAAAGTGAAAGAACTAAAATGAAATTTAGTGAAAGTACGGGAATATTAATTGTAATGAATCATTTTGTGTTGTTGTAGGTTAAAATTTAAACATTAAAGGATCAAAATGGACAGCTTATAAATTAGGAGTTAAATTGACACGATTAAAGAACCGAAATGACATAAGTTTCATATTTTGAAGACTAGAAATATAATTAACCGTAAAAAAATGTTGGAGGGGCTACCAACTATAACAATATTCTTTGGGATGATCAAAAGGGCCCTTACTGACTAGGAAGCAGGACATGAGATGAGATGAGATGAGATGATGGGCCAACAAAACGGGTGTGCGCTAAACGGGTTTGGCAAAGTAGGGATCGGGGGAATTTTATGCACTCCTCAAGAAAGGCTTGACTTGTAGTTTGATCCCTACAACATGGTGAACATAGGTAAATGGAAATTAAATCACTCTCATAAAAGCTCAAACCCAGAGTCACTTGTTCGTTAAACCCAGTGAGAGTAATCTCTCACCGGCTAAACTACCAACCTTTTTTGATGTTTTCTTTACTGATACACAAATTAAACTCAAACCCAAGAGTCACTTATTTTTTTAATTGGTCGATTTCACTCTAATCTTAGATTGGTTTTAGGCACGGACTTGCCCAACATCGCAATTAGTTGAGTGTTGTCATGGACAAACAGGAGGCGAATCAACAAAGTAAGTATATATTTGCTGCCAGATATCAAACGACCTAACTTTCGTTTTTATTTGTCTTTATTTTTATTTTTATGGTGAATTAAGTGGTCTAAAATTAAACAAATTGTCTCAAACCATTAATTGTGTGGATGTACCGATATTTCGTGATCGATACCATTACTTCATCCGATACCGCAATTTAAAACCATGGTGGTTAGCCTATTCAATGTCACATGGTTATATCCATAGATAGTGTTGAAAAGCTTGTAACACCACAACAACCATTTTGACTAACTGTAAATTTAAGCATATAATAATGACCCCTTTGGTTCTCAAACAAATGGTTCTCAATAAACCCATTGGTTTAAAACTTCTCTTCTCCTAAACCATTCTCTACTTCCTTTTCATTTCCTCCAAACAGACCCTCCATATCTCAGTTTCTACTCAAGCTCTCATTTCTTTATCTTCTTCTGTTTGGTTGTGTTTCTTTCTTTATCAGAATTTTGTTTCTGTTGTGTCATTTTCTCTAAAAATCTCTCCATGGATATGTTTAAATTAACATCAAGCTCCAGCAAAAACATCTCACAATCCTTCGTTAACAAAAATCACCTCCGCAGCGTGAACTATTCTGAAGGAATCTATCTACGCAAAATCACAGAATCAGATATAAGCCCGAATCCCATCATCATCACGCCACACGAAAACCTTTACGTGGGAAGAAAGAAAGCAGAAGAAGAAGGCGAAATCGATGTTTTTGGAGCGGAAAAGTACTTCAACAATGTGGATGATGAAAATCTTAAAGTTGGCGCAATCAAGTACAAGTATGCCAAGGACGAACAATCGGTTGAAATAGGCCTTGTGAAGCCCAAAATTCAACCGGGAACTCCAAGTATTTATTCGGAATCAAGTTGGAATAGCCAAAATGTATTATTGCAAAATGTTGTGAGAAATTCGCCCCGGAGAAAGGCTAAGAAGAGACTTGGCAAGAAGGGTCTTCTTGCCAGTCTCGGGTGCAATTGTTCTTGCAACGACAGGGACTCTGTTGAAATTGATGAACAATTTAGTGAAAGTAAGTCCAAGACAAGAGATGGAACGGTTTCAAAAGAACATATCGAGAATGGCCACCACACGGTTGATTTAGCCCAAATCAATGCATCCCGGTTGCACTGCATGAAGATTGATGAGGTGGGAAATGGTTTCACTTTCCCAATCTTGAATTCGAAGGCTGAAAATCTGGCAATTAAAGGGCCTTTGCAAGAACACGATGCCAATGATGACAAACAGAGAGAGTTTTTTGAGCTGTTTGGAACCCCGGTATTGGAGAAGGAAATCCAGGCAGGGTCTGATGAAATAATAATACACACCGATGCTGAAAGCGATGCGAGTTCTGATTTATTCGAGATTGAGAGCTTAAAAAACAATCCTAATTACCCATATTTGCTAAGACAGGCCTCGGATGGGATGTCCAGTTGTGTCACGCCGACGACTTGTTGTGCGCCAAGTGAGGCAAGCATAGAGTGGAGCATTGGCACGGCCAGCGCTGTTGATTTTTCAGCAATGTCTGACACCGAGGACCTAATAACGTCCTCGGAAGTCGTGACAAAAGCCCAAAAAATGGGCCTGAATGAGAAAACTGCGGCTAGGAAAGAAGCAGACAGGCAGCGTTCTGGCATACTGTTGAGTTGTAAGAGCCATAAAGCTGTCAGAGTCGCAGGAGATGCTTACCGGACAAATGGAAAGGCAAACCCTGACCGGCGAAGGCACGTTCGCGGGTTGGGCTCGTTTGGACCGGTGACACAGTTACAACCGGAAAATTAGCTGACAAGCATTGATTTTGATGCACACTCGCTCTCCTGCTCACTCTGCGCGTGGTTTTGCGCCTTTTGTGCATTGGGTAATATAGATTTCGATTACTAAAAGTATGATCGATAGATATATTATCGGTAGGATTGATGGGTTTTTAGAAAATAAATCTGTTTTGCTACTTACTATCACCAATGTCTTCATTGTTGATTATGAGTGAAGTTTTAAGCTAAGAAATTGATGGTTTGGATGTGCCTATTTTTTTGGTTTAATACACAATGGGATTGTTTTCAGTTTCGCCGAACAACTTACACGGCAAAGTTGCTTTTTGAATTCTGTATTCTCCTGTGGATGTCTCATGGTTTAGAAAGCACCACTTTTCTTGGATTGTCAAAAGTTGAGCTGTTGATTCTGATATGTTTATTTTTTGAGTCATTATGTGTAAATCATCTATATAATAAAATAAATTAATTCGATAATCATAATTATATAATTTAATCATATTTTTTCTTTAAAAAAAAAAAAAAACATGTACGATTTTGAAACTAGACCATCTATGCATATACATATTGAAACAAATAAGATAAAATTATGTGACTATAAAATTTGAATCAATTCTATTATTTTTTTTATATGAACGATCCATCAAATAATCTAAAAAATAAATAAATTATCGAAATATGACATGTGGAGAGCCCACAACAATACAATCTAGTCCACATGGTGAACTTCTCCCTCTCATCGCTCAAACTTAAACTTCTATCCCACTCTCATCACTCAATTAATTTTAAAATAATTCTTAATAATTAATAAAATTAAATTGTACCAAATTTAAATTGTAGTGATACTACCAGAAAAATGAGACAAAGAGAAGATATTGAAACTTTTTTTGATATTTTTCCAGGACCACAAGCAAGAGATTGAAGAGATTGAAACATTAATGCAATCTTTTGGAATGTCTGCAAAATGAAATGTGTACACTTGACCACCATAAGATAAAATCAAAAAAGGATTGAAACATTCCTTCCATTCTTCTTTCTATAGAATTAAAATTTTGGTACAAACATTGATTTTTCTACCAAAAATATTTAACATCTTCTCACATGGTTTAGAGTTGCACATGAAAGATTTTTTTATTAAAAAATCAAGTTGTCCATTTTTGTTGGGAGTTGTGCTACGTAGCTCAAAAGAGAGGGTGCCCGAATCCCCCGAATTCAAAACGACGTCGTTTCGTGGTTTTGAATTTTCTTTTTTTTCAATCAGAAAAGAAGAAAAAAGAAAGAAGAAGAGATGAAGAAAGAGTAGTAGAGAGAGACAGAGAGATCATCAACCACCCATCATCATCATCATCAACTACCCAACACATCATCATCATCATCATCATCATCACATCATCACAGATCCTCCGATCGGGCTGCGACGATCGGATCGGAGGTGGAGGCAGAGGCGGGGGCTGCGACGATCGGAGGCGAAGGCGACGTTGGGCGGAGACAGAGGCGGAGGCGGGGCTGCGACGAGCTGCGACGATCGAGCAGAAGCGACCATCTCCTCTTCCCCCTCTCTTCTCTTTCTCTTCTATTTGTTTTAGACCAGAAAAGGCGGAAAAAAAAAAATTTGAGCTGTTCAAGGAGACAAAATTTGGGGGAAAAATCATTTTCCTTTTGTTGGAGGGAAATAACAAAAAAACACAAAAAACAAAAAAACAAAAAAGACCTTATAACAAAATAAAATCTGAATTTTTAATTAGATACGCGGGTGAAAATTTTAATTATGTATTTCTATGCTCAAAAGTCCCCTCGTTATTTGAGCATGTCCACAATGACAAGCCTTTGTAAAATGACAAAAATACACTCTCTCTCCTACGACGACGCTATCTCTTTCTCTCTAACTCTCACCTACCGCCGTCGCCACCTCCACTGCCAACCACCACCACAGCTACTCTGTCGACTCTAGACTCTTTTCACGGCGTCCGTCACAGCTCCGCCATGGCCAGATCTATACTGTTTGAGAAATGATTCGAACAGACCAGATCTGGTAACATGCCTCGTTCTCTCTCTCTCTCTCTCTCTCTCTCTGCTACATCCATGGCGCCGCACTTAGGGTTCTTCGTCGCCGATATCAGGTTCGGAAGATGGAATGCCACATCTGAACCACACAGATCTCAAATCTGTGTGGTCTCCTTGGATCTCGGATATCAGATTTGTTATATATGTATATATATGTGTGTGTGTGTGTGTGTGTAGCTTAGATTCATTTTTATATCAGATCTGTTACAGTTAAAAGTTATATATTTATATATTGCTTTGAGCTGTAGCTCAGATTAATTTTTTTTTTTTTTTAGTTGTTGATTGTTGTAGTTGATCTGGTGTTGGTGTTGGTGATGATGATGATGATCATGACTATGTTGATGATCAAACAGATAGATTTTTGTTGATGATGATCAAACAGATGAATTCTGTTTTTGTTTTTGTTTGTGTGTTGAACAGATGAAGGATGAGAGAGAGCGAGATAAAGAGAGAAGAAAGATAGTTTTTGTTTTTGTTTTTGTGTTGAACAGATAAAGGATGAGAGAGATACCAAATCATAAAATATGTTTAAAATTTGAACAGATAAAAAAATAAAATAGATAAAAAAATTAAACAAATAAAAAATTGAACAGATAGTTTCAAATAGATAAGTGAAAAAATTAAACAGATAATAAAATTTGAACTGAGAAAAATTGAATAGATATATAGATTCAAACGGATAAATAGAAAAAATTGAGTAGATAATAAAATTTGGATAGATATTTGAATAGATATTTTAACAACTAAAGGAAGAAAATTGAATAGATAGATATAAAATTTGAACAAATAGGGAAAATTTTGAACAGATAGAAATAAATTTGAACAGATAGGAAACAAAAGTCAACAGATAAATTAAGGGATAAAATTAAAAATAAAATGTCCTTCAAAACAATTACAAGGATCTCTCACCAAACTATTCACTAATAAAAAAAAAATACACTATACCTAATGCTTTATACACCCTTTAAATTAGATTTATCATCAATTTTCTCTTTTTAATTTTATTAATTTAATTTTGATATATATATATCTATATGTATTGTCAATTTAAAACCTAAAGAGCACTTGAATTTTAAATAATTGAAGAGTAAGGATAGAGATTCTTAAAGTATCACTTTTAAATTTATTCACACTAATATGGCAAAAGGGTTGGTTTTAATTAGTTGACTTTTTAACAAATCAACAAGTGATATGTTATAATTCATGTGATTAGAGATAAATCTAGAATTTATATTTTAGGGGTCATTATTATTGTTCTAGGTGTAAATTTGAGTTTGTTAGTAAGCACAATTGTTTCATAAAATGTTCCATTGATTTTTTACACTCCATCAAAAAATAAAAGGAAAAAAACAATTTCAATACACGAAACTCTTATAATTTTCCGAGGTACTAAAAAGAAAGAAAAAAAAAATTACACACAACTCTTATTAAAGTGAGATTTGAGATGACAAAATGTACCCAATATTATTTTCATTTTCAGATAACTTTCATGACTTGAACCCAAGCCAATATAGTACTAACATTTGGGCCTTTTTTGGGTTGCATGTCATGGCATAAAGAAGGGGTCCGGATTGTCTCCAGTCCAGATCTGGGACAGTCTAGTCCAGTTGGACTCATTAGGTCCACTTTTGGATATTTTTTAGATAATCTGAACCGTTCACATTTTAAAATTTGTTGAGTATATTATTCTTGTAAAAAATCATGTCGATTGAATAACAGATACTATATATTCGGATCACTTTTGTTTGGAAAAAATAGACGGTCAGAAAATTAACGGTTTATAAAAAAGTGATCCGAATACATAGTATCGTTATCCGATTGATTTGATTTTTTACAAGAATAATGTACCCAACAAATCTTAAAAGAATAATACTTGGGACCCCCTTTGCCACGTGTCGGGGGGTGATTGGAGGAGCAGGAAAAAAAAGAAAAAGAAAAAGAAAAAGTAACCAATGAGAGAGAGAGGGGGTCAAAGGGGGTGGGGGGAAAAGGGGAGATGAATCATTGTTGAATCTTAAAATATGAACGATTCAAATTATCAAAAAAAAATCCAAAAGCAAACCCAATAAGTCAAACTGAACACTCCAGTCTAGATGGTGGACTTGAACCAAGCCACAGCCAATAAAGAATGCTTCCCTAACTAACTAAACTCAACCCCCACTTATTTTGCAGAAAGAACAATTGAAGAAAAAAAAAAACAGTTGGCATGACATGGTAGATCAAACATCTATTTCTTATGAGTAATGTTAGAAATTCTAAATAATTATTAATTTTTTTATCAAATTTCTTACATGGTTGTGGAATCCACACAAATCCACATGTGTGTGGATCTCACATGACTCGTGTGAGAGATTTGATAAAAAATTTAATAAATTATTTGGGTCTATTGCATTTTTTATTTCTGATATATACTTCCAAATATGATTAATTGGTGGATTTGGAAGAGTTCTCCAATCTATTGAGCACAGTTTTAATTTTTATAGTAAAACATCTATTCATTCAAAATAATTATTTCAAAATTTAGTAAAAAAAAGAAAGTAAAATTGAGATTTAATTAATGTTTCATGAGTTCAAAATGAATCTCAACCACTCATTATTTTTGTGAATAAGATTTATAAATTTATAGTATAGTTGTTCTAATAATAATGAGGATTTATGAAAGCAAAGGAATGTCATTTGGAGAGACTGTGACACTCTCATCCACCATGTGTTGGTCATACTCACACATAGCCACCCTATAAATAGATGGTCCATGACTTGATAGATCAACAATAGTAGACAAGACAAATCTTCAAAGAAGAAAAGGTTATAAATTCATGAAAAAATTTATTAATTTCATTATTAAAGCTGATAAAGTTTATTACTGGTTTATAAAAAATTTTTAAAATGTACTGAAGTGCAATTTTTCTAAAAAGTAACCCCATCTTAACATGTGATAGACTAAATTTTATTTGCCACTCATTGCTAAAATGTGAAAGAAAACTGAGCACGTTTAAGTGTCTAATAAGGCCTCATTTGGGAACAGGTTTTTTTAGTAATTTTTTGACTTTTTGGCTAAAATGTGATGAAAAAAAAAACTAGCATGTTTGGGATGACTTTTTGGCTTTTTACAAAAAGATGTGCAAAAAGTAGAGAGAAAATAGAATTTTTGACTTTTTGGTATGGGTTGTTGGCTTTTTGATTTTTTTAGTGACTTTTTACTTTTTGGCTAAAATAGCCACTTGCCAAACGAGGCCTAAGTGAAAAAAAATTGTATCTTTTACTTTTAAATTTTTATTCAAATTTTAGTTTGACCCTTCACATTCATATTTTAATTAGCATTCGAATTTTAAATGGTGGAATAACAAGCAGATTACAATGAAACCCGTATTGCAATTTAAGGACATAATTATTGTAATTAAAAACTTACGGACCAAAATAAAATCGAGTTGAAAGTTTGAGAATAAAAAGTAATAATTTACATTATTTTAATTAAATTTAAAAGGTGCCTCTGAGAAGGGCACTCCGGTCATAAGCTGCAAGCTACTTCTTCTTTTTTTTTTTCTTTTTTTTAAAGTAAGAAAAAAAAAAAAAAAAACAGCCAATCATAATTTTAAGGGTTAATTACACTAAAACCCCTCAATTATTAATAAATATCACTCTATCACTGAGGGGGGTAAAGTAATACTGAGAGGAAGTTTTGATGTAATTAATCCTAACTTTAATTACCCAAAAAAAGCTTATCAAACAAACAGTTGAAAAATTTACATAGGGACCATCTAAGAGGTTGACAGAGGGAGGGAGGGATGTGAATGATGGGGTCACAAAGTGAGTATTGAAAAGCACAAGTAGATAAAACCACAACAAAAAGAAATTAATACATTTGTACCAATTATATTATTCAACAAAAGGAACCGAATTTATAGCTGGAAGAAATTTTCTAGTAATGGAAATCAGCTGCCATTGTAGAGCAAAATAAATTTGTTCACACATTTGAGAGAGTGCCAAAAATATTTGATTTAATTATGTGCTTTAAGTGATATCCAAATTCAATCCAAAACAAAACAAAAACCAAAAACCAAAAAAAAAGAAGAAGAAAGGCCATGATTGTTATCTTATAAGTTTTCTATATTTAAAAATATAAAAAATAGAAAACAAAATATCAAACATGATTTCAAGAGTAAACCCTAACAATTTCTCAGTCAAACATCTTCATTAGGGAGGGAATAATTAAAAGGTAAAGCATGTTGGTCACTGCAGAATTGAAAGGCAAGTAGTTGTCCGTTGATTGAACTTTGACAACTCCTTTCTGTCCATATTAATTTAATGTTAAATGTAACTGTGACCACATAGTCATAAAAGCACATAACACTGACCGTGTGATTACAAAAACAAAAGAAAAAGAACACAATGCTAACAACTCAAAATTCTAATTTAGATTCACTTTATATAAGTTCTAAATCATAATTTTCTTGTAAAGTTTTCTGGAAAAAGAAAGAGCACATATCTACTACCAGTCACTGCATCTCTACAAATATATATCAACTCAAGAAAAAGTGTAAGTTGTAACACTCAAAGATGGATTTCAGTACATTTTCCATGTCTTAATTCTGTGCAACTATCATTTCTGAACTCAGCCTCATGTCTCAATCAAGTATGGTTGAAGTAATAATAAACAGAGTATCAATAATTTAAACTAGAAAATTGGAAAATGATCTGAATACAGGAGAAAGTATTTAGACAGACCTCATGGCCACTGAGATATGTTCTAACAAAACAAAGCAAGGGCCACAATAAAACCACTGCCAAGATTTCAGCTCTCACATCCATTATTGATGAGTATCAAAAACTTACATAGACAAAAGAAAACCAATAATACAACAATATATACACAAATCATATAAGCAATCAAAGCACTGGGAAAAATTAGAACAATAAAAAACTAACACTAGTGGTACATATTTTCTAACAAACAATAACAACAAACATCAAGTTCATCATCAGTTGTCCTTACAATCTTTAGTAGGTCTTGCTTCAAGCCCACCACCTGCTCTCTTCTCAAGTGAATAAGGCATGTAAGTGCCTAGAATTCTATCCCACGTGACAAAGAATGGCTGTGAAAAGTTGTATTTGCTTCCAAAGAGCTGGTGGTGAATATCATGATAGGCACTATTGTTTCTAAAGAAAATATGAAAGAGGTTACCCGGAAGCCATAGCCCACAATGGTCATCTACGGTTTTGATGGTAGCGAAGGAGAAGAAAAAGATGGAAGTTCGAGGAGACATGCCGGAGAGGAGGAAAGATAGGGCCCCGCCAATTGTGTCAAGAAGAAGACCCTCCAATGGGTGGTTATAGAGAGCTCCAAATGCATATGGGACCACAAGCCGGTGATGTTGAGAATGGATATGACGGTACAAGAACTTGTTATGATGCATGTACCTATGCATGAAATACTGCCAAGTATCTAAAACCACCATTGCAACAGAGAATTGTCTTAATAGAACAAAGGACGACTGTTGACCTGTGGTAGTCTCACTGTCATTTCCAGTAACCTACACACGAAAAAAGAGTACGTTAGCAATCAAAAAAGCATCTTTCAATCATGCATAAATCAGCAATTAATTTGGGAATGTAAATGCTGAGAAAAGTACAAACATGCAAATTCAGAATGCACCAATATCAATGTCAATGTTTACTAGTAAGTGTTGAAACATCCTATCTATCTATGATTCTATATCTATATAATATATACAAATGTATAGATGGCCAAGTGTTGCACTAAATTTAAGAAATTTTTTTATTAATTCCACCCAATTTAGGTTCACTTTGCAAACAAGAATTTTTTTTAAATTTTTATTAATGATTAATGATACTCAATTTAGGCCCACTTAAAAAAACTAATGTAGAGTTCCAAAATTGCTCCACAAAGTGTGCTCCTCTTCATGATTAACTCTGCTTTGCAATCCTTCCTAACTTTCTTCCACTCCATGCCTTAATTTTGACAAACCTAACAATTTTTATGAATTTTTTCCCAATTGATTAAAAACAGAATCATACTATATGTTCTATGTTATTCTAATACAAATTCCAGTCCATTTTAATACTGTACGACATACTCTTTTCTTTCGATATCTAACTTTGTATTTTGTCCACAAATTTCGTTCTGGATAATTTTTTCTCTCTATTTGTCTTCAAGTCCCTGTTCATTCTTGTACAAGAGTAGATTTCAAGTTACTTCATTTACTTTTCATGGATACTTTCACTAGAGTATAATATTATCATCATTTTTATTGTGCTTTTCTGTGTTTTATTATTTAATTTTCTTCCCACCTATTTGATCAAAAAAATTTGTTAGAAGTGTGTGATATGTAAATGTTGTCATAATATGAGATGTCATTCTCTCATAAATGTAACAGTACAGATTAGAATGGAATCATAAAACGTGTTGCTAATCCATAAGTGGTTAAAAGTTAAAACATCATCTCAAGAATATGATTATTGCAATATCTGTTAGAACATTGCTTATTGTGCATAAGAAGTGGCATTATAAAGTTGACTGAGAGATGGATCACTTGACTTAAGCTAGTTGATTATATAAAACATAATGATGCTGTATAACATACTCCATACAGGTATAAATGAGTAGTAACGGTTATGTAGTAATGTCCAGTTAATTGACTAATCCCAATAGTGAGATCTGGTCCAGCATCTTGAACATGAAGAAGTTGTCATGGACTAGGCCTTGGCCTTGCTGAGACCTACAAAATGTATCAATAGAATAGTGATAGATGGATGCAGTTTTGGTGATTTATCTTGTTATTTTAAGCCTTTGTACATCAGGATCTTAAGATGATGTCAAGATTTCTCTACCCTAAAACTTGGTGACAGACAACCAGGTATTAAAACATTAGCTCCACTACTGAGTTGCAAATGGTTATTTTGCTGTTTTCGGGGCTCATTTCTTCACATACAATTTGACATTGCATTTAATTTGAGTGCTGCTGTTATTTGCAACTAGTACTTGGGTCAGCTACTATTAAACTTATTCAAGCCAGAGCTTTACAATTGATGATATGGAAGAAGAAAAAGTGATTTCATTCACAGAAACCTTTATAGGCCTCAACTGTCAATATCTATTCCCAAGTCTATGCCTAATCATTCAAACAAATCCCTTTTCTCTCTACATGTATATAGTATATACACATTACATGCATACGTTATGTACAGACAATTACTCCACTGGCCTTTACCCTTTTGACTGCATTTAATAAAATTTTGTACACTAATTTTACTATGTCTTTCAGATTGTGTTGTAGTCTATTTTATGACAAATGTACATACTCTGATTATAATTTACATTTGTGCATAAGTCAGGTAATTTATGTTGCAATTTCTTACAAGTATCACATGCCACACATGCATTAAGGCTAGTTAAACTTACTGAAAACCAAGGCTAGTTAACAAAGATATTAGAACAACAATCATGTTTTACAAGGACTGATTAAAATTAAGCAGACAAATGCAAGTATACAAGAAGAAATAGATAGAACTTGATCAAATGAACATGAACATTATTTTAAAATAAAAATCAACACAAATTTCCCAAAATTTTTTAATCCAGCACACAAATTACAGCAGTGGGCTAGCCCTCTTTTTGACTCCTCTGTGTAATTTAAGCTCCTATAGGAGGCAAGCACAAATGCTGCCAGAAAAATGGAGAGAGAGAGAGAGCTTGATGAAAAAAACTAGCAAATAAAATAGAAATCTGATCCATCTATTCCACATTCAAAATATCAGCAAAAAAAAAGGATAAACTATCAATAGGTCTTAATAGTTGAACTTAATTCTCATCAAGTCCTATTGAAAATAAGTCCTAGTAAATTCATTAAAAATAATTTTTTGTGACGATTTTTTGCATATGTTGCTGAAAATTGACAATTAATGATTTTTTTTGTCACGATTTTTATAAATTGTCACTAAAACTTATAATTAGTGACTTTTTCTGTGATGAATTTTTTAAACTATCGCTAAAAGTTGACAATTAGTGACTTTTTTTGTATGACAATTTTTTTAAACTGTCGTTAAAACTTATAATTAGTGACATTTTTTATAACAATTTTCAAACTGCCACTGAAAATTAACAATTAATGATATTTTTTAATAGTGTTTGATGAAAAATATCATTAATTATCATAGAACAACTGCTTTGCAATTGGCTTCTAATTGACACCAGCCCTTATCAATTCTTCATGAAGAAGATATATTCAATGTTTAGAAATAGAGTTTGGCCATGTTTAGAAATAGAGTTTGGCCATAGGCCTCCTAACAAAGGTTCCATGTAATTAACAATTTCATGATATACACACAATTAAATTGAAGTATTACTCCCACAATTTAAAAATTCCAATCCTTTATAAATAGATAAATACAATATTAGAAAAAAAAAACAAGCAATCTTTGTTGTTCCCTTTTTAACAAACAATCTTTGTTGTTCCCTTTAAATAAATATGTGAACCCAATAATTCTCAAGTTGTTAACCAGAATGCAGGTATAAACAAGAAAATTGCATCAAAAAAGAAAAAAGCAAATAGCAGCTTTTTGGTGGCCTACATTCTTCTTTTTTAATTCAAGCAAACTGCTAAGGTGGACTAGGAGCCACAGCATATAACTAAATTTGCCCATGACCCAACCTCAATAAAGTGTGCTATATTTATTTAAATTTAAATTCATAGGAATAATGTGACTGTACAACACAAGTACTTCACCACTTTGTCTATTCTACTTTAGTTCCACTAGAACACATGTTCCATCTCACATCATATGATAAACAATCCAAGATAATAAACCTAAGCATCCTACATCTGAAGCCTAAAAGTAAATCTTCAATGACCTAGTTTAACTCTTTTCTCTAGTTTGCTATATGGCCAGTTAACATGACCAAACCATCTTAGCTTGTTTTATTGGTGCTACTTTGACCATTTCATGAATAAATTCCTATCCAAGTCTAATTTTCGTAGTCTTACCACACATCCATCAACACATCATCATCATCCCAACATTTCGTCCCCTAAAACATCATTGTTGGTCTCATAGTTGTTCTAAAAAATTTCCCATTCAATTTTGTTGGTTTTGTCAATCACATAATATACCAAAAGCACTTCTCCACTTGAACCAACCTCCTTTGATTCTATAAGTAACATCATCTCCAATTTCTCCATCATTATCAACATTCGAACCTAAATAACGAAAATGTTCATCTTTTGTTATCTCCTTGTTTTCAACACTTCTTCATTATTTTCACTTCTATTGTTACTAAAATATTCCGTTTTAGTTTCACCAATTTTAAACTATTTTGACCCAAATACTTTTACCCAGATTTCGGCCTCGTTTGGAAACATGCTATTTTAGTAATTTTTTGACATTTTACAAAAAAGTGTGCAGAACCGTAAAGAGAGTGATGTGACAACTATAGTAGCTTTTTGACTTTTTAGCTAAAATATATAGTTGACAAACGAGGCCAATGCTAATTCATCTCTTAGTTGTTATCCTCTACAATAATATCATGACAAAACAACATACACCATGGATATAAAAAACAAGTATGTAATGAACCCTTAATTCTTCAACAACAATCATAAATCAATCACCAAAAGAGTAACACTTTGTTTGGAGAAAAGAAAAGAAATTATTGTAGTTTCTCACTATCATGTTTGGATGAGTAAGATAACAATGTATGTGAGAGAGGGATATGAGTTGGAATTCTTTTTCTTCCTTTGCATTTTAAAGGGCAATGGCCCTGTTTGGTAGAACTTTTTTCCAGCTTATTTCAACTTTTAGTTTAATTTAAGCTATTTTGATGTGTTTTGTTCAGCTTAACAATACAGCTTATAACTTTTTATAAATCAAAAATCAACTTATTCTTTGAGTGGGGGAGGAAAAGCTTAATTTATAAGTCAAAAATCAACTTATGTTCACAGTTATAAGTTGTTAGGTTATAAGTTATAATCACTTTCCCACAGCTCTACCAAACGGGGCCAATATTAGTATTATAAATATTTTACAACCAATCAACTTATTTCTCACCAAATCTCACCACTTTTGGTGAGGAATGAAATACTTACCAAAAGGGAGTTCTCTTTTCTCACTATTTCTTCACCATTTCTCACCCAACTTATAAACCAAACATGAGAAAGGAGTTGTCTTTCTCACCATTTCTTATAATTTCTCACCAAATCATCCCATCCAAACAGAAAAGCATGCAATACAATAAGGCAATAATGAAGAAATCAAATGGAAAACAAATATTTTCAAGATGCAACAGCATAAATTAGGTACCGTGAACAATAGGATTGCAACCACGGCCTGAACGAACTGTTGGAGAAGAACACCTTTGACCACCGTCCATTTCGACACCAAATTCTTGTCATCTTCGTCTTTCTTCGAATGCAATCGATAATTCTCGAAAGATCCCAGCAGTATATAGATTCCAGAATACACCCAATACACCAAAATTGGGGCAAAAGTCCCCAATAACTCATCCGATACACCAAACTCCATAGCCAAGGAATGAATACTCAGTCTCTACAACGACTATATATAAGAAAAACAGGGACGCAGAGAGAAAAATCAAAGCTTTGGTTTTGAGTGGGGAATTTTCAAAAACAGGGTGACAAATTCCCCAAATTGAAATTGAAAAACCCTAACCCTGAAACTTTGATCAACCAATCTGGTCTCTGTTCTTCAATACATACAAGAAGAAGAAGAAGAAGAAGATATTCTTATAGCTTTCGTTGTCTTAGGGTTGGGGATTTTTGTGTTTTTTTTTTTAAGATACTGAAAAATAGAAGTTTCTGATGAAAACCGTGGGGGAAGAGGGATTGATTGGGTGTCTGTGTGTGACGATGTAAGATTTGATGAATAGTCAACAATCAATATTGACCGTTGATGTTAGTTATAATAAGATGAGGTGGCGTTCGTAGAAAGTGAAGGAAGGGGGTCAATGGGCCCCACTTGATCGTGATTGGGGAACGCCGGGCTTGACCGACTCTTTCAGATTAGCTTTGAATAATTAAAAAACAATGTGCTGCATATAAAGCAAGCAATACTTTATGAGTAATAATCATGAATGTTAGTTGGTTTTTTTCGTATTTTAATTTAGAGTTAAAAAATTTCATTTAGAATAATTTTTTTGACTTTTTTATTTTTATGAAAAAAAATTAAAATAATTATAATTTAGATGTGATGTTTTATCTTATTAAATTTAAAAAATTTATTTTATCTTTTTATAACTATTTTAGTCCACGAAGAAGATGCCAAACATAGCCTATATTAACAATTTAAAAATATAAATATAAAATAGTAAATTGTAAATATTGAGATTTGTTTAAAATATATATATAATTTTTTTTTTGTTGTTGAGATTTGTCATTTCAAATTTTTAATTCTATAATAAATGATTCATTTTATTAATAAACCATTAAATTGATTAATAGTTTTTAAGATATCATAAATATATTTCAAGTACCGAGAATAATTAGAAATTTCAATTTTTTGTATTAATTCTATTAAACAAAAAAAATCTAATTATAAGATAAAAATTACGAAAAATTAGTCTAAGGTCCCTCTCTCATTTTTAGTAATGGAAGAGATCCACAATATTATTTCATGATGTCTAAGGTCCCTTAACTCCACACCTATATATCACAGAGAAATTTGACTTTCTCAAATCAAACATCATTTATCTATCTCTTTCCAAACTCCTCGCCGCCGTAGTTTGTCACTTCCATGACCACGACTCCGCCTGTGTCACCGTCACCGTCACTGCCTCTTTCTCCTTTCACGTCACGAGACCTCCATTAACTTCAATGGTGGGGAAGGGGCTGTGATAGTGGCTCAGATTTGATTTGATTGTGACGACGATGTTGCATGATATTCGGGTTAGTAATTTAATAATTTCTTTTGTAGTCTAATAGAGATCTGCGACTGACCACGACAGCGAGATCTGAAGCCTTCAATGGTTGGCAAGATTGTCGTCATCGCCATTTTTGCTGCTGTGAGAAGCACTGTTCCTTCGAGAATCCCACTCAAAAGCCAAGCCAAGCCCAGCCAAGCCCTAGAACCAGAGCAAAAGCAAGAGAAAAGCAACAATAGTGATAGATAAAGAGAGAGAAAATGAGAGAGTGAGAGAGAGAGAGAGAGAGAGAGAATGAAACCCTGTTATAGTAGAGAGAGATATGGTTACAAATTCAGTACCTCAGAGCAAGCCTAAAGCTCCAATGTGGCAAACAATGGCAAATGGTATGATCGAAGAGGCGATGCACTTTTATCAGAAGAAGCTGATCTTGTTGGCATCAATAAGCCCAAACAACAACTTATTGATTGGGTCCTTGACGGTGATTCTCAACTCAAAGTTGTTGAATGGTTTTGATAAGTATAAATTTTGGAGTAGAATTGTTGGATAAGCTAAGACACAGGCTTTTTTCATAGAGAAATTTGTGAAGAAAGTCAAAGAAATTTCAATTTTCTCTGGTCTCTTTGTTTTTGGTTTCTAAGTAGCTCAATTTTATCTGGTTTGTTGTTGTCTGAATGTATTACAAAATGGTGGTTGTTCAATTTTCTCTGATTTGTTATTGTCTGAATGTTTTACCATCCAAAGAAAATTGGTTAAAATGAAATGATGATTGTTCAATTTTCTCTAATTTGTTGTTGTTTAAATGTTTTATTGTCCAAAGAAAATTGATCAAAATGAAAATGATAGTTGTTTAATTTTCTCTGGTTTGTTGTTGTCTAAATGTCTTACCGTCTAGAGAAAATTGGTCAAAATAAAAACGGTAGTTGTTCAATTTTCTCTAATTTGATAAAAAAAAACACACATAAAAAATTATGAGCAAACCATAGAAAATTGGTCAAAATATAGATAAATTCTCTGAGAAGTCCATAGAAATTTCGAGAATTTCTCTGGAAAGTCCAGAAAATTCTCTGGATTGATGTTGAAGGACTTTAAACATTATGAAAATATTGGGTGTCCTTTATGCTATAAAATATTAATACCAAGAACCCTAAAAAAAGTCCCCTAAAAATTATAAACGACAATTCATATTTTAAACAAACTAATGTGATTCTATAATAAGTTTTTTGAGGATGGATATTTGAAAGAAAAAAAAAAAATACAAGCTCCATTGTTACACTAATCTCTCTTTTAGTAAGGTTTAATGAACTGAAACTAATGCAAATACTATAAAGACACAAGGATAAACAAATAAAAATATACATTTCAATTTTTAAAAAAAATGACGACATCATTTTTCATTTTTTTTTCATTTTTTTTTAGCTAACAAATTATAAATAAAAAGGAGCTAATTGTTATCTATAACCTATATATAAAAGAGGGGAAGCAAACAACTCTTTTTGAATCTCAGCAAGTGTTCACATTATTACCTTTGGCCCGTAGAATTCACTTACGTGTCATTTGCAACTTTTCTTTCCAATTTTTTGGCTTATGTGTCTTCTTGCCATACGTCGTTTGAGTGAGGTAGGTGCACGTGTCTTCCGCTAAGTATTGCAACCAAATCGGGTGCAATCACCTGTCCCTTATAGAATTTTCTTGTGTTTGGTGGATCAAAGTTTGCAATCAAATGATTCTCTCTCAGCTGAAGACCAACGCATATATGTATATACTCGTTTGTTCTGTTTCACTTCCCATCTTGGTTTAGTTTCATTGTTTCTAGTTACACAAATTACAACCCAAACTCCACAACCTGGTATGTAATTTAGTGGTTTTCTACTTCTTTTTCTGCTAGCTATAGATATATTGATATATGATTTGAATGCCTCTATTCTCGTGGGTGCTTGTTAGGGCATACACAAATTAGGCACACCATCTGTTTGACAATATGCCTGAACATGTAAACCAAAAAATTGGAGGCTTCCTTAATTGAAAACTTGCATTGAAAATGTGTGAATGCTCATAAAAGTTAGAGAACTCATACTCAGAAACTAAACCAAAGATGCTAAAGACTTCTATCTCCATTAACAAAATAGATGGATTTGTAACTTTAAAGATATTACATTAAAATTCAAAAACACCGAGTAGTATTTTTAGATGCAAAAGTATTTCATTGTGATTCTTTATTGTCATGGAGCTACTTTTGGGTTTCCTTTAACTTGATTGGTTTATTGATGGGTTGGTTAGGTCAAGTGATTACTAGATTGGACCATGCAATCATTACCATGAAGAAAAGGGAGATGGTAGTGTTCACAGTGCCCCCTGATTTGGGTTATAAAGCCACAGGCATAAATGGCGTCACGACCCGCTCCCTGTATCCAAGGGTTAAGTATCATAATGGCTAGTAACTGAAGTTACCTACGGCCAACTCTTGAACAAATTAATAAACACGAGTGGAAATAATATTTAAGTGAGGGTACCAAAATAATCATTGAAGCTTCTATTTAATTAAATTGTCAGAGCTGAACTATGTCTACAAAGTGCTTTGTGCCTACTCCACGCGCTGGCCCTGACATGTCACCTGAAAGTGGTAAACAACTATAAGCACATGGCAGAGTAAGAAATATTATACTAAGAGTATAAGGGCATAAAATTCACCATGGATAATTATTGGCTAAACAAAACTTGATGTTAAAATACAAAATATATAATACGGGAATCATTTGACATATAATACAGAAATTACGTAAATAACTATAACCACGGTATAGAACAGAACAGAATAGAAGTCATCGGAGTGACAATCAGAATAGAGGTCAATGGATCCATGACAAACAGAGGACCACAAAATGACCAAACAGGGGCCAATGGTTATTTAAGTCCCCTAAGGTATGGGACCTTCATGGTGGTACTTATAAAATAATCACTCAAAACACATTTTAATAAACAGTTATATCCATAGGTTTTCCTTATTATATAAAATAAGGTTCATAAATAAATAACATAATTAAAACACAATTACGTAACTCAAGGTATAATATAACTCACTTTAAAAGTAGTACCTTACTCTTTCTTTCCACTACCAAAAACTCTTTCGACTTCCATTATTTTCTTTCCCTTTTCTTCGTTTCCTTTCGTTGTTCCATTCATAGCACCATCACTCCTCCTTTTATACAAGGTGAAATGCTTGCTCGGCAAGCTTCAAGTGACACGTAGCCATGCCACATAACCCCTCTATATGTAGCTGCCATTATCATCTATAGTTTTAAATCTTATCCCTCAAAAATGGATAAGTATAGGTTAGTTACTTATTTATACTTTGACCCCAAATTTCATACTAATTATATTGTTACAAAATAAATTATATATTTTTCCAACTATAATTAAATAATATTAGTATAAATTTTAAAGAATAATTAAAAATTTGGATTGTTACAATCTGTGACAACCCGAAAATTTATGTTATTCCTTAAATTTTATATTAGTATTATTTAATTATAAATAAGAAAAATCTTAAATGTTTAATTAAATATTCTATAAAAATAAAATATGAAATAAAGTATAATGGATTATATATATATAAAAAGAAAAGGAAAAAAAAAAGAAAGGGGATAAACATGAATTAAGTGATAAGGATGCCACGTATAGGAGCTAGGGGCTAGCTTGGTGCCCACAGTCGCTCCCTATAAATAGGGGAGGATTTGCTTCGATTAAGAAAACAGAAGAAAGGAAAATGAAATAGAAAGGAAAAGGAGAGCGAAAGAACATCCGTAAGAAGGTAGTAAAAATAAGAAAAAAATAGTAAGAATTATATTATACCTTGAGTTACCATAATATATTTTACGTATGTTTTGACTTATCATAATTTATTTTATACAAGTTGTATTTTATTAGTTATATTAATACAAGTTATGTTTTATAAATATTTCAGCTACGTGGATTTATTTTTGAACTCTATTTGTTCAAATGAAACCCATGGATATATTTGTTTATATTTTAAAGAATATTTGATTATAACCTTATAAACAATTATGTTTTGTAAGTACCACTACGGGAGTCCCACACCTTGGGGGACTTAAATAACAATTGGCTTCTGTTTGGTCACTTTGTGGCCCTCTATTGTCATGGATCTATTGACCTCTGTTTTGTGCGGAGCAAAGTGCTGTGCGGAGATAAGTGTTATACTATTGTGGGAGCCACCTCTTGAATCCATATCTCTATTCTGACTGTCACTCTTGTGACCTCTGTTCTGTTCTGTTCTGTTCGGTACCATGGTTATGGTTATTTATTTATATAATCTCAGTTTTGCTACTTAAATAATTGTTTGTTCAGACTAAGCTATCTTAAATATTTTAGTTACATAACTATCCATAGTTATTTTGTATTCCTTATACTCTTGGCATAATATTTCTCACTCTGCCATGTGCTTATAGCTGTTTACCAATTTTCAGGAAACAATGCAATTCAGAGATAGCTTTTGGAAAGTCTTAGACGCGGGGTTGCGGAATAAACACACACAGCACTTTTATGGATATGTTTATATGTAAATATCGGCCTTTTGGTCAATAAATTTTGTAATAAAAATAGAAGCTCCAATGATTATTTTGGTACCCTCACTTGAATATTATTTCCGCTCGCGTTTATTAATTTGTTTAAGAATTGGCTGGAGGTAACCTCAGTTACTGGCCATCACGATACTTAACCATTGGGTACGGGGAGCGGGTCGTGACACAATCTTCCCCCTTTTTAAAATTTCGTCATCGAAATTTGTCATATATGTAAGCTATCTGTTGCGCACTCTGATAAATATATATATTAAGAATAAATTTTATGATTAATCTGATATAAAATATTGCCAAATCATTACCTCAAAAAAATTACCAAAAATGACTCACTATTTATTTGTCAAAAACTATGTTGGGTCAAAATGAAAAATAATTGGTGACTTTAAAAACTTTTCATTGGTTTTTTTTTTTTTTTTTTTAAAAAAAAAAAAAAACCAATGAAAAGTTTTTTAAAAAAAAAATGAGAACATAATTAAACAAACGACTGGATATGAAATGATAGAATCATATGCAAGAGTTGAAGGAATTTGAGATGAGCACCCATTTCTTTTATCCGTGAACTTTCCATTGATGAGAAATAGTTTCAAAATTAGTATCTATTATTATTAGTATTTTTTTTTTTATAACTTTTGAAAGATTATAGATTTGAACCCACTTTTAAAAAAGTCAAAATGATTTTTTTTTTTTTTTTTTAAAAGATTTATCCTGGTTGAATTTTTTTTTTTTCCTTCAAATTATTTAGCATATACATGAAAGACATACACAATTATATATAGAGTAACAAAAACTCATCTTAGCTACACAAATATTTAATTTAAATACAACCTATAATCTAGCTCAACGTTTCCCCTATCGTATTTGTACATGTGTCTTATGCTCCAATGCTTTTATAAAAATAATTGTAAAAACCTAAGCTCTGATACCACTTGTCACGACCCGCTCCCCGTACCCAAGGGTTAAGTATCGTGATGGTTAGTAACTGAAGTTACCTACGGCCAACTCTTGAACAAATTAATAAACGCGAGTGGAAATAATATTTAAGTGAGGGTACCAAAATAATCATTGGAGTTTCTATTTAATTAAATTGTCAGAGCTAAACTTTGTCTACAAAGTGCTTTGTGCCCACCCCATGCGCTGGCCCTGGCATGTCACTTAAAAGTGGTAAACAACTATAGGCACATGGCAGAGTGAGAAATATTATACTAAGAGTATAAGGGCATAAAATTCACCATGGATAATTATTGGTTAAACAAAACTTGATATTAAAATACAGAATATATAATACGGGAATCATTTGACATATAATACAGAAATTACATAAATAACTATAACCACGGTACAAAACAGAACAGAACAGAACAGGGGTCATCAGAGTGACAATCAGAACAGGGGTCAATAGATCCATGACAAACAGAGGACCACAAAATGGCCAAATAGGGGCCAATGGTTATGTAAGTCCCCCAAGGCATGGGACCCCCGTGGTGGTACTTAGAAAATAATTACTCAAAACCCATTTTAATAAACTGTTATACCCATGGGTTTTCCTTATTATATAAAATAAGGTTCATAAATAAATAACATAATTAAAACACAATTACGTAACTCAAGGTATAATATAACTCACACTAAAAGTAGTATTTTACTCTTTCTTTCCACTACCAAAGACCCTTTCGACTTCCATTATTTTCTTTCCCTTTTCTTCGTTTCCTTTCGTTGTTCTATTCATAGCACCATCACTCTTCCTTTTATACAAGGTGAAATGCTTGCTCAGCAAGCTTCAAGTAACACGTGACTATGCCACATAACCCCTCTATATATAGCTGCCATCATCATCTTTAGGTTTAAATCTTATCCCTAAAAAATGGATAAGTATAAATTAGTTACTTATTTATACTTTGACCCCAAATTTCATACTAATTATATTGTTACAAAATAAATTATATATTTTTCCAACTGTAATTAAATAATACTAGTATAAAATTTAAAGAATAATTAAAAATTTGGGTTGTTACAATTGGTGTCCCTCCCAATTGTGTTATTCAGTTTGAAGTGGACCTTATCTCATGGCTTACAATAGTAGATGTTTGCAAGAATGATGGAATTATCAAGAAAGTGATGGAGAAGGAAGAACAAATTGGTCCACTCCCATCTTAGTTCTTACTCAAGGTTTGTTTTCTCATTTCAATATTTTTCCTTAAAATTGTTTTGATGCTAATAGAATGATGATTGTTTCATGTGTTTTATGATTGATTGATTTATGATCTTTGTAAAGATCGAAATCAGAAACTGTTAGACTTATTTATTTTGATGATTTATTTAATTATGTTTTAATTTATTTGAAAGAGAAAAATAGAATCCAAAATTTATTTTGATAATTTATTTAATTATATTTTAATTTATTTGAAAAAGAAAAATAGAATCAAAATTTATTTTGATGATGTATTTTAAAGAGAAAAATATAATTAAATTTTATTTTGATGATTTATTTGAAAGAGAAAAATAGAATCAAAATTTATTTTGTTCCATTATTTCTCACCTAAACCTTTATCCTAAATGTTGTTAGAATGTATTTAATATTTGATTAAATTAGGAGTTCAAATAGCCTAAAACAGAGGTTCAAATAGCCCAGCACAGTAGCAGTTCAAAAGGTTCAAAAGGTTCAAGTGGAAGATATTCAAATTTGTAATGATGGAGTGAAAGATATTCAAATTAATAATAATGGAGTACAACTGCTATAAACGGCTATAAATTCAAATCAATACAACGGCTATAAACGGCTATAAGTTTCATTATATATACCAAAGCCTCTAATGTAAACAAGTTACAAAAAAAATCAGAAAATATTCTTTGATCTATAATCACTCACATTTATTCTCTGAAAAATTCTCTAAGAAGTGTTGTTCAATTTTTGTTTACATTCTCTCTCAGAAATTATACATTGAGCCTTATAGCATTAAACTCATCTTTCATGTGTGAGGTTTACAGAAAAACCAGAGCTTAATTTTTATATCTATCTTTGAGAGATAATTATTGTAACTTTCTGTGAAAACAAAAACACCTTCTTTTCAACCTTGTAAGAGTGTAGTACACTCAGTGTTCTTGACTTAGAAAGTCTGTGTAAAATCTGTGGAGGATTGCTCCATCTGTGAAAAGGTTACTAGCACCCTGTGAAGCTAGAAGATAGTGAAAAATCTCAAGTGAAGCTTGAGGGGTGGATGTAGGCTTGGTTGAAACCGAACAACTATAAATCTGTTTGTCTCCTCTTCCCTAATCTCTTTACTTTCCTACTACTGCTATATCTATCTAATATTCATGTGCTAATCATTTGATTTACCCTGTATGTTAGTTATATTTCATTATTATTTCTTGATCATTTACTACTAAGTTCATCATTATGCTTGTTAATAATTTGTTATACTAGTAGTTAATTTTATTGGGGTATTATTAATTTTAATTTGTAGAAACCTAATTCACCCCCCTCTTAGGTTACTTTTTGGGTAACAATTGGTATCAGAGCCTGGGGCTCTTGTTTAGATTTAACAATCTTGAGTTTTTGATCCATAGAAACCATGTATTCTACTCACTCTGCTGTAGGACAAGCTAGCAATAGGTCACTTCTCTTTGATGGTAGTAATTACATTCATTGGAAAGAAAAAATGACTTTGTATCTTCAAGCTACCAATTATACTTTGTGGCTCATTATCACTAAAGGTCCTAAAATCCCTATCAAGGTAGTAAACCATATCAATGTGCCTAAACTTGAGGATGAATTTGATGAACGCGATTATAAACTCCTTCAAGCTAATGTTAAAGCCAAGTTTATTCTTGTGTGTGGACTAGATGCAAATAAGTACAATAGAATTTCTGGGTGTATTACTGCTAAAGAGATTTTGGATAAACTTGAAATCACCTATGAAGGAACTAGCCAAATAAAAGAGTCTCGAATTAACATGCTTATTCATAATTATAAACTCTTTACTATAGAATCATTTGAATCTATTTCTGAGATGTTTTATAAATTTGCCAATATTATTAATGCTCTAAAATTTTTTGGTAAATCTTATACTAATGGTGAGTTTGTGAGAAAAATACTTAGGTCTTTGCCAAATGAATGGGAAGCTAAGTGTAACAGCGCCCGCGAGGGACCTCGATGCTACAGTTCGGACTCCCCTTTTTTGCTTGTTGCGGTTCGTAATCTGAACCAAAGAGTCCAACTCTAGCAAATCGTTTTGAGAAAAAAAACAGATTTTGAAAAGAAGTGCCAAACATGGACTGCTTTGTCAGATACAGAGTCGCCACCTAAATATTTTTAAAATGGGAAATTTAGGAAACCCTGACTCGGTGCCGAAGGCCACGTGTCCGTCATCACCAAAGTTGTCTTGGCTCGGGAGCTTGGGTACGATCGGGGAAGGTCAGCTATGAGCACCCCCTTTCGCCCGGTCCGAAGACCGGCCTCTACTAACCATGATATCCGATTTTGAAAACGTTATGTGCTCTTGTTCCAATTATTAGCCTAGAATTACTATGTCATGCACACAGCAAACAAGTATAGACTAGATTGCCTAATTTGGAAATAAGCATTGCGTATCCGTTTGTTTTGAAAAGTGCTTTGGAATTTGCTACTCGCAAGTAGGCTAAAACACGGATTTCAACGAGTTTTTCCAACTCAAGCAATCCAACCTCCACCCACAGGCATTCAAACAGTTTATCTCATATAAGCACTTAGCCACATGGTAATCATGCTGTCACGGCAACATTCACACGCATGCGATATGCTAAAGCATAAATACTTACATCGTACTCCGTGCCAAAACAATAAACTAGTTAGCAAGCATGCATGTCCTAGTTCATGTTAGAGTGACTAATGCATCACATACAGAGATGCAGTTTAGGATAGGCTCGGCTAACCCTAAAATGGCATGTGAAATGCAATCATTCGTTGCACGTATTCAAGTTAGATTTGAAGATACAATGCAGTTTGTATGATGTACCGAGCCCGGTGCATGTAAGACAAATGTATGGATGCACGCATGCATTGCATAAGGTATGCTAAAATAAACGTGCCCTAATCTACCATCATAAGCAGGTAAATAAAGGGGAGAAAGAAGTGGAGGTTGGAAGACATGCACACCACTCACCCACACTTATTACAGATTTGCCCTCACTCGGAGGGACCAAAAGAATATACAAATTAATTAACTACGCAAGCTAATTAAATATTACAGATCAAATAAATTAACAAATTAATTAATCTAATTAAAACAGTAAAGCCCTCGGGAAGCGGGTCAGATGCAGCGCATGCTCGAGATTTGCTCGGGATCGCACTGCCATGCATAGTCTGCCTCTGTTTTCCCTGCTTTTCTCCTCTGAAGACTGCCAAAGTCTTAGGAATGCCTCTCAGGATACTGGGGGAATACCACCGGCTGAATAGAATGACCAACGGCACTGAATTGTGGTCACCGGCACAAAATTCATCCATCGGCTGTTGATTTACTGCCGGCCGGCAGAAAATGTTGCCGGTCGGCAGAAAATACCTGCAGAACCTGCAACTCACAGCAGCAGAGGGCAAAACTTGCATGGCAATGCTATTCAAGCTATGTATGCACCAATCACACTCCTTATCATGTTAATGACTCAAGGGAGGATTTGCCTCGATTCTCGGGCCACCAATCATGCATTTCCATGCATGATGGCCCAAAGAATCAAGTGTGCACTTTCAATTTCAAATGCATGCAAACCATATAATCGCACAAGGAAGCCAAACCTCTATCACACTCACTTCAAGAGGCCAAGCATGCACAATGCAATGCAATCCTAGACATGTTGGCTAGCATGCAAACGGTCGAGTTCCGAGATCCTGAGGCAGAGCGCGTAGCCGAGAACTCCGGGAACTCCAAACGAACACAAACATGGATAATCACCGAGTGTTCAAACGGTAACGTCCAAGTCTTGAGGACGGTCAAAAATGGGGTGTCTACAGTTGCCCCTCTTTGACAGAACTCGAAAGTCATAACAATGACGGGAGTGAAGGTCAAAGCCCAGAGACGACTCATTTTTGACAAGGCCGAAGACTTGGACAAACATGCAAGACAAACAAGGTATGCGCCCGAAGGCAGGGGCAAAATGCAACTGAAAATGCAAGAAGCCGAGCATAACTTAAGATCATGCAAAGAAAGCTGTAACGAAGCACGCATGCGACGTTTTTAAGCTAGCAAGTACCAGACTACACTACAATGCAGAAAGGATGTAAGAGAATTATGCAATTCTCAATACGTCTCACTCGGAGGATACAATACCTGTGCGGCTCGTCCGGTTGCATCGGCCTCAAATGAACCGTACATACAATATCGTGCCTGAAAAGAAAACAAACTTAACAGGTACAATGTCGTTAGTAACATGCATGACAATGCAATCGAAAGTGCATGACAATGCATGCAATGTGTATAGAGAAATGGTAGGATTGAACACATGTGAGTAAAGCAATGCACGCATGCACGCAATGTGTATGGAAAGAGAACTTGAACACATGTGAGTAAAGCAATGCACGCATGCATGCGATGTGTATATAAAGGAACTTGAACACATATAAGTAAAACAATGCACACGTGCACGCAATGTGTATAAAAAGGAACTTGAACACATATAAGTAAAGCAATGCACACGTGCACGCAATGTGTATAAAAAGGAACTTGAACACATATAAGTAAAGCAATGCACGCGTGCACGCAATGTGTATAAAAAGGAACTTGAACACATATAAGTAAAGCAATGCACGCGTGCACGCAATGTGTATAAAAAGGAACTTGAACACATATAAGTAAAACAATGCACGCGTGCACGCAATGTGTATAAAAAGGAACTTGAACACATATAAGTAAAGCAATGCACACGTGCACGCAATGTGTATATAAAGGAACTTGAACACATATAAGTAAAGCAATGCACACGTGCACGCAATATGTATATAAAGGAACTTGAACACATATCAGTAAAGCAATGCACACGTGCACGCAATGTGTATATAAAGGAACTTGAACACATATAAGTAAAGCAATGCACACGTGCACGCAATGTGTATATAAAGGAACTTGACAATGCAAATGGGGTACGCATGCTAATGCAGATGACGACACGCATGCCAATGGAAATGAGGAGGCACACGTGCCTATGGGAATGAGGGGGCACACGTGCCTATGGGAATGAGGCACACGTGCCGATGGGAATGAGGCACACGTGCCGATGAAGATGGGGCACACATGCCAATGGGAATGAGGCACACGTGCCGATGAAGATGGGGCACACATGCCAATGAGAACGAGACACGCATGCCGATGGAAATGAGGCACACGTGCCGATGCAAGTGAGGAGGCACACGTGCCGATGAAGATGGGGCACGCATGCCAATGAGAATAAGGCACACATGCCTATGGGAATGAGGCACACGTGCCGATAAGAATGAGGCGGCACACGTGCCGATGCAAATGAGGAGGCACACGTGCCTATGAAGATGGGGCACGCATGCCAATGAGAATGAGGCACACGTGCCGATGGGAATGAGGCACACGTGCCGATGAGAATGAGGCGGCACACGTGCCTATGGGAATGAGGCACACGTGCCGATGAGAATGAGGCGGCACACGTGCCGATGCAAATGAGGAGGCACACGTGCCTATGAAGATGGGGCACGCATGCCAATGAGAATGAGGCACACGTGCCTATGGGAATGAGGCACACGTGCCGATGAGAATGAGGCGGCACACGTGCCTATGGGAATGAGGCACACGTGCCGATGAGAATGAGGTGGCACACGTGCCGATGGGAATGAGGCACACGTGCCGATGAGAATGAGGCGGCACACGTGCCGATGCAAATGAGGAGGCACACGTGCCTATGAAGATGGGGCACGCATGCCAATGCAAATGAGGAGGCACACGTGCCTATGGGAATGAGGCACACGTGCCGATGGGAATGATAAACGATGCAAGTGTGACACACATGCCACTCTGAATGTAAAATGTAAGTGAGATGTAAGTAAGACACGCATGCCTTATGGAGATGCAAAAATGAAGCCAATGAGGTACGCGTGCCTCAAAGGATGCAAAATGACGCAAGTGAGGTACGTATGCCTCACGGAGATGCAAAATGATACAAGTGAGGTACGCGTGCCTCACGGAGACGTAAAATGATGCAAGTGTGACACGCATGCCACACGAAGATGTAAAATGAAGCCAAGTGTGACACGCATGCCACACGAAATGTAAAACAATGCAAGCGAACTCGAGTGCGCGACAACGCATGTTTTTTTTTTAGATGCATGCTAGTGCAAGATAAGGAGATGCACGACAACACAAATGATGTGCAAGGCAACGACAACACGAATGATGTGCGAGGCGACGTATGTATTGAGGTGCACGACAATGCATAACAGCGCTTGTAATAAAATGCATGACAATGCATGAGGGATGTGCATGACAATGCAAGGGGCGCGTGTTACAACGCGTGTAGTACGTCCATAACAATGCAACTGTGAGGCGCATGACGGCGCGATGTAATGCACCGAAATAGTGCGATGAAAGTGTGCAACGCACACGGGGCAACTTTTGAATCTTGTAAAAGACAAAAGGATACAAAAGGATACAATCATTGCATGAATTTGAGTGTTATGCCCAGAAGACGTGGTCCGAGGTCGAAACGGAGGCCGGTTGAGCGTCGGAGATACACTTTCTTGCACTTTCTCGAGCTATGAAGACTCAAAACAACTCATATTGCCTAAACAAGGCTGTGGGAACACCACCGGCCGGGCTAGGAGGCCACCGGCTAAAAAAGAATTCCATCGGCACAATATTCTGCCGGCCGGCACAAAATGTTGCCGACCGGCAAAAAGTTGCTGAGTCGGGGCAGATTCGACTTTTCACCTCGGGTGTTTTAAAATAGGGTTTCAAACCCTATTCTTTCACTTTCCCTCTAGCCGAAAATCACACACTCTCTCTCTAGAGTTCTTTTCCTTCCTTGATCCCTCCGTTTCCTCGCGTTTTACACCCGTTCTATCGTTTGATTCACGAATTTTATCGCGTTTCGAACATTTTTGACCGATTGAAATTTCATTTCGGCACATCCTTTGCCATTTCCACCTTTTCGGGACTTGTTCCCCTCGATTCGCTCTTCATTTCCGTGCCTTTTCACATCCCGACCTTTCCGGCCATTTTCCACCCTCCCGGGAGTTGACTTTTCGGTTGACTCTTCGTATTCCGACCCGATTTTCATTCCTTGACCATTTTCTCATCTCTCTTGACATGGCCGACGACATTCTGCGCGGTGGGACTCCCTCGGATCACGAGATGGATCCCGAGGTTGAGCTTCTTCCTTTGAGCGAGCGCCCGTTCGACCCGGCGACCTACCGGCTGGCGATTCATGTTCTGCCACCCGACGGACTACGCCAGTTCAGGAGCTTCGACATGGCGTTGGATCCTGAGCTCTTGCTACGCGAGCCTGCCTCCCACCTATCCTCCGGCGCTTCTGAGGTAACCTTTTTTCTCTGCTTTACTTTCTGCAATGTAGAATGTTTAACTGCCAATTGTCATAGCTGGTTGCATTCTTTAACTGCTTAGTTCCGACACACTAATACACAGTATATTGTAATTGATTACAAACGCGTTTGCAACTGATTATCTGTTTAAGACTCACACGCGCACACACTGCACTAGCCTTGAACCACTCAAACCACGGCACACACCGCATTTCACTGCAAACGCCGACACCCGATACCTGTTTGAATCTGAAAATATGCACGCATGCCACATTTGCACCGAGCCACTTAAATACACTGACGCATCATATGTTGTAGTTCACTGTAAACACACCAGCGCCCGGTATCTGTTTGAATCTGTCACGACCCAAACCCGGCCCTATGGGTTTAGCACCGTAACTGGCCAGTAATCCGAGATTACCGAAGGCCTGCTGAACAGTAATACAGTAAAACAGAGTACAGGGCCTGGCGGAAGCCAATACAGTAAATAACTAGTGTCCATTGAGCTGTGACAATCTGTATGCCAAAAACATTTTTCATGCATTTATACAGTTCAAACAGTACAGTCTGTACAATCATTCACAACATTCAGGACGGGGACTTAATCCCTCGATAACAGTACGGTAAAACGGTAAACAGTTTATACAATTATACAAAACAGTCAAGAGACAGGTGGGGGACACAAAAGCACCCCAAGCCATAGCATGGCGTCTCGGAACCTCGCAGTGAGGCACATAGGCTGGCTTGACAAAACTGGGGGACTAACCCACGCTCCTAGCTCCGGTCTGGCTGCTGAGAACCTACATATATATATGAACAGTGAGCTAAAGCCCAGTGAATAACAATAAGTGTAAAGAGGTTATGAATGAATGTCCTTACAGTAATGAAATCAATTCATTATACAGTATTTCAATCTTTCGGTATTTTAGTCAATCAGTATTTCAATCAACCAATCATATGTGGTACATCCATTAGCCTATAAACAGTAGGTCCAGAAGGACCGGGTCTTAACAGACCCAACAGTAGTGATGGCCATCAGTCAGTAAACAGTATGGTTCCACGAGGGAACCGACAGAGCTCTGTAACAGTCAATAACAGTAGGTGCTAAGGATGCCACAGTACAGTTCAGAAATAAAGGACATACATTCATTCAATAAACAATATCAGTTCATTAAACAGTTCAGTTCAGTATTCAAAAGATAACCATTTTGAACATATCTTTACACAATCTGTTACTCACAGAGATTGGGCTAATAGCAGCTAGAGCGCGTCCTCGAAAGCCAACCCTAAACAGTCAATAAATAGAACACACACTAAGTTTCACAGTTGGGAAGAGTGATAATTAAATCCCTAAATTTCCTCGGTGTGGTTCTATGTCCAAATCCTCATTAAGATGCCTTAAACTAGGCCTAAGAATGCCTAGGATGAGATGAGGATGCAAAAATACACTTGGAAGGCATTTTTCAAAAGTTGCTGAAAATAGGAGCCTCGCTCGAGCGAGACTTCCTTCGCTCGAGCGAGCTTCCAAAATCAAAGGCTTCGCTCGAGCGAGAAATCCTTCGCTCGAGCGACCTGCATGAACAGTAAAAGTACTGGTTGCTGGATTTTTACGCGCGATACCACGCTCGATGCTCGCTCGAGCGGAGCCCTGAATAAAGGTGCTCGCTCGAGCGAGGAATCCTTCGCTCGAGCGAGGAAGCAAAATCTGGAATTTCCAGATTTGTCTTCCAAGTTCGAACCAAGCATTCTACCATCCAAAACTCAACCTCTTGGCCCCAAATTCTGGAAAAACATTTCAAACTCATAGTACAACAAGTTTTAAAGCTCAATTTATGAATTCAAGCCCCAAAGGTTGGTCAATTAAATCCAACATTCAAACTCATTTTCAAGAACAATCTTTAAACATGTAATGCATGAACTTCAAACTAAAACCAATGTTCAAATCTTGCTCTATTGAGCTCCAATCTTTGAAAACAACTTGAAAACATGGACTATGATAAAAACATGGACATGCATGTATCATTCTTAAGAATTTAACTCCAAACTTACTAAACTCAACATGCATGCAACAATCAAGCTTCAATTCAACATTCTTGCACTAAAACATGGCCTAGCTCTTTAATTGGGCATGAACTATGCAAAATGAGGCTTAAAGACAACAAGATGGGGATGAATTCACTTACCTAAGTCTCAATTACAAGGTAAGGAAGCTAGATTATGCCAAGTTATACACCAATTCTCCCCAATTCCAAGCATGCAAGATGAAATCCTCCAATCTCCTACTCTCTCTCTCTAATTCGTGGGAGCTCAAAGAGTGAGCTGATGATTATGTTTTTGTTGAGTGTATAACAAAGTGTAAAGGCTCAAGTCATATGATTAAACAAGTGCCCACTCCATGGCAATTTGGTAATTAAGCCAAACTCTTTAATTAACTCATTTAAATCCAATTTAATCATTCCTAATAAATTTTCAGATAAATATACCATTAAATCACAAATATTCTCCTGATTACAAAACACTAAACGATTCCTAAATCGGCCGCCGATAAGGCCTTCAATTAGCAGTTTAAACATATAAATTCTAACAGATAAGCAATCAATCAACAGATGCAACATGCTATGCAACATATAAACTCATTCAAATTCAGTTTCGATTTCAATCAGTCTATTCAGTACCTCAGTTAATTCAATTATCAGTCATTATCAATTCAGTTTAGCGGTAATCAGTAGATAATTCAGTGGTTTAACGGTAATTAAACGAGGGTTGTTACAGAATCTGATAAACTTGCACGCGTGCCAAATTTGCACTGAACCACTCAAACACGTTGACACATCATACGTTGTAGTTCACTGTATACACACCGGCACTCGGTATCTGTTTGAATCTGATAAATATGCACGCATGCCAAATTTGCACTGAACCACTCAAACACGCTGACACATCATACGTTGTAGTTCACTGTAAGCACACCCGCACCTGGTATCTGTTTGAATCTGATAAATATGCACGCATGCCAAATTTGCACTGATTTTGACTGTTTTTTCAAAACTGTACGTTTTATATTGCTTCGTAACTATTTGTTTGAAAACAGGGAGATTCCCATACCATCCGCGGGTATGGGAATACCGTCGCTCGTGAGTGGTACACCGAGCTTCCCAACGCAGTTCGCCATATTGTGGACCAGGCCGGTTTCGGCGCATTCTGCAGGGGGCTCTCCAGGTTTACGACATGCAGACCTCTCCTTACCGCCCTGGTGGAGAGATGGTGGGACACCACCGATTCATTTCACTTCTCCGCGACTGGGGACATGACGATGACCCCTTACGATTTCTCGATGCTCACAGGCATCGGGGTAGGGGGTGATCCGATCACCTTTGACATTGATATGGACGAGTGGACCGCGGCTCAGGTCTACTTGCTCGGCGCAGCACCGCCTCTTGCGCGTCCGGGCTTTGTTCGATACTCCTGGTTCGAGGTCCAGTTCAGGGTCCAGCCCCTCCTTGTTGATGCAGCCCCGATGACCCCAGAGGCCGTGGAGAGATACGCACGCGGCTTCCTTATGTTTCTGTTTGGGACGACCATCTTCGCCGACCGGGCGAACACAGTGCCTCTCTGCCTGCTCAGTGCACTGGTGGACGTCAGGGACATCTTGCGTTTCGACTGGGGTGGCGCCGCTCTGGCCACCCTTTATGGATACATGAGCTCAGCCTCCCGTGGCAGCGGACAGTTGCTCGGGGGTTACTAGCGTGCTTGGGAGGTTCATTTCTTCTCTGCTTTACATTTCTGTTCTATACTTTCTGTACTCTACACACTGCACACACTATAGTCTGCTTTACACTTGTTGTATACTGTACACACGGCACACACACACTCTACTTTATCTGACTGTACACTGCTCACACTATAGTCTGCTTTCCACTTGCTGTATACTGTACACACGGCACACACACACTCTGCTTTATCTGACTGTACACTGCTCACACTGTACACTCTGCACAATACACTGCACAAAACATGGCTCTGCTATTTCTGCTTTTATTTTATACTCTGCTTTATCTGATAAATGCACTGGTATTTATCTTGCAGTTGTGGGTTTACGCCTACTTTCCCAGGCTTGCTCCTGTACCCGGCGCAGAGACCCCTCTCGTCGTCCCTTTTTCGCGTCGCTTTGACGGGAGATGCACCCGGAGGCCGCGAGAGACATTCAGCTTCTTCTGGCGCTACTTCGATACCATCACCCCCGCAGAGGTATGTTTTACTTGCAATTCATTTAAACTTCGTCTTTCCACTGCATGTTTCAGTAACAGTAGATAACAGACTGTATTTCAATTTCAAATCACCTGGCAGCCTTGGGCTCCTTTGCCAGCCATGATGCGGGATCGGTTTGCCGGTGCCGATGAGACCTCGCGTTACCGGATTCTGCTCGAGGGCCCGGTCTGTCGGGCTTGGTACCTGGGTGAGCGTTTCTTGTGCCAGACCCTAGGCTTACCTGAGCAGATAGTCCCGGTGCACCCTCCTGAGCACATGCGGGATACCGAGAGATTCACCGCCGATCAGATGGCAGACTACACCCTTGGCTGGGAGGCAGACCACTTCAGAGGCGAGGGCGATTACTTGGAGTACGTCCGGACCTTTGTCATGCGACCTCTGAGCGGCGGCCGCCGAACGGAGAGGGAGAGACCAGCGGCGCCAGCGGCTGGAGCGGGAGCAGGGGCTGGAGGGGGAGCGCCGAGGAGGGCTCGAGTCCGTGGCAGGGGTGGAGTCCAGCGAGGGCGAGGGACCGGTTGGCCTACTCTGCCCACTTCATTGACTTTCCGAGGGCAGGGTGGGGCGACCTATCAGATCCCCTTCGCCCCTCCGCCGACTGATCACGAGTTTGTCGGTATCCCCGACTTGCCTCCGGTATGTATTACTGCATTCTTGTACAGTTATTTCATTTCAGTTTATTTAATATTCCACAGAATACTGATGCATCTGATACTTTTGCAGGCGTCTTCTGAGTATACCCGGCAGTCATTGGAGATGAATGCCTCCATGATGGGGATGCTACAGTGGACATTCGACCTCCTAGCCCTTTACAGCATTCTAGTATGTTCTTTCTGACCACAGCCTTAGACCATACACAAACTGCTTTACATAATCTGATGCACAACACATCATCTGATAAACTGCTCACGGCATCTGATACACTGTACTCATACACTGCATCCTGTACTGATTCACTGCTCACAGCATACATACACTGTACTCATACACTGTATTCTATACTGATTCACTGCTCACGGCATACATACACTGTACTCATACACTGCATTCTATACTGATTCACTGCTCACGACATACATACACTGTACTCATACACTGTATTCTGTACTGATAAACTGTTCACGGCATACATACACTGTACTCACACACTGTATTCTGTACTGATAAACTGTTCACAGTATACTGATGCATTCACCTTTCATGCTTTTTCAGCCTCCCTTCCAGATTCCTCCGGTGGGCGGTGCTCCGGCTGGACCTCCTATTTCTACTCGGGATGGCAGGGCATATCCGCACACCAGAGGGAGGCGCACTCATGTCGGGAGCAGCTCGCGGGCTCCAGTTCCAGATGACGAGTCCGAGGCAGAGACAGAGGCGGAGGGGACCAGTGATGGCTCGGACTCGAGCTCAGACGGCGATGCCCCTAGTGGTGCCCCTGTTGATGACGCTCCTGGACCTTCGTCCAGGAAGAGGACCAGGACAGATTAACGGCCCCGGAGCCATTTTTGACATTTGCTACAGATTTTTACTGTTTTTCTTTTCTTTTTGCATTTTCCCCTTTTGGTTAGTAGTTACGGTACTTTGTACTGCCGCAGGCAGATTTTGTTTCCAAAACTTATGTACTTGAAAAGATTATATGAAATGAACAAACTTTTCGTCTGAAAAAGTATTTATATTTGCGCATTTCATACCCTGCACTGTATTGCATCATGTTACACCTCAAATGTAAATGATATTGATCTGTTGTCTGAAAATTGAGCAATTGCACTGTGATAATCGGATAACCAACCAACTGACAGCAAACAACTCATACAAATCACCTATTCAAACTGAATACACAGCCCATACTCTACTGGGGATTGATCTGCATATAGCCCATAACACAGCACTCGGTTCATTCCACACACAGCAAACCCTGAACAAGCAGCCCAATCTGACAAGACGGACCATAAAACTAAAACGGTTGAAGTTGAAACACACTCGGATGTCCCAAATTTTCCCTTTCCTTCTCTTGCTTCGCACGAATGTAGAGAATGGCACAGTATTCTGAGCACAAACGATTTTATGAAATAAAGAAGGGTTTTCAACCGGGGTATCGAGCCTGCCACAGAACACAGTGGAGGGACTCAAACAAAGAAACAAAAGGCACATGACCTGAACACAACGAGACACACTCGGAAAAGACTCAAAGCCAAAATCGAGACCGACAAATCAAGAGACACGACTCACAGACATGTTTACAAAAAGACCTCAAATCTCGAGGAGCCAATTCCTTCGGGTATTATGTCCCACCCTTTCTGATTTGTGATACTCACATCACTCGGCCCTCAGGCTCGATTTTTCTCTCAAAAACCCTTTTCTCACTTTTCCCTCAACTTACTCCTCTCTATTCTTTTATTCTCTCATTTTTCATCCCTCCCCAGGATGGTTGATGGTTGAATAGGAAATCGCAGGTTCACACCCAGCACTGCTAGCTCGCGGCTATTTCTCCCAGTGGATAGAGTGCCTTTCTGGCAAGTATGTTGGCGGGGGAAAGACAGAAGATCTGACTCAATTGTGCCCCTAGATCGTCACTCTGACCATTTTTTGTTTTCTAAAACAGTTTTGATCAAAATGAGAGTTGGATTAACATACTTGTTCGATTTTTGATTTGAAAATCATGCAAGTCAGGCTGTGAGCACTGAAGATTCTCCTTTTTTGGGTCCAAACATGGTCCAATTTTGAAAAATGAAATAGTTTTCGAGAAAATAGTCAACTTCAGTAAAAATTTTCAAAAACTATTTTTGCAAACAATCGATGCTCGACGAGCAGGGAACTTACCCTCGAGATGTGCGACCTCGGATCGGGAATGATGGAAAATCACCCCTGGCTTAAAGGGGAGGATAAGGCAACGGAAAGTTGCCCCTGGTTTGGACGGCATCTCAGGGCAACTTATGGCAATGCATGGCAACGGAAAGTTGCCCCTTGTTTGGATGATGCCGCAGCATGCTGTAAGCCAGTCCTTGTTGATGACGATCGGACCCTCGGACGCGGAGGAAACGAAGACGGTTTGAATCAATATATGGACACAGTCACCTGGGAGGTGTTGGTGGTTGGACTTCAAGAGGAAGTTAATCACGTGGTTCCAGGTTGCTGCAATCAAGACATCGGGTTCGGAGGAGGCAAAGGTGATCAAAACCAAGACATGGACTGAGACGCTATGGAAGCGTTGGGGGCTGGACTTCAAGATGAAGTTGCCTACGTATCCCATACATGGGAATCAAGCCTTACGTAGTTCCGGTTAAGGTACACTCGGGTATTTTAACCTTCACTATTTAGGCTCTAACTTTTGCCAAGGCGCCCGATGCGGGTTTTCGACCTTGCGAGCTATGTTTTTCTTTTTCTTTTTCTTTTCTTTTCTTCTTCTTTTTTGCTATTTTTTTGCTCTTTTCCTTTTTTGTTGTTTTTTTGTCTTTTCTTTTTGTCTCTTTTTCCTTTCTTTTTTTTGCTTCTTTTTTGTATTTATTTTTTCTTATTTCTTTTTCTTTGCTCTAACTTTTGCCTGGGTCGCCCTTCCGGGTTTTTGGCCCAGCGAGCCTCTCAAAGGGTAAAAAGTGTAGCAAGCCCACGCCAAATGGTTTTGAGATTGAAGCCTCTCCGTGTCCAGGAGAATGACTGTTGCGTTGATTTGCAGAAAAGCCCGTCACGGTTGCTTCACGAGCCTTGCCGGGTGGGCTCTGATCTCCTTGATCTGACTTCGGTGCCTCTTGTTCGAGGGCTGCTTCAAATCTGGCCATACAGGCCTCTTTTGATAATTGACCGTTGAACGTTCCGAATGAGTTCGAGGTTCAAAACGAACGGGTTGAAACTTGAGGCTGAGAGCGATCCTAGGCTGCACAATCTCAAGAGCGATTCCACACAAGTCTTCACAGGATCGCGCGAAACATTTTGTTTTTAAAAGTTTTTAAGAAAGCGACACATCGCTCGCGCTGAAGATAGTGTGGAACCAGTCTAGATCAAATCAGGATCCTTCTCAGTACTCACGCCGACAAGCATGATTTCATTCATTAAAAGCTTAGCATGCTCCTCTTTCTCTCAAAAATGATCGAAGTTTTCGCAAAACCCGAGGAATTGCTTCCTCTTCGTTTTTATCACCACAGTTGTTCGAAAAGGTTTTTATGAAGAGCTTAGGTCATTACAACGATGCTTAAGGCACAAGAGAGTAGGCGAAATGTACTGTCGTCCCATTCACATCCTCTGGCACAGCTAGCTGAAACAACAACAAGTATGGAAATGTGATAGCCGCGGCTGTTTCATTCAGATTCCCTGATTGTGACTGGCTCCTCAACCGAGACAGACTCAAAAGGAAAAACAAAAGGATAATTACAAAACGGCGTTCGAGGCAACAACCTTGGAATCACCCGGTATTTTATACAAGAGGGACTGGTTCATTATGACAAAACAGACCCTGTAAGCAAAAAGACTGACTCAATACAGAGAGACAGACTCAAAACAAAACAAAAGACTGACTCGACCCCCAAGTCAGAATTTACAAAACCAGCATTCGCAGATGCTCAAAAATGCGTGCCAGACGCCACATCAAAAACGCTGGGCACCGCTCACAAGTGGTCCCACCCTGATCACATACTCACAGTATCTGCATCCTCAAAATCCAATAGCTGGGTAGTAACGGACTTGGCTGAGGTGGGTGGGAGGATAACCTCGTTGTCAATCAAATCTTGCACCTCATGACGGAGGCGGAAACAATTATCAGTAGCATGGCCTGTTTGCTGATGGTACGCACAGTACACAGTGGCGTCATGCGTGGCAGGGAGATTCTTCGGTAGGGGCCGAGGCTCCAGGGGTTTAAGGTGTCCCCTCTCGGCAAGGATCTGAAGTGCCTTGGACAATAGCATGTAGAGAGCATGAAAGACCCTGCGCCCTCGGGGCAGGTACTTTGGAGCTTGAGCACTCTTGCTGGATGCACTAGCAAACGGATCGGCGGGTGCGGCCTTGGATTTCTGATCCTTTCTGGATGCAAGGTTGGGAGCGGGAAGAACTGTTTTGGCATGACAGGGCCTATCCCGGTTCTCTGATTGGCTGGAACTACCCTCAGGTGAAGTGGGGAAAGCGTCTTCCACAGCTTTCGACACAACTGCAGATATCTGTTGCTTGTTCATCCCCCTGGCTTTCAAAGCCTCTACTGCCCACAGCAGTTGTTCGATAGGGTCGGCATCTGCCTTCATCTTGCCTTTGTCTCTGGCCTCAGCCTGATCTAGAATTTGGTTTGACGCGTCGTTGCCATAGTTGGAGGTCATCTCCGGTTGGCTGAGTTCAATTACGATCCGTCCCAATAGCGGGGGCTCCTGGGATACAAAGCCTCCGGCATATGGTGCGGCTGGCGGTGAAGCTGACATTCCATAGGCGAGATCCGCCACAGACCTCTGGAGATCACCTATCATCCCCATCAGTTCAAAAGTAGTAGGCTCATGAGCCTGATATAGCTGAGGGGCCCAAACTGGGTGTGCAGCAGGCGACCTAGGTGGATACGGCATATCAACAGTAGTCTCGCTGTGTAGGGTGATTCCTTGATCCAACGCGGCCGTCATGACCACGATCTCTTCTGAATTCTGTGTCATGCTCAGTCCCGCCTCAGCAAGGAGAAGACACTAGCTGTTCTGGATTAACTCTCTGAATCTCTGAACTGAAACGGAAAACAAGCAGCATTTCAACCCCAAACGGATCAAACACGGGTGTAGCCGAACAACTGCACTCTACTACTGATCACTGTTCCCCAGAATCACTATTCAAAACTGAATTGATACCCGCAGACATAACTGATTCTCAACAACACTGATACTAGTGCCCTCGGGCCGGATACCCAATGTTGCAAACTGACATGTGTGTTCCCTGTAGAGATATACTCTAAAAGCACATAGCAGGTAAAAGAGAGCCAATACACCCCTATGTTGGGGTAAGGTTTCCCTGTCCTATTTTGTCAGGAGCTAGGGTTTTACTATGCACACAGTGGTTTCAAACAACCTATATCGGGTAAGTAACCTGTCCTAGTTTGGAATGGTCACTATGGATCCGAATATGCACTAGGTCGAATGGTCAAAAAAAGGGTGCCCCGGTAAAACCGGGGTTTGTGTTCCCATACTGGCAGAGCCCGCAACCGGTCAGCCTTATGGTCATGCCTTGACAAGACAAGCCTCCAGCAAACCGCTCAGGAATAGCAAATGGCCAACACGGTGCCCTAGGCGCACCAATGCACATGCAATGCAAAAAACACATAAGTGTAGTCAAAACAGGATATCACGAGTTTGAGTCAAGCTCTCTAAACATCCCCAGCAGAGTCGCCAGAAACTGTAACAGCGCCCGTGAGGGACCTCGATGCTACAGTTCGGACTCCCCTTTTTTGCTTGTTGCGGTTCGTAATCTGAACCAAAGAGTCCAACTCTGGCAAATCGTTTTGAGAAAAAAAACAGATTTTGAAAAGAAGTGCCAAACATGGACTGCTTTGCCAGATACAGAGTCGCCACCTAAATATTTTTAAAATGGGAAATTTAGGAAACCCTGACTCGGTGCCGAAGGCCACGTGTCCGTCATCACCAAAGTTGTCTTGGCTCGGGAGCTTGGGTACGATCGGGGAAGGTCAGTTATGAGCACCCCCTTTCGCCCGGTCCGAAGACCGGCCTCTACTAACCATGATATCCGATTTTGAAAACGTTATGTGCTCTTGTTCCAATTATTAGCCTAGAATTACTATGTCATGCGCACAGCAAACAAGTATAGACTAGATTGCCTAATTTGGAAATAAGCATTGCGTATCCGTTTGTTTTGAAAAGTGCTTTGGAATTTGCTACTCGCAAGTAGGCTAAAACACGGATTTCAACGAGTTTTTCCAACTCAAGCAATCCAACCTCCACCCACAGGCATTCAAACAGTTTATCTCATATAAGCACTTAGCCACATGGTAATCATGCTGTCACGGCAACATTCACACGCATGCGATATGCTAAAGCATAAATACTTACATCGTACTCCGTGCCAAAACAATAAACTAGTTAGCAAGCATGCATGTCCTAGTTCATGTTAGAGTGACTAATGCATCACATACAGAGATGCAGTTTAGGATAGGCTCGGCTAACCCTAAAATGGCATGTGAAATGCAATCATTCGTTGCACGTATTCAAGTTAGATTTGAAGATACAATGCAGTTTGTATGATGTACCGAACCCGGTGTATGTAAGACAAATGTATGGATGCACGCATGCATTGCATAAGGTATGCTAAAATAAACGTGCCCTAATCTACCATCATAAGCAGGTAAATAAAGGGGAGAAAGAAGTGGAGGTTGGAAGACATGCACACCACTCACCCACACTTATTACAGATTTGCCCTCGCTCGGAGGGACCAAAAGAATATACAAATTAATTAACTACGCAAACTAATTAAATATTACAGATCAAATAAATTAACAAATTAATTAATCTAATTAAAACAGTAAAGCCCTCGGGAAGCGGGTCAGATGCAGCGCATGCTCGAGATTTGCTCGGGATCGCACTGCCATGCATAGTCTGCCTCTGTTTTTCTTGCTTTTCTCCTCTGAAGACTGCCAAAGTCTTAGGAATGCCTCTCAGGATACTGGGGGAATACCACCGGCTGAATAGAATGACCACCGGCACTAAATTGTGGTCACCGGCACAAAATTCATCCATCGGCTGTTGATTTACTGCCAGCCGGCAGAAAATGTTGCCGGTCGGCAGAAAATACCTGCAGAACCTGCAACTCACAGCAGCAGAGGGAAAAACTTGCATGGCAATGCTATTCAAGCTATGTATGCACCAATCACACTCCTTATCATGTTAATGACTCAAGGGAGGATTTGCCTCGATTCTCGGGCCACCAATCACGCATTTCCATGCATGATGGCCCAAAGAATCAAGTGTGCACTTTCAATTTCAAATGCATGCAAACCATATAATCACACAAGGAAGCCAAACCTCTATCACACTCACTTCAAGAGGCCAAGCATGCACAATGCAATGCAATCCTAGACATGTTGGCTAGCATGCAATATGGACAATGCAAGGCACTTATACAAACATACAAGCAAGCATGCAAGGTGTAGACGTCCCCGAACGCATCCCGGGCGAGGAGTGCGAGTCCCCCCCGTTCTGGTTCGATATTGGGTCACTACAGTTCGAAGGACTCAAAATGTCACGGTTCTAAATCTTGAACCAAAGAGTCCAACTCTGGCAAATCGTTTTGAAGAAAAACTGATTTTTGAAAAGAAGTGCCAAACATGGACTGCTTCGCCAGATTACAGAGTCGCCACCTAAATATTTTTAAAATAGGGGAATTTAGGAAACCCTGACTCGGCGCCGAAGGCCACGTGTCCGTCATCACCAAAGTGACTTGGCTCGGGAGCTCGGGTACGATCGGGGAAGGTCAGCTATGAGCACCCCCTCTCGCCCGGTCCGAAGACCGGCCTCTACTAACCATGATATCCGTTTTTGAAAACTTTATGCATTCTTATTCCGGTTATTAGCCTAGAATTACTATGTGATGTGCACAACACAAAAGTATAGACTAGATTGCCTAACTTGGAAATAAACATTGCATATCCGTTTTGTCTCGAAAAACGTGTTGGTTTTTGCTACTCGAAAGTAGGCTGAAATACGGATTTCAATGAGTTGTTCCAACTCACGCAATCCAACCTCCACCCACAGGCATTCAAGCAATTTATCACGTAAGCATTTAGCCGCATAGCAAGCATACTGTCATGGCAAACGTTCACACGCATGCGACATGCTAAAGCATAAAAACTTACATCGTACTCCGTGCCAAAAACAAGAGACTGGTTAGCAAAACATGCATGGCCTAGTTCATGTTAAGTGGCTAATGCAACACAGACATAGATGCAATCTAGAGTTGGCTCGGCTAACCCTAAACATGGCATATGAAATGCGCGAGTAGCACGTATTCAATTTGGAAATCGAAAGTACGATGCAGTTTGTATGATGTACCGAGCCCGGTGCATGTAAACAAATGCAGGAATGCACGCATGCATTGCATAAGGTATGCTAATTTAAATGTGCCCTAATTTACCATCGTAAACAGGTAAATAAAAGGGAAGAAAGAAGTGGGGATTGGGAGACATACATCCACTCACACACACTTATTACAGATACGCCCTCACTCGGAGGGACCGAAAGAATATACAATTTAATTAACTACGCAAGCTAATTAATTATTACAAATTAACTAAATTAATCAGATAAATTAATTAATCTAATTAAACAGTAAACCGCCTCGGGATGAGGGCCAAATGCAACATGCGCTCGGGACTGGCTCGGAACCGCACTGCCATGCACGGATTGCCTCTGTTTCCTCTGCTCTCCTCCTCAGAAAATTGCCAAAGTCCCAGGAGTGCCTCTCAGGGCACTGGGGATCACCACCGGCTGGGGTAGGACACCACCGGCTGAAGGAGGAGGCCACCGGCACAAAAAGAAGCCATCGGCTGTTTGTTGACTGCCGGTCGGCACTAAATAGTGCCGGCCGGCACTTAATGCCTGCAGAACCTGCAACTCACAGCAGCAGAGGGGAAATCTATGCATGACAATATAATTCAAGCCATTTATGCACCAAACACATCCCTTATCATGTTTTTGACTCAAAGGAAGATGTGCCTCGGTTCTCGGACCACCAATCACGCACTTCCATGCATGATGGCCCAAAGAACCAAGGATGCAACTTCACTTTCAAATGCATGCAAACCAAATAAACATGAAAGGGTGCCAAACCTCTATCATTTTCAATCTCAAGAGGCCAAGCATGCATGCTTATGCAATGCAACTCTAAGCATGTTATCTAGCATGCAACATGAACAATGCAAGCAAGCTAAACATGTTAGGGATACAACCTAAGCAAAGAGGCATATAAACCAAGCAATGGAGTGGACTAAAACATGAATTAGGCTACTCCTAATTGGCCTAAAATCAGTGGCCAAAGTGCCTAGAAATGGAGATTAAACACACACACACATGCAAGTGTTATGGTCCAAACCCAAGGCATAAACATGGCAACCCCCAAGCACACTTGGAGATACCAAACAAGGACAATAAACTCACATTGTAAAGCTCTGAAAATCATGCAAAACATGATGCCAAATCATGCAACAAAACAAGCCAAACAAAGCATGCAAATGGTCTAAGGTTCAAAGCAAATCAATGAGGCTTTGAACCACACTTAGCACAACCACACATGGCAATACTTAAACACTTAAAAACAGAGTTTTAACACATAAAACTAAGCCTAAAGGACCACCTAGATGGCATCTAGATGACATGAATCCAAAGGCATGCATTAAAGCCAAAACATGGAGCATTCAACACATGCTTTCAAAGCATTAAAGAGGCCACTAAGGCAAGCATGCAAGCACACCAAAGGGACTGAAATAGCATGCTAGGTGGTTCCAAACTACCAAAATGATGCAAACAAAGGCATGCTACATATTCATGCTCTTAAAGCCAACAAGCCCAATGCAAAGAGGCTATATTAAACATGCTATGGTTGACTCAAACAACATGAGACAGACCTAAAACATGGAAATATGAGCACAAAAACTTCACAAATGCAAGCCTAAAACATGCTAGAAGCTAAGGTATACAACCTAGGCATGTTAGAGGATCAAAAGGCATTACAAGGCAGCTATGCTAAGCATGCATAAGGGACCTAAACCAACACTTAGCAATGTCATATTAGGGCATAATAAACATAAAATGCGGCCAAGACATGCTCAACAAACAATCAAAACTATGCTCCCTTAAGAGGCCAAATCTTGCCCTTTTCAAGGACATCAAGGAGGGGGGGTGGCCCTCTCCTTCTTGGGACTTCAAGGCATCATCTTCACCACTGAAATCCCTCAAGACTTCAGTGGTGAAGAGATCCTAACACCAAAGTCTCGGATCCCTCACAAAATAGCACAAAAAGTGGTCTTTTCAAGGTCTAAGGGTGGTCAAACCTACCCAAACCACCAAGCACTCTTGATAAACAATGAAGAGGCTTAAAAAACAGAACTTTTATGTGTTATAGACTAAGCACAAAAACTGTTTTAAACTAGGCAAAAATGGAATGCAAGAATGGGGGAAAAAGGGGTAGTTTCTTACCCTTGATGATCAACTCCAACAATGGTGACCTTGATGCCTCTTTAAGCTTCAAACCGGCCAAGAACACCAAGAACAAGCCCTTAGCACCTCAGTTCCAAGAGGAAGGTGAAACACTAGGTGTTGATGAGCAATAGTAAGTCACAAACACCTAGTGTACAAAACAAAAGAGAAAGAGAGAGATAGGATGTGTATCTATCCTAACCCTAAAAACCAGAGCTTGGTCTGTCTAAAATGTCTAAAATTTTGTAACCCTAAGCCAAGAAGAGGAGTGGTCCTCTTATAGGCAAGCAAAGCTTGCAAAGCTTACAAGCTAAGCTAACTAAGAGGGTCATCCCTCCATACACGTGTATGGAGGGGAAGCAAAACTATACAGCTGTCTGAAAATATCTCAAAAAGCAACTGCACAGTGTCCGGCCGGCAAAGAGTGCCATTTTGGCAAAACTTAGTGCCGGTCGGCACAAAAGAGTGCCGGTCGGCACAATAAAGTGCCGATGGAAACACCAGCCAGCCGGTGGCCTCTAGCCAGTGCCGGTAGTGTGTGGGGATGCCTCACAAAGCATTCCTTGCCCTTCCAAGGCAAAACACAAGTGTTTGGTGCAAAACCAAACACAAAACGGTCGAGTTCGGAAGTCCTGAGGCAAGGCGCGCGAGCCGAGAACTCCGGGAACTCCAAACGAACACAAGCATGGATAATCACCGAGTGTTCCAACGGTGATGTCCAAGTCTTGAGGACGGTCAAAAATGGGGTGTCTACAGTTGCCCCTCTTTGACAGAACTCGGAAGTCATAACAATGACGGGAGTGAATGTCAAAGCCCAGAGACGACCCATTTTTGACAAGGCCGAAGACTTGGACAAACATGCAAGACAAACAAGGTATGCGCCCGAAGGCAGGGGCAAAATGCAACTGAAAATACAAGAAGCCGGGCATAACTTATGATCATGTAAAGAAAGCTGTAACGAAACACGCATGCAACAGTTTTAAGCTAGCAAACTCCAAACTACACTACAATGCAGAAAGGGTGTATGAGAATTGTGCAATTCTCGATACGTCTCACTCGGAGGATACAATACCTGTCTGGTTCGTCTGGTCGTGCCAGCTTCAAATGAACCATACATACAATATCGTGCCTGAAAAGAAAACAAACTTAACAGGTGCAATATTGTTAGCAACATGCATGACAATGCAAATGAAGTGCACAAAACAGTGCAATGATATGCAATTGAATCTAAATGTAATGCAAATGATATGCAAAACTACAAAACAAAATATAAACAATGCAAATAATATGCAATGCAATTGAAAAGCAATTGAATCATGATCTAATCACGAGCGGTTCAAAACCACACAAATGTCAAATAGATTGATGGAAGTAACAAGTCCGTCTACCATAGAAAGGGTGCCGCAACCTCAAACCAACATACCAGCGTGGAGTAGGCGCGATACACATGCCGAACTATGAGTAATGTAGACGGACACAAGAACAAGTGTTGGGGGGGATTGACATAAGTGGGGAAACGATCCGCTGATGAGTGGACAATGATCCTAATGCAGGATGCACCAATTACACTACAATGTAGTATGTACAATGGATATGGCGCGCGGGCCAAACCGCATCTTGCCTAGGAAAGGCATGCACGCATACAAGCCATGTCTAACACAGAAAAGGGTGCCGCAACCTCAAACCAACATACCAGCGTGGAATAGGCGCGATACACATACAGAACTATGCTTCGACGTGAAAAGTATAGGCACATACCAGACCAAGCTTGACAAGGAAAGGCGTAAGCCATAAATGGAAGGGATGCAGTGAAATGCATGCAATGGAATAGATACAATGGATATGGCACGCAAGCCAAACCAAATCTCGCCTAGGAAAGGCATGTACGCATACGAACCATGTCTAACACAGAAAAGGTGCCGCAACCTCAAACCAACATACCAGCGTGGAATAGGCGCGATACACAAGCAGAACGGTGTTTCGACGTGAAAAGTATAGGCACATACCAGACCAAGCTTGACAAGGAAAGGTGCAAGCCATGGATGGAAGGTGATGCAATGGATGCATGCAACCTACAATGCAATATCTACAATGAAATGGATGAAATGCATGACAATGCAGATGATGCAATGACCATGATTGTAGTTTTCCCTATTCTCCCAACAGGATGGTATACTAGGTTGGTTCAGTATCCAAAATTGAGGCGTATACACACTACCTCAACCTATGGGGCTTCCATACAGGTTTCAAGCCGAGGGTACACCCCCTGGGTATTTAAACCAGACTTTAGTCTCGGAAATCCCGAACCTTTGCGTTCTAGGCATGAGCTGTTCGAACTCTAGTTTTCACCGTCCCCGTTGGTCTCCTAGGAACTCACCGCGAACACGGAAGTCGTTCGGGCACGACAAACACCGAAGGAATTGCACCTCCAGAGGATTTAAGGTCTCCTAGACCGGAATGCAAAATGTATGCATGACAATGCATGTGTTTTTTTTGTTTTTTGTCTGAAAATGCAAATGATGCATGATGTTAGGAAAAATGCAAGACAATGCATGTGCTTCTTTTTTTTGGTTTTTGAAATGCAGATGATGCATGATATTTTTTTGTTTGGTTTTTGAAATGCAGATGATGCATGATAATGTTTGTTTTTTGTTTTTTTTGTTTTTTTGAAATGCATGACAATACGATATTTACAATGCGATGCATGAAAATGTTCCAAGGGTTTCGCACCCTCCAAGGATTTTAAGGTCTCCTAGACCGGCGCGTGTTTTTGGTCCCGCCGGACCTTCGTTTCGGGGCAACGCAAGTGTGGTGCGCAAAATAGCGCAATGAAATGCATACCAAATGCAATGAGGGGCAACTTAACACACCGAAGGTCTTGCACCTCCCGAGGATTTAAGGTCTCCTAGACCAGGCGTATTTAAGGTCCCGCCGGACCGGCTTTGGGGTAATGCATGATAATGCAAATGGAGTGTGCGCACCAATGCGCCGAAGGTCTTGCACCCTCCGAGGATTTAAGGTCTCCTAGACCGGGCGTGTTTAAGGTCCCGCCGGACCCTGTGTGGGGCAACTATGCGAATGTGACACGCGTGCCACAAGGGATGCAAAACAATGCAAGTGAGAATGAAATGAATCATGAGGCACGCATACCTCATTGGTGTGAAATGAAATGCAAAACGAGGCACGCGTACCTCAATGATGGAAAACGAAATGCGAAACGAGGCATGCGTACCTCGAGATACAATGAAATGCAAAATGAGGCACGCATACCTCGAAATGCGATGAAATGCAAGATGAGGCACGCATACCTCATTGGATGGAAAATGGAATGCAAAACGAGGCACGCGTACCTCGAAATGCGATGAAATGCAAGATGAGGCACACATACCTCATCGGATGGAAAATGGAATGCAAAACGAGGCACGCGTACCTCGAAATGCAATGAAATGCAAGATGAGGCACGCATACCTCATCGGATGGAAAATGAAATGCAAAACGAGGCACGCGTACCTCGAAATGCAATGAAATGCAAGATGAGGCACGCATACCTCATCGGATGGAAAATGAAGTGCAAAGCGAGGCACGCATACCTCAAGATGCAAAATGATGAACACGAGGCACGCATACCTCATGAATGCGAAGTGATGCAAAATGATGCAAGTGAGGCACGCATACCCCACTGGAATGTAAAAATGATGCAAGTGAGGCATACATACTGCACTGAAATGTAAAATGATGCAAGTGAGGCACACATACCTCACTGGAATGTAAAAATGAAGCAAGTGAGGCACACATACCTCACTGGAATGTAAAAATGATGCAAGTGAGGCACGTGAGGTAGCACACCTCACGTGGATCAAGATAAAATGCAAAATGAAACACGTGAGGTAGCACACCTCACGCGGATCAAAGTGAAATGCAAAATGATGCGAAATGATGCACGCGAGGTAGCACACCTCACGCAGATCAAGATGAAATGCAAAATGAGACACGTGAGGTAGCACACCTCACGCGGATCAAAGTGAAATGCAAAAAGATGCAAAATGATGCACGTGAGGTAGCACACCTCACGTGGATCAAGATGAAATGCAAAATGAAACACGTGAGGTAGCACACCTCACGCGAATCAAAGTGAAATGCAAAATGAGACACGTGAGGTAGCACACCTCACGCGAATCAAAGTGAAATGCAAAATGATGCAAAATGATGAACGTGAGGTAGCACACCTCACGTGGATCAAGATGAAATGCAAAATGAAACACGTGAGGTAGCACACCTCACGCGGATCAAAGTGAAATGCAAAATGAGACACGTGAGGTAGCACACCTCACGCGAATCAAAGTGAAATGCAAAATGATGCAAAATGATGAACGTGAGGTAGCACACCTCACGTGGATCAAGATGAAATGCAAAATGAAACACGTGAGGTAGCACACCTCACGCGGATCAAAGTGAAATGCAAAAAGATGCAAAATGATGCACGTGAGGTAGCACACCTCACGTGGATCAAGATGAGATGCAAAATGAAACACGTGAGGTAGCACACCTCACGCGGATCAAAGTGAAATGCAAAATGAAAGTGCAAGTATGACACGCATGCCATACGGAACGTAAAACAACGCAAGTGTGACACGCATGCCGCATAGAAAGGTAAACAGTGCAAGTGTGACAAGCATGCCACACAGAAATGCAAAATGGTGCAAGTCACAAGGGACGTACAAGACGGTGCGATGCGACGCACCGGGCAGTGTGATGAATGCAAGCAACGCACACGGGACAACTTTTGAATCTTATAAAAGACAAAAGGATACAAAAGGATACAATCTTTGCTTGAATCTGAGTGCCACGCACAGAAGACAGGGTCCGAGGTCAAAACGGAGGCCGGTTGAGCATCGGAGATGCACTTTCTTGCACTTTCTTGAGCTATGAAGACCCAAAACTCCTCAATTTGCCAAAACAAGGCCTTGGGAACACCGCCGGCTGGGCTAGGTGGTCACCGGCTGCCACCGGCTGCCTGAACTTATCCACCGGCACAATAATGTGCCGACCGGCACAAAATAGTGCCGACCGGCAGAAAATGCCTGATCGGGGGCAGATTCGGCATTTCGCTATGGGTCCTTTAAAATAGGGCTTGAAACCCTATTTTCCTCACTTTGCCTCTGCCGAAAATCTTTGCTCTCTCTCTCCAAAGTGTTTTTCTCTCACTTTTCCGCCGTTTCTTTGCATTCCCGCGTGTTTTCTGTCGTTCGATTCGCGAAGTTCATAGCGTTTCGGACATTTCCAACCGATCGAAATCTCATTTCGGTGTCTCTTCTCGGTTTTCGTATTTTCGGGACTTGTTCCCCTCGATTTCCTCTACATTTCCGTGTATTTTCATCTCCCGGCCTTTCCGGCCATTTTCGACCCGCTCGGGGTTGACTTTTCCAGTTGACTTTTCACATTCCGGCTTTTCCGGCCATTTTCTCACCACCATTGCTATGGCAGACGATGTTCCACATGTCGAGACTCCCCCGGATCACGAGATGGATCCCGGGGTCGAGCTCCTCCCATTGAGCGAGCGCCCATTTGATCCGGCGACCTATCGCCCGGCGATCCACGTGCTACCACCCGATGGACTTCGCCAGTTCAGGAGTTTCGACAGGGCATTGGACCCAAAGCTTCTGCTACGCGAGCCTGCCTCTCATCTCTCATTCGGCGCTTCCGAGGTAACCCTTCTGCTCTGCTTTACTTTCTGCAATGTAGAACTGTAAACTGTCAACTGCCATAGCTGATTACAACCCTTAATTGCTTAGCTCTGATACACTGTACTGTAGTTGATTGTAGACAAACTCACAACTAATATCTGTTTGAGACGAACACATGCACACACACTGCACTAGCCTCAAGCACTCAAACACGCGGCACACCGTATTTCACTGCAAATTCGCCGACACCCGGCACTTATTTGAATCTGAAAAGCTTGCACGCATGCTATATCTATCTGTATTGAACCGATCAAACACGCAGACACATTCCACGTCGTAGTTTACTGAAAACACACCGGCACCCGGTATGTACTTGAATCTAAAAAAAAACACGCACACATGCTATGTTTATATGGACCCGCATGGGGCACTGACGCATCACAGGCCGTAGTCCAACTACTAGTACACTGAAACCTGATATCTGCTTGAATCTGAAAAATGTGCACACATGTACCATATTTACACTGAACCACTCAAAACACGCTGACGCATCACACGTTGTAGTTCACTGTGAGCACACCGGCACCCGATATCTGCTAGAGTCTGAAAACCTGCACACATGCTAGATTTGTCTGAACCTTTCATGCCTTACAACTCAATGTGTTTAACATTAATTTGCAACTGTATTCTTGAAAACAGAGGGATTCCTATACCGTCCGCGGGTATGGGAACGTTGCCGCTCGCGACTGGTATGCGGAGCTTCCCGAGGCGGTTTGCCGGATCATGGACCGGGCCGGCTTCGGCGCTTTCTGCAGGGGATTGTCCAGACTTACTGCTTGCAGGCCTCTCCTCGCGGCCCTGGCAGAGAGATGGTGGGACACCACCGATTCATTTCACCTATCGACGACTGGGGACATGACGATGACCCCTTACGACTTCTCGATGCTCACCGGCATCGGGGTGGGGGGTGATCCGATCCCCTTTGATACAGACATGGATGAGTGGACCGCCGCTCAGGTCTACCTGCTCGGCAAGGCGCCACCTCTTGCTCGCCCAGGTTTCGTCCGCTACTCCTGGTTCGAGGTTCAGTTCAGGGTCCAGCCTACCCTTGTCGATGCAGCTCCGATGACCCAGGAGGCCGTGGAGCAGTATGCACGCGGCTTCTTGATGTTTCTGCTGGGGACCACTCTATTCGCCGACCGGGCGAACACCGTGCCTCTCTGCCTCCTCAGCGCACTGGTGGACGTTCAGCAGATCGTGCAGTATGACTGGGGCGGTGCCGCTTTGGCCACCCTATACGGCTATATGAGCTCCGTCTCCCGCTGCAGCGGACAGTTGCTCGGAGGCTACTGGCGAGCCTGGGAGGTATGTCTTCTCCTCTTCCTTACATTCCAGTTCTATATTTTCTGTATTTTGCACATTGCACACACTGTAGTTTGCTTCGCACTGCCTGTATACTGTACACACGGCACACACATACTCTGCTTTACACTGGCTGGTCACTGCTCACACTGTACACTCTGCACAATACACTGCACAACACACGGCTCTGCTATTTCTACTCTTTTTCATTTTTGCTTTATCTGATGGTCATACTGACATCTGTTTTGCAGTTGTGGGTTTACGCCTACTTTCCCAGGCTGGAGCCAGTGCCGGAGACGGAGACTCCCCTGGTCATCCCTTTCTCGCGCCGCTACGATGGGAGGTGCACACGGCGACCTCGGGATACCTTCAGCTTCTACCGCCGATTCTTCGACACCATCACCTCTGCCGAGGTATGTTTTGCTTACAGTTCATTTAAACTTTGCTTTGCTACTGTGTATTTTGATAACCAGCAAATAACCAACTGTTTCAATTCAGGTCACCTGGCGGCCGTGGGCTGCGGTGCCGGCAGATATTCAGGATCGGTTTGCCGGTGCGGAGGAAACCTCTCGCTACCAGATTTTGCTGGAGGGCCCGGTCTGTCGGGCTTGGTACCTAGGTGAGCGCTTCCTACGCCAGACCCTAGGGTTGCCAGAGCAGATAGTCCCGGTTCACCCTCCTGAGCACATGAGGGACACCGAAAGGTTTTCTCTGCAGCAGATGGAGGACTACACCCTTGGCTGGGTCGTGGACGTGGACACCCACAAGGGCGAGGGCGACTACTCCGAGTACGTCCGGACCTTTCTGATGCGGCCTCTGAGCGGGGGCTCCCGAGCTGAGCCAGAGAGACCTGCGGCGCCGGCGGCTAGGGCAGAGGTGGGAGCAGGAGAGGGATCGTCACAGAGAGCTCGAGCTCGCGGCTGGAGGGGAGTACAGAGGGGACGAGGGACGGGCTGGCCCGCTCTGCCTACCATGCTGACATACAGGGGGCAGAGTGGGGATACCTACCAGATCCCTTTTGCTCCTCCTCCGGCTGGTCATGAGTTGGCTGGCATTCCTGACTTGCCTCCGGTATGTACCACTTTATTTCTGCATCTTGCATTGTCATTTCAGTTTAGTTTATCTGATACTCCACAGAATATTGATGCATCTAATACTTTTGCAGGCTTCCTCCGAGTACACACGGCAGTCGGTGGAGTTGTGTGCCTCCCTGATGGGGATGCTGCAGCGGACCCTTGATGTCTTGGCTGTCTACAGTCTTCCGGTATGTTCTTTTGACCACAGCCTGATACCACACATTGTTTCATACAACCTGATGCATTACACAACATCTGATAAATTGCTCACGGCATTCACACACTGTACTCATACACTGCATTCTGCACTGATTCACTGCTCACGGCATTCACACACTGTACTCATACACTGCATTCTGCACTGATTCACTGCTCACGGCATTCACACACTGTACTCATACATTGCATTCTGTACTGATTCACTGCTCACGGCATTCACACACTGTATTCATACACTGCATTCTGTACCGATTCACTGCTCACGGCATTCACACACTGTACTCATACATTGCATTCTGTACTGATTCACTGCTCACGGCATTCACACACTGTACTCATACACTGATAAACTGCTTCATGTATACTGATGCATTTATCTTTTTGCACTTTTCAGCCTCCCTTCCCGATTCCTCCCGTGGGTGGTGGCGCTCCATCTGGACCTCCCATTTCTACTCGGGATGGCAGGATATTCCCCCGTACCAGAGGGGGGCGCGCTCATGTGGGGAGCAGCTCGCGGGCTCCAGTTCCAGGCGACGGTGAGTCGGAGGCGGAGGCCTCTGAGGAGGAGGCGGGGAGCAGCTCAGGCTCGGGCTCCGACAGTGACACTTCTGGCGACGTTCCTGTGCTTCTGCCCAGGAAGAGGGCGAGGACGGATCCTCCGGCGTGGGACCATTGATGACGCTACAGACTTCTGCTGTTTTTTTTTTTTTTTTTTTTTCTTTTTCTTTTCTTGTACTTTTCTCTTTTTAGTAGATAGAGTACTATGTACTGCCGCAGGCAGATTTTGCTTTCAAAACTTTGTATTTGGAGAAGATGATATGAAACAAACTTTTATCTGAAAAGTGTTTACATTTGCATACCTCGTACTTTGCACTGCATTGCATCATATTACACCTCAATGTAAATGAAATTGATCTACTGTCTGAGAATGAAGCATTTGCACTGTAATAATCGGATAGCCAACCAACTAACAGCAAACAACCCAGGCAAATCACTGCTCAAACTGAATACACAGCCCACGTTCTGCTGGGGACTAGTCTGCACACAGCCCATAACACAACGCTCGGCTCATTCTGCACATGACAAAACTTTGAACAATTGGCCCAATCTGACAAGACGGATCACCAAAACTGAGACAGTTGAAGTTGAAACACATTCGGATGTCCCAAAATTTCCTTTCTCTTCTCTTGCCTCGCATAAATGTAGAGAATGGCACAGCATTCTGAGCACAAACGATTGACTTTGGAAAAGGGATTTCATAACCGGGGTATCGAGCCTACAACTGAACACAATGGAAAGGACTCAAGTGAAGAAAATAAAAGGCACACGAGCTAATCACAACGAGATACACTCGGAAAAGACTCAAAGCTAAATTGAGACCGACAAATCAAAGGACACGACACACGGACGTGCTTGAAAACAAAAGACCTTGAGGAGCCAATTCCTCCGGGCAGGTTTCCCACCCTTTCTGATTTGTGTGATTCTCACGCCACTCGGCCCTCAAGCTCGGTTTTTCTCTCAAAACCCTCTTGCTCACTTTTCTCTCGACTTACACCTCTCTATTCTTTATTCTCTCATTTTTCATCCCTCCCCAGGGTGATTGATGGATGAATAGGAAGCGGCAGATTCATGCCGAATACAGCTAGCTCACGGCTATTTCTTCTGATAGATAAAGTGCTTTCCTGGCAGGCGCGTTGATGACAAGGGAGAGACAGAACACCTGGCTCAAACTGTGCCCCTAGTTCATTACTCTGACCATTTTTGTTTGTTTTCTTTCTAAAACAGTTTTGATCAAAATGAACGTCAGATTAGCGTGCTTATTCAATTTTTGATTTGAAAATCATGCAAGCCAGGCTGTAAGCAATGAAAGTTTTCCTTTTGGGTCCATACATGGTCCAATTTTGGAAAATGGAATAGTTTTCGAGAAAATAGTCAACCTCAGTAAAAATTTTCAAAAACTATTTTCGCGAACAGTTAATGCTCAACAAGCACAGAACCTACCCTCGAGATACGCAACCTCGGATCGGAGGCAATTTGGGAAAATTGCCCCTTGCTTGAAGGGGGGGAAGAGGGCAACGGAAAGTTGCCCCTAGTTTGGGCGGCAACTCAGGGCAACTTTATGGCGATATGAGGCAACGGAAAGTTGCCCCTTGCTTGGACGATACCGCGGCATGCTCATCGATGATTGATCGCAACCGAATTCTCATGCACGGAGAGGACGAAGGCGGCCACAAACAATATATGGACACAGTCACCTTGAAAGCATTGGTGGCCGGGCCTCAGGAGGAAGTTGATCACGTAGCTCCTGTTGCAACTGAGACATCGGATTTGGAAGAAACACAAGTAATCAAAACCATTGCATGGACCGAGACGCTATGAAAGCGTTAAGGGCTGGACTTCAAGATGAAGTTGCCTACGTATCCCAAACATGGGAATCAAGCCTTACGTAGTTCCGGTTAAGGTACTCTCGGGTATTTTAACCTTCACTATTTTTAGGCTCTTACTTTTGCCAAGGCGCCCGATGCGGGTTTTCGACCTTGCGAGCTTCTTTTCTTTCTTTTTCTTTTGTTCCTTTTGCATTTTTTTCTTCTTTTTTTTTTTTTTTCTTTTTTCTTATTTTTCGGTTTTTTTTTTGATTGATTTTTTTTTGTATTTTTCTTTTGCTCTTACTTTTGCCTGGGTCCCCCTTCCGGGTTTTCAGCCCAGCGAGCCTCTCAAAGGGTAAAAGCGTAGCAAGTCCATGCCAAATGGTTTTCGAAATCGAAGCCTCCCCTTTTTCGGGAGAATGACCGTTGCAGTACTTTGCAGGAGAATCAATCACGGTTGCTTTGCCAACTTCTCCTGGTGAACTCTGGTCTTTTGCTCCGATTTCGGTGCCCCTTGATCGAGGGCTGCTTCGAGTCTGGCCACACGGGCCTTGCATTGATAGCTAATTATTGAACATTCTGGATGCTGGTCCAAGGTTTGAAAATGAGGGGTCGAGTCTCGAGGCTGAGAGCGATCCTAAGCTGCGTAATCTCAAGAGCGATTCCACACAGGTCTTCGCACGACTGCGCAAAACATTTTGTTTTCGAAAGTTTTTAAGAAGGCGACGAATCGCTCGCGCCGAAGACAGTGTGGAACCAGTCTGGATCAAGCCAGGGTCCTTCTCAGTACTCACGCTGACAAGCATGATTTCGATCATTAAGGGCTTAGCATGCCTCTCTTTCTTTCAACTTGATCAAAGTTTTGCAAATCCCGAGGAATTCCTTCCTCTTCGTTTTTATCACCGCAGTGTTCAAAAAGGTTTTTTATTTTTAAAAAAACTTAGGTCAAAGCAATAATTATCAGGGCACACAAGGGCGGGCGGAATGCGCTGTCACCCCATTCGAATTCTCTGGCACAACTAGCCCAACACAGATAGTACGGGAACACGATAGCCGCGGCTGTTTCATTCAGGTTCCCCGGATGTAAACTGGCTCCACAGCAGAGGTAGACCCAAAAAGAAAGCAAAAAGAAGTAATTACAAAACAAAACGGTGCTTGAGGCAACAACCCCGGAGTCACCTGGTATTCTATACAAAAGAGGGACTGACTCGTTACAACAAGACAGACCCTTAAGCAGAAAGGACTGACTCAGGACAGAGAGACAGACTCAAAACAGAACAAAAGGCTGACTCGACACCCAAGCCAGGATTTACAAAAGTAGCATTCGCGGATGCTCAAAAATGCGTGCCAGACGCCACATCAAAAACTCGAGGCGCTGTCCGCAGGCGGTTGAATCCCAATTACATACTCGCAGCATCGGTGTCCTCAAAATCCAACAACTGAGTGGTGACGGATTTAGCTGAGGTGGGTGGGAGGATAACCTCGTTGTCAATCAGATCCTGCACCTCATGGCGGAGGCGAAAGCAGTTATCGGTGGAGTGGCCAGTTTGCTGGTGGTACGCACAGTACTGTGTAGCATCGTGGCCTGCTGGGAGGTTCTTCGGCAGAGGTCGCGGCTCTAGAGGTGTAAGATGCCCCTTCTTGGCCAAAATGAGAAGCACCCTAGATAGTGGCATGTAGAGAGCATGAAAGGCCCTGTGCCCCCGGGGCTGGTATTTTGAAGCCTGAGTGCTCCTGCTAGATGTGCTGGCGAACGGATCGGCAGGTGCGGGCTTGAATTTCTGATCCTTCCCAGGTACGGGGTTGGGAGTGAGAGAGACTGTTTCAACATAACGGGGTCTATCCCGATTTTCCGACTGGCTTAAACTACCCTCAGGTAGAGTGGGAAAAGCATCCTTCACAATTTTGGTTGTCATCGCAGATACCTGTTGTTTGTTCATTCCCCCGGCTTTTAAAGCCTCGACTGCCCACAGCAGCTGTCCCATGGGGTCGGCGTCTGCCTTTGCCACATTTTTACCTCTGGCCTCAGCCTGATGAGAGGTTTGGGTTGGTACTGGTACATCACTGTTGTATGTGGAGGCCATCTCCGGCTGATTAAGCTCGATCACAATCCGCCCCAGTAGCGGGGGCTCTTGGGGCTCAAAATTTCCGGCATACGGTGCAACCGGTGGCGAGGCTGACATCCCGTAAGCGAGATCTGCCACAGATCTTTGGAGATCACCTATCATCCCCATTAACTCGAATGTAGTGGGCTCGCGAGCCTGATAGAACTGGGGGGCCCAGATTGGGTGTGTAGCGGGTGACCTAGGAGGATGCGGCATATCTACGCCGGCCTCACTCTGTAGGGTGATCCCTTGATCCAACGCGGCTGTCATAACCACTATTTCTTCTGAACTTTGCGTCATCCCTAGTCCTGCCTCGGCAAGGGGAAACACTGACTATTCTGTATCAACTTTCTGAATTCTCTGAACTGAAAGGAAAAAAAAACGGACAGCACTTCAGCCCAAAACAGATCAAACACAGACGCAGTCAAACAACTGATCTCTACTACTGATTACTGTTCCCCAGAATCACTGTTCCCAGAACTGAACTGATACTCGCAGATATAACTGGTTCCTCAACAACACTGATACTGATGCCCCTCGGGCCGGATATTCAAACTTGCAAACTGACATGCACTTTCCTGCAGAGGTACACTCTAAAAGCACATAGCAGATAAATGAGAGTCAAAACACCCCTATATTGGGGTAGGGTTTCCCTGTCCTATTTTGTCAGGAGCTAGGGTTTCACTATGCACACGGCGGTTTCAAACAACTTAGCATCGGGTAAGCAACCTGTCCTAGTTTGGAATGGTCACTACGGATTCCGAATATGCACTAGGTCGAATGGTCGACAAGGGTGCCCCGGTAAAACCGGGGTTTGTGCTCCCATGCTGTCAGAGCCCATAACCGGTCAGCCTTTTGGTCATGCCTTGACAAGACAAGCCTCCGGCAAACCGTTCAGGAATGGCAGATGGCAAACACTGTGTTCCTAGGCGCACCAATGCACATGCAATGCAAAGAAACACATAAATGGAATCAAAACAGGATATCAAGAGTTCGAGTCAAGCGCTTTAAGTCCCCAGCAGAGTCGCCAGAAACTGTAGACGTCCCTGAACGCATCCCGGGCGAGGAGTGCGAGTCCCCCCCGTTCTGGTTCGATATTGGGTCACTACAGTTCGAAGGACTCAAAATGTCACGGTTCTAAATCTTGAACCAAAGAGTCCAACTCTGGCAAATCGTTTTGAAGAAAAACTGATTTTTGAAAAGAAGTGCCAAACATGGACTGCTTCACCAGATTACAGAGTCGCCACCTAAATATTTTTAAAATGGGGGAATTTAGGAAACCCTGACTCGGCGCCGAAGGCCACGTGTCCGTCATCACCAAAGTGACTTGGCTCGGGAGCTCGGGTACGATCGGGGAAGGTCAGCTATGAGCACCCCCTCTCGCCCGGTCCGAAGACCGGCCTCTACTAACCATGATATCCGTTTTTGAAAACTTTATGCATTCTTATTCCGGTTATTAGCCTAGAATTACTATGTGATGCGCACAACACAAAAGTATAGACTAGATTGCCTAACTTGGAAATAAACATTGCATATCCGTTTTGTCTCGAAAAATGTGTTGGTTTTTGCTACTCGAAAGTAGGCTGAAATACGGATTTCAATGAGTTGTTCCAACTCACGCAATCCAACCTCCACCCACAGGCATTCAAGCAATTTATCACGTAAGCATTTAGCCGCATAGCAAGCATACTGTCATGGCAAACGTTCACACGCATGCGACATGCTAAAGCATAAAAACTTACATCGTACTCCGTGCCAAAAACAAGAGACTGGTTAGCAAAACATGCATGACCTAGTTCATGTTAAGTGGCTAATGCAACACAGACATAGATGCAATCTAGAGTAGGCTCGGCTAACCCTAAACATGGCATATGAAATGCGCGAGTAGCACGTATTCAATTTGGAAATCGAAAGTACGATGCAGTTTGTATGATGTACCGAGCCCGGTGCATGTAAACAAATGCATGAATGCACGCATGCATTGCATAAGGTATGCTAATTTAAATGTGCCCTAATTTACCATCGTAAACAGGTAAATAAAAGGGAAGAAAGAAGTGGGGATTGGGAGACATACATCCACTCACACACACTTATTACAGATACGCCCTCACTCGGAGGGACCGAAAGAATATACAATTTAATTAACTACGCAAGCTAATTAATTATTACAAATTAACTAAATTAATCAGATAAATTAATTAATCTAATTAAACAGTAAACCGCCTCGGGATGAGGGCCAAATGCAGCATGCGCTCGGGACTGGCTCGGAACCGCACTGCCATGCACGGATTGCCTCTGTTTCCTCTGCTCTCCTCCTCAGAAAATTGCCAAAGTCCCAGGAGTGCCTCTCAGGGCACTGGGGATCACCACCGGCTGGGGTAGGACACCACCGGCTGAAGGAGGAGGCCACCGGCACAAAAAGAAGCCATCGGCTGTTTGTTGACTGCCGGTCGGCACTAAATAGTGCCGGCCGGCACTTAATGCCTGCAGAACCTGCAACTCACAGCAGCAGAGGGGAAATCTATGCATGACAATATAATTCAAGCCATTTATGCACCAAACACATCCCTTATCATGTTTTTGACTCAAAGGAAGATGTGCCTCGGTTCTCGGACCACCAATCACGCACTTCCATGCATGATGGCCCAAAGAACCAAGGATGCAACTTCACTTTCAAATGCATGCAAACCAAATAAACATGAAAGGGTGCCAAACCTCTATCATTTTCAATCTCAAGAGGCCAAGCATGCATGCTTATGCAATGCAACTCTAAGCATGTTATCTAGCATGCAACATGAACAATGCAAGCAAGCTAAACATGTTAGGGATACAACCTAAGCAAAGAGGCATATAAACCAAGCAATGGAGTGGACTAAAACATGAATTAGGCTACTCCTAATTGGCCTAAAATCAGTGGCCAAAGTGCCTAGAAATGGAGATTAAACACACACACACATGCAAGTGTTATGGTCCAAACCCAAGGCATAAACATGGCAACCCCCAAGCACACTTGGAGATACCAAACAAGGACAATAAACTCACATTGTAAAGCTCTGAAAATCATGCAAAACATGATGCCAAATCATGCAACAAAACAAGCCAAACAAAGCATGCAAATGGTCTAAGGTTCAAAGCAAATCAATGAGGCTTTGAACCACACTTAGCACAACCACACATGGCAATACTTAAACACTTAAAAACAGAGTTTTAACACATAAAACTAAGCCTAAAGGACCACCTAGATGGCATCTAGATGACATGAATCCAAAGGCATGCATTAAAGCCAAAACATGGAGCATTCAACACATGCTTTCAAAGCATTAAAGAGGCCACTAAGGCAAGCATGCAAGCACACCAAAGGGACTGAAATAGCATGCTAGGTGGTTCCAAACTACCAAAATGATGCAAACAAAGGCATGCTACATATTCATGCTCTTAAAGCCAACAAGCCCAATGCAAAGAGGCTATATTAAACATGCTATGGTTGACTCAAACAACATGAGACAGACCTAAAACATGGAAATATGAGCACAAAAACTTCACAAATGCAAGCCTAAAACATGCTAGAAGCTAAGGTATACAACCTAGGCATGTTAGAGGATCAAAAGGCATTACAAGGCAGCTATGCTAAGCATGCATAAGGGACCTAAACCAACACTTAGCAATGTCATATTAGGGCATAATAAACATAAAATGCGGCCAAGACATGCTCAACAAACAATCAAAACTATGCTCCCTTAAGAGGCCAAATCTTGCCCTTTTCAAGGACATCAAGGAGGGGGGGTGGCCCTCTCCTTCTTGGGACTTCAAGGCATCATCTTCACCACTGAAATCCCTCAAGACTTCAGTGGTGAAGAGATCCTAACACCAAAGTCTCGGATCCCTCACAAAATAGCACAAAAAGTGGTCTTTTCAAGGTCTAAGGGTGGTCAAACCTACCCAAACCACCAAGTACTCTTGATAAACAATGAAGAGGCTTAAAAAACAGAACTTTTATGTGTTATAGACTAAGCACAAAAACTGTTTTAAACTAGGCAAAAATGGAATGCAAGAATGGGGGAAAAAGGGGTAGTTTCTTACCCTTGATGATCAACTCCAACAATGGTGACCTTGATGCCTCTTTAAGCTTCAAACCGGCCAAGAACACCAAGAACAAGCCCTTAGCACCTCAGTTCCAAGAGGAAGGTGAAACACTAGGTGTTGATGAGCAATAGTAAGTCACAAACACCTAGTGTACAAAACAAAAGAGAAAGAGAGAGATAGGATGTGTATCTATCCTAACCCTAAAAACCAGAGCTTGGTCTGTCTAAAATGTCTAAAATTTTGTAACCCTAAGCCAAGAAGAGGAGTGGTCCTCTTATAGGCAAGCAAAGCTTGCAAAGCTTACAAGCTAAGCTAACTAAGAGGGTCATCCCTCCATACACGTGTATGGAGGGGAAGCAAAACTATACAGCTGTCTGAAAATATCTCAAAAAGCAACTGCACAGTGTCCGGCCGGCAAAGAGTGCCATTTTGGCAAAACTTAGTGCCGGTCGGCACAAAAGAGTGCCGGTCGGCACAATAAAGTGCCGATGGAAACACCAGCCAGCCGGTGGCCTCTAGCCAGTGCCGGTAGTGTGTGGGGATGCCTCACAAAGCATTCCCTGCCCTTCCAAGGCAAAACACAAGTGTTTGGTGCAAAACCAAACACAAAACGGTCGAGTTCGGAAGTCCTGAGGCAAGGCGCGCGAGCCGAGAACTCCGGGAACTCCAAACGAACACAAGCATGGATAATCACCGAGTGTTCCAACGGTGACGTCCAAGTCTTGAGGACGGTCAAAAATGGGGTGTCTACACAAGGCAAGCATGCAAACCAAATAAAAGAGGGACTTAAACATGACTTAGGCAACTCCAAATAGGCCCAAAATCAGTAGCCAAAGTGCTCAAAAATGGAGGCTAAACACACACGCACATGTGCACATATGATGGTCCAAGCTTTAAGCATTAAACTAGCGACTTTAAAACACATTTAAAAGAGGCTATCATGGACAATTAGCATGCAACATTAACTCTGAAAATCATGCTAGAATGTGGTGCCAAACCAACTCACATGAAGCTAACATTAGCATGCAAATGGCCCAAATACTTGAAGCAAGGTAATGAAGCTTTGAAACACATTTAGCACAACGAACATGGCATGCATTAAACAACTAAAAAACAGATTTTTAGCATGTTAAAACAAGGCCAAAGGACTACTTAGATGGCATCTAAGTGGCTCAAATTCAAAGGCATGCACAATGGTCAAAACATAGGGCATACGACACATGCTCTCAAAGCAACAAAGAGGCAACTAAGGCAAGCATATGAGCATGCCAAAGGGACTGAAATTACATGTTGGATGGTTCCAAACCACCAAAATGATGCAATCAACACATGCTACACATTCACATACTTGAGGCATACAAGCCCGACAAGCCACAAATGTAAAGGAGCTATACTAAACATGCCAAAATCGATCCAAACAACTATGGACAGACCTAAAGCATGGTAAAATAAGCACAAAACATTCACAAGGCTAAGCCTAAAACATGCTCGAACAAAGGCTAACAACCTAAGGCATATTAAGGCAATTACAAGGCATTACATGGTAGGTATGCTAAGCATGCATGGTGTACCAAGACCAACACACAACATGATTATATTATGGCATAATAAGCATGAAATGCAGCCTAGACATGATCAACACACACTCTAACATAGGCTCCCTCAAGAGGCCAAAAATGGTCCCTTTCAAGGACAACAAGGAGAGGGGGCGGCCCTCCCCTTTTGGAGACTTCAAGGCACCATCTCCATCACTGAAATCCCTCAAGATTTCGGTGGTGAAGAGGCCCAAACACCAAAGTCTCGAAACTTGCACAAAATAGCACAAAAATGGGGCCTTTCAAGGCCTAAGGGTGGTCAAACACACCCAAACCACAAAACACTCTTAACAAACAATCAAGAGGGCCTAAAAACAGAACTTTTCTATGTTATACACTAAACACAAAAACAGCTCTAAGATAGGTAGAAATAAGATGCAAAAATGGGGTAAAAAGGACTAGTTTCTTACCCTTGAAGCCTTTCTTCAACAATGGTGGTCTTGTTGCCTCCTTAAGCTTCAATCCAGCCAAGAACAGGAAGAATAAGCCCTTAGAACCTCATTAGCCAAGGGGAGGTGAAACACTAGGTGCTTGTGTGCAATAGTATGGACTAAAACACACACAAGAGTAAAAAGAGAGGAAGGTATAGATATAGGATAGATATATGTCCTAAAGCTGAAACCAGAGCTCCTCTCACTCTCCTCTTTTATTTTTCTAACCCTAGAACAAGGGAGAGAAGGCCTCCTCTTATAGAGGAGGCAATCTTGTAATGCTTAGCAAGTAAGCAAACAAGAGGGGCATCCCTCTATACACGTGTATGGAGGGGAAGCAAATGCCATCCAGCTGTTTCAAAATATCTCCAAAAGCAGCTGAACAGTAGTCGGCCGGCCAAAAATGTCATTTTGACAAAATTGAATGTCGACCGGCAACAATGAGTGCCGACCGACAACATACATTGCCGGTGACAACAAAAACCAGCCGGTGGCCTCTATCCACTGCCGGTGGTGTGTGGGGATGCCTCACAAGCCATTCCCTGCCCCTTCAAGGCAAAACACAAGTGTTTGGTGCAAAACCAGACACAAAACGGTCGAGTTCGGAGATCCTGAGGTAGGGCGCGTAGCTGAGAACTCCGGGAACTCCAAACGAACACAAAAATGGATAATCACCGAGTGTTCAAACGGTGACGTCCAAGTCTTGAGGACGGTCAAAAATGGGGTGTCTACACTAAGGTTACAGCTATTTAAGAAGCAAAATACCTAACAAAATTAGGTATTGAAGAACTCCTAGGTTCACTCATAGCTCATGAACTTTTAATGATGGATAGCAGCAAAAAGGAAGCCATTTGGGGAGAAAATGATGGAGTAGCCAACCTGTGTCTCATGCTTCTTGGAGAAGAAGAATTCACTCAAGATGAAGTAATTTCTAATTATGTAGAATTTAAAAGTACTTTCAATGAATTACATGACATATTTAGAAATGTTTGTGTTGAGAATTCTAAATTAAAGAAATTAGTTACTTTTCTTTCAAATGATGTGGATGTTTTAAAAATGGAAAATGCTACTTTAAAAAATGACTTTACGTCTATTGCCAATGAGAAAAATATTTTGAAAAATAATGTTGAGGATTTAAACAAAACTCTTGAAAATTTTGTAAAAGGAAAAGAAAATCTCAACAAGCTTCTTGGAAATAAAAGATGTGTTTTTGACAAAGTAGGCATTGATTTTGATCCTCCTAAACCTTTTATTAGATTAAATGTTCTTGAGACTAATCCCCATGGACCCAAGAAAGTATGGGTACCAAGAAAGAAATTAAGATATTTTGTAGGTGGAATCTCAAAGAACACCAAGGACTTCGAGAGAAAATGCACAACAAGAGTGTTCAATTTAAAGAGCAAAATTAGCTCCTACAAGAAGAAGAATGATGAAATAAAAATCACCAAGATGAACAATAGAGGTAATGTATGGGTGAAGATTCCAAAGAGGTAAATGAAGGTATAACTCTTAACACACCTTTAAGCTTAAAGTTTTATACTCTTTAAGGTGTGATTTGTGTATAGGTTGTGTCTAATCATTGCTTCCGTATAATCTAATTGTACTAAGTTTATTAAGTTATGTTCTGCTAGTTTCTTTCAAACATTCATTGAACTAAAAAATGAGAATTATATTATTTTGATGAATGCCTAATAGAATATGAATGATTCATGTATTCATTAACATTTTATATCATGTCATCCATTGCTATGAAAAAGAGATAAGAAGTGATAAATTTTTTTGTGAGCATACTTTTCACATCTTATATATGACTTCATACTAATATGTTAATTCCTTTTTGAGTCATATCTTTGTAGAATCAATTTTGATGTCATAGCATGTTTTTGAGATGTATACTATCTATATTTTGAATTTTACATTTGTGATCTCAAGAATATGCTCAATATGAAAATTTCATGCTTATATGCTTTACATTGGAATATTTGAATGAGTTGTGAAATTCTTTGATTATGATCCACCAACAATGTCTAAATGAAAAGAAGTATCATACATTTATAGAGACATTGCATCTATCCTATTGAATATCTTTTGAATATGGATTATATTGGCATACATCTCATGAAAAGCTTTTGATTGATGAATTGTTGAATTAATTGTTTATAACATTCATGTTGTGTTCCATATTGAGTAAAATGTTTTATCACACTTTATCACACTTGAGCATGTGGATTGAATTAATGAAAATGCCTCTTACTAATGTTATGTGATTAAATGAGATTGTTGCATCATTTCTTAATAAAACAAAGAGCATAAAACTATTTTCTTATGCATATTATGCTATGCATTATAACTTGAAAATTCTGAAAAATAGCATTCCAAACTCTTGTTTGATCATTGAATTATTTTTCACCTTTTTAGTTTGTGATAAGAAGTGATTTGTGTTGTATTTTTATTGAGTAATAGTGATTGTTCTATGAATGCTATATTTACACAAAATAGAAAAGGGTAGCACTAACTTAGGGGGCGAAATCATTTTGCTAACATACTTGTTAAACTCTTTTGAGATGAACTTCTCATGAAAGAAAATTGAAGATTGAAAAGCTTTCATCTTGTCACGACCCAAACCCAGCCCTATGGGTTTAGCACCGTAACCGGCCAGTAATCCGAGATTACCGAAGGCCTGCTTAACAGTAGTACAGTAAAACAGAGTTCAGGGCCTGGCGGAAGCCAACACAGTAAATAAATAATGTCCATTGAGCTGTGACAGTCTGTATGCCAAAAAGATTTTTCATGCATTCGCACATTCAGAACAGTACAGTCTATACGAAATTTACAGTCACACAGTACAGGGACCTAATCCCTTGATAACAGTACAGTTAGTAGCTGACAGTCTAACAGTCTATACAGTAATACAGATCAGATACAGAGACAGACAGGGGAAGCTAAAACACCCCCGAGCCATAGCTTGAACAGTTCAGGAACCTCGCAGTGAGGCACAGTGGTTGGCTTGACAAGACTGAAGTTTACCCTGACGCCTCTAGCAACAGTCTGGTGCCTGTACACCTACATATATATATGAGCAGTGAGCTAAAGCCCAGTGAATAACATAATGCGTAAAGGGGGTTAAGAATAAATGTCCTTTCAGTATTGAAACCAGTCATTCCAGTCAGTTTATCAGTCATTCAGTTTGTGGCTCATATTTCAGGTCATAACAGTCATTCAGTTAAAGCAGTGATATGTGGTACATCCATTGGCATAACAGTACAGTAAACAGTAGGTCTTAAAAGACCAGGTCTTAACAGACCAAACAGTAAATGATGGTCATCAGTAGCAGTACAGTAACAATAACAGTAACAGTAACAGTACTATTTCATAGAACAGTACAGTACTTGTGGATTCAAGAGGTGTCTCGCACAGATTCTAGAGGTGGCTCACACTGTAGCACTTAGTTCCGTAGATTCTAGAGGTGGCTCACAGTGTAGCACTTAGTTCCGTACAGCGCTTTGTTCCATATCAGAAATACAGAACGACCATTGTAACAGTAAACAGTAGTGGTTCCAAACTTGGGAACCGACAGAGGTATCTCTGTCACAGTAACAGTAAACAGTAGGTGCCAAGGATGCCACAGTACAGTTCAGAATATAAGACATACGTTCATTCAGTACACAGTATCAGTTCAGTGAACAATTCAATTCCGTAAACAATATCAGTTCAGTAAACAGTATCAATTCAGTAAACAGTTCAGTTCAGTAAACAGTTCAGTAACCAGTTCAATTCAGTAAGCAGTTTCGTAAACAGTTCAATTTAGTAAACATTTCAGTTCGGTGAACGGTTCAGCAAACAGTTCAATAAAGTAGACAGCTCAATGAGGTAAACAATTCAATAAAGTAAACAGCTCAGAAGATAATCATTTTTGAACATATCTTTACACAGTTGTTACTCACAGAGTTCTGGGCTACAGTAAGCTACAGCGTCCCCTCGGTAAGCCAACCCTACACAGTATACAGGATGAACACACACTAAGCTATACAATTGGGGAAGATCAATAACTTAATCCCTAATTTGCCTCGGTGTGTTCTACATCTATATCCTCATTAAGATGCCTTAAACTAGGCCTAAGAATGCCTAGAATGGGATGAGGATACAAAAATACACTTAGAAAACATTTTGTAAAGTTGTTGAAAACAGGGGTCTCGCTCGAGCGAGCCTTCCTTCGCTCGAGCGAGCTTCCAAAATCAAGGGCTTCGCTCGAGCGAGAAATCCTTCGCTCGAGCGAGCTGTCGAAATAGTAAAAGTACTGGATGCTGCAATTTTACGCTCGAGCCACCATTTCTTCGCTCGAGCGGAGCTCTGAACAAACAATGGTCGCTCGAGCGAGGAGGCCAAATTCTGGAATTTCCAGATTTGTCTCCTAAGCTCAAACCAAGCATTCTTTCACTCAAAACTCGACCTCTTGGGCCCAAATTCTGGAAAACACATCTAAATTCAATGTATAACAAGTTTCAAAGCTCAATTTGTGAATTCAAAGCCCAAGGGTGAGCCAATTAAATCCAAGTTTCAAACCCATTTTCATAAACATGAAGAACATGCAAATATGCATGGATTCAAGACATTTCAAAGCTTCAATTCTTGCTCTAATGAGCCAACTTTTTCCAAAACAAGATGAAATCATGGACTCAAACATAAATATGAGCATGCATGTAACATTTGCCATGAAAACAACTTTAAATTCCTCAATACAAGCATGCATGCAAGAGATGAGCTTCAATTCAACATTATAAGCCATATCTTGGCTCTAATCTTTAATAATCCTCTAAACCATGCAAGGAGTGCTTCAATTGATAAACAAGAAGGTAATTACTCTACCTTAGGTCCTCAATCACAAGACTAGAAGCTCAATTTAGCAATTATCCTTCAATTTCTTCAAGTATACAAGCCAATTTCAAGATGAAACCAAACTCTCTCCCAATCTCTCTGTTTTGGTCGGCAAAGACAAGGAAAAGAGCTGATGAAAATGTTTGATCAAGTGTATAAACCAAGCCTCAAATATGGTGTGAAGTGGGCCACTAAGTGGCGATTCCGTAAATAAGGCCAATTCTTCGATTTAGCTTATTTTATCTAATTTAATCCTACCAAATTGATTTTCAATTAAATATACCATTAATTCACATAAATTCCAATGATCATAAAACATTGATCCATTTCCGATTCGGCCGCTGATAAGGCCTTCAATTTGCAGTTTAATGCATAAAACGAGAACAGATGATTTGGTAGTCTAACAGATAGATTATGCATTTAAACAGTTATAGTCAATCAATCAATTCAGTACTTCAGTCAGTCAGTTCAGTATTTCAATCAATTCAATTACCGATCATAATCGGTCTCAGTTTAGCAGTAAACAGTGACAGTATTAGTAACCAGCGGTCAATCAGTGATCAGTGATGAGGGTTGTTACACATCTCGTGAACCTAAGGTATGCCTCATATACTCTCTTAAGTTTTTGAGGTAAAAATTCTATCTTATATCCCTTGAGCTAATACTGTTATTACTTTGATATGAAAAAGATTGATTATGCTTCATATGATTTGCAATGTATACTCTTTGATGATGCTCTTACCTAAAAATCATGCCTATGTTTAAATGTGTGGTACATATTGAAATTCATGATTTTTCTTGGCATATGGATTGCTATACCTTGAACATGCTTCATGTTTTTTAGAATTACATTAGCTCCATGAGATTATATTGAGTTTAACCTATTATGAGCAATATTTGGTATTCTACATAATGCTTGAGCTATGATTGTTAAATCTTCTAGATTGCATATTAGTATCCTTGGTAGATTGCATGTTGGTATCATTTTGGCATCCTATTTGATATTATTGACAAAAACATTTCGGTTATGAGCTTTCATTTATCATATCTCCTATTGATTTTGCCAAATGAAGCAAGGGGAAGAATTTAAACTTGATTATTTTTTAAAATCCCCTCAGTTTCTATTCTGTTTTTGATATCAAACTTATGGGCTTGCACCTTCACATGTTACTATTTTTTTTTGCCCATTATTGCCAAATGGTATGAGCTTCAATTGTATGATCATTATGTGATATCATTTTTTTGGTATCATAGAGCTACCTTGATATGGATGATTATTTGTGCTATAATGAGACTTACATTTTTTCATCATATATGTTGTAACATACTCCCTCCTTGTGCTTGATTTTGTTGAAAATGTCATCGGGGGAGAAAAAGATGCTTGATTGTTTTAGTATCTCTGATTATTTTGGTATCTTTATGCTTTTGGTATCTTAATTCTTACAACATGACCTTTGAGCTGATTAGTTGTTGATAATGTAAGAGGAAGATCGTTTTCCTCAAGGAAGAGTGACTTGAACTTTAGCTCCATATTTATGCTCTTGCTTGGCAACCTTGTTTGATCTATGCACTGTTATGTCTACTATAGTCTTGAGATTGGTATGCTTTTGCTAAGAAATTGAGAATTAGATCATGCTCAAATGCTTCTCATATATTCATTAACAATTTGGTCTTTCATTATTATTTTTTGTTTGGGCTTAATTTTCTTATTTTTTTTCTCTGCTTTTTAATTTCATTTTTCAGTACTTAAAAATAAACACAACAACAAATCAAAATACAAATATTTACATAAAAAAACCAAAAAAAAAAAAACCCTTCATTTTTTTTACGGCCATACGCCAATCAAAATAAACATTAAAAAAAAAAAAAACAAAACCCTTCATTTTTTTCGGGCCATACGCCAATCTTACTTACTCGTCTCTTCCATCGTTTTCTTCTTCTTTTTATCACCTTGGGCGACCCTTGACGCCCTGTAGACGTCCCCGAACGCATCCCGGGGAAAAGGGAGTGCGAGTCCCCCCCCCCGTTCTGGTTCGATATTGGGTCACTACAGTTCGAAGGACTCAAATGTCACGGTTCTTAATCTTGAACCAAAGAGTCCAAATCCGGCAAATCGTTTTGAGAAAACAGATTTTTTTGAAAGAAGTGCCAAACATGGACTGCTTTGCCAGATACAGAGTCGCCACCTAAATATTTTAAAATGGGAAATTTAGGAAACCCTGACTCGGTGCCAAAAGGCCACGTGTCCGTCATCACCAAAGTTGGCTCGGGAACTTGGGTACGATTGGGGAAGGTCACATCGTGAGCACCCCCGCTCGCCCGGTCAAAGACCGGCCTCTACTAACCATGATATCTGTTTTTGAAAACATTGTGAGTTCTTATTCCGATTATTAGCCTAGGTTACTATGTGATGCTCGCAGCAAACAAGTATAGACTGAATCGTCTGAATTGGAACTCAACATCTCATGTTTGTTTGTGAAAGATGGTTTGCTACCCGCAGGTAGGCTAAAAATACAGATTTTGCCACAATCTAGTGGGCTTAACAAACAATTGATGAATTGCTCCAATTCAGATAACTCAACCTCCACCCACAGGCATTCAAGGCAGTTATATCACATAAGCACATAGCCTCATGGTAAGCATGCTATCATGGCAACACTCACACGCATGCAAGGATGCTAAAGCATAAAACTTACCTAGTACTCCAAGCCAAAACAGAAAACTGATTAGAAATCAATGCATGATCCTAAGTATACTGTAATGCCTAATGCAACGCATGCAAAATGCAACTATAGCAGGCTCGGCTATTCTAAATATGGCATATGAGATGCAACAGCTATCAAGTACTCAATTTGGAATTGAAATACAGATGCAGTTTGTATGATGCGCCAAGCCCGGTGCATGTAAAACAGATGAATGATGCAAAACATGCTGTCATACTGTATGCTAATTGAAATATGCCCTATATCTAACCATCCAAAGCGGGTAAATAAAAGGGAGAAAGAAATGGGGGTTGGAAGACATACATCACACCCACACACCCTTATTACAACATTGCCCTCGCGCAGAGGGTCCGAATAAATAATAATACAGTCCGAAAATGAAAGAATAGACAGTCCGAATAAATATACAGATTTCTTAATTAATTAACAAATTAATTACAGAAAAGTAAAACTGGCATGCAAGCCAGGGACTGCCTTGCTCCTGATGAATGGTATATGCTGGGCTGCTTGGCGCAGAAATCCACTAGGATGCCCTGATTAGCCTCTGTTTGCAATTTTCTCGAAATGCGTGCCGGCCTCCGAAAAGTTGTTGATTGTTGATTTTTGCTGCAACAGAGAGCAGGAAAAGGGCATAGCAATGTATTTCACAAATATATGCATGCCTCGATCCTCGTGCCACCAATCACGCATCTCAATGCATGATGGCCGAGGAACCGAAATGCACAACTCAATATGGGATGAATGCAGATGAATGCTACAACAAATCCTAGCTCCATCATGGGTAATCCGGAGTGTCGGTGACTTTGGAATTGAGACCCGTTCCGTCACTCGGAGTGCGAAACGTACCTCGTTTCCCGTGCAATATGCATGATATGCGTGAATGCAACTAACATATGACCTAGCATGCACAATGCTATGAAAATGAGATGCCTCGAAATGCGTGCCCACTGGCACGCAAACCGAGGCGATGACATAAAGGCACGAAATGCAATGATGGGCTTACACCAATATGAGAGGGCCTCAGCCACACTCACACGGGATGCCGGAATGATAAGAATGAGGTGCCTCGAAATGCGTGCCCACTGGCACGCAAACCGAGGCAATGATGAAATGCAAATTGGATAAAACAGAGTGCCTCGAAATGCGTGTACGCGGGTACGCAAACCGAGGCAGAGGCATACGCAATGCAAACCGGATAAAACAGAATGTCTCGAAATGTGTGCACACGGGCACGCAAACCGAGGCGGAGGCATACGCAATGCAATCGGATAAAACAGAACGTCTCGAAATACGTGCACACGGGCACGCAAACCGAGGCAGAGGCATACGCAATGCCAAGCGGATAAAACAGAGTGCCACGAAATGCGTGCGCACGGACACGCAAACCGAGGCGATGATGAAATGGGATGTAAATCGGATAAAACGGAGTGCCTCGAAATGCGTGCCCACAGGCACGCAAACCGAGGCGACGATGAAATGGGAAAATCGGATAAAACCGAAGTGCCTCGAAATGCGCGCCCACAGGCACGCAAACCGAGGCAATGATATGCGATGCAAAATCGGATAAAACTGAAGTGCCTCGAAATGCGCGCCCACAGGCACGCAAACCGAGGCGATGATATGGGATGAAATGGCATACAGAATGCAACGATGGGCTTACACCTACATGGGAGAGCCTCAGCTCACTCACATAGGAGGCCGCCGGATAAAAACAAAGCTGCCTCGAAACGCGTGTCCGCGGACACGTAAATCGAGGAATGCATAAAATGGCATACAGAATGCAGTGACGGGCTTACGCCAACATGAGAGAGCCTCAGCCGCACTCACGTAGGCTGCCGGAATGATAAAAATGAGGTGCCTCGAAGTGCGTGCCCATTGGCACGCAAACCGAGGCAACGCAAAAATGATACAAATGGCATGGGAAATGATATGCAAGCATGGCAATGGAATTTCAGCACTTAAATAAAGGGGAAAACAGCCCCGAAACAATTCGAAAAGACATTCGAAGCATGCATTCATCCCGAAAATGCGAAATTAAGCCCCGAAATGGCCTATAGCCATGCTATACATGCAAAAAATGATCATGGCAGCAAGAACAGTAGCAAGACAGTCCCAAAAATGGCATTTTTTCAGTAATAAACATGGCCTAAATGCAAGCATAGATAGATCAACCAAAGCATGCGAAGTTAGTGGCCAAAAGAGGGGTATTGAGACAAGTGACATATGCAAACCCCAAATGGACAAACTTTCTTCTACAACATTGAAGATGAGCTAAAAATAAGCACAATTTCAGAAGATGACATCCTCAAAATCAGAATAAAATCATGCTAACTATTTCATGCAAAAATGAAGCTCGAAAGGGGCTATAACAAGAGTCATGCAAAACAAGCACCAAATGACAAAATTTTCTTCATGAAATGTGTAAAGGGGGTCAAAATAAGACCAAAGTCAGTAGGGGTCGAAGTCCCAAAAACAAATAGAAATAGGTCAAAAATTGCATACAAAATATGGCACACTTGATGAAATTTGAAGGAAGTGGTATATACAGTGGCCAAATGAGGTTGAGCCCTTCTACAAAGTTGTAGAGGGGCTCAAAATGAGCACAAAACCAGTAGGGGTCGGATCCATAAAAACAAAAGGAAATAGGCCTAAACTAGCATGCAAGATAATGGCATAAAAGCTAGGTATTGAAACAAGTGTATCATAGAAGCATCAAATGAAGTTGAGCCCTTCTACAAAGTTGTAGAGGGGCTCAAAACAAGCACAAAATCAGTAGGGGTCGGAGCCCCAATTCTCAACCAATTAGAGTGTAAAAATGAACCAAGAAAAAGCCCTAAAAGTTGGTTTTGAAGACTTACCCTTGAAGACTTGTCTTTCTTTGATTCTTGGCTTTGATTTGTAGCTCCTCAACCTCTGAAATTCACTTCCTAGCTGCTGGAGTGGTAGTAGGGATGGTGAGGCTAGGTGTTGATGAAGAGAAGACCTAGGGACTTAGAAGCTTTTTTGAGGTTTTAAGCTAAGGAAATGGAGGTTTTTGGAGAAGTGTTCTTGAAGACAAGTTTTCCAACCTTGAAGAAGGAGAGGGAGGGCCCTTTAAATAGACAAGAAATAGGGTGTAAAAGGGGAGGGAAAGCACCCAATCTTTCCCTCCCGAAATATCCCCCGGATGCCCCGGGATATGCTGGAAAATATCCGGACAGCTGGGACAGGCTGGAAAGCAGGAAGCTGGCCGGCCAGGTAAATTTGTGGGAGGTGGCCGGCCGGCCACCCCACCTGGTCGGCCAGCCACTCACCATGGCCGGCCGGCCACCCCCAAAAAATGAACAGTAAAATCTCTGGCCGACCACCATACCAAAGTGTCCTCCAAGGTGTGTAGAACAAGGATCCAAGGTTGGAATTTGGCAACTCTGAAGCAGGAGTCACAACATAGAGCTTGAAGGAGAGGCCCAAAAATGAAACCAACTATTGCTGGCCGACCACCATACCAAAGTGTCCTCCCAGATGTGTAGAACAAGGATCCAAGGTTTGAATTTGGCAACATTGAACCAAGAGTCACAACATAGAGCTTGAAGGAGAGGCCCAAAAATGAAACCCACAGTTTCTGGCCGACCACCAACCCTTAGGGTCCTCCTAGATTCCCTCATCACAGATATGTAGCTTTGGTTGAAAGAAAATACCCCTAGGGTGTTCAACATTGGCCCGGAAGTGAGCAAAACGGGCTCCGGAGGAGCGAAACTGGTTATCTGGGATAATTGCTGGCTTCTCACCCCCCAGTGATCTTCCTGATGTTGAAACAGAGGTACCTACCAAGTTTGAACAAAAACTAATGAGAAATGAACACTCGGAGCCAGAACCGAGCAATTCGGGATCCCAAAAATGGGCTGCAGGTGCCGGAAGTGGTGTTTAGCAGCGAAGTGGGTATCTGCGACTCCAGTGTCCCTCGGAATGACAAAACAGAGGTTCCTGCCAAAAATCAGAGAAAACTGATGCAAAATGAATGCTCGGGGCCCAAATCACGCAGTTCGGGGTCCCGAAAACCGGCTACGAACACCGAAAGTGGCATACGGCCACGAAGTGGGCATCAGGGGCCCCAGTGTTCCTCGGAACATTAAAACAGAGGTCTCCGCCAAAAACCGGAGAAGGCTGATGCAAAATGAATGCTCGGGGGCCCAAATCACGCAGTTCGGGGTCCCGAAAATGGGTCGCCGGGCACCGGAAGTGGTGTTCGGCTGCAAAGTGGGCATCAGGGGCCCCAGTGTTTCATTAAAACAGAGGTCTCTGCCAAAAATCGAAGAAAGCGGAGATGGTTGGGCCGGTCCCGAGCCGAGGCACACAGCCTAACGGCCCCGAAAACCGGGAACCGGGCTCCGAAATGGGCAAAATGGCCTACGGCCACGAAAAGTAGCTCACGGCCACCGGGAGATAATCTGCGGGACCACTCCCTTCCCTTAGGAAAGAAAACAGAGAAAACCGGGCCTGGTTCGCAAACCGAGACAAGGTAGAGAAGATGGTTCGGAGGTCCGGAGGCAGGGCGCGCGGCCGCGACTCTGAGACTTCTGAACGAGCACAGTATGCAACATCACCGAGCGCTCAACCGGTGACGTCTGAGTCTTAAGGTCGGTCAAAAATGGGGTGTCTACACGCCCCTGCCCCCATGCTTTCGTCGAGAGCGACGACTCCCCGTTGACTATCAAAGACCAAGAACGACGTTGCTCCAAATCAGGCCATGGAGGTGGTCTTCCGTTTAAGCTCTTTATTTTCGGTCTTCAGTGCGCCTATTTCTGCTCGCGCATTCTTGTACATGCGCTGGAGCAGAGAGAGTTGGGCGTTGACCTGATGGAGCTTACTCGTCCTATTCTGCAATCGGTGAGCCAATTTTGTGACTGCCGTCACTGTCTCCATACAGGACGTTAGTGTGAAATGATTGTCTTCTATGTCAGATTGAGCTGTCATGATTTGCTCAATCGACATTATAGGAAGGTTAGAAAGAGGAATGACAGGAAGAGTAGGAGTAGGGGCACTTGGTTTAGCAGAGCTTATGGGATCGTTTAGGTCCGGAAATAGAGTGAGGGGACGGGATGAGGAAGCCATGGTTTAGAGGTGAGAGGTGTAATAGAACTGAGTTACAAAGAGATAGAAGAGAATAGTGAAAAGGAAAATGGAAGAGTGTGTAATTAAGAAGAAGGCAAAAGAGAAGAAGACAAGGAGGGAGAGGGAGCCGAGGCGAGTACAAATCGAGGCCTTCTTTTGTCTGCCAATGACGCAAAAGTGAGGCCATGTGTCAAACGCGTTTATCGAAGGAAAAAGAAAGACGCGGGCGAGTTGTACATGTATGCATATATGTATATATGTGTTTTGAATTGTATAGATGCCATTTATTACTGTCATTCTCCTCTTCCTCCTCCAGATTCTGACCCATGATTTCCTTTTGATAATGTCACAGGGGGAGAAATTATATGATGTTATGTATTATGGTATTATTTTCATACTAATCTGATGTTATGTATTTATAATTTGATATCTTAATCTTATATCATGTTGTTGATTAAAGCTTATTTATTACACATGTGCTAACCTATATATTTAGAAATGAATTCAGGGAACATGACTTGAGGGGGAGCCTTTCTTACTCCCAAATTAAATCAAAACATCATTGCGTGCCATCATAAAAAAGGGGGAGATTGTTAGACTTATTTATTTTGATGATTTATTTAATTATGTTTTAATTTATTTGAAAGAGAAAAATAGAATCCAAAATTTATTTTGATGATTTATTTAATTATATTTTAATTTATTTGAAAAAGAAAAATAGAATCAAAATTTATTTTGATGATTTATTTGAAAGAGAAAAATATAATCAAAATTTATTTTGTCCCATTATTTCTCACCTAAACATTTATCCTAAATGTTGTTAGAATGTATTTAATATTTAATTAAATTAGGAGTTCAAATATCCCAAAACAGAGGTTCAAACAGTCCAGCACAGCAGCAGTTCAAAAGGTTCAAAATATTCAAGTGGAAGATATTCAAATTAGTAATGATAGAGTACAACGGTTATAAACGGCTATAAATTCAAATGAATACAATGGCTATAAACGGCTATAAGTTTCATTATATATACCAAAACCTCTAATGTAAATAAGTTACAAAAAAAATTAAAAAATATTCTTTGATCTATAATCACTCACAACTATTCTCTGAAAAATTCTCTGAGAAATGTTCTTCAATTTTTGTTTACATTCTCTCTTAGAAATTATACATTGAGCCTTATAGCATTAAGCTCATCTTTCTCGTGTGAGGTTTACAGAAAAACCAGAATTTCATTTTTATATCTATCTTTGAGAGATAATTATTGTAGTTTTCTGTGAAAGCAAAAACACCTTCTTTTCAACCTTGTAAGAGTGTAGTACACTCAGTGTTCTTGACTTAGAAAGTCTGTGTAAAATCTGTGGAGGATTGCTCCATCTGTGAAAAGGTTGCTAGCACCCTGTGAAGCTAGAAGATAGTAGAAAATTTCAAGTGAAGTTTGAGGAGTGGATGTAGACTTGGTTGAAGCCAAACCACTATAAATCTGTTTGTCTCATCTTCCCTAATCTCTTTACTTTCTTACTACTGCTATATCCATCTAATATTCATGTGCTAATCATTTGATTTACCCTGTATGTTAGTTATACTTCATTATTATTTTGCTTGATCATTTACTGCTAAGTTCATCATTGTGCTTGTTAATAATTTGTTGTACTAGTAGTTAATTTTATTGGGGTATTATTAATTTTAATTTGTAAAAACCTAATTCGCCCCTCTCTTAGGTTGTTTTTTGGGTAACAGAAACCTTAACAGTCTCTGGCAGCCTTGAGAGAGAGAAAAGTTGGGTATTTTACATTGGCTGATCTTTGGAATTCTTTTGATGAATGGAGTGCTTACGGTGCTGGAGTTCAGATCAGAGTGAACAATGGAGAAACTCTAATTCAGTGCTATGGGCCTTACCTCTCTGCAATCCAAATGTTTACGAGCAACTCGTCGAACAGTTTAAGGTATCAATTTCATTCTCGACATTTGTATATAAACATTTATAATTAGCTAGAGCTCGTGTACTGGGTTGCTTTGTTTTTTATTTATAATTTAATAATTTGATACAGTTTGGAACAAAGATTATTTGTTGTGATTACAAAGTTGCTTAAACAATTAATTATGAACTTTTATTCTACTTTTACCATCATCTCTTATTCTTTATAGTTGGTTTTAAGGTTGATACAATTTTGTAATGTAATTGATTGGAACCCTCATATGGGTTAGTCAAAGTTTTCCCATTTTGGTGATTTCTTTATTTCTTTTTGGTATTAATTGTAATTTTATGTTCATAAACTGGTTTGGCAATTGGAATTCTCCAATCCCATGATTGATTGTTTAGTGTTTATTGACATTGGTACTTTAAAAAGGTATGTATAATGTACGGGAAAGAAATACACCTTCTCGTATAATCCTGTTGATCAAGTCTGCGCTCCTCCGTATGACGTCGCTTTATCACCTGAAAACACAAACGTGAGCTAGCCGGCGGGTGTGTGCCGGAAACCTCTCCGATGCCTAAGTCAGTCAACAAGACAAATAGGCAAAAGCTCTATGTATTCAGGGAGCAAAGTTGCATTACCTCTCCAAAGGTGATATTGGTGAGCTTTTATAGGTTTCGTGTGACACAATCCTAGTAGGACTCTTACTCCTCCACGTAGAGTCCTCCTGGGATTCATACTCCTGAGAGATAATGCTTCTCTCAACACCCCCCTCACTGCTTAAACCAAGTGAGATGGTTTTACCACAGCCGAACTACCTTACGACCGAAGTAACATTGCCATGTCAGACTAACCGGAGTGACCAACTTATACGCTAGTTCGGCCCTGCCTTACCGTCTTCTACCTCGGCTTCCCACACCACGACCGAGCTATCCATAAAAGATACTTGCCGAACTAACTCAGAACAGTCTGGAAGATAACTTCTCTTACTTCGGCTAGAAGACTCAACCGGGCTAACCGTAGCGCCCTCCTGAACCGATATACAACATTCTTCCTTGACCGGGCTAATCGCGACCGAGATAACACACTTCCGCAACCGGACTACTTGAATGAGGCATTTTTACTCTGCTTTTCATACTTCGGCCCACACCGGCCCATTACTTAGCCTGGCCCAATTTACCTGTATAAATTACTCTCACAATTGCCCCTTAATTCCATCTGCGCAGCATGATAGGGATTACCTGTCTATAAACCGAGCTAAAGTTTTAGCTTATCCAGCCGGGCTACAATCCTTTAGCTATTCCGGCTGAGCTGAAAACCTTTTAACTTCTCCAGCCGAGCTAAAAACCTAAGCCGAGCTGTGCACGTCCGGTCAAAACGTCGTTTCAATCACAGAAACTGAATCGATTGCCTTTCTAGTGACACGTGGCAACCTTTGATTGGCCAATCACAGCTGTCGCGCCGTTCTTCGTACTTCGCGAATTTGAACAGTTCCCGCCTTTTGCCCCTTCTCTTTCCACAAAACAAACAAACCCTCTCTCTGTGAATCATTCACTAAACTGTTCACTTCTGTCTCTTGGGCCGTGCTTTGCTGTTCTTCATCCTTGCATCTCTGAAGTTTGTGTTTTGATTTCGTTCGCTTCAACCTCATTCTTCTCCCTTTCTACCAGGTTAGTATCATGAATTTATTTCTTTTTTCGTTTGTTTTCTGTACTTTGTTCAATCTCCCGTGGTCTGTTTGGTGTTTTTACAAAACACTTTTCATGCTTAGCTTTGTTTTTGGAAAGAACTTCGTAAGAACCTCTTGAATATCAAGTAATAGTTAGTAGAACACTCATTTGATCCATAAAACACATCCAACCGGACTAGGAAACTGTTTTTGCTTATATAAAGATTTAGGTAGATTGGAACCGAACTAGAACTTGTACATATCACAGTAGTTTCAAGAGGTCTCCATCTGATTCACACTAGCCGAAATAAAAACGCACCGAACTAGAAGTCTAGGCCCTCAACCGGACTAAGCTTTGGGGCTAAGCCAGCTTTCTTAGTTTCTAAACCGGACTCAGAAAGCTGCCCCTTAAAGCATAACCGGAGTAACAAAACCCATAGGTGGAACCGAGATAACCAATCATACTGCCGAGCCGAGATAACAAGCAACTTGTTAAAAACCGAGGTAGATCCTGTAGCACCCTATTTAGCAGAAGTAAGGCTTCTTTTTCTTGTTTTGTTTTTGTAGCACGGTCAATGATCTGTGCTTAACACCTTGTTTTTCCACTTTGCAGACTTAGGTTGCCCAGGCACTCCCTCTGCGCGCTCAACCGAGCTTTTGAGCACATCTTCTCAACCGCGCTAAATTATTTTTAACTTATACAATAAATGGGGAAATATAGGTTCCTTGTAGAAACCCCAGGAGGCCTAGCCGAATTCCGAAAGGATTACAACATTCCAGCCGATGTAAATCTTACCTTAGCCGAACAAGACGTTGACCCATGGGACAACGAAGGCTTTGTCCCCTTTACCATCCAATCAATAATAGAAACCGGACTCAGATTCCCAGTCCAACCTTTAATATGCGAATTCCTTAGACAAACCAGATTATGTCCAACCCAGCTATCTACCAACACTTACCGTATAATAATGGGCATAGACGCGCTAAACCGCCAAGCCGGGCTCAACATCGGTTTAGCCGAAATATTCCATCAATACTCCTTAGGATCCAAAGATGAAGGCTGGTGTTTTTATTTGAGAATACGCCGTGGCCGAGAGAAAATAATTAAGGATACACCGGACAAAGACTTAAATGATGATGATTTCTTCTGGGTGTCTGGGAACTTTGAGGACCATCAAGCCCAGATTCCTGGCCGAAGAATAAATTGGAAAAAAGGAGAACCCGGTATACATACTTCGGTTTCAATTCATCCTTTTCTTTTGATTCGGTTTTCATTCTGAACCGGACTAACAGTTGTCTTCTTTTGCAGATAAGGCCCATCTTCTATCGAATTATGGCTACCCCAACCTAGGTATTCTGCGCGCCGCACTACGGGTTAAGGAAAGAAATTGGGCTAAATTGCTAAACTTCGAACCGACATACCGATACAGCGGTCGCTGAAAAGCGAGGGTGACTGACTTTCTTCTTGAGGAAGCACCGCAACCGGACCCCTCCTTGCCCGAAATCAACCTAATACCTCTCACAGCCGAACAAGAAATGGCAAAAAGAAACCGACTGAAGGCATTATTGACCGCAACAAACTCCGCCGAAGTACCACAAGCCGGCCAGACCATTGAGACCGTGGTGGCCCTTCCATCCCAACAGCCATCTTCCTCTCGCCGAAACAAGCGTGCCCGGACTAGCCAAACCGAGCCACGACTTGCTGATGAGGATGAGACCGTTCTGCCACCCAGCCCTCCTCCAAGCCCTCAGCAAAGCCTCCAACCAGAACAGTCCGACCGAACTGCCTCCTCCTCCAAATGGGCTCCTAATCTCACCTTCAACGACCGAGATATAACTGCTTCGGATTCGATGGTTGCTGAGAAGGACCACTTGATGGCTTTCAACCTAGCCAAAAGTGTGTGCCTTCCCAAGGACATGGAGCACCATTACAAGCAGCTCAACACCGAACTGAAATCCATCCGGTCTTCGACCAAGTCCATGATCCTGGTAAATAGCTCTCTACTTTCTATGTAATTTTTTTCCAACTTTCAGTTCGGCTAAAGTTACTTCTCCTTTGCAGGCCATCCAGAAAAACCAAGTTACACACAGGAGGGTCATGGAACTTAGGAAAAGTACCAGGGAGGCCATGGCAGAGGCTGAAACAAAAACGGCCGAACTGGAGGAGGCAAGAAAACAACTCGCCGAACTCCGGTCCGAGAACGGTCGGCTGACCGAGCTTGCTAATTTGGTTGAGGCCGAAAAGCAGAAGGTTGCCAACGAGGCAAAAGACAAATTCCTGCGCCTTTTGGCAAAGATTGAGAAGAAAAAAGACACCGAGATAAACCAACTGAAGGAGGGCATCAAGAAAGCCAAAAAACAAGGCTTTAAGAAGGCCGAAGACGCATACACCCTCCAGTGCAACGCAGCCAAAGATTTATTCTTCAAATGTGGCTGGAGGAGTGCGGTGGAGAAGCTCGGTTGTACGCCCGACACCGAGGTCTACAATCCTCCGCCGTACTCCATTCCGACTTCGCTTTCGCAATATGCTGCCGATCTTCAAAGGCAATTTCTCGAAGGATCTGACAATGATGATGAAGATTCTGATGAAAATGAGCCAACTCTCACCCCGGCCGTTAATGAACAACCAAATGATCAAATAGTTCGGTTGGAGCCTGTCATTGAAGACCTAACGAACGAGCTGCTAACTGGCAGAACGCAACCAACTGAGACCGAGGTTCAAGCTGAAACCGAGCTCCCAGCTCAAACCGTGCTCCCAGCCGACACCGGACTTCGAACAGATGCTGATGGTGATTTTGATGCAGAAATTGATGATCTCTTCAACTGATTTTCTTTTTTCTTTCTTCTTTTCTTTTGTTTGAAACTTGTAACCGGGCTGCGGCCCCTCAATTGTACTGCCTTTTGTACTTTTAATGAAAAAATCTTCTTCTGTGCTCCAACTCTTATTTCGGTTTTATTACCTGTTTGATCATGCTTGCACTTGTAATGAATTTTCCACGAACTCATTTGCTGTACTGTGATCTCGGTTTAAGCTATCTAACTTACTAGCCAACCACTCTTCAGCCGATACAACTACTTCGGCTGAAGAGTACAAAGAGTTGGTTTAATCCAGCCAACCACTCTTCAGCCATACACTTACTTCGGCTGAAGAGTAAAAATAGTTGGTTTAATCCAGCCAACCACTTCTTCAGCCGATATAACTACTTCGGCTGAAGAGTATAAAGAGTTGATTTAATCCAGCCAACCACTCTTCAGCCATACACTTACTTCGGCTAAAGAGTAAAAATAGTTGGTTTAATCCAGCCAACCACTCTTCAGCCATACACTTACTTCGGCTGAAGAGTACAAAGAGTTGGTTTAATCCAGCCAACCACTCTTCAGCCATATACTTACTTCGGCTGAAGAGTAAAAATAGTTGGTTTAATCCAGCCAACCACTCTTCAGCCATACACTTACTTTGGCTGAAGAGTAAAAATAGTTGGTTTAATCCAACCAACCACTCTTCAGCCATTCCCATACTTCGGCTGAAGAGTAACAAGGGTTGGTTTAATCCAGCCAACCTCTAAGTTGGTTTTTCCAGCCAACTTAGGCTAAGTTTGGGTAAAGCCAAATAATCCAAAAAGCCAAAAAGTTACTCAAAAAGTTAAAAAGTTAACACTATTCACCAAAAGTCAACAATTACGGCTGCACAACTCCCAATTCAAATTTTTCTCTAAAAATCAATTTTCACAATTTTTTATTACACATTTTTCCATAAAAAGTCAAAAAGTTAACCCAAACATCCATATTTTCAACCTCAATTTTTTTGTCCAAAAAGATAAAAAGTGCACTTATTTAGTCTTCCCAAACAAGGCCTTAGAATAAAGTGTTTGGTTATTCCGACCAAACGTCCTGCAGCCTGGATCCTTATCCTGGGCTTAGGAGGGGTCATAGTTGGTTATTCCGGCCAACTATGTTTATAATGCTACTTACTAAAGCTACTTTCTACTGAAAACAATTATACTAAGAAAGAATCGACTTGTTTTATTGAGAAAGTAAAAAATTACACATACTTAAAAGAAAAAAAGCTAGAAATAAAACAGCTTGAGATTTGCAGTGTTCCATGGCCTGGGAATTGCTTTGCTGTCCTTATCTTCCAAGTGGTATGCCCCTTTGCCTGCTAATCCAACCACTTTGTAAGGTCCTTCCCAATTAGGCCCCAGCTTGCCATCTCCTGGAACCAAGGTGTTTCCCATCACTTTGCGCAGCACCCAATCTCCGATCTTGAATTGCCTCGGATGCACTATTTTGTTATACTTTCTTGACAATTCTTTTTGGTAGGAGGCGATGTGAACCAATGCTCTGTCTCTTCTTTCTTCCGCAAGGTCAAGCTCCAATGCTATGGCTTCGCCATTTAAGTCTGGATCAAAGTTTTCGCTTCGAATTGTGGGGAGGCCAACTTCTAATGGGATGACTGCTTCCATGCCATAGGCTAAGGAGAATGGTGTTTCTCCTGTTGATCGTCGAGGCGTGGTGCGGTAAGCCCATAGAACATGGGGGAGCTCTTCTGCCCACTTACCTTTTGCCCTCTCTAACCTCTTCTTTAATCCATCCAAGACTACCTTGTTTAACGCCTCTGCCTGACCATTTGCTTGAGGGTATGCCGGTGTAGAATTGTAGAACTCTATCTTGTACTCTTCACAAAAGCCTCTGAAAATTCTGCCGTCGAACTGAGTGCCGTTGTCTGAGATTAATGCCTTTGGTATGCCAAATCGTGTGATGATATTCTGCCAGACGAACTTCTTTACATCTTTCTCTTTGATTGATGCCAAGGCTTCTGCTTCCACCCACTTTGTGAAGTAGTCAGTTGCGGCGAGAAAGAACTTCCTGTTGCCTGGTGCTGTTGGAAGCGGGCCTACTATGTCCAATCCCCACATTGCGAAGGGCCATGGGCTAGTTAGAGGTAGAAGTTCTCTGGCAGGTTGGTGTATTTGGTGTGCGAACTTTTGACACTTTTCGCACTTTTTAACATACTTTTCTGAATCCGCTTGCATGTATGGCCACCAATATCCTTGTGAAATCGCTCTATATGCCAATGATCTTCCTCCTTGATGGCTGCCACATACACCCTCATGTATTTCAAACAGGAATGCTTTTACTTTGCTGGGGTGAACACACTTTAAGTAAGGTCCTGAGAACGATTTTTTGTATAATGCTAAGGATGGAGAGAGCCAAAATCGCTGCGACTTTGCTCTTATTCTGTTGGCTTCTTTCTTCTCTTCTGGTAAGGTGCCGTCCTTCAGGAACAGTATGATGGGATCCATCCAAGAAGGGCCTAACTCAGCACAACATACCTCTTCTGTTTCTGGGTCTTCAATGCTTGGTCTAGGCAGGTAGTCGATTAGTAGTGGGTGAGGGGTGGAGGTGTCTGCCATTGAGGCGAAGCCTGCGAGTTCGTCTGCTCTGCTGTTTTCCTCTCTGCCGATCTGTTCTATCCTCACCACTTCAAACTTCTTTATCTTTGTTCTGACCAATTCTTGGTACTTGGCCATTCTATCATCCTTTGCCTCGTAGTCGCCAGATATTTGGTTTACCACCAGCTGTGAGTCGCTGTAAACCATTAACTCGGTGACCTTCATGTAGAATGCTGACTTGAGGCCTGCCAAGAGCGCTTCATACTCCGCTTCGTTGTTTGATGCTGGGAAGCCAAGGTTGATTGCCTGCTCCACTACTAGGCCGTCTGGAGAGATGAGAACTATGCCAAGTCCTGCTCCATGCCGGTTGGATGCTCCATCCACGAAGAGCTTCCACATCTCTCCGACGAACAATTTCCAGCAGGTGGAGGGATCAGATGATGCCTTGGGATCTTCCAGGTTGCTGGCGTTTTCTTCAGAGTCCATGCTCGCTGTCTGCCCCTTGCTTTCTGTTTGTGCCAAGTCTTTATTTGTCGGTGAGTCCTGACTTGGTATAGCATGGTTTGTTTCTTCCTTCCTTACTTTACTCTGGTCTGCCTTCGGGCCTGACTGAGTAACCAGTACCAGGGGTTGCGTTATTCCGACGTCAACTTCCATCCCTAGTTCGGTTGCCTCAGTTAGGTCGATTGGGCAGATGTGATGACTCCCTGGTGTGAATTCTGCAACAAAATCTGCCAATGCTTGTGCTTTTATTGCGGTCCTAGGTTGGAACTTGATGTCGTATTGTCCCAACTCTACTGCCCACTTTAGAATTCGCCCAGAGAAGTTTGCTCTTTCAAATAAAGCCTTTAATGGGAAGGCTGTGAGAACAATTATGGTGTGAGCGTGGAAGTAATGCGACAGCTTCCTGGAGGCCATCATCAAGGCCAATGCCAGTTTCTCCAGTGGCAAGTACCTTGTTTCGGCGCCCAATAATGTTTTGCTGACATAGTAAATAGGAAGATGTTGGATTCCTTCTACGCGGACCAAAACTGCGCTAATTGCATGCTGCGAGACCGCCAAGTACAAGAAGAGCTCTTCTCCAGGGATTGGTGTTACAAGTAGTGGTGGAGAAGACATGTATTCTTTTAGGCTTTCCAAGGCGTGGTCGCATTCTTCGTCCCACTCAAACTTGGCCTTCAGTGCATGGAAGAATGGTCAGAGTCTGTCTGACGACCGGCTTATGAACCGGTTGAGCGCAGCCGCCATGCCAGTGAGATGCTGTACTTCCTTTACTGAGTTTGGCCGCTCCAGATCCTGTATTGCTTTGATCTGAGAAGGGTCCGCTTCTATACCTCGGTTGGTCACCAAGAAGCCTAGGAATTTGCCAGATCCTACTCCGAACGCACACTTCGACGCGTTGAAGCGTAACTTATGCTTCTTCAGGATCTCAAACATCTCACCTAGGTCCTTGAGATGGTCATTCTCATCTTTGCTCTTGACCACCATATCGTCTATGTAAGCCTCCATTGTTCTACCTAACAATGGCTCAAACATCTTGGTGACCATTCTTTGAAATGTCGCCCCTGCGTTCTTCAGGCCGAAGGGCATGACCTTGTAGCAGTACAATCCTCTTGGAGTTGTGAAGGATGTGACCTCCTGGTCTGGTTCATGCATGGCGATTTGGTGGTAGCCTCTGTATGCATCCAGAAAGCTAAGTCGGTTGTGCCCCGCCGTTAAGTCTACTAGTTGATCTATCCTTGGTAGAGGAAAGCTATCTTTTGGGCACGCCTTATTGACTATTTTGTAGTCGACGCAGACTCGCCACTTGCCATTCTTCTTTGGTACTACGACTGTGTTGGAGATCCATCTTGGGTAGTGTACCTCCCTGATTGCCCCAGCCTCCAGCAGGTTTCCTACTTCTTCTGCCACTATTTCGGCATGGTGGAGTGCCGATCTGCGGGTGCGCTGAATGATTGGTCTGGCAGAAGGGTGGACGTTGAGTTGGTGGCAGATGAAGTTGGGATCAATGCCTGGCATGTCGTATGGGGTCTAGGCGAACACTTCGATGTTGGAGGTCAGAAATTCCAAGACCTCCAATCTCTCAGTGCTGGACAACGACAAACCAAGCAAAAAGAACTTATCCGGGTTCTTTTCATCTATTCTGACCTCCACTAAGTCCTCTACTGCTTTCTGACTAGCCGCCTTGCCAACATCTGCGAATAGTTCATTACTCTCAGGTTCTTCAACCGAATGAACGTATCCTTTGGCAGCGCGGCTGCCGTTCACTGTAACAAAGCACTACTTCGACATGATCTGATCTCCATAAACTTCTTCTATCACTCCGGTGTCGTTGGGAAACCGCATTACTTAGTGGTAGGAGGACACCACCGAGCGCATGGCATGCAGCCATGTTCTGCCCAAGATAATGTTGTAGGTGGAGGGGACCTTCAACACCCAAAACTCCACTTGTTTCGTCACACTCCCTGCTCTGACTGGGAGGATAATTTTGCCGACAGGCCATTCTGGCATGGAGTTGAATCCGATCAGGGGAGATACGGCAGGTGCCAAGTCTTTATCTTGCAACTTCAATTGTTTAAATGTTTCGTAGTACATTATTTCACATGAACTACCCTGGTCGATCAGAATCCGCTTGACGTCAAAATCCTTGACTCGGAGAGTGACAACCAGAACGTCATTGTGAGGGCAATAGATCCTGACCAAGTCTTTGTCTGAAAAAGACATGACGTTTGTAGCCTCGGTCTTCCCCCTCTTAACTGTAGGCTGGGCACTTAGCACCTCTCTTAAGTGTTCAGCCTTTTTGATTGATCCTCTGAGCTCGCATACACGCTCTGGTTCAAAGACTCCATGTATCACGTTGATAATGCCTTGAGGTGGGGCGTCGATCGGCATCCCATTGGGGTTATTATGATCTTGGGGGGCTGGTTGCGTCCCTCCTTCAATGTATTTGTCCAAGTGACCTGCTGCCACCAATTCTTCCAAGTGCTGTCTCAATGGTGTGCAGTTCTCAGTGCGGTGCCCCTTTTCTTTGTGGAAGGTGCACCGTGATCTGTCGTCGTAATCCTTCTGAGCCTCGCCTAGCTTGGCTGGCCACTTGACGAAAGGCTCGTCTCTTATTTCACTTAGAATTCGGTGGATCGGTTTCTTGAAGACCGTGGTTATGGCAGTGCGGACTCTCAGCCATCTCTTATCCTGGTCTTCTTCGTTGTCTCGCCTGCCCCGCCCGTTCTTGCTCGGACGGTTTACCGCATTGACTTTTGCTTAGGCCTTTTTCTCTGGCGTTGCGACTGTGTTAGACTTTGTTTTAGCACGGGCGCCATCCTCCTCCACCCTGATGTGCTGATGCACTCTTTCCATCAAGGCTTCCATGGTGAGAGGCGGCGTCATGGTGATTGAGTCCCTTAGTCTGTTCCCAACTGGAAGTCCTTTTTTATACTGGGCAATGGCGAGATTGGTGGGGTAGTCCCCAATCTGGTTGAAGGTCTCCCAGTAACAACTGTTGTAAGATCTTAGGGTCTCCTTGTCGCCCATGTCGATGGAGAGTAACTGGTCGATCTCCACCGGGGTTTTGGTGTTTGTTCTGAATCGTGTGACGAACGCCTCCGCCAATTGCGCCCAGGAGGCTATGCTGCCTTCTGGGAGTTTCTCAAACCAAGTCAGGCCTAGGTCTCCAAGGCTTGACGGGAAGAGGATGCATATCAAGGCCTCGTTTCGCCGATATACAGCCATGACCTGGCGAAAGTGGCTCAAGTGTGAGTAGGGGTCCGTCTTCCCCTCGTATGTAGTGAATTTGGGCTGAAGGAAGCCTGATGGTAGGGCCGCGTTCTCAATTGCTGGAACAAATGGCGAGGTCTGCAGCCTCGCCAATGCCTTGTCCGTTGGTTCATAGGGAGGGCGCGGTATCGGCATTCCAACCTCGACGCTTCCATGCGTCCGAGGAGCCAACCGCTGTAAGGCAGAAACTCTATGTGGATCATGTGCCCTGGCGTCTTCCCTGCATCGTGCCTTTTCTTCTAGCACGGTTCGTAGGTCGGACGATCTGGGCAACTCTATCTGTCTAGATCTTGTTTGGTGCGTATGTGAAGGCCAATATGTGCTCCCTTCCGTGTATGACCTCTCCGATCTCATCCTTTCAGACCTGGGGTGACGAGTTCTGGAAGATCTGGGTTGAGTATCGCCTGTCCTGAGGCTTTTACTCTCTGCTTGTGAAGGTGTGGTGTTCCTACTACGACCTTCCGAGTGACGAGGAGGCGTCTTGGTTGTGCGCCTCGCTCCTGTCGCCACTTCTTTTCCCTTCATCTGGCGCTTTAGGGATTCCATATCCGCCGCCATCTGTCGTATCAACTCGTCTTGCTCCTTGACGCGTTCTTCCAAGGTTTGATCAACCCTCCGCCTTTGTCTTTCTAGACTCTGTGAACGGGAGTGGTGAGGGTGTCAGTCCGCCTTCTCTCCCTTGTATCCCTCCTGGGATTCTGTCGTTGCTCCAAGTCTGCCATAGGAGGGATCAAAGGCAGTCCTTCGCGTCTCGCACCTCCCTGTGGTGTTTGTCCGTCAATGGCGGACTGTGACACATCTTCGTTGTGCGCCATTGATTCTTTCTGAGGAAAAGCTTGATCAAAAGGTTGTTCTTGTCTGAGTTCCCACAGACGGCGCCAATTGTACGGGAAAGAAATACACCTTCTCGTATAATCCTGTTGATCAAGTCTGCGCTCCTCCGTACGACGTCGCTTTATCACCTGAAAACACAAACGTGAGCTAGCCGGCGGGTGTGTGCCGGAAACCTCTCCGATGCCTAAGTCAGTCAACAAGACAAATAGGCAAAAGCTCTATGTATTCAGGGAGTAAAGTTGCATTACCTCTCCAAAGGTGATATTGGTGAGCTTTTATAGGTTTCGTGTGACACAATCCTAGTAGGACTCTTACTCCTGCATGTAGAGTCCTCCTAGGATTCATACTCCTGAGAGATAATGCTTCTCTCAACACCCCCCTCACTGCTTAAACCAAGTGAGATGGTTTTACCATAGCCGAACTACCTTACGACCGAAGTAACATTGCCATGTCAGACTAACCGGAGTGACCAACTTATACGCTAGTTCGGCCCTGCCTTACCGTCTTCTACCTCGGCTTCCCACACCACGACCGAGCTATCCATAGAAGATACTTGCCGAACTAACTCAGAACAGTCTGAAAGATAACTTCTCTTACTTCGGCTAGAAGACTCAACCGGGCTAACCGTAGCACCCTCCTGAACCGATATACAACATTCTTCCTTGACCGGGCTAATCGCGACCGAGATAACACACTTCCGCGACCGGACTACTTGAATGAGGCCTTTTTACTCTGCTTTTCATACTTCGGCCCACACCGGCCCATTACTTAGCCTGGCCCAATTTACCTGTATACATTACTCTCACATATAATATAGTTTTCTTTGGGGTATTCACTTCTAAGTCTTGATTTTGAGTGGCTATACTGAATGAATTCACAGGGAATGTTTTTCAGGAAGAGACCGAGTCAATTTGTGAGACAAGGGACTCATTTAGTAACTCATTTAGCGATGATAGTGAGAGCGAGAGCAAGAAACTATCAAGATGGGATGGATGTTCCTCTAAGGATGGAGTATTTGAGCAAGAGAGCCTTTGGCATCTGAATGAGAGACTGGGTTACCTTTATTTTCAGTATTTTGAGAGATCAGCTCCTTATAAAAGAGTTCCTTTTATGGATAAAGTACTCTTTTATATGTTTATTTTGCTATACAAAGCAATTAACTTATTTAGGTTCTTCACATTCATAACATTTGCTCCATTTTTACGAATAGTTCCATTTCAAAATTTTGATTAATGAAAGAACTGGAAATTCTATGATGAAATAGAGATTGGGCTGGGATTGATAGCATTTGGCATACTGTTCTCATTCTTGGGAACCATTTTATTTTTTTGACAAGGGACTACTTGCCATGGGAAATGTAAGTAAAAAGTTTCTCTTATTATAATTTTATTGCTCACTTTATTCCATTATTGAGCATTTTCTGTTTAGCTTACTGTGTATTTGAGGCCTGCTTGATGCCTGCTTAACATAGTGTTATTTTGGTAATATTGAATCAGATCCTCTTCTCATCAAGGGTAACAATGACCATGCGACCAAAGTCCTTGATGTAGTTCTTCACAAAATGTAGCAATTGGTTTGTTTTATGTTTCTCTATTCAGTGTGTATACTTATCTCTCATTTTTATTTGCCTTGTGATAATTGTACAAGGAACTATTTCTTTCGGTGTGGGCTTTTTCTTGGTTGTTATAGAATGGGCTATATTGGGAATGATTTTGGAGGCATATGGGTTCATCGATCTTTTTAGGTTCATTAGATTTTCCTCCAATGATTTCATGTCCTCTGCTCATATTACTTAATATTAGTGGCTAATGGGGTATTTTGTACAGTAGATTTTGGCCAACACTGTCAGTTTTTGTGCAGAAGATACCTATTATTGAGTGGGTGTTCTAAAAACCATTTGTTAGATCGGCACGTTTATGTTGCAATTCAATATAATGATTTTTTAGAGAGAATTCTCATGGATTTCTGCTGCTTGTGTTCTTTCATGGAACTCCCTTCTGTTGGTTTGTTGTCCACATAATTTATATTGAGAAATGAAATGTAGTTTGAGAATCATGGGGTGCATTTTGTATAATTGAGACCTTTTCTTTTTCTTGGTCATGAACGTATAATAGTCAAAATAATAAGGCAGCCCCACTTAATCAAGATATTACATCATGTTGCTACATTCAGTGAAGGTCCTCTCTCATCATCCGCTTGGATGAAGTAGATTCTTTTGCGAATATAGTGTTTCCTTCACAATAAAATGAAATAATTATAAACAAGTGCAACATTCTCAAATCAATAAGTAGAAAATCTAGACATATTCTAAATTATAAAAATAGGAAATGATATAAAGTATTGACAATAGAAAATGATATAAAGTATTTTTTATTTTTAAAGCTGACTAATTACTAATATAAGAATGATCAATTCATCATTTCCATTTTGATTCATGATTTAATCATATCCATGCTATTTCATTTTCCTTGCATGGTCATAGATTATATTTTGTGAAGCTATTCTATTCCTTCCGAAGCTAACAAACAAAAAATTTAGACATTTTTCTTGAAACCAACAAATATAAAATTTTGACATATTTTTCAGGTTTAATTTGAAATGAAATTCACTACTTTTAAGGCTAATTTGTTTTAATAATTACCTCATTTTTTATTATTTGATTGTTCGATCTATATTTTTTTGGTCCCCTTTTTCATGCTTCCAGAACTCTTCTTCCATTAAAAGCTTTGGAATTTGCTTAGCGTTTAGGGTTTTGCTAATAGATTCAATTTATACAATAAAATTTATAGAATTTAATAATAATTTGTCACGTCTTTGTCTCAATCTATTATTCCTAACCAATGATAGGGCAATATGACTTTATTCCTAGTCAATGATGGCGCGACTCTCACACGCAAAACGCATGGGGGTCTAACTAGTATAAATTAAAATCTCAAAAGAGCACAATATAATTATATCAAAATTATAAAATTTGTTGTATTTGCTCCTAACGGGAACTCTTTGTAATTTAAAATAGTACTAATTCACAAGAAATTAAAATGAAACTTGTCCAAAAACAAATAAACATGTAAATATGTCCCAGGACACTCCAAAACATCAATGTATTCAAACAAGGGCCAAAGTTTACAAGACATTGGTATTACATGCAAAAGGAATTTAATGAGGGAAAAAAAATTGTATACAGAATATCACACACCAAACCTGGAGATCTTTTACATTTTTTCTTCCAAAAATAGAAGACACTCCACATGGATATGATCATATGATCCAGATTACACGTCATAAATTAATCTAGTATCAACTTGAAACAGTAGCCAGATTAAAGGCTGAATAAAAGATCATCAAATATCTCGATAAGTCGCAGCGGCCTTTTTGCAGTGAGCATTCGGCAGGTTGATGCAGAGAACTTGTCAAGCGAATCAAACGAACACAGAACCAGATTAACCCTATTTTGATGTTAGAGTGGATTCTTCTCCACTGTTGTTGCTTTGAACCAGCTGGCAAACCACATAAGCAATCAATTATTTGCTGTAATAATTAAATGCGAGTAACTGAAAATTTACTTCTTGTGAAGGTGTCCGATATCAGGTGCATATTTAGAGGTCAGACACAACAAAAAAAGATATGTTTGTATATTTTTAATCTATTATGTGAGATAAAATAATGTTATATGTAACATATGACGTCAAAAAGGCATTTTTCTCATTCTAAAGCAATTACACAACAAAATTTACATATAATGATAGTGTTATATACAAATATGATTTATTTTTGTGAGTCAATAGGAAGAGAGTGGGTTTTACAGTACCAAGGAGCCAACTCGTTCATATGCTTCCATAACCTTTGGATCTTCCTCGTCCTCGTATCCAATTTGCAGTAGCCGTGGTCCATTGACTGACCAAAGAGCTCTTCGACCGGCCTCCTGCTACAAGATTAAACTCACCCAGATGCAATAGCTGTCTTTGAAAATGTGAATTCACACAAGAAGAACGAAGGAAATACTCTCAACTAAAAATGAAAAATATTCTTCATTCTAGTGACCTTTGACTACTTTGAATATTCGAGAAACAACAAATTTGATGCTAGAGAAAACTCCATTTTCAAAACTCTAATTTTTTTTTTTTTTTTGGTTGTGTGGGGAGGAGTAGGGAGTAGAAAGGGATGTGAGTCGTAACCCATACTATTGACAATCTAAAATCCAAAACTATATCAATCAATGCTGCAATGGCTATATGAAGAAAGGCTACAAGTGAGATCTTTTCTGAGTAGTAAAATACATTCTTAATTATGACTTCTCATATGATTGATTGTTGATCTTATTTATAGATTTAGCATTTATTTTCTATCAGGAGGGCAAATAGAGGGGGGGAAATTGAAGATGAGTGTTTGTTGATTTGACCTGTAGAGCAAGCAAGTAAATAGCCTCAAGTGTTTGCACACGGATTTCAGGATCATTCACTGGTTCACGCTCAAATGAGAGTGCACTGCCAAGCTCAAGTGGCATCTTTGATGTGTCTTGTTCACTATAAATCTGCCACAAGCCACCAGATTGAAGGCAAAAAAATGAATTTCAGAAAGCAAGCATTTACAAAATCAGTACACCCAAAAATAAATAAATAAATAAATAAACAATGATACAAATTATATAAAAAACTTACAACAGAAGTCAGAAAGCAGCAAAAAAAACTAAAAATCCTACTTACAGCTTTCAAAGTGCATAAGAGAAACAAAAAGCTCCTGAAGAAATTCAGGAAAATCCTTTCGATTATGTACTTGAGGAAAAATTCAATTAGGGAAGGCCGTCATATGCTCAGCTCAACAAAACCTTAAATTAACAAAACCATACTTTGGTTTCGTGAGTAGAAGAGTTTAAAAAGTATATAAAAACTTTTCAAGGATACAATCAATATACTATTCAAATTTTCAATTAGCTTTTATGTCAGCATTTTATCCAAGAAAGCATTTATGGCATGAAGCAAAACCACTGGATTTTCAATTTCAACTCAATAATTTCAACTAAATCACTTGGAGTAAGCCAACCAAAAAACTGACAGACAAAAGGGGAAGATTGGAGATGGTGTGGAGATTAGTAAAGAGATGATGTCTTCTAAGGTGTCTGTTAAGGGCCATTCAAGAGGGAAGTTTTTACCTAAGAAGAGTGTTAGGCCCTTTATTATTTTCATGGATTTTTCTAAAGAAAGTTAAGAGAAAAGTATCTGGATGCTAAATCTATTGCAGTTATAGGGAAGGTGAGTAGTGAAATATGGAAATCGATGATAGATGATGAGAAAGCACCTTTGGTGGAAATGGCATGTCAGTGAGGTTTTTCAGAGTTCGGGTGTGATTATTTTTCTGGGTTGTCATGAGTATTGGACCTATGTCATGTTGATTTTTATTTTCTTTCTTTACTTTTTCCAGTTGTATAAGGGTTGTGCCCTCTCAGCACATTCTCTAATACAATTTTATTTGTTATTGATAAAAAAAAAAAAATCACCTTGTTTCCAGCAACTGGCAGAAGTAGAGCTGGCCAAAGAAATTCTGAAATCAAAAGCAAATTCTGTATTTGATTCTCAGCTTCAAAACAGCAGTTGCGAATAGTTCCAGAAACCTGTGAACCAACAGACATCCCACTAAAAATGATGTGCTAGAACAAAATGCAATTGATACAGTTTAAATTATTTATAACTGTTAAAAACAGCAAAGTATGCCAAAGTATAAAATGCTTAAATATGTACTCTTCACTCTAAGTATATGATGAACAGACAGTGGATTGAGTTTTACTGCAAATTGGTTGCTCTTAGTGATCCCTACTTGGCAAGTTGTAGACAATTCTTTCAAAAGTAAGGGGCTATCTCATTGCTTCTTGCCTCAAAAGCATAATTGCTTCAAGATGCAGAAACCATAACAAGGAGATAGGTTTGAAAATGTCATATTCTGTTGGCGCCGAGTTCACAAGAGATGGTAGTACTTGAATGCAACACAGTGGAAACCAATGCAGAAAAGTTTAAGATGTACAGTTGATGATAGAAAGGACAGTATGTAAAATAACCCAGTTATTTAAGGAAATTTCTTTCCATACCCCCTTCTTTCGCAATGAACTTGTTGAATCAAATTGCCTAATGATTTGCTTCAAAAGTCCTCGCTTAGGGTCCAATAGAAGTTTCCTTCCTGCTTCTCTTTTTGAAATATTTACAAGTATAGAGCCAACATGTTCAAATGGATCGCCTGATAGATATGGAATTGAAGGAGGAAATATGTTAACAACAGCAATATAGTTTTAGTAAATGATCTTTTACACATATTAAAATTTGGAATGCATATGTAATGCCATGCTATTAGGGCCTCCAGAACAACTGACCAATGCAATATGTACATGTATATGCATGAATACATAGCATTATAATCTTCGAGTGTGCAAATTCAATTACTGAAAAAATTCATAGAATATACGACCCAAACTTAGGGAGACAAAATTTAAGATATTTTAATTGGATGAAATTATGCTCACCATGTAATTCAAGACAAAATAACTGAAAACATCAAAATAACGGTGAACTTAAAAGTAAAATAATTATTAAAAAAAAAATTAATATGCCCCTACCATTATGCATCAATGAGAGGCATGAGCTATAACTCTATATACATCTTCAGGATATATAAGTAATTTTAACCAAATGTACATATGTGCACTATGTGCATGGGTGTCTGTATTAGATATACAGTGACTACAGCACAAAAGCAAACTGAAGTAGATAAGGAACATAACACACCATTCTTCTCATTAGGTGACGTACAGAATGATCTCACGAGCTTCATGACATACAGGCCATGCATCTTCTCATCTCCAATCTAGCAATCAGCAACAAACATCAGAACACAATGAAAACAAGTAAAATAAGAGAGGAATGATAAAGAAGAAGTAAATATCACTAATCATCCTTAGTACTATCCTCAACTTTAGTAGTAATAGGGATTGGAATTGTTTAAAGGGTCCTGCTAGTGGGTATTCGTTAAGAATCAAATAATGTCAAAATAGTTAAATTTCAATACACATTTCATTTCACATATTCTCATACACTTTTATATTTATATGCATTTTTCACATATTTCAATACACTTTTTACACATACCAACATTAGCATTTCCCTAGTTTAAAATATAACATTATAAGATTGCTCTGATACAGATTGAAAATAAAGCACCAGTAACAATATTACGAACTGAAGGTTCACACCTGAAGCAAAGAATCAATACCAGCGTCCAACTGTGTAAGATTAACAAGGAACATAACAAGCAAGCGGGTAATGCCAGGCTCTTGCTTATATAGAATATCCATTGTTGTTTTGATCATTCCCATTGAAACCATTTTTGCTGCCAGTTCTGAATTTTGTGAGAGATTTATTAGAGCCTCGGCTGCAGGTTCCGAAACCTCCTAAAATGTTCAACCAATTTCAAGATGAGAAATTAAGGTTGATTCGCTATATCTGAAAATAAAGGCAGAGTGTATAATCAAAGAACACCTTTTTTTCAGCTAAAAGGCGAGACAATGATGGTATGACAATATCAGAGTAGTTTGCAAGGGATTGCAAGCCATCCTCAGACCCAGTCAATCCCCGAACAATATCCACAGCTGCCTTCTTAACCTGAATTTATTATTCATTCCAACCAGATTTAACAAGCTTTCCCAAAACAAGTACAATAACATAGGGGTCAGAATCAAATAAGTATAGGAACTAAATAAGCAAACGTTTAAGGCTCTGTTTGGAAACCCCTAAAAAAATGGCATTTTCTCTCCGAATTTTATTTTTTTTTTAAAAAAAGTGCCAAAAAAAAAAAATAGTTCTCAACTCAGGATCATCTAATCTAGAATGACCTAAAAAATACCCAAAAAACCGAATTTTCCTATATATATTTTTAAATTTTTTCAAGCCCCTCTAGTCTAATAGAACCTAAAAATACAAAGCCTTTAGAATTCTTTTTTTTTTTTTTACAAGTTCACCAAAAAAAAAAAACGAAAAACAATTGTCAAACTCAAACCCCACCTAATTGAGCAAAGTGAGTTACTTTTTTTTTCTGAATTCGAGAAGAAATGGATGTGAAAGAGAAGGACACGCGGGATTTGCAGTAGAATTAGGGTTTTTTAACAGTACATGTTGGGCATTGGAAAGGAGTAGATTGCTTTGTCGGAGCAGAGAAACCAACAACCTAATAAAATTTTCGTGGGAAACAAACATAAAATCAAAGCTTTTTAGAGAGAGAGAGACTCACTGGGGGAGATGGAGACGAGAGAAAGCCCAGCAATTCTTCTAGTTCGTTCGCCATGTTCGTTGCAGTCAGCAGTGGCCCCGTTTTGTTTGGCGCAGCTGTTAAAACGTATAACTTCACGTACTAGATTATAACTTTAATCCGAAATTGTTAATTTGGTGCAATTATTAGATTATAAATTTAAATTGTTGAGTGTTATTTCTTAAATAAGTTGTGTAGTAATTTTTTTAATTAATTTTTATTATTTTGTTATTTATTATTTATTTATATTTTTTATAAAAAATAATAATAATAATTTATAATCTATTTGAGCCTTTTTTTATTTTTAAAATAATAAAAAATCAAAAAATATAATCGTAAATTGATAATAAAAAATAAGAGATACGTAACTTCTCAAAATTATTTTTTTTAAATTAAAATAAATTATTAGAATAAAAAATTATTTAAAATAAATTTAATCAAACCACCCGAAATAATTTTTTTTAAAGAATTATAAATTGACTAAAGAAAAACTCCCAACAAACACCTCCAGGGACTCCAATTGCACTGGTTTCGAAGTAGAGATATCTCATATATACCTTGGAATGCCACCGTTTTGAGATAAGTAAAACGACAGCATTTTGATTTGGCTTTCAAATTGTCAAAATTTAGCTTACAAAAATCGAATCCAAACAAGGTCTGTCTTACGGCATTTTCAACCAATAACCTTTTCCTATTTTAAATTAAATTTGTTTTTCATAAAATAAAAACAAATAAATTTGTTCAATAATTTAAATTAAAAACTTTTTCATATAGTTTACTTTAATGTTAAGAAAAAAAAGTTTTCAAAAATATTTTCCCAAGGAGTAGATTCAGTTCCCGTTACAAGACTCCTATAACATTTTGAATGTATGGTTCTACGTGACTCTTTCAATTTTGCGAGACATTCCAGAACCCGCCAAGACGCATCACTCCATGGATCAGCATCAATAATTGGCGCTCCACCAAAAGAAGACAAAATCCTTAGAAGATAAAGATTATCCTCAGATAGCAGAAAAATACTCAAAAAAGACAAAAAAGATTTTTGTAGATATTTTGTGTCTGTAATTATTTGAGCCTGTCAGATAAGGATTTTCCTTCACTCACTACTTTAATAAAGTGGATATCTCTTATCTTCCTTTATTAAAGAAAAGTTGTGAAAATCTTTATACGTGTCTTGTAATAAATTGTAGTATCAAAATTTTGTCAAAAAAGGAGGATTGAATGATATGCGATGGGGCCCAAAAGCAGTACCCGATATCATTATCCTAATCTTTTATTGATAAAATTTATCTATAATAGTTATTCGAGTCAAGTATATATATATATATGGTTTTGTCCTTATTAGAAAAATATGTATTCAACTTTCCGTCAATATGTAAAGAAGTTTTTGCACATGTTTAGAAGTAAAGTCAAAAAGCCTAAGGTCTAGGCTTATAAATTTTGAAACAAGAGAGAGTCTAGATAGCTTAGAGTTTTGTTTTATCCTTCTTTTGAGTTGTATAAATAGGCATGCTTGCCAACGGATCGGGCAGAATAAAAAACACCACTTCACTCTGCGTTGTAAATTTTCCAACCCCTCTCAAAAACCTCTAAGTGTATTAAGTTTTTCAGAGTTTCAGAGTCTGTAATATAATCTTTGTAAGTATATTTCTTATTAATATGAAGTGTGAATAGTTTCTCTTTTTCCTTAAATATTTCGAAAGGGTAACTCTTCTATTCTAAAAATTTATTTTCTTTTTGGGAAAACTAAGTTTATGGAATGCTTGTTTGCTCATTAATATTACATGCTTTGAACCTTCGTAGTATCTTCAGTTTTTTATTTTGTTACTGAGTGACCTTAGCTGAAGAGCTCGTGTGAGCCGTGGTTAGGCGTTGGAGGGCGAATTGTAGGCAGAAAGGGAAAAGTAAAAAATGGAAAATAAAAATATACTATGTTGAACGAGGCTTAGTCTCAAAGTGGGAGTACATGTAATGAAAACAAACATTGCCTAAAAATAGTTTTTGCCATAGAAAAGAATTTTAGAATAAAAGGAGAGCAACCCGAGTAGAAATATTAAGGAAATATTGTCCATATAAGAATTTCAAAAAATCAAAAATTTGTATGCCCTTAGACGAAGACCTTAGGAATAAAATTAAAATTAGTACTGAACTAATACAAGAATTAGAAGATCAAAAATTTAGATATCAGTTTCTTTTATCATTAGCTTCTAACAAATTTCTAGAAAATTACAGTTTAAAAATTTCTCAGATAAATAGACAGCTAACTATAAAACAAGAAGCTTTAAAATTAGCCATACAACAGCTTGGAGATCTTTTAGAATAACTGTAGAATTAATTAGATAATTCTCAGCCCAATTCCAAATAGTGGTAGACCACTAACTCACCCTCTTCCCAAAAATTGGTATCAGAGCAGTGTTCGGTTTTAGAACAGTTTAAGTTAGTTTATGCATTTTGCTTATAGTAATAGAGTAGTTTTTATTTTTGGAGATTTTAGTTATAAATTTCATGTTATAGTAGCTTTTAATAATTTTAAAATAGGAGTTAATTTTGTGTATGAAAAGAGTAGAGTATCTAGATTTAGAACTCAGCGGCCATAATCATCGCCTTAGCATAAATAAAAATAATTTTCGTTGTAATTTTGAAAGTAATTTTACCCATCAGCTTCATAGTGAAAATAATCCTCAACTAAATAGTATCATAGATTATCAGATAAACTTTACAGAAAATATTAAAAATGACATAGATAAAATTAGTAATCTTTTTATTTCATCTATAGAACATCTCCGTAATAATCGAAGTATAATTAAAGATCAAGATAAAAAATTAGATTATATCCAAGATCAGTGTAGTTCTATCCTACAAAAAAGAATAGACTTAAATTTAGAAAAATTTCCTACGAAATTAGAAATAGAAACTTTAATTTCAGCCACCAATCAAATAGCTAAACAAATAGAACAAATTAACCAAATTCAAGATAATTTAAAACAGAAATTAGAAATTTTAGAACAATTAGTAAGATCTTAGTTTATGAGTAGTGATAAAAAAGCTAATAGAGATTACCATATTATTTTAAAATAGGCAGAAGATTTTCATAATAACCCAGGAGGAATCAGTAGCTATCAGGGTGTAAGTCAATCAGATAAAATAATAGTAAGACAAAATAATATAGAGATTTTATTTTTAATAAGATTGTGTACCTATCAGAACAACTACATAGCTTAGAAAATCGTCTAACGTCTTTAGAAAAATTAGTACTTCAGAAATGAAAAGGAATAGAAGGACAATCCAACAAACCTCAATCTCATGTAAACGAGGAAGATATAGCTAGATATTTTGAAAAGCTTAAATTACCTAGGAAATCAGCGTGTAGAATTTACAGAAAATAAATATGTTTAAACAGCTAATTAAAGGTAGTAGTAGTAAAAAGCGTAATGATGATGAAAATATTAAAGTAGAAGAGTTTATAGATGTAGAACAACAAATAGAAAAATTTAAGAAAGAAAAATTAGAATTAATTCCAGCTAAATATGTGTATAGGCTAGGGAAAATTCATAAAAAACAATATTTATTTAAACATTATGCTGAACAGATGATTAGTATAACTCAAGAAGACGAAAAAATAGAGCTAAATTTAATAAAAAGAGAAAGCTATAAATATGCAGTAAATGAACACCTTAAAATGACTCACTTAGGATTAGTAGTGGTAGGAGTTAAAGCATTAACTAGAGAAAATTTAGGAACTAAAGTTTTTGTATGTCTTTATGATGATAGGTTTAATAACGTAGGACAGAGTATTTTAGGCAGCTACGAATTAGATATGAATTCAAAAGCAAGAATAGTGTATTTTACACCAGATTTCTTACTACCAACCTCAACTTTTCATAAAAAGATAAAAATAGGAATAAAGAGTAGATGATACAAAATGAAGAAAGGAGAAAAGAATTTATTAATTTGCACAGGATTTTTAGGTTTAGCAGTCTCAGAAAATAATACTCACTATAGACTTACAAATGATCAGATAGTTAAGTTATTAGGCGCAAAAGGAATAAAGGCACTACCAGCTAAAAAATTTAATTCGGAAGATAATGCAGCCCTAGATTGGAAATTAGGAGATTTTTTAGGACAAAAGAGATTAGCCCCTCAAGACAATTTATTATATTAAGCAGCAGATGGAAATTACGTAGTAAGATTTACTCAGTACACTTATGTAGCACCAAAAAAATCCGAAGATGATGAATTTAGTAGTATAGACAGAGAAGAAAATCAAGATAATCGTAGTGAAATAAATCAGCTTTATGTAATGACAGAGGAAAAAACTATATCACAAAATAAGATATATAATATTGATGAGATAGATTTAGAAAAATTCACCCTAGAAGACATGAATAAAATATTGGATGCTAGATACCTAGAATACTTAGCTAGAGGAGATACCCATGATGAAGCAGTATCATTTTTAGATTAAGAATTTCATACAGAATATGTAGATGATATCATAGAAGATATAATACATCCCAGTAAAATATTTAAAATACCAGAACAACCTAAGATAGAAGATACTTTTTATATGAATACAAAAAGCACAAGCACTAGTAACCCACAACCAACTGTACAAGATCCCGTAGAACCAATGCACTATGCAGTAGGAGGAAGAAGACCATTAGCCAGTTCAGGACGTAGTCATGCAGATCCCAATAAAAGCTATAAGTTTCATGGAAAGCGTAGACCATTAGATATGAGCATATAATTACAGCCGGTTAATAATCAAGGAACCCTTTTAGATTTAGCTAGATTCGACCTTCAGGTATGGCACGAAGTAATAGAAAGATGGGAAAAAGATGCAGTAAAAGCATGGATGACCAGCCCCTATGAATCAACAGATATGTGGGAATATCTGGAGACACTTTTAGGAGATTCAGCTTATAATATTTATTTAACCTTTAAAGGAAAATATGAAGAAACAATTAAACAGCTTAAAGATTTAGGAAATAACCCATGGAATTTCACTAGTTTTATTAAAGAGATACTTATAGGATACAACCCTTCTAGAGGAAATGATTCCGCTCAAAGCGTAGCATTAACTGAACTAGACCAGATAACATTAGGAAGTTGGAAATATATAGTACCTTTCAGTAGAGAATACTTAGCCATAGCAGCTAGAACAGGAAAAAGTTTTGATGAATAAATAGGAAATAAATATTTTAGAAAATTACCTAGAGAACTAGGAAGAGAAATAGAAAATAAATGGGCAATTTATTGTGCAAGTTTACCAGCAAAAATAGCTACAGGAGAATTAAGTATAAGAGGAACTTTAGGAATAGGACATAGAATAGTTTTTACATTTTATAAACTCAGAGAAAAATATATAGAAGTTAAAATACAAAAAGATTTGAAAAAACAAAATTATGATTTTTGTAGCAGTGTAATATATACTCCTCAGCAATATGAAGATAAATATAATAGGAGAAAATACAAGAAATATGGAAAATATAGAAAAGAAAAATATTGGAAGAAAAAATATAGAAAACCATGGAGAAAACAGAAATTCATTAGGAAAAATAGAACCTTTAATAAGACAAATTATAAGAAATTACCCAAAGATGAAAAAGATAAAAGAAAACAAAGATATGTTAGAAAACCCAACAGTAAAAAATGCAATTGTTTTATATGTGGAGAACCCAATCATTTTGCAAAAGCCTGCCCAAAAAGACAGAAACCTAATACTAATAAGCAGATAGAAAGACTACATATTATAGAAGATTTAGAAGAAGATATAGTCAGCATAAATAGTGATGATTCAGAAGTATATAGCATAGTTAGTAATTATGAATATCAATTAGAAGCTATAAGCTCAGATAGTGATACAGAAAGTGATACAGATGTAAATAATCTTTTAGGACAACTTAACCAAGAAATAGGAACAACTCCTTCTCAAGATACTTTCTTTATGATGGAATGTAATGCAGATACTGAATGTCAACATAATTTTCAAATAGGACTATGATTTGATACTACTAGATGCAGCTATTGTAATTGGTTTCCAGCTAAAGATAAAAGAGCTCAATGTTTATTATGCAGCATAACTTATTGTATAATTTGTCTCGAAAAATTAAATATGACACATAAGATAAGACTAGAAAATACCAGAGAAGATAACAGTATAGAAAGTAGAGAATTACGACTAGCAAATACAGAATTAGAAATACAAGTGAGAGAACTCAAAATACAAATACGAGAAATAGAAACCAAGACTAGTTTTGACATAGAATGTTTAGAATTAGAAAATAGGCAGCTCAAATAACAGTTAGAACAGTTTCATGTTAAATACCCTTTAAAAGATAAATTAAGTGAAAAACATATGAATTCTTTAGAATTAGTCAACCTAGTTGATTCTCAACCTTTTAGTCAATACTCTCAGACACAACCAGATAATACCTATTTACCATTTAATTATCCTGTTATACCTAAGTCAAATTTAGTTGAAATTTCTTGTGTAATTAAATTTGTAGAAAAAACCCTCAGTATAGATGCCATGATAGATACAGGAGCTAGTAAATCATACATTGAACAACACGTAGTTCCACCAGGATGGAGCACAGCCTTAGCAACCCCAGCCTTAGTTAGCATAGCAGATGGCACGAAACAGACATACACACATTGCATCAATGGTGCTCAGATTAGTTTTCATCATCTAGGTTCTCAAGATCAGCACATAGAATGGTTCCCATTACCTCAAGTTTGGATCGGAAATACCTGTCAGAATCATCCTTTCATTTTAGGACTTAATTTCATACTTAGTTTACAAGGTGGTATGTTTATCAGCCAACACAACATCAGCTTCTTCAAACGAACCGTCAATACGCCAACAGCTTATGCTCTTAGCACCATAGCCCATTTAATAGATTTTTTATTTTTTATTTATTTTTTAGGATTGGAGATGTAGCATATTATTGAAGGGACATAATTGTCATTTTGAAATACAAACAGTTAATCAGCGATTCAGAGATTGAGGAGCGACATTTTTGTTTGCAAAAAGGGGATGAGGTGCGAAATTGGCAATGCTACTCCGGATCCAATGGATCTGTATTTCGATCTTTATACAAAACTATCCCCATTCTCCACAGCTCTTCTTCTTCCATTCAGGTGAATTTTCCAGCCACCTAATACCACCATTTATAACCTCCAATCTCTCTCTCTCTCTCTCTCTCTCTCCCCCCATGGAACTAGGGTTTTCTGTGATGGCAATTTTGGGTTAGGCTTCTTTTTTTTGTTCTGTCAATCCGTTCTCCAGCTCAACAAAAAGGGAAAGATAAAGAGGAAGATAATTAATGAGAGAGAGAGATGCTTAGAATTGATCCCTATGATGTGGAGAGGTGATAGAGATTGTCACTGTCTAAGATTGAGGATAGTGAATTTGACAATAATGCCTTGAACAAGTGGTATTTCAAAACCTTAAGCTTTTAGTCATTGAATCAATTGTTTGTTTTGCCTGGTTTTTTAAATCCCTACTTGTTTTTATCATCCAAAAGGACTTGTGGATTTGAAGCTCTGGATTTCAAATCCACCTCACTTGAAAATCCATAAATCCAAACATACCTTCAAAAAAACTTTTAAGAGGGTGAAGAGATGGGTTGATTTACTGGTTTTCATTTGTGTAGGTTATTTATGTAGTTTTTGTTTAGCTTTTTTCTTGTGTTTTTTTGTTTTATTTTTTTGTTATATATATATATATATATATTTTGATTGATTAATTTTTTGCAGGGGTTTGCCCCTTGAATGTGCTACATTTTACTGATTCTTTCGAATAAAATTCTACCTCCATTACCTTTTTTTTTAAAAAAAAAAGACAGACAAAATGCTCTGGAATTGTGTGGGAAAGCCTAGGAGATAAAATTTTGAAATATTTTGAAAATGTTGAAACTGATTGGAGATGCTAGGTCTAAAACATGTTTCCCAAAAGAAAGTAATATGGATGTCGTGCATTGTTTACAAATACATGTTGCTTGGGAAGTTGGGATGGCTGACTAGATTTGGGTGGAGGCCAAATTGGACTTCGCTTTGCAGTCCTCTATGAAACCAAATTTACATAATTTACTAATAGCATGTAAACTTTAAACTCACATATCTTACTATAAATGATTGGTCTATTATGGAAGAATACATGAATGATTATTGTAGGATTTTGGGGTTTCTAAAGTCTTCTGTTTCTCATTGAAACTATTGCACAGATGAGCTGGTTTACACCTGAGGTTTGGAAGGTATGTTGTGATGGCTCCTTATAGGCACAGTAGCGAATTGCTGCCAGATAAAAGAGGCATCATTGGAGTGGTTTTTAAGTCCCTTGATCGGAGCAAGCAAGGCTTACGGGGTGTTCGCCGAGGGACTAGGTTTGGCAGGATTAGTGTAAGAAGATTATTGTTTTGGATGTTTTCAGTAGCAGTGCTCTTTTCAATCTATTTGTCACTCTTTGGCTTAAAGATGCAGTTTCATGGTGAGATTAAGGACTTCTCTTGTTTATGTTTGTACTGTCTCTAATTAAGATACTCACGAAATTTAATTCATCCACCATGACAACATCAACAACTATCACACTGGTCGACTAAAGTCGCAGATAATGTACTTCAATCATGATTATAGTTTACTATGTTTGCTTGCTTCATTAGATTGACCTTTTTCCTCTTTCTAGCATTGCAACAACTGTCCTTCATTATGTTTCCTTCTGTTTTACTTTTACTCTTTTTTTTTTTTTTTTTGGGTAATAGTTTCACAATCTTAATGCTCTTAAAATTCATAAACGTGGTACTGTTATTAAGCTTTTTATTGGCCATACTTACGCTTGGCAAATTGGTACTTGCAAAGTTTTACGATTAATCCACAAGTCCTCATAATAAAATTATTGGTGCATAGACATTCTTGAAAGCATACCTGTTTGTAACTTGTAAGTTTATGATAAGAAGTTATTATCCTCTTTTTCCCTTTTGTTTTACCATTGTACTTATGTATTCCTTTTTTATTTTTATTTTTAAGGAAAATTGGTACGTGACATTTCATCACTTCAAGTACAAGAAGAATTTTTGGGATCAGATGACTTAGAGCAACCCAAAAGAAAGCCCCCCCACAAGCAACGTAAGAAGTGTTTTATTTCATTGTTAAAAATGGCTTTGGCCACTCAAACATCCAAAAGCACTTTATTTTTTCTCTAGGTTGTTTCTTTAGAAGAATATTTGGAACAATTGATGCTTCCATTTTTTGCACATTCTCAATGAACCAGCATGCTAGCAGTTTCGTTCGTTGGAATAAGCTAATGACTTTGAAGAATGAAAAATCTTCTTCTAAATGCTTAACTCTTTCCAATTTTGATGGGTAATAGTCATTGTTGACGTTAAAAATCTATTAAATGGGGACAATCTTTGGTTTAGAAATATCATGTATGTTGTATGTTGTGTTCAATTTAAAGTGCTTTAGATAATAGGTTTCGCTTATGAGGCCAATGTGTCAAATGCTACTTATGAATACACTGAGAAATCAGAGGATTAATTAGTGATTCAAATTGGGTTTTCTTCAAATCATCTCAAACTAAAGTCACTTTTTTATTTCATTTTTTTTTTAATTTTTTTAATTTTTTTTAAATTTTTTTTTAATTTTTTAATTTTTTTTTTATATATACAGACAGTGCAACCCCATGCATTAAAGTATTACATTTTGAACTGATATAAAGAATGGTTGATGTGTTCCATCCAGATTTTTGCAAAGGCAGTTACCAATATAGAATCCTTGCAAATCTATTTTAAAAACTTTGTATCCAATTCTATCAATGTAATAACTATAGAAAGGATCATGCTTATTGAATTTATTAGATTTAGGGTTAAAATTTATTTGTTTGTCTAATCTTGATTTGACAAGCACCAAGGCTATGTTTGAATGACAGGAATCTTGAGGAGTAATGGGAATGTCATTACAAGTAATAAAACTCATGTGGCAATGCTATTCAAGCATTTGGTTTCGCTGGGAATCCTCAATGGGAAAATAATACAAATTTTAAAGATTGTTGGCCCAATTATTTTTTTACTCTTAAATGACTAACATTCATCTAGGAATGTGAGATTCCAATGGGGGAGTGGGGGAAATCGAATTCCTACCTAGTTTGGGAATGTGATTCCTACTAAAATAGATAATTAGGAATCACTTTCCTATTCCAGCCTGTTTTAAATGCTGGAATCATGGGATTCGGAATCATATTCCCATTTCCCCTTAAGATTACTGTCATTCAAATATATAGCCTAAGGTGATATTAGTCAATGAGAACAAATTAATTGATCCATTTGACCAATTATGGATACAAGTAGTGTTGTGGTGGAAGCCAAAAAGTTCTGCAGATTTATTATTCAGTGTGAAATTCTTTATGTATGTTATTTTTGGTGTTACACTGAATCACTGACTAAATTATGTGTCAATTTTAAAGTTCATATTACTTGTGTGATCCTAACATTAAAGTCTCTAAACTAATTTTGTTTATGTTTTCTTTCATTACATTCTAATGCATTTTATTTTTTCCCTCTAAATATTCCATCTTTCAGATTTTTTTCCTTGTGAGGTTGGGCTTTTGGACTCGGTCAACAATCTTGTTGAGCCAAAGGATTATGCAAATTTCACACAATTCTCCTCCTGGTATGTTGATAGAGAGGAGAAACCTTTTGGGGATGACCAATTTGAACCCAGATTTGGAGGACATCAAACCCTCGAAGAAAGAGAGAAATCCTTTTATGCAAGGAATCAAACAATTCATTGTGGTTTTGTGGGAGGACCAGACGGATATCCAAGCACTGGATTTGATTTGGATGAAAAGGATAAGTCATACATGAATACCTGTAAAGTTGTTGTATCATCTTGCATTTTTGGTAGCTCTGACTTTTTGAGGAGGCCCACCAGCAAACTGGTAAATGAGCTATTTTCTTTCTGCTTCTGCAAACCCACTCAAGATTGACAACTATTCATATTTTTTATACCTAGTAATCCACATTATTTATTGCTTGCCAAAAAATTATGAAGAGAATTCAGTTTAGTAATTCACCACCACACACAGAAGTAGACTCCTCCAAGATTGAGTTATATTTTTCGACACTCAAAGAAAAGAAACTGGAAAGAATTTGAGTAATAACCAGCATGCAAGGGATGAAATCTCCTACAGTGTAACTCATTTCATCTAAATGTTCTATCAATGGAGACTTTGTTGTTATATGTAAATATTAAAATATGCTGTTTGATGTACGTCTTGATCAAGCTCTGGTTCTTATTCAGATAATTCTGATTGTTAACTGGATAATTTCTTACCTTTTCATTCAATTCTGTTCTGCTGACAGTGCTTTGAGTTTTCATGATATACTATTTTTCATAAGTATGACTATGTTTCATGATCTTGTTATTATGATCTCAGGATTAGACACTGAATGTGTGTCCAGCTCAGAAGCTAAGAACTGTTAGTTTCTTTGCTTTACCGTGCTAGCTGTCAATAATCACAACAAAAATTCTCATTTTTTTGGAACTGCTGGATGTTTTTGGGTTTTGCTTTTGTTTTTCTGTGTTAACTTTAGGACAGTATACTCTGTTTGGTAAATATTTCTTCTCTGCTACAGATCAGTGAGTATTCCAAGAAGAATGTTTGTTTCGTCATGTTTTTAGATGAGCAAACACTGTTGAAACTGTCAACAGAGGGGAATGTTCCTGATGAGAGAGGATGTATTGGGTTATGGAGAATAGTTATTGTGAGGAACCTACCCTACATGGATATGCGCAAAACTGGAAAGGTGCCAAAATTTCTATCACATCGTCTCTTCCCTTCTTCTAGGTGATTCTCGCACCAAATTTTGTAGATGACTGGGTTATTGACCTTATTTGCTTTCTTCGTTAACCAACACCAAGATTTCTACTTAACATATTTTCTTATTCTGTGGTGATTTCTTAGGTATTCTATTTGGCTTGATAGCAAGATGCGACTTCAGACTGATCCGATGCTGATCATTGAATTCTTTTTGTGGCGAACTGGATCAGAGTATGCTATTTCAAATCATTATATTCGCCACTGTGTTTGGGAGGAGGTACACCAGAATAAGCGTCTAAATAAATACAACCACACAGCCATCGATGAACAGTTCAACTTTTACCAGTCTGATGGTCTCACCAAGTTTGACCCTTCAGACCTAAATACTCCTCTTCCAAGTTGTGCGTGTCGTTGTCTTCTTTTATTTTGGAGTTTTCCTTTTTCCTTATCTGCAATGATTGCCCGTTGATGCTCAAGTGCTTATTTTTGTTTGTCATATGCTTTGCACTTTGCAGATGTGCCAGAAGGTTCATTTATTGTTAAGGCCCATACACCGATGTCAAATTTATTTTCATGCCTTTGGTTTAATGAAGTTAACCGTTTTACATCACGTGATCAACTGAGCTTTGCTTATACTTTCTTGAAGCTGAAGAGATTGAATCCAGATAGGCCATTCTTTCTAAATATGTTCAAGGTGGGTAATTACTAAAATAAGACTATTCTTTCCATTACATTGTGCTTCAGCAGTTTGTTGTTTGTGATTGTCGACTACTGTTTTAAGTGCAATATTTGTAAATTTAACATTTCTCAGGGACTGTAACCATCTTTGTTCTTGGTTTCCCTTTAGTGCCGTCATCGGCCCGTTTCATGATTTATCTCCGTGATATTCTTAAAAAGGTCCTGTCAATGCTCGGAAACAGAGCTAGGTTAATTTCCTACACACGTGTTGGTAAACATAACATCTGAGATGTATTGTTAGTTGTGGCTTTGGTTCGTGGTTATGTACCCATTAGTTAGGCTTTCTAATTTTTTGAGAAAACCCCAATGCCAATATTACTGTTGTGGCATTGAGACTCAAGAGTAATAGGCAATATGAAAGCAAGCAAATACATTCAAATTTATCATTGTGCTTTTGGGATGTGCCAAACACAGACATGGATGCATGTTAAACACTTCTATTCGTGTGCAGCCCTGATTAGGTAGAACAAAATATATCATATACTCATTCAAATAGTTCACACTTAAAGGACCTTTTTATTCATGTATTAATATATCTGCAGGACTGTGAGCGCAGAGCATTGGCTAAGTTATTTCGTCATAGGGCAGTGCTGCCTCCACCAGCTTCTTGAAATTCCTTAGGTGTTTTTGCCTGGTCAGGCGAAGTATGCCCTTTTCCGTTTGTTATCTTTTTGTTCCCCTACCATGCTCCTTTAAATTGACTTGTAAATCCTTTTTAAACTTGTCTCCAGGATGATTGACTGCAGTGGACTTTCATCTGTGAAGTTCCAAGCACAACCGCAGCTAGTAATGGTGGGCCGCGATTTTTTCTTTATGGAATGACTTGATCTTGGATTTGTGTCTCTTTGAACCACTTTCCACCACCATGAAACGGATGCATTGGTACACCATTCTGACTTTCACCAGGTTTTGTTGATGTAGAGTTTCTTTTATGGCTGTTGGCCCCACACTTAAATACTTAGGTAACATAATGTAGGCTATAGTAATGCCCAGTGAATTACGCTTATGCGTAGTGATTATGGCATTAGATATATTTTTGCGGCATCCTATCCAAACAATTGTACATTTTCTCACTCAAGTTTGTTTTGTATATTAGGTATGTTCCTCTATTATTATTATTATTATTATTTTTTTTTTTCTCCCCCTTCAGTTGAATGTAATGGATTCTTTTTATTTGCTTGCTGTTGTGGAAGAAACTTTCTCAACTACTTTTAACAGTGTATATTTAAATGATGCTCTTTTTTTTTTTTTTTCCTTCTTTGTTGTAATCCTGCAATTGTTAAATAATCAAGATGAATTTCTGAACATTATGGTGAACCAAAAAAAGGAAAAGAAAAGAAAAGAAAAGAAAAAGAAGGCAGAAGGATTTAGAAAGTAGAGTTACGGTTTGGTATGTGATAAAGACCTAGAAGGAGGGTTGAGTCTACCAGGACAGAAGAAAACCGAAGGTTGCGTTTGATAGAGTTTTTTAAATATGATTTGAGAGTAGGAGTTGTATTTTGAGTTTGTGAGTTTTGAAATTATGATTTGAGCGTGGAAAATTTGTTTAGTGAAAGAGTTTTGAAAAGATTTTTGAATTAAGTGGAAATTTTTTGATGTGACATATAATATTGATACAAAAATTTACAACTCATAATTAAACACAATTCAAAATTCTATTAAAGCTTATAAATTTTTTTAAAAAATTCAGTAAATATTTTTTTTGAATATATAAAAATTAATGTGTCAATTGCAAAAAAAAAAAAAATTACACTGTTACAGTCAACTGGCCGGACAACTGGCTGGACGTCCGGTGAGACGACCGGTTAGTCTAAATTTTTTTGTCTTCGACTGAGTTTTTAAAAATGAGTGTGGAATTAAATTTTGAAACGCGTAAACAAACATCATGTTAGAAATAAGGTCTGGAACTAATGTTCTAGAGCTGTACCAAACATAGCCTAACTGTTTGTGAGCATGCAGGTGGTATGCTTCTTCAGAAATTGTGACTGGAGATCATACTGTTGGTAAAGATTCTACTCCAGCACTCGTCAACTGAACCCTATAAATACCAACTTATTGCTCGGATAACCCAACAAAACTGATGACTGGCACAACGATATTGGCTTTAGTTGTTGGGTATTCATTGGAGCTGAGTTGAAAAAACACTTGTGAAAAACTAATTCTAACCGTTAGAACTAGTTAGTTTGTGAGTGGAATAGAGACGAAAGAACTTTGATGCCATGGGAGATTTCGTCTTTGCTCCCTTGATTAAGCTTTCATTAACAATAAATGTCTGTCAATAGAAGTTTATTGAATAGCAAATAATACAAAACTAAATCTTCTAACTCTTTACATCTAAAGTTCTTTTTTATATTTTTTTTACAACTAATTTTACCAATTTTGGTAACCCAATTCCAATGGATACCCAAAGTCTAGTTTCTTAGTTTATAGGGGCGTAATGTGGTATACGAGAATTGGAAGAAATTAAACTGATTGATATTACACGAATTATAAAATGTAAAACTAAACATATTGGATAATTTTGTGCATCCTGGTTAATTTCTTCCAATACTAAACATATTGGTTTATTTTGTGTATCGTGTTTAATTTCTTCCAATATCTCATGTCCGACAGCGTTCACCAGCATCGTAGGATATAATGCTAAACTGAAGGGAACTAAACTCTATTTTTGTGTATCATGTTTGTCCTATAATTTCTATAATGAAATTGAAACGCATTATTTACAAAAAGCAAATTACATAAGTGCAGTAATATGTGCAGTAGTAACATATACGTCAAAATTATGAAAACCAATTGGTGTTGTGCATTTGAGGGTGGAAAGGTCAAATTAACTCATTTTTATTTAATTTTCAAATTTCATCAATCTATAAATGAAGTTTTATTTATTATTTTATCTTATTTTTTTTGAGTAAACACTAAACAATTCAATTTTAAGCTAATTATCCAATCTCTTAAATGAAAGATCAAATCTAAAGCTTCATGGAACTAAATAATAATTAACTTTCTACATTTTTTAAAACTATTTCTAATCAATAAATTGATTTTAAAAATATTCCTTTCTTAACAGAGTCACAAATTTTAATCATTTAAATTATTTTTAAAATAAATAAATATTAAACAGAAACAACACCAAACATATTGATACAAAATTTGAAAAAAATAAAAAATAAAAAATAACACACACACACACACAAACAATTCCAATAAACTACAAAACAACGAATACCATAAAATCTAATTTATTTTTGAGTTAATTGTTGAAAAGTCCACTCTAACAATTGTCTAAGGCATTAAGTCTAATAGAATTTTTTTTTTTAGTGAGAGGTCTACCTTATGTGAAATAGTTTAGTGAGAAATCATTTTATTAATTTTGAAGGACCTATTGTTTCAATTTTTCCCCCTTAATTTATCTGTTAACTTTTGTTAACTATCTATTCAAATTATTTTCTATTTGTTCAAATTTATATCTATCTGTTTAAATTTTTTCTATTTCTAAATTCATTTCATCTTTGTAAATTTTTTATATATCCAAATTATTTTCTATCTATTTAAATATATATATATTCGTTTAATTTTTCTCTTTATCTATTCAAATATCTGTCCAAATTTTATTATTTGTTCAATTTTTTTGCTTATCTGTTTAAATCTATCTGTTTCGGTATCTATGAAAAAAAAAAAAATTGAATCTCTTTGTTCTTATCTGTTAAAACACTATATGTTGAAAACAGAAATGATATATCCCTCTAATTTGGGAGCTCTAAAAGAGCACTAATGATGTGGAAATTTTTTATAAAAAAAAAAAAAAAATCAAGGCCAAAACATCACTTCACATGAGACTCACACACCAATTAAAGCTATTAAAACTCTTAATTTAGAGCTCTTAATCTTTTTTGATGTTGAACATTTGTGTCAAAACTTTTTTTTTTTATCTGTTGTAATCAATATCAACAATAAAGAAAGAAAAAATATATAAACAGATCATTAACAATGAGAAGCCGAATAAAAAAAAATCTTTTTGATCTGTGTTCAAATCCTACAAATCTGTGTTGGATCGATGTTCAAATCCAAAAGAATTCCTACTATCTATTAAAAATCCAACATATCTGTGTTGGATTTGATCAATGAATCATGTATATGTATATGGTATTTTTGTTAGGGTTTGGTTAGGGTTTGATTTGGTTAGGATTTGATTTGGAAACCATGTATATATGTATATGATATTTTTGTCATGTCGTAAAGACTTGTCCGTATGGACATATAATAAAATAGTTTGTAGACTTTCGGTCATAAAAAATTACGGGATTGGATTTTTCATCCAAGTGCCCATTATATTCTCTTTAAGCTTTTTAAAAAGGATGATTCTACTTACACCACTACTTTATCTCTTTACACTTTTTTTTTTTTCTTCCCAATTTTATCCATATGTGAAATTACATTTATAGACAAAATACTAAAATTCAATATATTTTGTTATCTACTTACACCCTTGGTCTTTAATCTCTACTCTTTTTCCTTTCTTAATTTTTCTTTTCTTTTACACTTCTCTTTTTAAAAAGTGAAAATCATAGTATTTTGATTATTAAAGAAAGTAATTGATGAAGAAACAGTGGTGAAAAACCATCAAAAAAGTGAAATGGTGAGTTTTTTAAATTTATTTGGTAGCTTTTTGTTTCGTTTTTTGGACTGGTGTTTGACTTTTGTTTGGTGGTTCGAAATCGAACAAAATAAAATAGTCCGACATTACATTGTCGAACAAAAAATATAAGTCTAGTAACCAACTACCGAATAAAAGATACATTTTTGATAACCCCAAACCGAATTTTTTAAATTTATTTGGCTTCTCATTACCATGCATTTTCAGTTTCATTTTTTTTTATATATTTTTTTATTTTTTTGCCTGGAAGGATTATACTTATACTCATTGCAACAACGCAAGTACTGCAATATTAGTGAACTCTAGTCATAGATTTATTACAGACGAAGTTTGTTAAGTTTTTTTTATGAACACGATTTTTTTCTTATTTTTAATTTGTATTGAGTTTTATTAATAATTTGATGTATAAGTGTATTTATTATCTTTAGATTTTTAGTAGTTGTGAAGCATTAATTAAATGGAATTCTGATGTTGAGAAGAAGATTGGATTTGTCATTGTTATAAAGACATTAGATGTGGGAGGCAATGGTAGAAAACCAAGACTTACACTTATAAAAGAAATGGTTCCTATAGAGACAACATGAAGATCAATGGGGAATGATTGAGGTTGACAGGTTCTAAAAGTGTGGATGTCTATTTCTATTAAAGGGGGAAAATTACCTACAAATTACCAAGACGAATTGTAACGCCCCCAAAATTTATACAATAAATACAACCCAAAACATATATAAATAACTACATGAATCAGAGTGTAATGTTCTTTCATTTCATAGAGTTAATGGTACAAAAGAGTTTAGCATAAATACATGCCTAATAGGCTTACACCTTTCCAAGCCTTGGCTTGGTTACAACAAAGTGAGACTAGCTCATATAAATAAAGCATTTGGCTATGCAAAAGAAAATACAACAAAATAAAGAAGCTCTTGCTCCCAAAAATCCCTCCAAACTATTGCATTAGCGGAGGCATATCATCAACACCTGAAAATGTTTTTCCCAAATAGGGTGAGCCACAGCCCAGTAGGAATAATTTAACACAATATATAAGATTTAGCAAAGATATAGGTACAATATGCATATACAATGCCGGTGATAAAGCGTTCACATTTATATAATCATAAAATATCGAGTTCACATCTTATTCCGTTTTCCTTCAATTCATGGGCCTATTTCATCGTCATTCAACAACCCAATTGAGACTACATGTGGTTCTCCAATCACACAATTAACACATAAACACTTTAATCTGCCATTTTACGGATATTTCGTTCATGGGATCGGCACCCATGTATATACAAGATTTCGGGACTTTCACCCTGGACACTTTGGCCAACTTAATTTCAATGGAATCCATCCTCTATTTCCTCCCAAACAATGGAGTAGATTCCCTTTCTCATCCCAAACATCATACATATACAATGTATTTAAAGCATAGTCACATTCAATGACAACCAATATTAGATTAGTTTCAATTTACCTAATCCTCATGCAATTTCTACAACAATCATAATTATCCTCCACCGATAACCCAATACAAATATTTCTAAATAGATATACAATATTCTCAATAGATAAATTATTCAAATTTCCATAAGTGAGAGACAACACATGTTCGACTTCATCACATATATCAATAATCCTCCAATTTCACATTACCAATGCCAATTTTAGTTATTTATACAAAATAACGATTTAATCAAATTAGGGCAAAACTCCTCTTTTTCCAAACATCAACCCAAGTACCAAAATCAACAATTTTGACACAATATAACCTCATATGCAAACTCCATACTCATTTATTTCACATTCACCCAAAAACTCCTCTTTTTATTTTACACCCATACCCTAGGTTTGTTCAAACTACTCCCAAATCCCATCATTATTACACAACGACAAATAACTAAGTTAAAAACCATATGAAAGTGTAGAAAATCCCTACCTCAAGAAGAGAAGACGAGCAAAGCAAGGGTGAAACTCCAAAGATGCTCAAACCCAACTTTGTTCGGATCAAAACGAAGATCTAGAGATGCTTTACCTTTTTCTCAAAGAGATTAGGGTAAGGAAATCACTAGTAGTAGGTGAAAATGAAAATAGAATGTGTTTTAGAGAGAGAGGGTCTCAACTTTAGGTTTTAGGTAGAAAAGATCTGAAAAAGTGATGTACAAAGTCATTTTCGTGATCTGATATATGCACAGTCCGCTCGAGCGCAAGAGTTGATGCTCGAGCATTAGACACAAAAAGTTGTTCTGCTTAAGCGCAAGAAAGGCCGCTCGAGCGCCAAGACACAATGAACAAGACACTCATCACTCCAGCGCAAGAAGTGGCGCTCGAGCGTAGAAAACACACATCTAATAGTTTTACAGACAACAAACCAACGCTCGAGCGCCCACTTGCTCGAGGGTAGGAAACGCCGCTCAAGCATAAAAAACACTATTTTAGTAGCTTTGCAGACCTGCAAAATACTGAGAGTTCGCAAAGCACGCTCGAGGGCGAAAAGTGCCACTCGAGCGGAGGAGCAAAATTTGCAAAGTCCGCTCAAGCGCAAGAATCGCCGCTCAAGCGGAAGAGCAAAAATCTAGACAACAAAGGTTTGGAAAAATAAACAATCAACCTGTTCCAAACACACAACTACCATCCAAAACCAAACCTAAGGGGGGATTAAGAGGGAAAAACGATAATGAACATGTTTAGAAACTATAAGCCTGAGTCCGGAATGCAACAAGAGTTGGGTCAAAACCGGGATCGCTATACGAATTGTGATAACATGTTTGATTGATGGATGCGAACAATGACAGATTTTATGGATACTTTATGTATATTCGTACGCTTAATGTTTTTATGAATACTTTTTATGTATGATTTTATGAATGCATGCTTGATTTATGAATTTTTTTATGGATGTTTGAAGGAAAAACTAAATCTTTCAACAACAATGATAGAGAGCTCTAATTTTGGAGCTCTAATGATATGGCAATAGAAAAAAATAAAAATAAAAAACAAAAACATAGGCACACACATCACATCACATGTGGGTCTCATTTCTTGTCACATTACTTGAGCTCTCTTTAGAGCTCCAAAATTATAGCTCTCAATTTTTATTCATCTTTCAATGTAAAGCGACGAGGGCCTAGACAACTCTATTGTAGTTTGACAACATGACACTAGAGTAATCCCATTTGTATAACAATGTATCACTGAACATGTACTTCACAAGTAGCCCAAATTAATTTCTTGGTATCATCTAATTGGACGGCAACATAATGTTGGGAAAAAAAATATTGTCTAGTAACATGGCACTAAAGTAATTCAAATTAACAGTTCTGATATAGAGCACTAAAATAGCAGCTCTAAAAAGAGCTCTAAACAGGTGGCATCTAATATGTGAGCCCATTTGCATCTACAGTGCGTATGTTTCATGCACTGTGTAAAAAAAAAAAAAAAATTCCTGCTAAAATGTAGATTTGAGATCATGTATATAAAAGAAAAAAAAAAGAAATTCCCGCACATTTGCATATAGATCTGAGCTTCTTTTCTGTTGTCCCTCTCCTCTACCGTCTGGCATTTGCACTCTCCTCCGCCGTCTGGCATTTGCCCTTTCCTCCGCCGTCCCTTTCCTTTACTGTCCGGCGTTTGCTATCTCTTTCGGCATTTGCAGATCTGTCCTCTGCTGTTCGTCTCCTCCACCGTCCGACGTCTTCTCCCTCTTCCACCGTTCGGCGTCTTCGTCGGACTTGGACTTCCACGTTCCTTCTGGCCAGGTTTTGTCTCTGTCACATAGCAATATAGATATGAAAAAAAAAAAAAAAAAAACAGTTCATGAAACCAATTAGAAGTTTATACTTCAAGTCCAAACATTTGAGTTCATGAAACCAATTAGAATTTTATACTTCAGGTCTAAACATTAGAAGTTTATACTTCTGGTGAGACATTTGAGTTCAAAAATCCCCTTTAGAAGTTTATACTTCAGCTCCAAACATTGGTCACATATTCTGTTTCTGTACATTTAGGACTGGGGTTATGTATGTTTATACTTCAGCTTTGGTTTCTTGTGGAATTTGTTGTATATATTAGTTCAACACACATCCCGTTCATGTATGTTTCCCCCCCCCCTCTAAAAAAAAAAAGAAAAAAAAGATTATGAGCAATCCAAATAAGTTTAATCACCATGATAAAGAAGTAATCTTTCGGTCCATTATTCAGCACCCTTCACATCTTAATCAAAGTTTAATCTGTTAATTTGTCATTAAAACACAATAATCTGTTATTAATTTTTGAAAATAATCTGTTATGATAATATTCTGTTATTAATTTATAAATAATCTATTATTATAATAATTTGTTATTAATTTTTGAATAATCTGTTATTAACAGATTAATAACAACCTCAATAATGATTAAATTTTGAACAAATTAATAACATATTATTGTATGTATGTGCCGATACGTGTACATAATACGAATTTACATTGATCAGTTTATTTGATTTTTCAATAATGTACATTAAACTGTTTTTTTCATGTTATTGTAATTGAATAGGAACAAATGGTAAATGCGATTAGAGGCACACCGGGAAGTATGGACATTATAAGAAGACAAAGTTTGATGACTGCTCCAACTCATATTTATAAAGTCGGCACATCTCTTACCCCATCAGAATGTATTGGAGGCACATTGGGAGTTATTGATATGATGAGAACTCAAGCAAAAGGGTCTATGAAACTGTGAAAAAATTTGTGTTCAAAACCTGTTGACAAATTGTGTTCAAATTGTGTTCCATTCTGTTGAAGAAATTTGTGTTCAAAATTTGTGTGTTAGTAATGGTCAATTTGTGTGTTGTTTAGCTCTATATTTGATGTTGGTTTAATTTGGTGCTTTTCATCCTATTGCTATTCATGCTACAGATTTTTGCGTGTTAGCAACGGTCAAGCAAAAGGATCTATGAAACTGTGAAGAAATTTGTGTTCAAAATTTGTTGACAGATTGTGTTGAATTTGTCTTCCAATCTGTTGAAGAAATTTGTGTTCAAAATTTGTGTATTACTAATGCTACAGATTGTTGACAGATTGTGTCCAAAATCTGTCAAGAATTTATGTTTAAAATCTGTCAAGAATGTGTTCAAAATCTGTCAACAATCTGAAAAGAATCTGTGATCACAATCTGTCAAGAATTTGTGTTCAAAATGTGTCAAAATCTGTCAACAATGTGTCCAAAATCTATCAAGAATTTGTGTTCAAAATCTGTCAAGAATGTGTTCAAAATTTGTCAACAATCTAGGAAGAATCTGTGTTCACAATCTATCAAGAATTTGTGTTCAAAATGTGTCAAAATTTGTTAACAATGTGTCCAAAATCTGTCAAGAATGTGTTCAAAATCTGTCAAAAATCTGGGAAGAATCTGTGTTCAAAATCTGTCAAGAATTTGTGTTCAAAATGTGTCAAAATCTGTCAACAATTTGTCCAGAATCTGTCTAGAATTTGTGTTCAAAATCTGTCAATAATGTGTTTAAAATCTATGAACAATCTGGGAAGAATCTGTGTTCAAAATCTGTTAAGAATTTGTGTTCAAAATCTGTTAATAATGTGTTCAAAATCTATCAAGAATCTGTGTTCAACATTGGCGTTCAAAATGTGAAAGTTCTAATCACAATTTGTGTTCAAACAGACACACAAATAACTTTGAAAGTTCCAATCAGATAACTTTGTAAATTATGCCAATTAACTCCGAAAACAAAACAAACAATTAACATGATTACATCTTCATACTTCTCAAAAATAACTTTAATAAATCATAAATCTTCATACATATCATCTATTTCTACTTCTAAGTTACATCAAAATTATTACATATTCATAACTAACACAACACTAATTACAAGCAAGATGAAGATCCCATAAATACAACACCAACTTCGATTTATGTCTGTTTGCATTTTTTGCATCTGCGCACTCTGAAATTGAAGTTGTTCGCTTTGAAATCGAAGTTGTTCACCCATACTTCGAAGTTGTTCAGTAACAGTTGGTATATTGTCCATTTGCACTTGTCCTTTATCTCTACATTGTGAATTTATAGGTAAGCACCATCCAATAAAACCACCACAATCATGACAACAATAAAATAACTTGTTTTTGTTTCGCTCCATCTCAGAAATTCGAATAGTTGTTTTTTTTCGACATTTAGGACAATTTTTGTTACAATATGTCAATTGATCTAAGGTACTGTCGTTAGCACTTGAAGTTGATATCTACGAAAATATGAAACCAATTTTTAATAATTTAGACGACTTACTCTTCTTCAGAACAAAACTTGATTCCTTTATTGGTAGCTTAAGTTCTATGTTTATTCGCAAAAAAGGTTTTTCAGAAATTGAACTGAAACATACATTCAAAGACTCGTAGAAATTGAACTAAAAAAAGGTGATTTAAATCTTGTATTTAGATAAAGGTTTTTCAGAAATTGAACTGAAACATACATTCAAACCTTGATCTAAATACAAGATCTAAATCGCCCTTTTTTTAAACAAGAAATTGATTCGCAACTTAAGTTCCTAATTTTCACAACACAAAGACTCTATTTGGATATTGTATTTGTATGTCAAGGTAAAGAAAACTACAAGGCAGGTGAAATTACTTGAACTTTTTTTAAAACAATATATATATTTAACAAATATCTATTGATTTTTATCTCAATTTTCTAACCCATTGTAAAAGAGGAAAAAGAATACAGATTCCTTCACTTCATTTTCTTTTCCCTTTCTATTTCTACAAAGGACTTAAAAACCAATGATTCAGAATATAAAATCATATGACCTACCCTCGAACAATTCATCCAATGAGAAACATGTACCAAATAAACTTTAACATTTTACACCCAACTTCCTCATCCTTCCAATCTCAATAGGACAATAACGACCACAGCTAAAATGCAGAACCACATACAATACTCAATTCATGATGTGAAAACCAGCATATATGCAATTTTAAAAATTCAAACCCCACAGCATACTTGCCCAAACATCTACAATAGCAAAAAAACTTTTGAGTAAAATAAGCAGTATAATTGATTATATTGTCGAATTCAGTAACCAAGTTTTGGCAAACAAACATCATCAAAAATCTAATTACCTTCATTATTATGAAGACTCAGTGTTCAGAAAATGTTTGGGAAGTAAGCATTTTAGCCACAAAAAAAAATCTAATAAAGAAAGCACAAGGCATTGCCCAACCAACAAAATTAAACCATACAAATACAAGCAACAAGTGACAACCAATCAAACCCTAATGCTTACTTCCCAAACATCTAACAAAGAAAGCACAAGGCATTGCACTGAAAAGGGCAATTTAGATCAAGGTTTTTAAAAAATTGAACTGAAACATACATTCAAACCCTTCAACAATATAAATTATATGTTTATGGCATACAATATAAATTCTATTACAAATTATATTTTCTTTTTTCAATTTGTGACAGATTCTACAACGATAGATTTCAATTTTCTTTTTTTTTCTACAACAGATTTCTGCAACAAATTATAAATTATAAATTCTACAGATTTCAATTGTATCACAAATTATAAATTCTACAACAACAACAATAGATTTCAATTTTCTTTTTTTTTTTCCTTAAAAAAAACCCTAATTCAAGAAACCAAAAAAAAGGCGATTTAGATCAAGGTTTTTCACAAATTGAACGGAAACATACATTCAAACCCTTACACACATACACATACATATAAGCCCTAGCGTTATGTCAATTTGTAGTTATATACTTGTAGGTTGGAGTCGCTGGCTCGGGTCGGAGACAGAGAATCAGGTTGGTCGGAGAAAGAGAGAGTCGAGAGAAGACAGATCAGGTGAGAGAGTCGAGAGAAGACAGATCAGGCGAGAGACTCGATCGTCGGAGATAGAGGCTCGAATTGATCGTCGGATGGAGGGAGGCTTGGTCAGTGAGAGCCTTGATCGTCGCTGGGTTGGAGAGCTACGCTCATCGGAGAGCTCTAGGTCAAAGACAGAGAGACGCAATGGTGAATAGAGCGAGAGAGAAAGAAGAAAAGGAAAGAAGGAATGAGCAAATAGAGAGAGAGAGTGTGAAAAGTCAGAATATTGAAAACTCACAAAATGATTTTGAAATTTGAAATGAATGAGAAAGAGAGAGAAAATGACGAGTTAGCCACAGTGGTTGCCACGTCGGCGCCATATCATTAGAGCCATTTTAGAGCTTCTACTTTAGTGGTCCGAAACATTATTGTTCAAATTAATTAGCATTGTATTACCGAACATACCCACCACAAATTAAAAAATTATTATTTGGAAGAAAGTGTCTCTATAAATATATAGCAACAAAATACTGGAAATATCTATTTTTTCTAGCAGCATAACACCGGAATAATCTAAATTGTTTAGTACCGTGTTATCAAAATTAGTAGTGTAAAGAGATGAAATAGTTAATTTAGGGTTAGTTTTGGTAATATATTGGGGGTGTAATGAGAATTACATTTTTCTTAGTAGTGTAATGAGATGGAAGGTATAAAGAGGTTAAATAATGGTGTAGGTAGAATCACCACTTAAAAATGGAAAATTTGGCTATAAACCTCCTTTGCCTTCCTTTCATTATTAAAAGGACTAAGAAAAAAATTATACTTTCTAAACCCCCTCATAATTATAAAGTCTTGCATAAAGGACAAAATTTATTATTTAAAATTTTATCAGACTATTATACCCTCACATATACACAATCCAGATACAAAATTTATCTTCTCTCTCGTCTCTCACTTCTAACCTTAGCTTCCTCCATGGCCGGAGCTGTGTCATTCCTAAGCTCCGACGATCTCTCTCCGCATCTTCTCAACTCTCCTCCTTCAACTCTCCTTCAACTGTTCATCTTCTATCTCGTCTCTCTCTTCTAACCCGAGCTTCCTCCATGGCCGGAGCTGTGAAGAACTTGCAAATCGCGCTGATACATATATATATATATATCTGTATATATGTGTGTATTTGTGTGTTTTGAGATTTAAATTCGAATATATATATATCTACATATTCCGATATGTAATATATATATATCTATATATATGTGTGTGTTTGTGTGTTTTGAGATTTGAATTCGAATATATATGTGTTTTGATATTTGAATTCGAATATATATATCTACATATTCCGATCTGTAATCTCTCTATATATATATCTATATATGTGTGTTTTGAGTCTTTAAGATCGGAGATTTGAATGATTGAATAGATTGGTCCATTTGATTTGAACTCAAAAGCTCAAAGATTTAAAGTAAAATCTGAAAAATTTGTGTGTATGAAAAATCTCAAGATTTTTGAAAGCTCAAAGTTTCAAAAATCTGAAAAATCTGAAAAATCTGAAGAACCGGGGTATGAAAAATTGAGATTTCTCTAAAATTTTCAGATTATAGGCCTGATTCAAGGATTATAGGCATGATTCAATGTTTTTCAGAGTAAACATCGATTGATTCAAGGATTATAGGCCTGATTCAAAGCTTAAAGCTCAAAGTTCAAAATTCCATCGATTTTTCAGAGTAAACATCAAATTTCATTTGATAGAACCAGAGTAAAATTTTACTCTGGTTCTATTACTCTGTTTTTTTCATTTGACAGAATCAGAGTAAAATTTTACTTTTATACAGAGTAAAATTTTACTTTTAACTTCAGAGTCTCACAGTTTACTTATTTTTCAGAGTAAAATTTTACTTTTATACAGAGTAAAATTTTACTTTTAGTTTCAGAGTGTAAAATTTTACTTTCATACAGAGTAAAATTTTACTCTGAAATACATAATGAAAATGTCTTAATAGGAGAGCTGATAGATATGAGGGTAATATAGTAAAAGAAACAAGTTTTAAAATATTAGGGAGTTTTGAAAATACTTATATAATTCTTGTCATTTTCAAAGAAAAATTAGATAGTGAGGGGGCTATGACTAAATTCCCCCTTAAAAATTTATAATTTAAGTGAAACTACTAAATTACCCTTAATAAAATTAATTAATGTCATCATCACTGTGAAATTACATCATCGCCTAGTGTTTGTTTGCAAAACATCGAAGAAAGCTCTCTGTCAAAGCCTCGACCATGGAGGCTTCCACTTTCTTCAGAACCCTAAAACCTTTCAATTTCAAGCTCACTTCATCTATTCGATCCTCTTCCTTCTCTCCCACTCTTCACCCAGGTATTTTCCCCTCGTAATTTGCATAATTTTCTCTTTCTTTTCCTTTTCCGTCACTTTCTCAGCTTCCAAACAGCACTATTTAGGTTTTCCCCCTTTCTCAGGGAGGTTGGTGAAGAGAGCATATGATGCATTGTTGTTGGACGCTGGTGGCACTCTTTTGCAATTGGCGAAACCTGTCGAAGAGACTTACGCATCAATCGGCAGAAAATACGGTTAGCTTCACAGAGTTGTTGCTTTGATTCATGGAAATTTTAACTCAATGTTGTTTAAAGCTATGGATTTAAATCAGTTGTGAATTCTGATGCATTTGGAAATCGTTAGCTTTGATTTCTCATGTGGAAGATGAAATTGATTTACTGTCCATCTATTTTCTTGGGACTTAGGCAGAGTTATACATAAAATGCAATTGAACAAAACCCTTTTTAATTTTAATTTTTGTTTGTTTAGTGTTTTTCTTTGGTCTTGTTAGAATTGCTCAATGTTGCTGTTCTTTGTGAGATGCTGTTTTTTCTTTGTGCTTTTTTGGTAATTGATTTGTTTGGGTCCTGAGTTTGGCATCTTAAAACAGGTTTGAGTGTGAAATCAACTGAAATAAAGCAAGGATTTAAAAGAGCTTTCGCTGCTCCGTGGCCTGAAAAACTTCGCTACCAGGTCAGTCCATATAATTGGTGTGATGCCTAGAATTTTCTCGTCTTTCTTCTCTACAAATTTCTGTGATTTTAAGCCTTTTCAAGAGTAAAATGAGTTTGAACTTCGTTCTTTTTTTACCCTTAACCTTCCATTGTTCAAGCCTAAACTAGCCCTCATTCATATATGCAACAATAGTACATCAAAACTCAAAATTTGCAAAGTTATTGTTCTCAGGTAATGTTCACAATCACAGCACCCAAAATAATCCCTAAACAGTGCCTAAAATTGCATCATTTCATGCTTAAAAACCCTTACTTCTCTATTACTCCTTACAAATCCTTAAAACCCAATTCTGGGTTTACTACTTGTACGAGAGTGTTCGCCACATTCATCCTACATCAGTTTATTTCAATGCATTGAGAGATTTCCATGATGCAATCAGTGAGGCATTTATCACTGATAATAATTGCAGCATGCTATTGAGATATTTACATTAGAAGATGAAGGCACCCAGATCATTGGAAATTTACCCCTCCTAAAGGATTTAAGAGTTTCAATGGGAGCCATTTTTCGTCTGTAAACTTCTGTTTTATTTGTTTACCTCTTTACAGACTTGTTTCTTAGGCCTCTATGCGATTACGAAATTTTTAAGTTATGTTTTAAAAATGTCTTTCATTAATTTGTTGTAAAATTTTTCAAAGCCATGTTTTGAAAACATGACTTTCGTTGAGTTTTCAAAATCTGTTTTTTTGTTTACAACCAACCTTGTTCTATGTGATCTTCTGTGCAGATGCTGAGATTTGTATAATGTAAATGTATATGTATATGTATCTTTAGTTAACCATTAAAGGCAATATTTTGTTATCTTGTGTAAGAAAAGTGATTCCTATGCAACTACTTGAATAAAGAATCAAAACTCCTTCAGCACATAAAAAAGATGAAACTCATACTATCTTCTTTTCTTCTTCTTTTTTTGGTCTACAACATAATTGACATACATACATTCTGTACTGTTGACAGGGAGATGGAAAGCCATTTTGGAAACTTGTTGTTTCTGAAGCCACAGGTTGTGAAGATGGTGATTATTTTGAAGAAGTATATGAGGTAATGCTGTAGTATGTTCAAAACATATCTTCGGCATACATTGTTTATCTAAGTGATGAGATTCAGAAGATTTATGGGAAAAATTAATGATTCTAGCACTTAGAAGTCATTAAACTATTCCTACACATATTTTATACGGGACAACTTACTGTCTCAGTTATCAATGGTTGCTTGTATCAGTACTATGCAAAAGGTGATGCATGGCATCTTCCCCCTGGAGCCTATGAAACAATGTCAATCCTGAAAGATGCTGGAGGTTATATTCATCAAGTATTTCCTTTATCTATTATACTTGTAATAAACTCGAAGGTTTGAAATTGAATGCTTGTAGTATCTTTCTTTTCCTTTGTTTCTAAACTACTGAGTTGTGGAACAGTTAAATTGGCTGTTGTATCCAACTTTGACACCCGTTTGAGGAAGCTGTTAAAGGAACTCAATGTTGTCGATCTGTAAGTATTGAAGCCCTATTCTGTTCATAGTCTATTACTTTCATTCGTTGTGTAAGCTAATAGTGGTATTGCAATAATCATGACTTCAGTCTTGAAGAATAGTATTCTGAATTTTTATGTGTACTATTTTGGGCTAGTGAGGCACTAAATGTTGATCTGTGTCTCTTCCCCACAGAAACTCTTTCCAATCTTTCTTTTCCTTTTCAGTAAGGCACTAAATGCTGGCAATGGACCATATTTTCTTATTACTTTATTTTCTTAATCCATTAGAAATTATAGCAGTGTGCTTGCAGCTAGATATTGATAGTGGCATGCAACAAAGAACAACACTGATTTATGTTATGAATTAAAGTATCTTTTATTGATTTTATTATTATTCTCATTTTAGGTTTGATGCTGTGGTTATATCTTCAGAGGTTGGATACGAAAAACCAGATGCACAAATATTTAAAGCTGCTTTAGGTACGTATTCAAGTACCTAGTTCCTTTTTCTTAAATCGTGGACAGTGCTTTTGATTTTTCCTGCAAAGTTTGCCTTGGATTTCCATTATAGTAGCGAGCTTGATGCCAACTTTGCGTGTCGTTTCTTCTCTGCTTGGAAAGACTGAGGATTGGTTTTATAGTTTTGCACTCTTTGATCATGCACTGCTATGCGTTTGTGTTGGATTGGATGAAGCATGCATAATGCATATATATAGTGATATAGCATTTCTCACGGCCGATGGTAATGGTGATAACAATGCAACGTTTCTAATGGTTGGCAATGTTGTAGATCAGACCAATATAGAAGCTAGAAAAGCAGTACATGTTGGAGATGATGACAAGGCTGACAAGGCAGGTGCCAATGCAATTGGTATTGATTGCTGGTAAGTTTTTAAGTGTGAACTTTGGATCACTTTTCCTCTATGTATTGACACAATCTATGGCCTTTTTTATGACACAAAGGAGACATGTATGTTGCTCCAACAGAGCCCCCTTTATAGCTATTGTTCATCCTTACACAATCACCATTCTTAAGTGTGTCTACCAAATTTACGGAGTATAGAATTTTCAATGAATGTTGGAGTCAATTGAATGAGTGATCTTATTTTGTTAATGGTATGATACTTGCCATGAATCTGAATAAGCAGGTTATGGGGAAAAGATGTTAAGACTTTCTCAGATATACAAAGCCGCATCCTAATTCCGGGGCCATAGCTTTCAAGGACATAAGTTTCACTCCCCGTATCATTGTTGGTAATTGAAGCTGTTGCTTTGCCCTATTCCTCAGGTCCTCAATTTCAGTCTCTATTAGATTTGTATCGATAAGTTTTCATCTCATGGAAATTTTTGAGTCCACAATTGCTTTGGCAAAATACTGGCCTAACTGTTTATGTGATTTGTGTTGGCAGGATTGAGTGTTGATGGCAGAAAATAATTCTTGTCATTGATTGGATAACCAGTGAAGTTTCAGTGACTATTTTGAATATGGGATGTTTTTTCACCCTTTGCACTCAGTTTTCAATTATGCTTCTGAGAATGGATTAAAATATACTCCAAGAAATATACAGCCAGACCTTTGTGGATTAAAATGTCCAAATAACTTGGTGACAAGTACATAAAAGTTTCTCTGTTTCTCATTTACTTGGTCATATGTTCAATATTGTTACATCATATGATTGTCCAAATATCAAATTTAGCTACCATCTACTCGTGATCATCATAATTTTCCAGTAAATTTTGATCAAAACTAGCTCCTTAAACTGGTTTGGAGAAGAATCAGTTTGATTGGATATCAAAATATAATGAGATGTGTTATTATATTTGATTCATTGAGTAATGTCTTATCAAGAGCAATTGTTTGGTTTGTACTTTTCTATGAATGTAAGGCTGAATTATAATTGATTTTGATATATTTCACCTGTTTGTTTTGATCATTGTGTTTATAAGCCGTGGATATCTCTTTATTTTGGATTTATATGCCAATCATCTCAAAAACTTAAAATGTCAAGAAATGAGCCAAACAATGTGTAATAAGACGAATCTCTTTTATATGTAATCTTGCCTCATATGCAAACAGATAAATAAATTAAATGAATGAATAAGGTACACGAACACAAACCAAACATAATTTACAATAACTAAAATATCAGAATGAGAAGACCTGAAAATCAAGATTTCATGTAATGAGACTCTAATACCAAGTTACATCACTAATAGTCTCAAAAATTTGAACTTCCTTAACAGGGACAGATGGCTCAAAGACAGAAGTGATGAACTGGCTTTGCTAACTTCTTTTGTACATTTGTGTGTAAATATGGACAAGAAAATGAGCTATTGTTTGCTTCAATTATGCAGATGTAGAATTGATAGTGTTGTCTCCTCTGAAAACTACATATGTTTACAGATTCTCTGTCCCTTCTCTCTTATCCTTTGTATTTGTTTTTGACCACACGAAGAGTCTATTTAACTTAATCGTGTGGTATAGAGAATGAATTTAAGACTGAGGACAGGGAAGGAACAAACGATCCTTTTCCTACTCTTTGTAGTCCAACAATCTCCCTGTTCCCGAATAAGAGCTTTAAAAATATAGCTTAATTTTCACCAAATACATAGTTTCAAATTCGAAGATAAAAAGCTGAGCAAAAAGAAAAAAAGAGAAAAACAGTATAAATTTCATTACTTTTTTTTCTTGACGTACATAATTAAAAACAAAATATGTTTTTTTAACTATAACAATGCTATGTACTCAAAAAAAATTACTTTGAAAAGTGTTTAAAGTTTGAAATGTGCGAACCAAATTCATTTGAGTGTGACTCACGGTGATGGCTCGAGAAATTTTTCACGGGGCATTCTTTTTAGAGACACCTCAAAATACGTTGGTGCTAATTGGTGCTTGTGATGCAAAAATTAACCAGAAACACATCATCATTTGGTAATGGGAATAATAAGGCTAGGTTAGTGAGAAATAAGAGATGATCTATTTTATTTGTAATTTTTATTACATCACCTAAGATAGTGTTACCATTGAACACCTTCATGATACTGCCCTAATAATTTACACCACACTAAGTATAAGTCTACATCATAAATTTAAATTCTTGTTATTTTCCTTTTAGCTACCCTACAACAGCTGGATTGAGCCTGCCAAAATATCATCATGGCATGTCTCAATTTAAAGCACAATAGATGTCAAAATCAAGATTCAAAAGAAGTTTTAGTGATGAAGCCAAACAAGTCCTGCTCATGGATTGGTTGATGTTAAGACTTTGAATAATATCATGAATTTATGTGACTCAATGCTGGGTCGCTTATGAGGCTAAGTCACTACTTTGAATTTAGGCACTTGGTGTCCAAGCATGTGATACCAATCAAAGCTATTTATTTATATTGGATGTGGACTCTTCTTGAAATTTCTTGGTAGCCAATTTAAATCAAATCATTGCCAAATCTAGTGTATATATGTAAATGATAATGACATGGACATCAACCATAACTTGTTAAGATCCACAGTACCTTAAAATTAAACTAAAACCAAGTTAAATACTAGATTAAGATTTAGTCCATCAAAATTAATAACCACTTTCATTTTGATAATTTTACACCCCCCCCCCCCAAAAAAAAAGTCATAATAAATAAACCAATGAGGAATGAGCCGACTCAAGGAATTTTAAAATAATAATAATAAATAAATAAAAGTATTCCATATAAAAACTGTCAAAGTCCACCTGTGGATATTCAAAGTTCAAATCATATCACCATTACATGAGATAAATTTTCAACTATTATACAATTTTTCTTTGATTGTCTTTATCCAATTTTTTCTTTGATTGTTTCCATCTAGGGGGAATTGGAAAAGTCGACCTCCATAGTTGGTTCATATTCATAGTCTGATCCTATTTATTAAGTGACCATTCAATTATGAAAACCAAGCTGCTTTATTATATAAATCTATAAATTGTTATATTCTTCCATATATCTGTCTTGTTGTCTCTATCATGATTTGAATAGCAATACCAGGAGATGTATTGATATTGATTACTATAAAAAATCAAGTGTTATGGTCGTAAAAAACAAAAGCATTTTATAGAATTTGACTTGTGATATAAAACAATATGTAAAAAAAATTGGTTGGCATGCATGTAGTTTTTATTTCTATTGCATACTAGAGTGTATCGGCATTAGAACAAAAATTTAATACATACAATATCCGTCGATAAATATAATAATGGTTTCTAATAATAAATTCATACAAAATTATGTGTCTCATTCACATATAAATATATCACTAACAAAACCAATAAAATCTCTTTCCCATTACTTCGATCCTTCAAACTAACTAATATCTCATTCACACTTTTCGCTTTTGTTTCATATATATATATATTGATAGTTTTTGAGCTATATAACTAATTTCTCATGTACCCTTTTGGATTCTAATTCTAATATTTTAAAATTAAATTCTATGGTGACTATTAATTGAAAATGTCACTCTCTCTCATCAATCCACCCGTCCACGTGTTCTCCCTTTGTTAAAAAATTATCACATAGGTCTATCCCATATATTACGTGTATATCGTTACAATTTTATTAGTTATATATCTATTATTTTTTATTTTTTCTTCAATACATTATCTAAAATAATTAATAAAATTGAAAAGACACACGACTTAATTAAAATTTCAGAAAAACATAATAATTCCTCCCCACTCTCTCGTCAAAATCTAAAGTAGTATTAAAGCAGAATCAGAATTGTAAATTGAAAGCAATATAGTCAAAATAGGTGTCTTACGGGTCAACTTTGTGTTGCTCTCAAACACTGTAGATAATTGGAATCTTTGTTATGGAGGTGTCATGTATTCCAATGTGAAAAAGACCTAACAATCCACTTAGCTAAATAGAATTATAAAAAAATAAAGGGTTAATTACACTAATAGTCCCTATAGTTTGGGACTTGTGTCACTTTGGTCCCTGACTTTTCAATTGTGACACATTTGACCCTGAATTTTGAATCTTGTTTTAAATAAGGACAATTGAAAATATTATTAGATTTTTTAAGGATAAAATCGTCAATTTGATAAAATATAAATTAATTTGACAAAAATAAATATCAAAAAAATATTTTTAATTTTTTTAAAATTATTTTTATCCACCAATGATAAAATTATGTAAAATTAATAAAAATTACATGATTAATTTTTTAAAAGTAATTTTACATGATCATCATCCAAACACATAATAAAAATTAATTTGGTAAAAAAAATAAATAAATGTCTAAAAGATTTATCAATTTTACATAATTTTATTTTTAGTAAGTAGAAATAATTTTTAAAAATTCAAAAATATTTGTTTGACATTTATTTTTGTCAAATTAGTTTATATTTAATCAAATTGACAATTTTACCCTTGAAAAATCTAATTATATATTCAATTGTCCTTATTTGGAACAAGATTCAAAATTTAAGGTTAAATGTGTCACAATTGAAAAGTCAGGGACCAAAGTGACACAAGCCCTAAATTATAGGGACTATTTGTGTAATTTGTCCAAAAATAAAAGAAAGAAAGAAAGAAAGGAAGAACTACAGACTTTTCTATATATGAGATCTGAAAAAATATTGTTAAAATATGAGCATTTTAGTCAACTAATTTTTGTGAAGAGGATTAATGTTTCATATGTATCTAAAAAATGTTTGAGACTCACAATTTAAAATTTAAAATTCACTCAAAATAATGTGATAAGGGAATTGAATTCTATATGATTGAATGTGTGATAAATTAAAAATTGACATTTATCATACCACATCATTGTGGAAGCTTTTTTTGGAGATGTCAAATATTTTCTTATTTTTTGTATCACCATTTAACATATTCAGATATCTAGCTATATATAATAGTCCTCTTTAAATAATCTCTGTTGTCTGGGCGATTTTTTTTTTTTTTTTTTTGGGGGGGAGGGGGGGGGGGGTGTTCTCTTAGGAGTAAAAACTATATTGCTAACTCTAATTGCCATTAAGATTTTGAATATATTGAGCATGACTAAAAAATAAATAATTCTATAAAATATTTTATTAGAAGTATAATTTATTGTTAAAAAAAAGCAACGATGTCATCCCATGAATATCCAATTATAGATGGACACATGTATCTTAGTAAAAAATTTAGTGCAAATAATATTGCTTGGATTCTTAACTTCCAAACAAGTGACCAGCTTAGCTCAAAAAAAAAAATAATGGAAATTTTTAATTTTCTAGTACAATAACTACCAACATTCCAAAAAATTTGCTTGAATGATTATCTATATGTATATATCTAAATTAGATGGTAAGCCATCCTCATCAGTCAACACACCACCGTGCATGGAGGTGTGACATGGCATGTGATTTCTCAACAATCACTATAATGACCTAATTCATGGCCCATTAATGGCTTTTGGTTCACATGGACACTACTACATGGCTTTTGGTTCCACCATCCAAATTCCATCTCTTTCATTTTATTGATTTATTAATTAATTAATTATTATTATTATTATTATTTTGATAGGATGAGGCTGTTTGGTTATGTTTTGAGATTCTCTCATAAAAATTGCCGGTTGTGAGTAAACTGAGATAAGAAAATAAAGAATTTTCATGTTTTTATACATTTAAGGAACGAACAAACTTGTAACCTCCAAACTCTCAATAATTTTCATTCTATGTATCTAAGCAAGGTAATTTGAAGTTTCTTCTAAAAGGGTGCATTTCTAGTCTACAATAATTTCTTGAACATTAAAGGTACATTTTTAGTGTTAAATAATTTCATGACTATTTTTTTTGAAAATGCTTATTGAACTAGTTAAACCAATAAACAAATCAAGTCACTTACACTTGATTTGTATTTAAATTATTAAAATTTATTTGAGATTTATTGGTTATCTAAGTAAGTTCAATTATAACATATTTTGAAATTCGTTAATTTTTTGAGTTTCACTCAATAAACTTATATACATTATAAAATTTTATAAAAAAATTCAAGCTGTATACTCGTAAATGACTTGACTAAAACTCATTTAATATTAATATATAGAGTGTTTTTTGAAATCGTTGGAAGGCGATCCCTCTTGCTCTTTCTTGATCTATATTTGGTTTTAGATTCTTCTATCTATATATATGTTTGAAGAAATGAAAATGAAAAAAAAAAAAATAGAAAAGGAAGGAAAAATTAATTAATTGTGTGAGTGTGAGTGTGAGTAAGACAAGGTTGGGGGCCCTTTCCTTCCATGGCTTGTGAAAAGTACATATATTTCATGTTAATGTTAAGAGAATGAGACATGACTAGTGACATCTAAATCAAGCTTAGTACAAATCAAACTTTTAATCTAGAGTGCCAAACAATGCCATATTCATAGGTTGTTTAAATGTTTTTGAACTTTGGGTTATCATTGTTGTGTTTTGTTTTGTTTTCTTTTCTTTTCTTTTCGTGAACTAGGCCATTGGCTGTTTGGCACATGTGATATTTGTGTGTGGTCCTTTTGTACCACTATAACAAATTAAAATTTCAAAAATAAAAATTAAAGAACGAAATTATTTTTTTAAAATAAATTATTTTAATTGTCAAAAATGTTATTATTATATTTTTAATAATGAAATTGAACAGTGTTAAATTCTAAAAACCTTATGGACTTAGGCCTCGTTTAGGAATAAATTATTTTAGTAATTTTTTAATTTTTTACAAAAAGATATAAATAAAAATAGAGAGAGTGATGTAATAATTCATAATGACTTTTTAATTTTTTAACTAAAATATATAGTTGCCAACCAAAGCCTTAGAGTCAATTTCTTCATGTACGGTGCATGGTAAAATGTGAAAAAAAAATGCAATCACCTCAAGAGTGCAAAATTGAGGAAGAACAATTCACTCAAGATCCATTATTACATTATTAAATAAGAGAAACAATGAGAGCAACATGACTATCTTATAAAATAAAAATTAAAACGCTAAATTATAAGAAAAATGATCCATCGACACAATTTTTCTTCCTAAAACCCCTTTATAGAATGACGATACAAGCAGACTTTGAAAAGTTAACCCACGCTTCAATATTCTTTCAAAACTCTCTTGACATGTATTCTATCTTATCATCTCGAGGGATTTTGTTTTGGAGGGGGGAGATAAATTGTGTGGTTATAGCAATGTTAAAATTACATCTTTTTAGATTTACTTAAAGTATTAAATTTTTTGTTATTTTGAAAACTATGTCCCCGTCTTTTAAAATTTCTAATCGTGTAATAAATAATTTATTTTATTAAGGAAACTTTTTTCATAAATCCCGTTTTCAACACTTTTATACCATAAAACTCAAATTATTTTTGATTATCCCATTAGGTCACATTCAGTGTAGTAAGACCAAAGTACTCTCCCTCCATTCTAAAAACAAAACCATTCCTATTTCTCATCTTTTCACTCAAAAAAAATGCATTAACTACATACCACTATTTAATGTTGATATTTATTACATAAAAAAAAATAAATATAGTTCTTTATTGATTGTTATTATGTTTTGGTAGTTCCCATGCATCTAAATATTGATTGTACGTGATGATATGAGTATTCACATTAGATGACGTGAATGTGAATGTTCACATCAGATGATGTGAATGTTCACATAAGATGACATTGTAATAAAGGTGATGTTAAGGTTCATATCAGCATTGCATCAAATTACACAACTACAAGCCTCAACTTTCATTTAAATATAAACATGATGTAAATGTTCACACTAAAACATATGAATGTGAATGTTTACATGAATTCTGGAATACAGAAATTACCATTGTGAACATTAAAATTTGTATTCACATTCATATGTTTGTGTGAACATTCACGTTATCTGATATTAACATTATGAACATTAACATTTGTATTCACATTCATATGTTTTAGTGTGAACATTCACGTTATCTGATGTGAACATTCACATTCACGTCATCACGTACAGTTAACATTTGGATGCATAAAAACTACCAAAACATAATGATAATCAATAAAGAACCATGTTTAATTTTTTGTGTATAATGTATATCAACATTAAATAGTGGTGTGTAGTTGATGCATATCAACATTAAATATAATGGTATAAGAGTCTAAGAAAATAATATAAATCAAGAAAAAAGACCTTATGGAATAAAAGTATAAATATATGAGACTAAGTTGGATAAATTTTCTTCATGGACTTCTTGGGTTAGAACACTCCAAAATAAGATTTATCAATAAAAATCCCTTTTATTAATTAACCATTACATCAATTAACAATTTTAATGATATCAGTAATATATTTCAATTAACCGTTGTGATACTGTTGCATTGAAGGGAAATTAAGCAATTTCATGTTTTATGTTAACTTTATTAAATGACAAATTCTGATAAGAAAAAACATATATAATTTCTACAACTATAAAATAATTTGTATTTTAAACAAAATTTAAAAAAATGTAATTATAATTTATCAAATTAAAATGACCATGTTCTTCTTTTATTATTAGAATTAAAATGACATGTCACCATGTCCCGTTAAACGAACTTATGAGATGCACCATTGGTCTGAAAAATTGTTAGTCCTATAGCCAATTTCATAGGGCATTATTAGTAGAATTTGGGTCCCCAACCATGGTTTGAGAAGAAAAGCAAAGAGGGAATCATGGCAATGATTGCCAGAATGAGATGGACCCATTTGATTATCTCTTCTTTCTTTCTTTATTTATTTATTTATTTATTTTTGGACTCAGAGGAGATTGGATCCCACACTTTTTTTTTAAAAATTGTGAATAAAAAACTCTAGGATATTAAAAAAAAACAGAAATCCTTGGTGTCTCAAATTGAGTTGTTTCAAATGGCTTAAAGTGGTGTTCACGGGTCAACCGACCGGACGGCCACTTGGACGACCAGGTGAAACACTCGTCTACTGCAGTTGTCACATTGTCGACCGCGGCTATCAACCTTTTTGTCAGACAAACGGTAAAATGAAATTCAAGCCATTCAAGGCAAACTCAAATTCAAGGTATATAACATTGCTCTAAAAAAATATTCAGAGTTTCACTATGGATATTGATGTGTGATTTAAATTTAATTATATATAATGAAACCTTTATTAAACAGGAGATCTATTATAAAATTATTTTTCAAGTGTTTGTATTCCAATTAATCCACAAGATATTTTTGTATTCTAATAAGTCCTATTATTTGAACATTTGATCTACCAAATCCTAATTCTCATATTTAAAGTATTTTATGGACATTTCTACCCTTATAAATATTTTTTGAACGATTAGCAATTTGGTGACGTGAATATTTATATTTTACATTGTGAATATTCACATTGACGTGTAAATGTTCACATTGATAGTGTGAACATTCACATTGACGTGTAAATATTCACATTGATAGTGTGAACATTCACATTGGTGGTGTGAATATTCATATTGATAATATAAACATTCATATTGACGGCGTGGACATTCATATCACGGAACATTCACACTGTAAATATAAATATTATTAGAGATATTTTGGTAACTATGTCACTTATAAGACTTATTAGAATATAAAAAAATAATATAAATTAAATAAAATATAAGTAAAAAAAAAATTATGAAAAAGTGCCCCTTATTAAAATCAATCTCATTCCTTCAATATTTTTTATGAGCTTTTTTCTGAGTAAAATTTCTTATATCCTAACACTGTTACTTGTGGATTTTTTTTACCTAAAATAAACATGAAAATGCTTCTGAATATCAAAAGATCACGTGAAAACTCACACCTGATACTGTAAGAACTAACCTAGTCGTGTAACTCGTGGAGTTGGTTTGCTAATGTTTACGTTTATAATAATTTTGAAAATTATAAATAAAAATTTGTTTGGTGTGTTTTTATTTTTTAATAATTATAAATAATTTTAAATCTTTATTGTAACCTAAAATATATTTTTTTAATTGATTTCAAAAATAAAATTTTTATTCAATTTTAATTTTTTACTTAAATTTATAATTCAAACTCAACCTTAATTACCACCTAAGTATCCAATGCTCATAAATTAATCATTATCGGCAACCATATCTAACCACGCTCCATCTTTGGCCAATGACACCCGTCAACAATCACCTCCAACTACAACTTTTGATGGTTGACAACCATCTATAGCCATCGCTAACCGTCTCCTATTAGTGATTACATTTGATTATCGAAAATCACCTTTAGTAATTATTTTTCATTGATTACCTTTGACGGTCGACAATCACCTCTCATAAACAACTTCTTTTTATTTATTTTTAAAATAAAATTTTAAAACATGAATGTACTAAGCATTGATGGATCGGGGCAGGGAGTCGGTGGGGGGCGGCCGCACCTCCAAAAATTTGAAAAATATCATATATTATATTAGAAATTTTAAAATAATTTAAAATTATAGGAATTCGCACCCCCAAATTTATTTTAGATAATTTCAAAATTATATAGAATAATTCCTCCAATATTTTAAACTATAAAGTAACCCTTCAAAATCATAATCCTAGACTTGTCCCTAGTACTAAGCATATATATATATATATTTTTGAAAATACAGTTCGACATATTCATTTTTTTAAACAAAGAAAATAATAGAACCACAAACATTAAAAACATGGACCATATCATGAGCACAAAATAATTTTTAGTGATACTATAATCTCAAAAATTAAAAATAAATTTCATTTTAAAACTTTAATATATAATTTTATTTTATTTTATATTTAAATCCATATTATACCAATTTAATTTTCATCATACAAACACTTCATGGCATTCTGAGGCCAAAAATATGAGACACAAGAGTATTTTGAGAAAATAATTAAAAATTACTTCTTAAGGTTTTTTTAACCTTTTTGTGAAGGAGAAAAGTGAGTTAAAAATTAAGAAGTAATTTTTAATCCTCTTTCCAAAATTAGCTACAATACCATTATGAATAATTTTTGTATAGGGCACCACTGAATGATAAAAGGGCACCGCACGTGGAGTCTGAATCAAGAGACTGTCCAACCACAATAAAAACGACCCAAAAATTTCCAAAAAAATAAAAGTAAAAATTCCCATATATGTAAAATGACAGTTCTACCCTCATAAGAGCAAAATTTTTCATAAAGAACACTGCTTTTCATTGGCTCATAGCCCACCCCCCATATAATTCCCACTCATTGTGTTTGTTGCTTAAAGCTTTGCTCCCCCACCACCTCCCTTATCTTCTCTCTCTCTCTTTCTCTCTCTCTCTCCTCCAATCTGGAGAGAGAAAACAAACAACCCACCTGCCTCCAGCTCCCATCTTAATGGAATTACACCAATCTATACTTCTTGGAGAGAGAAAGAAAGAGAGAGAAATAGACCCACAAATCATCAAATTGAGGGTCAATCTACAGATGTACTAGCTACAAAAAATATATATATAATCATTTTCATGTATTCATACATATGATCATGGAAGCACAAAATGGTGTGCGCTGGCCAAATTTCCCATTTCAATTACTAGAGAAAAGAGAAGAAGAAGAAGAAAAACAATCAATTTCCGCCGCCGAAAGTGGGGGCGAAACCACCACAAGCCGCCAGCAAGTGGTGGCGGATCAGACACCGCCACCCAAGAAGCCGCCACCGAAGAGGGCATCGACGAAGGACCGACACACCAAAGTGGACGGCCGGGGCCGCCGGATCCGAATGCCGGCGACTTGCGCCGCTAGGGTTTTCCAGCTGACAAGAGAGCTCGGCCACAAGTCCGATGGCGAGACCATCGAGTGGCTGCTCCAACAGGCGGAGCCGGCAGTGATTGCAGCCACTGGAACCGGAACAATTCCGGCCAATTATAGTTCTCTTAATATATCTCTCCGGAGTTCTGGGTCTAGTATGTCAGCTTCTTCCGATTTTAGAACGAGTTTGTTCGATCCCAATCTCTCCACGGCGTCATTGAGGCCGCAGAGCAATTGGGAACGGAGCGTGGAAGAGTCACAGCGCAGGATTTTTTTTTCTGGCGCTGGAATCTCCACGACAGCAGAGAATTCATCGACATTGCTGAATTTTCATACTAGTACGTTGAATTCCATGTTACAAGCCAAGCAACTAGAGTTGCACGAGACAAAAAGGCCGCAACTGGAGCAAGATCATCTGGGGAGCTACATGTTGCATTCGAGTTCTGGTACAATTCCGGGGAGCTATGGGGCGGTGTCGCCACCGGGGTCAATGTGGATGATGAGCAATTCTAGTAACCAATTGCTTAGTGGTGGTGGTGGTGGTGAACCGATATGGGCATTGCCTTCTTCTATGAGTGCTAGCGGGCTACATTTTATGAATTTTGCTACCCCAATGGCTCTCTTGCCTGGCCAACAGTTGAGTCCGGGCGGTGGTGGTAGTGGCGGTGGCAGCAGTGGGGCGGTGGTGGCAGACGGGCATTTGGGGTTGCTGGCAGCGATCAATGGGTTTAGGCCGGTTGTGGCGGCAGCTGGTTCTGACTCTCAGGTAAGTGGGTTGAATTTGCATCAGGGAAGAGATGATCGGCATGATACAAACAGTCATCACTCTTAGATCAATTAGAAGAGTATGGGTTTAGCGTTGGCCGAGCAGTAAAACTTGGTGTTATGATTTAAGGTTTCGAGTTCGAATTATCTAAAAAACAATTGGAGGGTAAAACTGGGCGCAAGCTGATTCAAACACCTAATTATTAAAAAAAAAATGTATGGATTGATGATTTTATTTTGTTTACATCTATATGTACATGTATGGGTTTGGAAGTTGCAACAAGAAGCTCCAATCTTATTGCCTCACATTTGAGTAATTTTGGGTTTTGAATATATGCCATTTTGGTGTGAGAATTTTAGGGTTTTGATGAGAGAAGTCTATAAAGAATCATCAATCCATTTTGGCTAGTATTGGCTCATTAATTAAACAATCTCTTGCTATTTGTTTGTGTTTTGCTAATATTTTGAAGGCTTAGCTGTCATTTATATATGCTTTTAGGTTCAATAAAGAGACTAACATGATATACTGCTATGCATGCAAGCTTCCACTGTTAGCTTCTCAGTTACTCTCACCCTTGGGTTTTAGGCTGTTTTAACAAACTCATAATGATAAGCTCTTTCTCTCTGTTTGAAGACATTGACTATTTTGTCTGCTAAGTTGCATTATTAGATAGTCTCTATGTAACATGCAGAGTTGCCTATGCAATCTTAAATCATAATTCACATTAAGTGGATTATTTTATCTCTCTTAATTATTTAAAAAAAATGAGTCATCGTGTCTAATTTATAAAAGAAATTTGTTATGTTACTAATTGAGGCCATCACGTAGGGAACGCCATATAATGTTCCAAAATACTCAATAATTTGTTATGTTTTATTTTTGGTTATGACTAGTGCGACTCAAGGTTTTAAATAGGGAGACAAATAAGTAGGATTTTAGATATTAACTATTAAGTATCAAAATTTTAGATTTTTAATATAGATATGCACTAATATATGAGTTGATATCGTCTGATATATGACTATATCGACCATACCGATACATATCTTGATATTTTTCATTTCTATTTTTAAAAAGATATTGAGAATATCGAAAAAAAAGATATTGAGAGTACTGAATCTCATTTGGTAATTAATTGTTTTAGTTTTTTCTTTTTTTTATAAAAAAATGTGTAAAAAAATAAAAAGAATTATGTGGTTAGGTGTTTTGTTTTTCTGATTATTTTAATAAAAAAAATTTATCCTAAGCGGATTGTTATCAAGTGATTTCTTATCAATTGAGATCATGTATTTTTCAAACAATTCATATGCATATCAGTAAAAAATTTTAAAAAAAATTAGGGAATTTGTGGATGCTTTTTAAAATTTACAAGCATATCATTCCAATTCACATATTTGCTCGATACTCCCACACCGCTACTATATCACAATCAATACCACTATTTAGAAGCATCTACACTCAAAAACTCATCATGTATCATGTGGTAGTAAGTGATTTAGTGCATAGAATCAACCAATTTTATTTTTTTTTTTGCCAATAAAAAAAAAATTAATACATAGAAACAACCAAAAAATAAGACAGAAATATAGAGTAGGAGAATATGTATGTGGGTCCCATAGTAGAGAATACTTACTACTGGAAGGTTAAAAGTACACTGTTCTCTTCTTCTTTTTTCTCTGTATGTTAGTCCGTGAACATAGATTTGAGATTGGACTGGACAGAAATAAAGAGAGAGAAATAAAAGAACTGTTAGATCACCCAAAATTGTGGTTTCTACATCTAAATGTTAATTTAATGTTGATTCCAACCACCAATGGATTTCAGTTTTTTGGCTATAGGGGGAATTACAACACAATACAGAGAAGAAAGAATTACAAAAATATATAGGAGGTAAGTGTTTATGTGATAAGGTGTAAATGAAAAGTTATGAAGGTACAAGTACAACTTACACCTTTCTATATTTGTGTTAAAAAAAAAACTATGTCACTAGGATGTAATTCCCCCTTTGCTATATAAGCATCACTAATTTGTACCAAAAAAAAAATACATAATTTTATTACAAGGGTGTGTTTGATTGGGAGAATTAAGGGGAGACTAAACACTGTTCGGATTGTAATCCGATAGAAGCTTTTTATCCGGCATTTTTTTTTTTTTTTACAGTCTGCCAGACTTCAAATCCCTCGTATGAGGGACTATTGTGTCCTGGAAGAGAGGTGAGATTATTTCTATGAGATAATTTACTGTTGGGATTAGGTAGTGAAATGATCATTTTGACTTATGTATTATATTTAGTAAAATTCAATAACATTTAAATGTCTTAATTTAAAAACAAAATAATTTTATTTAACTTTTTATTTATGTTTTATTTATTTAATTTTTTATAGATATTTTATTGATGTTTTGTTTTAAAATTTTGTTTATATTTTATTTAATTTCATTATTTAAATTTTAATAGATGTTTTATTTAATTATTATTATTTTTTTAAATAAATTTATTTAAAATTTTAATTAAAAAATAACATATATTTTTATTGATATTTATTTATTTTATTTTTAAAAAATAAAATTTATTTAATTGTGTAAAAAATAAAATAAAATAAATTTTTATTTAATCTAACTAAAAATAATTAAAAAAAAGTAAAGTAGTCTTTTGCTCATTTATCTTATCTAGTCTGTTCAACCAAACATTAGATTCACTAAAAATAATCTTTTTTGGACTATTTGATTGGATTGGATGTGTATTCCGTATTTGTTTTCTTATGGGATTAAATGTCTAGAAATGACTATTTTTAGTGAATCCAATGTTTGGTTAGACGGATTGGATAGGATAAATGAGCAAAATACTATTTTACCCTTTTTCAATTGTTTACTAAGTATCTTTAATATTTTAATTATTTTTAGCTAGATTAAATAAAATTTATTTTATTTTATTTTTTACACAATTAAATAAATTTATTTTTTTAAATTAAATAAATAAAATATCAATAAAAATATATGTTATTTTTTAATTAAAATTTTAAATAAATTTATTTTAAAAAATAATAATAATTAAATAATGAAATTAAATCAAACATCTATTAAAATTTAAATAATAAAATTAAATAAAATATAAACAAAGTTTTAAAATAAAACATCAATAAAATATCTATAAAAAATTATTTTAAAAAATTAAATAAATAAAACATCAATAAAAAGTTAAATAAAATTATTTAATTTTTTAATTGAGACATTTAAATTTTATTGAATTTTACTAAATATAATACATAATTAAATAGTAGAGGGTCAAAATGGTCATTTCACCACCTAATCCCAACAGTAAATTATCCCATAAAAATTGTCTCACACCCCTCTCCCGGGCTATATAATCCCGCATATAGGGGATAAGGAATCTGGCCAGACTCTATGTTCGACGGATTGAAAAAAAAAAAAGCAAACGCCGAATTATCTACTTCTAATAGATTACAATCCAAATAATAAATAATCCCCCTTATCCCCGATCAAATGCACCCTAAGATGAAAGAGAGCCGTGAAACCAAGAGTTGCATTATGCAATGTGGCCTAGCAATGGGAATTAAAAGAGGTAAGATGAAAAATAAATTAACCATGATGACTCAACCATACAACACATCAACGGAGGATCCTAGGCATTGCTCGGCGAGATATCACTTTTCATGACTAAATTCTATTTTTAGCACATAAAAAATGCTAAAATCCTATTTTTCGAGTCATTTCCTCTACAATTTTTTTGCACATAACTACAATTTTTTTTTTCAATATATACACCGACATGTTATTCTTCTATTTTTAATCCATCTTTATTTTTAGCACATGAAAAGTCCTAGAATCTTTTTTTTTTTTTTTATTCTTTTTCTTGTGCATGGGTGTTTGGAGTTTTTTTTTTGATTTATTTATTGGCTATTTTAGCCTGGGGTTAAAAAGCCTCGTTTGGAAAAGACTTTTGACTTTTTTAACTTTTTTGTGAGAGAAATAATGTAATGATTATGGGTTGAATGTGATATTTTGTCTTATTGGACTAAAAAGCTTATTTTGTTTTTTGTGGCTATTTTAGCCAAAAAAACCTGGCTTTTTTCTTCCCAAACGGAGCCTTAGACAACTTTCCAAACAAGGCCACTAATTGGTACACTAGTACGTGCATTAAGTAATAGAGTAATGCTAGAGATCTTAAAAATTTTACTAAAATTTTTATCAAATACCTCACATGGGTGTAGAACCCATACAATGTGGGCCCCATGTGGGTCTTACACCCATGTAAGACATTGATAAAATTTTTGATAGAATTTTTGAGATCTTTAGTATTTTTGTAAGTAATATAGCTTGATAATTTAATTAAGGGCGAATTACACTAACAGTCTCTATAGTTTAGGGGTTATGTCACTTTGGTCCTTGACTTTTCAATTGTAACACATTTGACCCTAAATTTTGAATCTTGTTCCAAATAAGGACAATTGAAGATATCATTACTTAATTTCAAGGGCAAAATCGTCAATTTGATAAAATATAAACTAATTTGAAAAATAAATGTCAAAAAAATATTTTGAATTTTTGAAAATTATTTATACCCACTAAAGATAAAATTATGTAAAATTAATAAATCTTTTAGACATTTATTTATTTATTTTTTTACCAAATTAATTTTTATTATGTGTTTGAATGATGATCATGTAATAAGTGGTTGTTTTTATTTTCATTAAATTAGCTTCTATTTTTTCAAAAGTCAAATATGGCAACAATTTTGATATCATTGTTAAACAAATTCATTAAATCAAAAAATCCAAACTAAAAACATTTCATATATTAATATACCGAGTACATATTAAAATCCTAACAACCACCTATTACATGATCATCATCCAAACACATAATAAAAATTAATTTGATAAAATAAATAAATATTTAAAAGATTTATCAATTTTACATAATTTTATCTTTGGTGGGTAGAAATAATTTTTAAAAATTCAAAAATATTTTTTTGACATTTATTTTTATCAAATTAGTTTATATTTTATCAAATTGATGATTTTGTCCTTGAAATTAAGCAATGGTATCTTCAATTGTCCTTATTTGGAACAAGATTCAAAATTCAGGGTCAAATGTGCAGCAATTGAAAAGTCAGGGACCAAAGTGACACAACCCTCAAACTATAGGGGCTGTTAATGTAATTTGCCCTTTAATTAATTGAGGTGTCATTTGACAATGACTTTTTTAGTTGGCTTTTTAATTTTTTTCCCTTTTTTGGCTTAAGACTTTTTTAGTTGTTTGGTATTCTTATTTGGCTTTTGACTTTGGAATGACAAAATTGCCCTTAGTATAGAATAATACTTTTTTTACTTTTTGTAATTTTGTAACTTTTTTTTGTCTTTTTATAATTATATAGCCAAAGATGAAAACCAGACCAAGGCTGAATTATGTTAAGATTAGGTAAGTATATATATATATTTTTCTTTTTAAATAAAAACTGTTGGAAAAATGGTTTAATACAGGCATATTTTTTAGCTCAATTTGAGTGGGTCCCAAACGTCTTTTGGGGTGGGACCGAAAAGGTGAAGTGTTCCTTGCCGCGTGGCAAGTCACACGGTGAAGACGGAACGTCAAAACCATTTATGAGTGAATGGGAAGTTAACGTCGTTTTCGGGTCTAACATTAATTTTTATTTAGATAAAATTCATTTGAATTTTTTCAATAAAAATTATTGTGGGAATTTAATTTAATTCTAAATTCAAATTTTGGGCTCTTAAGTAGTTTCCTAAAATTTGTAATTGTGGGAATTTAATTTAATTCTAAATTCGAATTTTGATTTCCTAAAGTTTGTACTTCTTCCTTTATTTATTAAACTATTTCAATAGTTTAATATATATATGTATATATATATATAAATAGTTTAATTAATAAAGTTGTACAGGTTTGGAATTTGTTCCATCAACAAACCAACGGACCCTTTTCAATTTGTTTGGAAGAATAAAACCGTTCCTGTTCAACGGTCAGATTATTTGAAATTCAACAGTTGCTTCTGTTCTTTCAAATGAGGAGCCTGTTCGGACCTCAATTTTTGCTTATAAATAGAGCCATATTCCAGCAGTCCGGAGGATGATAAATTCAGTCTGATTGTGGTCTTTTTGCTGTCCTAAATTCTGCATTTTTTTTATTCTTCATATTAGTTTTAGTATAAATTTCAGAGAGTTAGAATATAGGTTTGGTTCGCCGAACAAATTGTTTGGAGTACTACTACAATTTGTGAAGATCATTGTATCCTGGGAGATAGACGCCACTCAATCGTAAGTACTATAGCGGGGCGAATCTGTCTTAAGGACAGAGTGTCACACATTCGACTTGGTCTTTAATTATTGATTCGATTGAACGAAAACGATTTCTGTAAGTTTATTTTATTTTGGTTAAATAAATTTTATTTTATTTTTTAATTTATTTTATTTACACAGAAGATTGTTCCAACAATCTTAAGACAGATTCGAATTATTCTGTTTACAGAATTTTTCGTTTGTTTCCCTTTTTCATTCTTCGTAAATAATTTCGGAAGAAAATTATTTTCTGTGAATTTACAAAATAATATTCTGGTTGGAAAAACAAATAGTGATTATATACTATTTGACAGATAGTAGTAATATACTGTCTCTTTTCTTTGACAACTAGTAGTACGATACTGGTGTCATTAACAATTCAGAATATGTTTTTGTGAAATTTTGTCAGAAAATTAATTTTGGTTTTTAGAATTTATTTTCTGAGTTTTCATTAATTAAAATTCTGTTTCAGTATTTTAATTATTGGAGTGTAACAAGAGATTTAAATTTCTGTGTGAAATTAATTTGGTTAAATAAAATTTTATTTTATTTCCAAATTAATTGAAAAATAAAAGTTATTTTCTTATTTCTTTTATTTTACAGAATTTAATTTTTTGTGTGGAATTAATTTGATTAAATAAAATTTTATTTTATTTCCAAATTAATTGAAAAATAAAAGTTATATTCTTATTTTTTTTTATTTTACAGAATTTAATTTTCTGTGTGGAATTATTTTGATTAAATAAAATTTTTATTTTATTTCCAAATTAATTGAAAAAATAAAAGTTATATTTTTTATTTCTTTTATTTTACAGAATTTAATTTTTTGTGTAGAATTAATTTGTTTAAATAAAATTTTATTTTATTTTCAAATTAATTGGAAAATAAAAGTTACATTCTTGTTTCTTTTATTTTTACAGAATTTAATTATGTGCTTTTGATTTAATTTTCTGTGTAGTGTAAATTCTAATTATAATTTTGTTTTATAAATTAGAATTGATGGCTACTGAAACAAATGCCTAAACAAGTACTATTGTGGTGGCTGCAATTGCACCAACCTCCTCTCCTGTGATGACAGTACCAATAAATCATGGAGAGAAGCCAGAGAAGTTCTCAGGAACTGACTTTAAAAGATGGCAACAGAAAATGTTGTTTTATCTTACAACTCTGAACCTGGCTCGTTTTCTCCGTGAAGATGCTCCTATCCTGAAAGAGGATGAAACCGACCGGCAAGTGGTTGTTGCGGTTGATGCTTGGAAACATGCCGATTTCCTTTGCCGGAATTACGTCTTGAACGGACTTGACAACACATTATACAACGTCTACAGTCCAATCAAGACAGCAAAGGAACTTTGGGAATCGTTGGAGAAAAAGTACAAAACAGAAAATGCCGGCTCAAAAAAATTTGTGGTTGGCAGATTCTTGGATTTTGTAATGGTTGATTCAAAAACTGTGATCAGCCAAGCTCAAGATTTCCAACTCATTCTGCATGACATTCATGCAGAAGACATGTCTCTCAGTGAATCCTTCCAAGTTGCAGCCTTAATTGAAAAATTATCAAAAGGCTGGAAGGAGTTCAAGAACTACCTCAAATACAAACGCAAAGAAATTTCTATGGACGAATTAATTGTGCGTTTGAGAATTGAGGAGGACAACCGCAATTCTGAAAAGCGGGCTGGTAAACATCCTATGGAGTCTAAGGCAAATGTGGTGGAACATGCTTCAAAAACCAAAAAACGAAAGTCTTCTGGAGAAAGTTCATCACAAGGCTCTAAAGGGGGGGATAATAAAAAGTACAAGTTTAATGGCAAATGTTACATCTGTGACAAAGAGGGGCATCGGGCCAAAGATTGCCGTAACAAAAGCAAAAGCAAAAGCAAAAGAAGAACAAGCAAGAAGCCTGCTCAAGCCCACATGACTGAAGTGGATAATATTTCCAATGGTATAGATGATATCAATCTTTCTGCAGTTGTTTCCGAGGCAAATCTTGTCGGAAATCCTAAAGAATGGTGGGTGGACACTGGTGCTACTCACCATATTTGTAACGACAAAAAGATGTTCACATCTTATTCTATAGTGGACAATGGTGAACAACTCTTTATGGGCAACTCCTCAACTTCCAAAGTTGAAGGACAAGGAAAGATTGTACTCAAGATGACATCTGGAAAGGAACTCACTCTCAACAATGTGCTGCATGTACCGGACATTCGCAAGAATTTAGTTTTCGGATCTTTGTTAAGTAAGAATGGGTTTAGGCTAGTTTTTGAAAGTGACAAGTTTGTACTTACCAAAAACGGGATGTATGTAGGAAAAAGGTTACATGTCTGATGGTCTTTTCAAGTTAAATGTAATGACCATTGTACCCTCAGTTATTAATAATACTACATCTTCTTCTGACTTGCTTGAGTCTTCAAATTTATGGCATGGTAGACTAGGACATGTTAATTATGGATCTTTGCGTAGATTAATTAATATGGAATGTTTACCTAAATTTAACATTGATTCAAATCATAAATGTGAAGTTTGTGTTGAGGCAAAATTATCTAAAACTCATTTTCATTCAATTGAAAGAAGTACGGAACCACTTGAATTAATTCATAGTGACATTTATGATTTTAAATCAATTCAAACTAGAGGTGGGAAAAAGTATTTTATCACTTATATAGATGACTATACTAGATATAGTTATGTTTATTTAATTCGAACCAAGGATGAAGCTTTGGAAACTTTCATTCAATATAAGAATGAAGTTGAAAATCAACTTGGTAAGAAAATCAAGAAACTCAAAAGTGATAGAGGTGGTGAATATGAATCACCTTTTGGTGAGTTTTGTAAAGAACATGGAATAATTCATCAAACTACTGCTCCTTACTCACCTCAACAAAATGAAATTGCTGAAGGGAAAAATAGGACTTTAAAAGAAATGATGAATGCCATGTTAATAAGTTCTGGATTACCTCAGAACTTGTGGGAGGAAGTAATATTTTCTGCTAATTATATTTTAAATAAAGTACCCCGAAAGAAAGTGAATCAAACACCTTATGAAATGTGGCATGGTAGAGTACCATCCTACAAATACTTAAAAGTGTGGGGGTGTTTGGCTAAAGTGGCTATTCCTAGTCCTAAAAAGACTAAGATAGGTCCTAAGACCATTGATTGCATTTTCATTGGTTATGCTAAGAATAGTAGTGCATATCGGTTTTTGATTCATAAATCAGAACATACCGAAATGCATGTAAATACTATTGTTGAGTCTCGGAATGCATCATTTTTTGAACATGTATTTCCAAAGAAGACTGGACAAGAGACTAGTAACAATAAAAGATCTTTTGATGCTATTACTAGTAATGATCAAGAACATGATCAAGAAAAAGAATTAGATCAAAATGAGGAAGAGGAACCTAGGCGTAGTAAACGTGCTAGAACCTCAAAATCTTTTGGTCCAGATTTCCTAACATTTTTGTTAGAAAATGAGCCTTTAACTTTTAAAGAGGCTATGTCCAGTCCTGAAGCTCCTTTATGGAAAGAAGTTGTCAACAGTAAAGTTGAATCCATCTTACAAAATCACACTTGGGAATTAGTGGACTTGCTACCAGGTTGTAAACCTCTTGGGTACAAGTGGATTTTCAAAAGAAAATTGAAAGCGGATGGATCAATAGACAAATACAAGGCAAGACTTGTAGTCAAAGGTTTTAGACAGAAAGAAGGTCTAGATTACTTTGACACATACTCACCGGTTACTAGAATAACATCCATTAGAATGCTAATTGCCATTGCATCTCTATACAATCTAGAAATTCATCAAATGGATGTTAAAACCGCTTTCTTAAATGGTGAGTTAAATGAAGAAATTTACATGGAACAACCAGAAGGGTTTTCTATTCCAGGGAAAGAAAAGAAAGTGTGTAAATTGGTTAAATCATTATATGGTTTAAAACAAGCGCCAAAGTAATGGCATGAGAAATTTGACAAGGCAATGATGTCAAATGGATTTAAAATTAATGAGTGTGACAAATGTGTTTATATTAAAAACAGAGACAAAGGTTATGTCATTGTATGTCTTTATGTAAATGATATGCTCATCATAGTTAGTAATAATGACATGATTAAAACTATCAAGAAAATGTTAAATAAACATTTTGACATGAAGGACATGGGCATTGCTGATGTAATTCTTGGTATGAAAATTACCAAAACATCAGAAGGATATGCTTTGTCACAATCTCATTACATTGAGAAAATACTTGACAAATTCAGCAAAGATGATGATCATCTTGCTAGAACACCTGTAGATGTTAATTTGTATCTTTCTAAGAATATACAGGAAAGTATTTCTCAATTAGAGTATGCCCAAATTATTGGAAGCTTAATGTACTTGATGAACTGCACTCGCCCAGATATAGCTTATGCAGTAAGTAAATTAAGTAGATATACAAGTAACCCAGGAGTAGAACACTGGAAATCAATTATCAGGGTTCTAAGATATCTTCGATGAACACTGGAAAGCAATTATCAGGGTTCTAAGATATCTTCGATTTACTCGTAACATTGGGCTGAATTATACTAGATATCCAGCAGTACTTGAAGGATACTGTGATGCAAATTGAATATCGGATACTAGAGACTCGAAGTCTACCAGTGGGTATGTCTTTACTCTTGGTGGGGCGGCTGTATCTTGGAAATCTTCCAAACAGACTTGTATTGCTAACTCTACTATGGAATTAGAATTCATAGCTTTAGACAAAGCTGGGGAAGAAGCAGAATGGCTTCGCCATTTCCTTGAAGATATTCCAATTTGGCCAAAACCGGTGCCTGCTATATGCATACATTGCGATAGTCAATCTGCAATAGGTAGAGCACAGAGTCATATGTATAATGGTAAGTCTCGACATATACGTCGTCAACATAATACCGTGAGACAACTACTCTCTAATGGAATTATTTCCATAGAATATGTTAAGTCTAAAGACAACATAGCGGATCCACTAACCAAAGGGTTAGCAAGAGAGTTAGTTGAGAATTCATCGAGGGGAATGGGACTTAAGCCTATTAAATAAGAGTTACCACAATGGCAACCCAACCTAGTTGACTGGAGATCCCAAGATCTAGGTTCAAAGGGACAACCGAGTTGTGAATAACTCAGAAGGATCACTAGGGAGTCTTACTCCTACCCATTTCTTTGATGAAATAGTGATGTCTGCAACGTTAAAGGTTAAGTAAAATTTTAATGATTCTTATACCTAGGTAAACCTAGTGGAGTATGGCAGGATACTCTTCATAAGAATCACCTATATGAGTGTGAACTGGGCCGGTTCTATGAGATTTGTGAAGGACTACAATTCTCTAAGAGCACTCATGAAGACCAGGTTGTTCAGGGCCAAAATGAACACAATAGTGAGAACTAAACTGTGTCTGGAAATATACTGTGTGAGTTCTATTGTCTTGATTTACACAAATGGCTGAATAGTTCAAGACATGATGTTCACTAGTTAGCTAGTAAATCCGATAGTGTCTCACAAGGGAAGGTTCAAAGCCAAAAGCTACCTATCTTTTACAGAATATTTCCAATTTCTAAACTCTCTAATTAGATCATATTGTTGCATTTTCTCTCCGTCAAATTCCATTCATGTGGGGGATTGTTGGAAAAATGGTTTAATATAGGCATATTTTTTAGCTCAATTTGAGTGGGTCCCAAACGTCTTTTGGGGTGGGACCGAAGAGGTGAAGTGTTCCTTGCCGCGTGGCAAGTCACACGGTGAAGACGGAACGTCAAAACCATTTATGAGTGAATGGGAAGTTAACGTCGTTTTCGGGTCTAACATTAATTTTTATTTAGATAAAATTCATTTGAATTTTTTCAATATAAATTATTGTGGGAATTTAATTTAATTCTAAATTCAAATTTTGGGTTCTTAAGTGGTTTCCTAAAATTTGTAATTGTGGGAATTTAATTTAATTCTAAATTCGAATTTTGATTTCCTAAAGTTTGTACTTCTTCCTTTATTTATTAAACTATTTCAATAGTTTAATATATATATATATATAAATAGTTTAATTAATAAAGTTGTACAGGTTTGGAATTTGTTCCATCAACAAACCAACGGACCCTTTTCAATTTGTTTGGAAGAATAAAACCGTTCCTGTTCAACGGTCAGATTATTTGAAATTCAACAGTTGCTTCTGTTCTTTCAAATGGGGAGCCTGTTCGGACCTCAATTTTTGCCTATAAATAGAGCCATATTCCAGCAGTCCGGAGGATGATAAATTCAGTCTGATTGTGGTCTTTTTGCTGTCCTAAATTCTGCATTTTTTTTATTCTTCATATTAGTTTTAGTATAAATTTCAGAGAGTTAGAACACAGGTTTGGTTCGCCGAACAAATTGTTTGGAGTACTACTACAATTTGTGAAGATCATTGTATCTTAGAAGATAGACGCTACTCAACCGTAAGTACCATAGCGGGGCAAATCTGTCTTAAGGACAGAGTGTCATACACTCGACTTGGTCTTTAATTAGTGATTCGGTTGAACGAAAATAATTTCTGTAAGTTTATTTTATTTTGGTTAAATAAATTTTATTTTATTTTTCAGTTTATTTTATTTACATAGAAGATTGTTCCAACAAAAACAACCTCTATGTTAACATGGGCTGGGCATCCATTTGGAGAGTTTGTAAATTTTTGAATAAATTATTGAATTTTTTACTGACCGGTCCTACTTTTTATATTTATTCCCCTCTTAGTCTTGAATTTTGCTATTGTGCACCAATAGGTCCTGAGCCTTTTTTTTTGGGTACCGTTTTACCCCTCCCCTGTTTTGGCGCGTTTTTGTTTGGATTTTCCATCAAAATATTGTATTGTGAGTATGGATTTGTGATTTGGATTTCTATAGAACTTCACGATACTAATGCATTATTGTAGAGCTTTGTAATTTATGATTTCGCGCTTGGTGTATCTTCGTGATTTGTGATTTGTGATTGCGCATTTGGTGAATCTTCCTATTTTGCGATTTCGCGTCTAGTGTATAGTTACATTTTGTGATTTGCGATTTTGTGGAGGTAGCTCGACTGGTATGTTTGATTTTGATTTCAATTTCAATGTTTTGGTTTTTTTTAGTTTGAGTTGGTGATTTTGATTTTGTTGTGATATTGTTGTTATTCTGTTGTTTCTGCTACGATTGAATTTGTATTTTGATCATGATATTGAAAGCTTTGAGATATGTATATGTAAAGAATTTTAGATTTTTTTTCTTTTGGTTACGAAATTGTTTTGATTGAACACAGGTGCTGGTTTGTTATTTTATACAGTGATAATTTTATCGCTGAGTATTTTGGGAGTGTTGTTGGATTAACTTTTTCAACAGTGATAAATTTATCAGTGAACATGGGAATAGGAGATAAAAAAAAGTTACATAATGTAATGGTAAGATTCAAATCGAGTTACCATGTCTAATAAGTGTAAGCCTTATTCACTGTTCATGCTTTTGGTCTTTGGTAGTGTTAAATGTTAAATTTATCAGTGTTGGTTTTTGGATGTGTTTGAGTTGGTTGATAATTTTATCACTATATTAGATTTTGTTTTAGGGTGTTTGAGTTGTTTGCTGAAATATAATTGTTGTTTGTTGCAGGATTTATAATGATAGAGAATTGTTTGTTTTTGTTATGTGCAAGTTTAGAGGTGTGACATTGGTTACCAAGTATAATGATGGATTTAATTTCAAGGATTTAGTATATAAATTGTGTGCAAAGTGGAGTGAGTTAGTTGGTAGTTTTTTGAATATATCGTCTTCAATGCCTAGACATTCTTGTTGTGGTCTACAAAGTGAAGAGTGTTATCCTAGGTAGGTAACCTAAGAGGGGGGTGAATTGGGTTATTAAAAAATTTTACAATATTACAATTAACACAATATTCAGAATTTTAACCAAAAAAAAAAAAAAAATAGAATAATAATTATCAATATAAAAGTAAGAGAGATAGGGTGAGAAAATCAAACACTAAGATTTATAGTGGTTCAGCACGCCAGGCCTACATCCACTTCCCAAGGAACTTCTTTGAGAATTTCTTTGCCATCAACTAAATAAATACACCACCAAGCTTGTGGATTTGGCACAAGACTTACTCTTATCTATTGAGCCTCACTTAACAATAAATGCCTTACCCTTACAAAATCCCTTACAAAAATAATGAATAAAAATAAATGGTACTTAAACCCTCTTTTACAATAATTCTCTCACAAAGAGTAGATATGAAAGTGCAAGAACAAAGGCTACACTTAGATCTGAAAGTAAAAGAGTAGAATAAAAAATACTCAAAATTTTGGAGCACACATAAATTTTTCTCTTCAAGTTCTTGATTTTTCTCCACACATAACACTTCTATTTATACACAAAATAATACAACCAATCAATTTGTCAAAAGATGAATAGTGATCAACCTAATTTTTTCAAAAAGTGTATAGTAAAGTTTACAAAATATTTCTATTTAAATAATATTTAACAAATATATCATACAATATATATTTTAAACATATAATATTTTGTGTCAAATAATATGTATATTAAAAACTTTTCAAAATATTTCTATTTAAATAATATTTAACAAATGTATCATACAATATATATTTTAAACAAATAATATTTTTTGTCAAATAATATTTAACAAATGTATCAACAAGTTATTTGCATGGATTTAAACAGATAATATTTTGTGTCAAATAATATGTATATTAAAAAATTTAAATTTTGGCAAATAATATTTTAGATATCATCAAAATTAAATAATATGATTAACAATCTCCTCCTTTTGATGATGACAATATTTGTATGGATTTAACACAAAATAAAAATTAACAAATTATTTGATAATTTTGCAACATAAAATATTTAAAGCACATGCATGCACAGCAATTCAAAGTCATATTTTTTCTCCCTCTTTGACATCTTCAAAATAAAATATGGAGATAGGAAACAAACACATTTGGTAAAATAATCTAAGATGCCAAAAATATAATAATGGTCCTTAGTTCTTGTCGAGATCATTGTGGGGATTTTGGAGCATCTCGAGCACAAAATATTGACAAACAAAAGATTTGAGCAGATATACATCGAGTATTGAATCGATAGAGTGTATCAAAAGTGACAAGGATGATAGGCAAAGAGACGAAAATATCAAGTGTTGGAGAGAAAATTTTGTTTTACCTTCTTGTATAATCATGTCATTCCTTACCTTAGCCATCAATGGTTCGGATATGCATGAGGTGCCTGTAATGCAGGCAAATGAAAGGGTACCAGTGGTGCAGACACATGCTATTCCTGTAAATGAGGGTCCTAGTGTTATTGGTAATCAGAATGATATCGATGCTATTAATAACACTATGGCTCTGAGTACACAGGCAATGACTGCAATTTCCAATATGGCTCGACGATTACAAGTAAGAATACAAGAAAATCAACAATGGAGATATGGGGTGTGCTTGGTAAAACAACAACTGGCTAATATTCATAAGGAGAAAAGAGAGCTAGAAAGTAAAAATGCGCAGTTGGAGAATGCGTTGCAATATTATGCAACGATTATAATGCCAAGACTTACAGAAGTTGAAAATAGAGAGAGACATGTAAAAGAGGCTCATGAAAAATTGTTGAGAAAAGTGAAACGGAAAAAATCTGAGAAGCCTTCTGAAAACTTACATGTAATCGAGTAATATTTTCTCCTTCTGAAATAAAATTGCAAGCATTTCTCCTCTTTTATATATAAGAAGTGGTGCAGATAAGGAGAAAAATATATATATATATACTCCTCCTAAAATTATGCACAGAATATACACACGCCCTTTTTTTATAATAATTTTTAATCTTAAAATATTGAGTCTTCTCCTAAATTAATGTACTAAAAATTATATAAATTTGAAGGAACAAATTACCAATTTATAATACTAAGGGCCATTAAGATCCGACCATAAACAATTACACCAAGTGCACTAGCATAAAAGGAGAAAATAAAAATAAAAACAATTTCTTCAAACAAGGTAGAAGCAATCATTATTAATTTCAAGAGAGTTTGGAGCACATACAACAAGTAAAAAAATATAACACAGTGCAAAAAGAATTTTAACATGTTGATCAGTGATGACCTTGATGATTAGAAGGAATAGAGAAGATCATGTAAATCAATGACGAATTTTTGTAGATCGGTGATGGATCTTGGTGGATCAGTAGCTGATCTTGTCAAATTGGTAATTGATCTTGATGAATCGGAAATGATGTTAAAGATCGGTGATGGAAGTAGAGTCGTGAGGGATCTTGGTAATTCAGTGAGGAATTTGAGCGAATGATGGTAGTGATTAATGTGATGGATGATGTTGTGGATGGTGGAGCTGGTTGTAGACGATGGTGAGGATGAAGATGGTATCGGTTGAGGATGAGAGGAAGAAAGGGAGAGTGAGAGAAAGAGAAAACAGAGAGTTAGGGAGAAAACGGTAAGAGATAGAGATAGAGACAGAGTGGGTGAGAGAGAGAGAGAGAGAATATATATATGTATATAATTTATTTTTATTTCTATTTTTATTATTTTTAATATTAGAATTATTTTATTTAATTATTTATTATTTATTTATATAAAAAATTATTTTTAATATAAACATTATATTGGAGTATTCATCATACAAAGTTCTGTTCTAATATAACAAAATTATTCTTCATTTAGAGTCTTGGTAAATATGTTAGCTAATTGATGATTTGTAGACACAAATTCGAGTTCAATGTCACATTTGAGTACATGATCTCTTAGAAAATGATACTTCATTTCAATGTGTTTAGTGCATGAGTGCTGAATAGGATTTTTTGAAAGGTTAATGGCACTTGTGTTGTCACATTTTATAGGAATATGATCATAGTGAAGTCCAAAATCTTGAAGTTGTTGTTTCATCCAAAGCAGTTGTGCACAACACCCAGCGGCGACAATGTATTCTGCTTCAGCAATTGACAAAGCCACTGAGTTTTGTTTTTTGCAAAACTAAGAAGTAAGTGAGTGTCCAAGAAAATGACAAGTGCCACTAGTGCTTTTTCGGTCAAGTGTACATCCTGCAAAGTCAGGATTTGAGTAACCAAAAACTTCAAAAGTGGTTTCCCTTAGGATACCATAATCCCAAATTTGGAGTTCCAATAGGATATCTGAAGTTTGACTGCGGTGATGTGTGACTCTTTCGGTACAGATTGAAAACGTGCACACATACAAACACTAAACATTATATCGGGTCTACTTGTAGTAAGATAGAGTATAACTTGATATTTCTTTCCATCTACAGGTTTACCTTGCTCATCTTTGTAGATTTTTATTGATGTGCTCATTGGAGTTGCTGCAGGCTTTGATGATTCCATTTCAAACCTTTTGAGTAGATCCTTGATATATTTCGCTTGACTTAAATGGATCTTATCATTAGTTTGTTTAATTTGTAGACCAATGAAGTAATTTAACTCCCCCATCATACTCATTTCAAATTCACCCTGCATATCTTTAGCAAACTCTATATACAAATTTTCACTAGTAGCACCAAAAATGATATCATCAATATAAATTTGAACAATTAGCATATCTTCCTTCCTAATTTTTATAAAAAGTGTTGTATCAATTTTTCCTCTACAAAAATCTTTGTCAAGTAGAAAATTACTTAATCTTTCATACCAAACTCTAAGAGCTTGTTTTAAGCCATATAAGGCTTTTGAAAGTTTGAAAACATGATCCGAGTATTTATGATTTTCAAAACCAGAAGGTTGTTCAACATAAACTTTCTTCGAAATGTACCCATTTAAAAAAGCACTTTTAATATCCATTTGATATAATTTAAATTTTTTAAAACATGCAAAAGCAAGTAACATTTTAATAGCTTCAAGTCTAGCAACTGGTGCAAAAGTTTCATCAAAATCAATGCCCTTTTCTTGATTATAACATTGAGCTACTAATCTAACTTTATTTCTAATAACAACTCCAGATTCATCCATATTATTTCAAAAACCCATTTTGTACCAATAACGGCATGGTCCTTAGGTTGAGGAGTTAAGAACCAAACTTCATTCCTTTCAAATTGATTTAATTATTCTTGCATTGTTAAAATCCAGTTTTTATCATTTTCAGTTTCTAAAAACGATTTTGGTTCAATTTGTGAAACAAACGCTAAGTTACCACAAACAATTTTAACAGAGGAACGAGTTTTTATACCTTCCGCCACATCACCTATGATGAGGTTTTGGGGGTGGCTATGAGCATACTTCCATTCTTTTGGTAGATTTGAGTCGTTTTCTGGAAGAGCATATATTTCTTGAAGTTTCTTCATTGTCATTTCTTCTTCATGTTCGCGTAATGGATTTTCTTCATTTTCTTTTATGTAAATGCTCTCCATGCTTGATTGATTTTCTATAATATCATTACTTACAAGATTCTTGGAAATAATGTTATTAAATTCATCAAAAGCAACATGCACAGATTCTTCAACAAGTAGAGTTCTTTTATTAAATACTCTATAAGCTTTACTGGAAATTGAATATCCAAGAAATATAGCTTTATCCGATTTAGCATCAAATTTTTCTAAGTTATCTTTATTGTTATTTAATACAAAACATTTACAACCAAATGCACGCAAGTGACTAATATTAGGTTTTCTATATTTCCAAATTTCATAAGGGGTTTTCTTAAGAATAGGTCTAATCATAACTCAGTTTACAACATAACATGTAGTGTTAACAGCTTCCGCCCAGAAATATTTAGGCAAATTATTTTCACAAAGCATAATACGGGCCATTTCTTCAAGAGTTCTATTTTTTCTTTCAACTACACCATTTTGTTGAGGAGTTTTAGGGGCAGAAAAGTTATGATTAATTCCAAATTCATCACAAAACATAATAAAATCATCATTTTCAAATTCTCTACCATGATCACTTCTAATACTACAAATATTAAGATTTTTTTCATTTTGAATTCTTTTACAAAGTCTTGAGAAATTATAAAAAGCTTCATTTTTGTGTGCTAAGAATAATACCCATGTATATCTAGTATAATCATCAACACAAACAAGAGCATATGATTTTTCTCCTAAACTTTATGTTCTAGATAGTCCGAATAAATCAATATGTAAGAGTTGAAGTGGTTTAGTAGTTGAACTGATATTTTTAGATTTAAAAGAAATTCTAGTTTGTTTTCCAAATTGACATGCATCACAAAATTTGTCTTTTTCAAAAATAATTTTTGGTAAGCCAATGACTAACTCATTTTTTGAAAGTTTGAAAATTAAATCAAAATGAGCATGTCCTAATCTTCTATGCCAAAGCCAACTGTAGACACCCCATTTTTGACCGCCCTTAAGACTTGGGCACTGTTGATGGTTTACTTGGTGGAGAAAGGTGTGTAGGGCAAAGGTTCAATTTCTTCGGCAGGGAGAGAGTCAAATCTCAACTTCATACCTCTTTTGGACCAAAACAATCTTGATCAAAAGATTTTAGACCTTGAAACCCTCTCTTTCAAAATGTCTTGAAAATAAAGTTCCTACGATGTTTCGACGCTCGCATTTTGTTAAATGTTGCGCCTTTCGGTAAGCCGAGCGAGGACAAAGTGGAAATGAATGAAAGAGAGATGAAATCTTTGAAAAATCTTTCAAAACACCTTGCTTATGGGTTTGAAGTTGAAGAAAAGAGGAGAAGAGGGAAGAAATCCAGTTGGGGGAGAAAATGGGCATAAACCGTTAAGAGAGAGTCGAGTAGCCCTCGCTGAATCGGGCCTATTCATTTGCATACTTGGATTTCAGTTATGAGGCCACCATCGTTGGAAAGCTTACTTCCGGGGCTTCATTTTGCACTCAAGAATCTCCTAAAGCCAAGTCCGGACGGGGGAGATATAGTTAGTTGAAGTAGGGCATCAATCCGGTTGGACCGAATCTACGCGGCTTCACCAAAACAGGCATAACTTTTTGCACAGTTAGAATTTTAATGCAAGGCTGGTGCCATTGGAAAGCTAACTTCTGGGGCTTCATCATAAGGGGTGGCCAACCACCTTAGACCTTTTGACCTGGTCAGCCGACCAGGTTAAGTGGCCGGCCGACCACTTGAACTGGTCGGCCAGCTACCTTCTGTCTTGTCTCACTGAGCTGGTTCCAGCTGTGCCAGCTGGGAGGCATTTTGCTGCATCCTCCATACACGTGTATGGAGGATGTTTAATCTTGGTTTTAAGCTTCTTGAGGAAGCTTTAACCCCTCTCCTCTATAAAGAAAGAGGTCCTCTTCCATTGCAAGGGTTGAGAAATTGGTTCTAAGGCATACAACATACATCTCTCTATATCTCTCTAATCCAAGCTCAAAAGTCCATTGTTCTTGCACATTTACACTACACCTCTTAGCCTAACACCTCCAACACCAACCTAAGCTTCTTGGAAGGTCTTGAGAGGTCCTAAGGTCTGACTTTTTGGCCTCAAAGCTGCTGGAGTTGCTGAGCTTCAAGGGTAACACTTCTTTCCCTCTTTTTGGCATCTTTTTGTTCCATGTTTTAGCCTAGTTTGCAAGCATATTTGAGCTTTGTCATAAACTAAAAAAAAGTCTTGTTTTAAGCTTCTTAACATGTTTGTTTAAGACCTCTTTTCTGTTGGGGGTCATCTACCCCCTTTGCATGCTTCATTTCTCTTTGTTTTGAGCCATGCATTAGGACTTTTGTGTTGAGCTTTGTTGGCCCTTTTGACCACTGAAATCCAACGGATTTTCAGTGGTTATTATGTGTTTTTGAGCATCAAAATCAGAGAGGGGTGATCCACTCACCCCTTGTCTTATTTACTAGCTTTCTTGGCCTTACAAAGGAGCCCCTATTTGCATGTTTTCAAGCCATGTTTCAGGCTATTATTTGTGAGTTTTATGACCTGCATGACCTCTGTCCAGAGGTGGTTTTGCCATGTTAAGTGTCCATCTTGCATGTGTAAAGTAACCCTCTTCATGGCCTTTCAAAGGAGCCTTCACTTGCATGCTTCCTAGCCCCCTTTCAGGCCCTTTTTAATGAGTTTTAGGGCCCTCATAACCTCTGTCCAGAGGTAGTTTTGCCATTTTCGATGTCTATCTTGCACGTGTAGAGTAACCCCTTGCATAGCCTTTCAAAGGAGCACCTCATTCTAGCATGTGTTGACTGAGTTCCAGTGGTTTTTTTGGTCATATTTTGGCATGCCATGTTTCTGTTTTTGGCTGGTTTGGTAGTCCTTCACATGCTTCATATAGTTGTAGTATAAGTCATGGTTCACTAGCTTGTTTTGTATGATGTTTTGGCCGCCTTTCCTAGCATATTTTGGCCTTGCCTTAAATTGATTTCGTGCATGTTTTGGACTGCCTTAGCTCTGTTTTTGGGTCTCATGGTCGAATGATGCTTGTTTTGCATGCTTGTAGTACAATATCCATGCTTAACTTTGAGTTTTGAGGTCCATCACATGCATATACTGAGGTGTTTTCATGTTTTGGGGCCATTGCACATCATATTTTAGAGCTTACATGTATGCCATATTCCCATGATTTTCACTCTTTAAATGCGTTTGAGAGTTATGCTTGAATGCCTCATTTACCGGTCATTGCATGAGCTTCATTTGAATGCATTCCGAGCCACCATCCCAACACATTTAGCCACTAATTTTGGTCTGCATAGGGACTGTTTGGGGTTGGTTTCATCATTTGAGCATTGTTTTGCATACCTATAGTGTAATCCATTCCACTAGTTTCGGTATTCGGGTCATCTAGCATGCATCGGGTGAGGTGTTTGCATGTTTCGGGACCATCTTGTATGCTATTTCAGAGCTGAAATTTGTGTCATTGTATGCCATGTGTCATCCCTTGCCATGCTTTGGTAGAGTGGCATTCGATGCCTTAGGTTCGGTCCCTTGCATTGGGCATGTTTGCATGAGTGTTCCTACCTTTCATTCAACCATGTTTGGCCACTGATTCGAGTGCGGCTGAGGTCCACTCATATTGGTTTAAGTCCACCTTGCATTGCGTATGCCATTTTAGTCCATAGCATTGCGTATGCTAGGTTGCATGTGTGCATATCACCCCTCACATGCTAGCATGATTAGGTTGTATTGCATTTAGGTTGCATGTTAGTCGCATTGTGTATGCCATCTCATTGCATTGTGTATGGAGTAGGGTTAGTCCAAACACAGGAAACGAGGGACGTTTCGTACTCAAAGTGACGAAACGTGTCTCAATTTCGACTCCTCGGCCATTATGCATCGGGATGTGTGATTGGTGGCACGAGGATCGAGGACTACACTCCCTAGAGCTTATGCAATGACGGGGAGAGTGGCCGTGCGCACATGTGTTGAAAATTCTTTGTCATGCCCCTTTCTTGCTCTCTGTTGCAGCAAACCAGAAACCAGCAGCCTTCTAGAGCTTTGTACAATATTCCGGGATCAATTGCAAACAGAGGCAAATCGGGGCATCGCGAGGAATTTCCCGACAAGGCGACTCGAGCATGCATGCATCTTTCATCATTCGGAACAGAGCTGAGGCGGTCCATAGATCTGCATACTAGTTTATTTCGTTTCTTAGTTAATTTGTTAATTAATTAGGGATTTGTAATATTTAATTAGCTAGAGTAGTTAATTATTTATTCGGTCTGCATTATTTATTCAGACCCTCCAAGAGAGGGCCAACTGTTGTAATAAGTGTGCGTGTGTGTGTTGTATGTCTTCCAACCTCATGTCTTTCTCCCTTTTATTTACTAGCTTATGGTGGTTAGTTTAGGGCATGTTTCAATTAGCATCTATATGTTCGCATGTTTGCATTCATTCATCTGTATTGCATGCACCAGGCTCGGCGCATCATGCTAACTGCATTGTATTTCAATTCCAAGTTGAATACATGTATCGATTGTTGCATCTCATATGCCATCTTAGAATAGCCGAGTCTATTGTAGTTGCATTTTTGTATGTGTTGCATTAGGCATCTCAGTATAGTTAGGATTCATGCATGTTTTCTAACTAATTTCTGTTTTGGCTTGGAGTACTCAGTGAGTGTTTATGCTTTAGCATCCTTGCATGCGTGTGAGTGACTGCCATGATAGCATGCATACCATGAGGCTATTTACTTATGCGATATAACTGTCTGAATGCCTGTGGGTGGAGGTTGGATTATCTGAATTGGAACAATTCATTGATTACGAGTTTTAAGCCCACTAGATAGTGGCAAATCACCATGTTTTCTAAGCCCACTTGAGGGTGGCAAAATCCGCATTTTAGCCTACTTGCGAGTAGCAAACCGCTTTCAAAAACAAACATGAAATATTTTGTTCCAACTCAGGTGATCCAGTCTATACTTGTATGCTGCGCGCATCACATAGTAATTCTAAGCTAATAACCGGGATAAGAGCACATAATGTTTTCAAAACTCGATATCATGGTTAGTAGAGACCGATCTTTGATCAGGCGAGCTGGGGTGCTCACGAAGTGACCTTCCTCAATCGTACCCAAGTTCCCGAGCCGAGGCAACTTTGGTGATGACGGACACGTGGCCTTAGGCACGAGTCAGGGTTTCCTAAATTCCCCCAAAATAAATATTTAGGTGGCTACTCTATATCTGGCAAAACAGTCTATGTTTGGCACTTTTTTCAAAAAATCTGTTTTCAAAAACGATTTGTCGGATTTGGACTCTTTGACGATTCATCGGTCTTGCATTGCACTCTGCGAGATTAGATACAGGACCGTGACATTAAGTCCTGAACTGTAGTGAGCCCAATGAACAAAATAGGATTCCCTCCCGGGACGTTCGGGGACGTCTACACCAACCATTATCATTTATAGCAGATAAACATTTAATGTTAAAATGAGAAGACAAATCATGTAAATCAAACACATATATATTCTCATGTCTATAATCTACAAATAAATTTTTGTTTTTTAGGATGTTCTCAATAGTGCAATGAGCTTTCTCAAAAATAACTCTAGATCCTTTATCACATAATTAACTAATGCTAAGTTATGTTTTAAACCTTTAACAAGTAAAATATTTTCAATAATAGGAGAATGATTTTTACCGATACTACCTACACCTATGATTTTACCCTTGCTATTGTGGCCGAAAGTCACATATCCGCCATTCTTTGGTTGGAGTGTAGCGAACATAGCTTTATTTCCGGTCATATGCCTCGAACATGCACTGTCGAGATACCATCTATCATTACTAGATTTTGTCTTGAAACATACCCACAAAAATTTCATTTTTCTATATATACCCATATTTTCTTGGGTCCATAAAAGTTAAAATTTAACACTCTTGAAATGTCCTTAGGAGCCCACATTTTTTTTATTTTAGCAAAATGATTTCTTTTAACAGGACATGAAGGTGAAATATGACCTTTTGTACCACAAAAATGACATGTAAGATGAGAGTGATTAGAAGATGCATGCACAAAATCATTTTTGACAGTTTTTACTTTTGAAAAAGGTTTATATCCAATTTCGGCTCTACCAAAAGTACGATTTTGATTTTTAAGAATTTTATCCAAAGTCTCTCTACCTTGAGTGAATTTAGAAAGAGTATTTTTCAAGTTTTCGATATTTTCTTTCAAAATAATTTGCTCCTTTTTTAAAGACTCATTTTCTTCTTGCAATACAACTAATATTTTCTCAGAAATTGAAGACTCTTTTTGAGTTAAAATATCATTTTCCTTTTCTATTTTCATGGTTTCATTTTCTAAATCATTTATTTTGGAAGTTAAGGATTCATTTTCTTTTGATAAACTTGAAATCACTTTCTTTTGACAGTTACTTTTCAACCTAAGTTTCATAAATTCAGTATGTAATTCATCAAAAGCTAATTGTAATTCATTAAACATAAAAGATTCGCCATTTACCTCATCTTCGTTTCCAAGTATCATTAAGCATAGGTTAGCAACCTCATTTTTGCAAACTTCGGTTTCTAAGTCGCTTTTATCACTATCTTCTCCCCATGCTGCAATCATGGCTTTCTTCTTGTCCTTCTTGAATTGCTTTTTAAGTTCCGGACATTCTGATTTGTAGTGTCCAGGTTTGTTGTATTGGTAGTAGGTAACTTCAAATTTTTTGTGATTTTCTCCCTTTTGAAAATCCCTATTGTTGAAATCTTTTCTGAAGAATTTTCGCACACCTTATTTCTTTTTCACAAACCTTTTGAAATTCCTAGTGATAAATGCCATTTCCTTATCATCATCCAAATCATCTTCTTCTTCATCCTCTTGATGTTTCGAGGTGGATTTGAAGGCTATTCATTTCTTCTTCTTCTTGTTCTCCTCTTCTTTTCCTTCTTGCATTATGAGCTTATGAGTTAAGAGAGATCCCATTAACTCATCTAGACTTAGCTTTGATAAATCCTTGGTTTCGGTAATGGCAATGACTTTTGTCTCCCAACTTTTTGGTAATGACCTAAGCACTTTTCTTACAATTTCAACATTAGTATATATTTTGCCAAGAGAAGTTAAACCATTAATAATATTAATAAAGCGAGTAAACATTTGAGGAATAGTTTCATCAGGTTTCATTTTAAAAGTTCATAATTATGGACTAGCAAACTGACTCTAGATTTTTTAACTTATTCGGTTCCCTCATGAGTCACTATAAGTTTATCCCAAATTTCTTTTGCGGTTTTACATATGGAAATTCTATTGAACTCGTTGGCACCTAAGGTGCAGTACAACATGTTTGTGGCTTTGACATTAATTTGGGCCATTCTAGTATCTGATTCATTCTACTCATCTTCAGGTTTTGGTACCCTAAGTCCATCTACTGTTTTGGTAGGAATTTTTGGACCATTGCAAATAATTTTTCAGCATTCATAATCATTAGATTAGACATGTATGGTCATCCTAGTTTTTCAATAGCTAAAATTTGTGCCGCTAAGTAGTAGTGGCCTATTGGATGCTTGTCTCTCAAGTAAGGAATAACTAGGGGTTGTCATGATCTACTCTAAGACGGTTAAGTCACACAAATTAGAGTCTAAGCTCTAATACCAATTGTTATCCCAAGTAGACAACCCAAGAGGGGGGTAAATTGGGTTATTAAAAAAATTTACAATATTAAAATTAACACAATATTCAGAATTTTAACAAATAAAAAAAAATAGAATAATAATTATCAATATAAAAGTAAGAGAGATAGGGAGAGAAAATCAAACACTGAGATTTATAGTGGTTTGGCACGCCAGGCCTACATCCACTCTCCAAGGAACTCTCTTGAGAATTTCTTTACTATCAACTGAATAAATACACCACCAAGTTTATGGATTTGGCACAGGACTTACTCTTATCTATTGAGTCTCACTTAACAATAAATGTCTTACCCTTACAAAATCTCTCACAAAAATAATGAATAAAAATAAGTGATACTTCTTTTACAATAATTCTCTCACAAAGAGTAGATATGAAAGTGTAAGAACAAAGGCTACACTTAGATCTGAAAGTGAAAGAGCAGAATACAATATACTCAAAATTTTGGAGCACATAGAAATTTTTCTCTTCAAGTTCTTGATTTTTCTCTACATTTAACACTTCTATTTATACACAAAAATATACCCATTGGAGGTAGGACGCTTCTTGCTGACGTCATGGATTACATGGTGTCACGTCCCAAAATTTGGACAATTAAATATTAAATTAGGACTAAACCCCAATTAATATTCCATCATTCAAATCCTAGGGGTGAAACAAAAAAAACTAAATGCCAACCAAACCATCTACCATAATCTCATAACTATCCAATACCTTCAACATTAAAGTAAGAATAAATAGTCAAAATAACTTAAATAATGTACGGTTACAAACCATGCCAAATTATCCTAATACTAAAGTCATAAAAAAAATAATAAATACATAAACTAATATCAACCCTAAGCTCAGGAAAACAAAAGAAATCCAAGAGACATGTTCAACAACTATAGTTATTCCACGTCACCACCTTAGCCCCAACTAATCCTGCAAAAGAAGCTTGGATGCGCTCAAACAGAACGCACCCGAGTTGCCAAGAGACAAAACAGGTCAGTATATAGGTATACTGATATGAGTACAAGATTTAACACCCACGTGTCCAACAGATACAAACAAAAGACATTTAATTCTTGTTACAGGACAAGACAAGTAGTTCCAGCCACACCGAGACAAATGGGTAGTTTCTCGAGATATGGTGGCATTTAGTTTCTTACCCGTACACAACGAAATATAAATTGAGTATAAAATAAATAAAATAGAAATAAAAATATAGTGGGTCAGCCCTACATAAAGAAGTTAGTAAGACCTACCATCCTATAAAAAAATAAAGTTAGTATAATTTAATCATAAGTAACTTGCTGAAGAAGTATAAAAATGCACTGTTTCATGCTTAAATAATTCGAATTGACCAAAACTCAAAGAATAAAAATTGTACATAATCAAATTTCTTAAAAGACAACCCAAACAAATTTAACAAAAACTGACCAAGTTGAGAGAAAAACTTGATGGAAGAACCTAAACGAATTCAATCGAAAAATCTAAAACTGAAAACAAACAAAAACTGCCCTAAGATGATTTTTTTCGAAAAAGTTTGAAACATGAAAAGTGTGCATAATAATGTTTTACTTTACTTTACGCGTAACCAATAAAAATGAGCTCGTTTCGTGGGTTAAAATAGCCTCTAAAATCTGCATTGCTAAAATAAATCAAAACTACAATAACCAAGATCATCCAATTATAAGTTCTAATCGATCTTTTTAATAAAAATTTAAAACACAAAAGTTGTCTAGAATCACGTATACATGCCTCTGCTCAAATTTCATAAGTTATCGAAGTCGTTTACTATTTTTCAATCTGCATAAATCAATACAATTCACACTATAACAATAAACTCAGAATTAAATTCTTTGTACATTAACTCCACCACTTCGGCCTCCACTTCCGCCCTACACATATATCTCATGTGTCTCTCGTATACCTAACACCGCTCCGAAGCCAAACTTGCACGGGGATATCGTCCCAAGTTTAACCCACACTCCCTGAATGGTTAGCATATACGTACGCGCATAAATCAAAGCATTCGTCTACTCATGAGAACGAAGCAACAATATACATATACAAAACATCTCACTCATGAGAATAACATAACAATGCCAAGCCTAAGGCATTCAAATAAATCTGATAATCCTCACTTTTTTTTTATACATTCTTTCTCACCATCACTCAAATAAAACAACAATCTATTGAGTCATGGTGAAGTATAAGGAATTTATCTATGGGTTCTTAATTAATTTTACTTTCATATATCTATAAGTGTGATTACATCCACAAAATAAATATATATTGTGTGAGTGATTTTCTGACCACACTGCCCGCTTAGTAATTCAGCTGTAGAACACTGGCAGAATAGATGGCACCTTGCTGACCTGCAACAGAAAGAGAAGGCTCCGGTGGTGGTTCTTCCACCCGGGGGTACTCCGACGATCAAGTCAGTACTCAATATCTCTCAAAGATAATCAATCATCTATTCAACTCACAAGCTTGAGCATAAAAAACATACCTTAGACCCATGGGGGTGCCTCTTATTTATAGCCAACTCAATCCTAGTCCTAATGAGAGCCTAACTCCAATGGACTCAGGATTACTGCTAATCTAGGACTCCCAGTGGGATTAGGTTAAACCCTCTAAGAGTTTCATATTTACCCAAACTGGAGTCTTCTCTCAATCTAGGACTCTTGTCCTTTATCCGCTTATCTCGGATTCCGATATCTTCGGAGATAACCTCGGCAACTCCGAGATCACCTCGGCGTAACTACAACGACACGTGGCACCTCGGCTGACACGTCGGCGTCACCTTGCCACGTGTTGGTACTCAAAAAATATATCCCCACAACTGCCCCCTAGGTTCTATTACCTCGGCATTCTGAGATGATAAAACCTATATTGTTCCTCCTTCCAGTACTTCGGCACAAGAACTCTTCAGCCGAGGTCGTTCATCTTTAGGCCGACATGTCTTCTTTCAAGATCAAGAATTCAAATGAACTCTCCTACGCGCATGAGCTGTCATGCATCACTTCTCAACCATTCCACTTACGCATTATATCTTCATTGGCCCGTGTCTGCGACGCGCCTGAAAACTGTTTTCCCTGCGTGTGCCGTCTAACATGTGCGTTGCTCCAGGCGCAATAAATGCCCTGTTTTGCCGCCGTTTCAAGTTTTTGATAAAACTTTTCTTTCTTTATTCCTTTCTTTACTTTTGCACTCGATTTACTTACTCTTTCTCTCTCTAAACTTTCTCAAATCCGCCATTGCTCTAGCTCCAAGCTCTGCAACCGTCTTCATTCTTCCATTTCAGCGAAGCTTTCACCGTTCCGTCGGGTCTACATCCGTTGTCTGACCTTGGCAATCTTCATACCGGCTCCAGTTATCTTGGTAAGCCCCCGTTCCTTTCATTCTTAATTCCTCTATGCTCGTTTGCTTTTCGTGCTGCCATTACTGCTTTGTTCAAACCTTTTATTTGCTGAACTATTCATCTGGATGCATCTATTCCATGATTTCGCTTATGTTTAGAACACTTGCACTGTTTCACTACTTTTTTGCCACCGTTCTTGAGCCTGTATTTCTTGTATTCTTTATGCTTTTAAGAACCCCACCTCTGTTCTTTATTCTGAAACTTCATTCTTATTTCTGTATTTTTTCCAGATCTGTGCCTTCAATCTTTGCTTTCGTAGATTTAGGTTTGGGATTTGTCTGTAGAACCTACCAATTCTTAGAAAAAACTGAAACAATCGTAACCAGTTTTTGCCGAGGTTCCTATAACCCTTTAAGAACATTTTTTCTCTGTAACCAAATTCCTTTACGCCGAAATCATGGGTATGTGGAGACATAGGGTAGATACCTCTACCAAACTTGGATACTTTAGGGAAGAGTTCGCCATTCCTGCCGACGTCTTTCTGAGGCTGGCTGGGGATGACGACTCTATCATGCCCACAGATAATACGATGCCCTTCCCTATTGTTGCTTTTACTGAATGTGGACTCCGGCTTCCACTTGATCCCCTTTTTCGTGAAGTTCTCCACTATTACAAGTTGAACCCCATGCAACTTACCATCAACTCCTACCGAGTGATCAATGGTATCATAGCCTTAGCTAGGCAGGAAAACGTTAGGATTACCCTTGCCGACATTCAATTTTGTTATACCATGTGTGCCCTTAACCTCAAAGAAAAAGGCTACGTTTATTACCTCAAGCTGAGGTCCACCGAATTTAAAATCGTAGCTGACCTCCCAGACTCCAACAAGGGGGCTGGAGATGATTACGTTATTGCTTCGGGAAATTGGGAGTTCGGCGCAGACGAGGACGCTCATTGTACCCTCTTCCTCGATCAGTTAAAGAGGGCAAGGGTAAGAGCCCACTGTCAATACTTAGTTGTTTCTTTCCAAGTGTTTCAATATTTTATCTGTTTCTAATGTCTGTTTTCTTCTTGCAGATGTTCACAAGCCATCGAAAAACTTTCGCCAATCCTATGTTCCTGGCAAGGATTTAAAGAAACTCCTGGACTTGCAAGTGCACAAAAGAAAAGCGCCTCTTCTTCTCAACTTTGTCCCAACATACAAATCCATTTTGGCCGACGTCCCCAAAAGAAAGAAGAAAAGCCTCTCTCCACCTTTTGCCACAACTCTAACCGTTTCTACATCCCGAACAGATCAAGGATCAACATCGGATCCAGCAGATCAACCATCAACCTCAGCTCCATACTTGATCCCCATACCTGAACGAAAACGTCGGCGAAGACTTGTCAAAACTGCCGAGATGCCTCGCCCAAAGCCTGTTGTCGCAGATCTCCTAGCCGACCTCCCTACCGATGTTGATGCTGCCCCGACTCAATCCATGCCCCCACCAAAGCCAAAAAGAACCAAGAAGGCCCAGCCAAAGGCCAAAGTAACTCAGGTTGAATCTGAGGATACTGTGCCTATTTCTAAGCTGGCTGAGGGCAACAAATCTCAACCTTCCGCTGGGAAGAGGCGCTCTGAGTCTGAACCATCAGAATCCCAAAAAACAAAAAAGCCGAGGTCATCATCCGCAACAACCCCGGGGTCAAAAAAACCCGATGTCCCCTGGGCCCCTGAAATAACTTTGGAGGATAAGCCTGTAATGGCTAGTGATAGCGCTGACGATATAAATGTTGGCGTTGCACTTAGTACTGCACTGCTTCTCCCCGGTGACTTGGAACAAAACGCTGGGTTCAGTGAATATGAAAACTACGCTTTGATGCTTCAACGCTGTGTTCAAGTAAGTGTCTTCACCTGGTAACCTGTCTTTCTTTCTTTGTTTCACATTTTGCAAAATTTTGTAATATCTTTTACTTTATGTTCTTTCAGGCTGTTCAGCATGCCCATTCCTTCTCCATGCAATCCTTCGAGAACATGGAGAAGTTAACCGATCTGAAGAGGGAGTTTACTGCCCTCCAGAAAACCAATAAAAGTCTTCAATTAAAAATGAAGAAGCTGGAAGACCAGGCCGAAGCTGCCACTAAGGCCCAACAAATAGCAGAAGAAAAAGCTGAATCTGCTGAGGCTATTAGAAAGGTCGCCGAAGCAGAGAAAAAAGAGGCCGTGGATAAAAAGGCCCAGGCCGAAAAGGAGCTTGAGGAGGCCTTGGCTACGAAAGAAGCCGAAATCAAAGAAGCTGATGAAAAAGCTTACGCCCAAGGTATAGCCGACGTTACTGAGGACTACAAACTCCAAGTCAGGCAGGCATGCAATAGGGGCTTCTCCCTTGGTTGGATGTCCCTGGCCAAAAAGCTCAATGTCCCTGATGATTCACCATTCCGCAATGCCGACGCTATCCCTCTTCCATTTCCTCCACCTCCACCTCCAACTCAAGCTGAAGACGAATCGGAGTCTGAATCCGAGGATGAGGATAAGGATGATGATAAGGCTCTAGTAAGGAAGCCTAAAGGTACCACTGAGACCAAGTCCCCTCCTCAGGATAATCAAGTCGTAGACTTGACTCATGAGGAAGAAGATGAGGAGGTTGTCAAGGAGGCTACTCCTGAACAAGCATCATCTGACGTTCCTCCAACCGGTAAAAGTCTTGACCAAACACTTGCCGAAATCGATGCCGAGATCGTGGCAAAAAAGGCTGCCGAAGTAGTTCTTCAGGAATCTGCCGAGGTAGTTCTCCAAGAATCTTCCGAGGTCCAGACTCAAATTGCGCCTGAAGTGTGAAGAATCACAACCTTGATATCTTCTGTACTTTTTTGTTTTCTGGATGATATAAGTTTCTTATATGGCCGATGTGCCTCCAGTTTAAGTTGAATGTTTTAATATAACTTTCTCTGAATGTCTGCACTCTTTTTCTTTGGCTGCCTCTATATGATTCTATACTTAGAATATTTTGCACGCCTTACATACTCATCCTTCTTTGTACAATCTTCTCGGGGTTACATACCTCGGGTGTAATAACTGCAAGCTTTACTTCGGTAAGATACTGACCTGCAAACTTTTTATAAATTTCAACAAGTGTTTAAACAGTGATCTCGGTCTAACCTACTTGTAAATTGCTACAAATTTCAACAAGGATTAACATATACTGTAAACTTTTCTCAAGTTATAACAAGTGCTAATCAATGATCTACTTGTAAATTTCAACAAGTGTTTAAACAATATACTTAGCTTTTACTTCAACTTGTAAATTGCTGCAAATTTCAACAGATGATCATATGTTGGCTTAACGCCATCTTGTAAATTGCTACAAAGAGAAACAGTAATATCGGCTTAACTTCAACTTGTAAATTGCTACAAATTTTAACAAGTGAAGATAAGGAATCAGCTTAACTTGAACTTGTAAATTGCTACAAATTTCAACAAGTGAAGATAAGGAATCAGCTTAACTTCAACTTGTAAATTGCTACAAATTTCAACAAGTGAAGATAAGGAATAATCTCGGCTTATCTTCAACTTGTAAATTGCTACAAATTTCAACAAGTGAAGATAAGGAATCAGCTTAACTTCAACTTGTAAATTGCTACAAATTTCAACAAGTGAAGATAAGGAATCAGCTTAACTTCAACTTGTAAATTGCTACAAATTTCAACAAGTGAAGATAAGGAATAATCTCGGCTTAACTTCAACTTGTAAATTGCTACAAATTTCAACAAGTGAAGATAAGGAATCAGCTTAACTTGAACTTGTAAATTGCTACAAATTTCAACAAGTGAAGATAAGGAATCAGCTTAACTTCAACTTGTAAATTGCTACAAATTTCAACAAGTGAAGATAAGGAATAATCTCGGCTTATCTTCAACTTGTAAATTGCTACAAATTTCAACAAGTGAAGATAAGGAATCAGCTTAACTTCAACTTGTAAATTGCTACAAATTTCAACAAGTGAAGATAAGGAATAATCTCGGCTTAACTTCAACTTGTAAATTGCTACAAATTTCAACAAGTGAAGATAAGGAATCAGCTTAACTTCAACTTGTAAATTGCTACAAATTTCAACAAGTGAAGATAAGGAATAATCTCGGCTTAACTTCCACTTGTAAATTGCTACAAATTTCAACAAGTACTAAGCATATTCTTCTTCTCTTTGCCTCCAATGTGAACCTGAGTTACACTTGGGTTCTCATTATTCAAAAATAATATTGCGCATCTTTTATCAGTGTAGAGGAATTCTGCTATAATTTTATTGATGACGTTGAAAAAATAACAAGGAACATCTAATGATAGAAAAATTTCAGATTACAAGTGTTCCATGGTCTAGGCAATGCTTTGCCCTCATTATCTTCGAGTCGATAGGCTCCATTGCCTAATACCGAAGTGATTCTGTAGGGTCCCTCCCAGTTTGGGCCAAGCTTGCCCTCTCTGGGATCCTTCTTGTTGCCGACGACTTTTCTCAGGACTAAGTCGCCGATCTGAAAATCCCTCGGATTAACCTTCTTGTTGTAAGCTCTGGCAAGCTGCTGTTGGTATACTGCAAGCTGTATTACAGCCTTCTCTCTTCTTTCTTCTAATAGATCAAGATCTCGGGCTAACAGTATGTCATTAGTTCCATTCTCAACTCCCTGGGTTCGGATCCCTGGGATGCCGACTTCTAATGGGATGACTGCTTCTGTGCTATAAGCCATGGCAAAGGGGGATTCTCCTGTTGATCTTCTCGGCGTAGTCTGATATGCCCAAAGTACGTTGGGCAATTCGTCTACCCACTTTCCTTTTGTTGCCTGTAGCCTCTTCTTTATCCCATCCAAAATTACTTTGTTGAATGCTTCAGCTTGTCCATTACTTTGGAGAAAACTTGGTGTTGAAAAGTAATTCTTGATCTTGAATTTCGCACAAAAGTTCTTGATAAGTTTGCTGTCAAACTGTGTTCCGTTGTCGGCAACTATTGCTTTTGGAATCCCAAATCTGGTGATGATGTTTCTCCATATAAAGTTCTTGACATCCACATCTCGGATTTTGGCAAGAGGTTCTGCCTCTATCCACTTTGTGAAGTAATCTGTTGTTACCAGCAAGTATTTTCTCTGCCCAGTTGCCTGGGGAAGTTGGCCAACAAGATCCATGCCCCACTGGGCAAACGGCCAAGGGCTGAACACTGGATTTAGGTCAGCAGCTGGCTGGTGTATCAAAGGTGCAAACCTTTGGCATTGTTCGCACTTCTTCACGTATGCCTCTGCATCTTTTTGCATGTAGGGCCACCAATACCCCTGGGTAATGGCCCTATGAGCTAATGATCTGCCCCCAGCGTGGCTTCCGCAAATTCCTTCATGAATTTCATATAAAAAATCTTCAACCTGCAGAGGGTGTACGCACCTTAAGAGGGGTCCAGTAAAGGACCTTCTGTAGAGATGTCCGTCCGCAGTCAGACTGAATCTTGTCGACTTCAATATGATTTTGTGTGCCTCCTTGCGGTCTTCTGGTAGCTTTCCTTCTTTCAGGAATGCAACAATTGCATCCATCCAGCTTGGCCCCATGTCCACACACATTGCTTCTTGCTCTGTGTTCTGTGGTTCTATGCTCGGGCCCGACATGTAGTCAATCATAATTATCCTTGTTTTTCCAGTCTACATTGAGCTTGCCAGGTTGGCCAACGCATCGGCGTGGCTGTTATCATCTCGGCTTACTTGGAGTAGTCGGCAGTTTTGAAATAGGGCTGCCAATCTGATGACCTCTTTTGCGTATGCCGACATCCTTTCGTCTCTGGCTGCAAATTCCCCTGTTGAATGGTTAACAACAAGCTGTGAATCACAAAAAATTATTACCTCATCCGCTTCTACTGCTGCTGCTAGTTTTAGCCCTACAATTAATGCCTCGTATTCTGCTTCATTGTTTGAGGCCTTGAACCCCAAACGGATGGACTGTTCTATTATTTCTCCATCTGGAGATATCAGTAGTACTCCTGCCCCCGCTCCTTGTCGGTTTGAACTTTCATCGACAAACAGTCTGAAGGAGTCGCCGATGTAGATGCTGCAGGGTCTGAGTTTTTCCTTCCTTTGCTCTCTTGCCTTAGGCTGGGATTCTCCTTGTTTGCTGGGATAATGTTTATCTAGACTCAACGGAGCCCAATGTTCGATGGATTCAGGCGTGAATTCTGCCACGAAGTCGGCCAAAACTTGGCCCTTGATTGCTGTTCTGGGCCTGAACTCCAGGTCATATTGGCCCAAGGCCACTGCCCATTTTGCAATTCTTCCTGTTAAGTCTCCTTGTTGTAATAGGGACTTTAGTGGGTGTTCTGTTAGTACCACAATCTTGTGTGCCTGAAAGTAATGGTTCAACTTTTTTGAGGCCATCACTAAGGCTAGCATTAATTTCTCTAGTGGTAGATACCTTGTTTCTGCGTCGGCCAAGGTTTTACTTACATAGTAAACAACCTTTTGCTCCCCTTTTTCTTCTCGGATTAACACCGCACTTACTGCGTGTTCTGAAACAGCTAAGTACAAAAACAGCTCTTCCCCAGGTTCAGGTGTTGAGAGGATTGGAGCTGTAGTCAGATACTTCTTTAGGTCGGCCAACGCGACCTCACATTCCTCTGTCCAAAGGAAATCTGTGGCTTTCTTCACTAGGTTGATGAAATGTTTACATTTGTCTGAGCTTCGGCTTATGAACCTGTTTAGGGCTGTGGCCCTTCCGGTAAGTTTCTGTACCTGTTTTGCCGATGTCGGGCTCTGTAAATCTAGGATGGCCTTGATCTGATCTGGGTTGGCCTCAATGCCCCTTCGTGTCACCAGGTACCCCAAGAATTTACCAGATCCAACTCCAAATGCGCACTTTGATGCGTTGAGTCGGAGCCGATATGTTTTGAGTATCTCAAATACATCTTTTAGGTCGGCAAGATGACCCTTAGGGTCCTTGGTCTTCACGACCATATCATCAATGTAGACTTCTACTGTTTGGCCGATCAAGTGCTTGAACATTTTGGTTACCAGCCTTTGGTAGGTTGTTCCTGCGTTTTTCAACCCAAAAGGCATCACCCTGTAACAGTACAGGCCTTTTGGGGTGATGAACACTGTCTTTTCTTCGTCTGGGGGGGACATGGCTATCTGGTGGTACCCCCTATAAGCATCCAGGAAGCTCATCCTTCCATGTCCAGATGTGGCATCCACCAACTGGTCAATTTTGGGCAGAGGGAAGCTGTCTTTGGGACAGGCTTTGTTCAGGCTTGTAAAATCTACGCATACCCTCCATTTACCATTTTTCTTCTTTACTACCACAGTGTTTGATAGCCGTGTCGGATAATTGACTTCTCTGATGGCCCTGGCCTCTAGAAGTCTGTCTACTTCCTCCTCCACTGCTTCGACGTGCATCAACGTCGGTCTTCTGGGTCGTTGTATTACAGGTTTGGCCGACCTGTCAACGTTCAGTCTGTAACATGTGACCTCGGGGTCAATGCCAGGCATTTCATAAGGTGTCCAGGCGAACACCTCTATGTTTGTTCTCAAAAAGGCTTCCAGTTCCTTTTCTTCTTCTTCGGCTAAGCCTGAGCCGAGAAGAAAGAAGCGCTCTTCATCGCCCTCCTGGACGAGGATTTTCTTTAGTGTTTCCTCACTCTTCTCGGTCCGCTCCTTGCCGACATCATCTAGGACCTCCATGTCCTCATCTTCAATCTCTGCCTTCCCTGGTTCTTGTATGTTGCAGGTTGTTTTCATTGCTGCCATGGAGCAATTTTTTGCCTGCAGCTGGTCTCCTCTGACTTCTTCAATTCCATGTTCTATTGGGAACCGCAATAGTTGATGCAATGTTGAGGGAACTGCCCCCATTGCATGCAACCATGGCCTTCCCAAGATGATGTTGAATGGTGAAGGTGTGTCAATCACGATGAACTCTGTCCTGATCTTCTTAGTGCCGGCTTGTACTTCCAAGTTTGTCGCGCCCAGTGGCCACGTCGGCATTCCATTGTAGCCGACCATCGGGCCATTCGATTGCTCCATGTCATCTGGGTGAAGGCCCAGCTCCTTGTAACATCTAACATACATGATGTCACAAGAGCTGCCTTGAGCTATCAGGATGTGTTTCACTTGGCACTCCCCAACCTGGAGGGATACTACCAAGGCATCATTATGCGGGTGCTGGACCATCTCTAGGTCGGCTTTGGTGAAGGCTATCATCAGGCCTGGGTACTCTTCAGGCCGAGGTCTTTTCTGTCCGACCTGGTTCACGTGCTGCAGGTGTTTTACTCTTTGGGTTTCCCCCCCCCCCCCCGTATGTCGTTTTCGTTCACCTTGGAGTGAATTACGTTAACCACCGTAGGTCCCCCTCCCTGTGGTTGCTGTGCTGGGGGAGGCGGGGCTGCTGGTGCTTGAGGCAACGTTGCCTGCTCTTCTCTGGTCCTGGCTTCGTCGACAAGATCCCTCAGATGGCCTTGTCTTACTAAGTCCTCCAAGTATGCTTTTAGGGCTCTGTAGCCCTGAGTTGGGTGCCCTTCTTCATTGTGGTAAGCACAACGCCTACCAACATTCCTGCCCATGTATTTCCCTGGGGCCTTTGGTGGTGCTCTGAAATAGGGTTGATTTCGGATTTGATCCAGGACTTTGTGGACCGGGATTCGGAACACAGTCGTCACTGCCTGTTTGCCCCTCAATTCTGTCTCTACTTTGCTAAATCTATTGTTACTTCGGCCTCGCTTCAGCGAGCCGTTCCCTTTTTCTTGTTTTACCTCCTTATTCCCCGATGTATCCTCCTCGGCTCTGGCATACTTCTCGATTCTTGCCATGAGCTCTTCCATGCTCTTCGGCAATGTCTTTGCCAAGGATTTCCGAACTGGACAATCATCTTTCAGGCCGTTTTTGAAAGAAACGACCACTACTTCCTGGTTGCATTCGGGTATTCGGTTGAACACCTCATAGTACCTTTTTGCATAGGCCCTTCGGCCTTCATTCTTGCTGATCTTTAGGGCCGTCAGTGCATCCATCCTCAATGGCTGCAGCTTGTTTGTTATGAACCTGGCCACAAACATCTCGGCCAGGCCTTCCCAATTCTTTACGCTTCCCTTTGGTAATTTGTGGAACCAATCTGATGCGATTTCCCCGAAGGATGAGGGGAACACTTTACAAAGCAACGGCTCGTTCCCACTATACAATGCCATTAAGTTCAAATATAATCCGACATGGAAGTTAGGGTCCAACTTACCATCGTATATTTGAAATCTCGGCATGCTGAATCTCTTTGGTGCCTAGAACTTGTCCAATTCTATCGAGAAGGGTGTCCTCGGCTTGTCGGGTGAGGTTACCTCGGCATCTCCATTCTGTTGCTTCCTCTTGAGGTAGTTTCTCAAGTCTTCCTTGCTCCGCCCAGGAGCTCGGCTATCCTTTGATTTTAGTCTTTTTGGCACACTGCTCTCGGCCTCGTGATGGCCTCTTTTCGATCTCTCCTCGTGAGTTGTGTCGAAGCATAATGCCTGCCCCTGAACATGTCGATGTTCTTTGGGGTCTGCCTCCTTCGTGTGATGCGTTCTCCGTGATTCTGTCTTTCTTGACTCTCCCCGCCCGACCTCCCTGGAGGTTTGGTGAGAATGTCTTCCGTTCCTGGTATGCTGAGGTGCTAAAGGGATCTGTACCCCCTTCTGGGTGTTGACTGCTGGAACTGGTGTGTCATACAGTGGGAAGGGTGGCTGCATGACATTGTTTTGCATCATAAAATTGACGACCGATTGCAGGTCGGCCAATTTGTTTGCCATCTCTTTTACCTCTTCATCCCTCCGTAGGCATCTATCCCTCCACACCTGGAGGTTATCTTCGTTGTAGTATCTGTCCTGGTCTGCATTCTTTTGTGCGTCGCCGGTCTGGCCGACGTCTTTTTCTCTGTTATTCTGGTCACGGGTTTCTTTGTTGTGGTTGTCTCCTTCAATGTCAAGGTCAATAGGTCTGCTACTCTCAGCGGGAGCGTTGTCCCCGACCTTTTCTTTTTGTGCGTTACTGGCCATCTATTCGTCTTTCCTTTCCACAGACGGCGCCAAATTGTGTAAGTGATTTTTTGACCACACTGCCCGCTCAGTAATTCAGCTATAGAACACTGGCAGAATAGATGGCACCTTGCTGACCTGCAACAGAAAGAGAAGGCTCCGGCGGTGGTTCTTCCACCCGGGGGTATTCCGACGATCAAGTCAGTACTCAATATCTCTCAAAGATAATCAATCATCTATTCAACTCACAAGCTTGAGCATAAAAAACATACCTTAGACCCATGGGGGTGCCTCTTATTTATAGCCAACTCAATCCTAGTCCCGATGAGAGCCTAACTCCAATGGACTCAGGATTACTGCTAATCTGGGACTCCCAGTGGGATTAGGTTAAACCCTCTAAGAGTTTCATCTTTACCCAAACTGGAGTCTTCTCTCAATCTAGGACTCTTGTCCTTTATCCGCTTATCTCGGATTCCGATATCTTCGGAGATAACCTCAGCAACTCCGAGATCACCTCGGCGTAACTACCACGACACGTGGCACCTCGGCTGACACGTCGGCGTCACCTTGCCACGTGTTGGTACTCAAAAAATATATCCCCACATATATAAAAACCCTAAACCTGACATACACAACTAATCAAAATAATTAAAATCAATCTATCATCTTCATGTAAATACAAAATCAAACCAACATCAAATAAATATAAATAAATAAAAACAACAAATTAACCACAAATCAAGGGAAGTGGGTTTTGTAGTCACAATATTTTTTTGAAGATCAAAGAAGTATTTGGAGAATTAATGGAGCCACCAAAACAAAACCCTAACCCTTTCTTTTTCTTTCCTCCCCTCTTTCTCCCCTTGCCACCGTCTCTCTGTTCTCTCTCAATTTCTTTGATTAATCTCTCTCTCTTTCTTCCCCTCATACGGCTGCTGATGGAAAATCTTCCACCAAAAAGTGATTAAAACCTAGTTGACTACTTATATTATATTATACAAATAAATCACATATATAAATATATATATCTTATATAAAATTTATATCAATAATTTCTTTCTTTAATATATATATATATAAAAATATAAATATAAATATAAATATTCAGATTAATTATATATAATTAACTAACACATTAAATTAATTAAATACCAAGTTAAATTCTTATATAACAACGCAATTAATAAAGTCAAAAATAAAATCAAGTAATAATAAATAAATAAAGACTTACGAAGAAATCAGGTCGCTACACATAGGCACGCTCCTTGACAAACAAAAGGCATCTAAAATCATGTGACACCCTTTTCTTTTGTCAAAAATTGTATTTTCTTTGTCCATTTTTTTCTTTGTCAAACCTTATATTTTCTTTATCCACTTTTTCTTTGTCAAACATTATATTTTCTTTGCCCACTCTTTTTTTTTTTTTTTTAATCTAACATTATAGGCAAATCATCAAGGTTTTGAATATATAATTTAATCAACATTTTTTAATATAATATTATGTGTGTGTGTATATATATATATAATATTCTAATCACATATTTGCACACAAGAAAAATCTCTTTAAATAATATTTATGATAGATTTGAAAATATATGCCCTCTTTAAATTATTGTATATGTTGTAAAGATTTTAAACTAAATATATCCTTCCACTCTATATCTATTTTGTCAAAAGAAGACAATCCATTAATACCAAATTTGTCAAAATAATACAACCAATCAATTTGTCAAAAGATGAATAATGATCAGCCTAATTTTTTTCAAAAAGTAAATAGTAAAGTTTTCAAAATATTTCCATTTAAATAATATTTAACAAATGTATCATACAATATATATTTTAAACAGATAATATTTTGTGTCAAATAATATTTATGTTAAAAAATTTTCAAAATATTTCCATTTAAATAATATTTAATAAATGTATTGTGCAATATATATTTTAAACAGATAATATTTTTTGTCAAATAATATTTAACAAATATATCAACAAGTTATTTGTATGGATTTAAACAAATAACATTTTGTGTCAAATAATATGTATATTAAAAAATCCAAATTTTGGCAAATAATATTTTAGACATCATCAAAATTAAACAATATGATTAACAAAGAGGATTTGGAGGCTATAGTTGGACTCGCACTTTTTTGTGATATTCATCGTATTGATGTTTTTGTTAAGTGTTGTTCTTTGGGTGAAGGTTATATGATTTGTGATGGTGAAGCTAGTAGTAGTAGTAGTAGTGTTGTTTGTGATACTGATTTTTCGCCTTCATTTATTCAAATCAACGGAAACTTTTGCTCTCTGATGGGTGGGTTAATTGTATGAAAGGAGTGGGACAAAGGTTTGTTCAAGGAGTTATTGAATTTCGAGATGCATTATCAAAGTATTCTATTTATTCCGGTTTTGATTTTGATTTTGTTAAGAATAACAAGGATCGTGTCACTGTTCATTATAAGAGAAGGGCTGATTTGGGATGTTTATGGAGCATGCATACTAGAGTGGAAAATTATAGTAAATCTTTTGTTATTAAACAATTTGATGATGTTCATACTTGTGGATCTTCTTTTCGTACAATTAAATATGCTAGGATGACTTCGAGTATGATTGGTGGGCTAATTTCAAGTGATATTCGTAATAAGGCTTTGACATCGGTTAGTGAGGTGGTTTGTGATTTCAAGAATTATTATGGAACAGAGGTTTCTTACCAGCGAGCTTGGAAGGGTGTTAAAAAAGCAAAGGGTATTGTTTTTGGTGACTATTTATCATCATTTGACGATCTTCGTTGGTATGTTAATGCCGTTAATGATTGTAATCCGGGGAGTGTTTTTTATATGGAATTTGATGTTGATAGTAAAGGAAGACATTTCAAATGCTTGTTTTTCGCTTTTGAGGCATGTATTCATGGTTTCAAGTATTGTTGGCCTGTGTTGATGCTTGATAGAACTTTCTTGAAAGGAAGACACAAAGGTTGTTTGTTGGTTGCTACGGCAAAAGACGGTAACCAAGGTATATTCTGTGCCTATTTGTTATTATTATTAAAATAGTGATAATTCTATCATTTTTGTTACTGAAGAGTGTTGATTATTGAGTATAGTCAATCTATTAGTGATAAATTTATGCTGTATACTTTTATATACTCTATACTTTTGTTAAATTTTTATATTTATACAGTGATAAATTTACTATTCATTGATTCTATATGTTGTATGCTGCTATTAAATTTTTATAGTTATACAGTGATAAATTTATCTATGGCTGGTGCTATATGTTATATACTTTGCGTTTTTATTTTTTTTTTTTTGTAATTTTTTTAATTTGTTTTTGATAATGTGTATATATTTTGTTTGTAGGTTTATATCTGTTATGTTTTGCCATTGTTGATAGTGAAAGTTATGACAGTTGGTATTGGTTCTTATCAAAGTTATTTGTTATTTTGACTCCGGGGAGGGATATTGCGTTTGTTACTGATCGGCATAGAGATTTGCTGAAAGCTTTAGCCGAGGTCTTTCCGTTTTCTTCTTATTCTTTTTGTCTAATGTATTTGAAGACAAATTTGAAGACTTATTTGTCAGTGAAGAGTCGTGAATCTAAAGAGTATTTGCTTACTCTTTTTAGTAGATGTACATATGCTCCTACTATTGAGTTGTTTAATGAGCCATTTGAAGAATTTAAGGGTCGTTGTGGTTGTAGTGTTGAGAAGTTTGTCGAGGAATTGCCTAATGAGTGTTGATATAACGCTTATTTTCAAGGCAAGAGGTATGGTGAAATATGCACAAATGCTGCGGAATCTTTTAATTCATGGATTAGGGATGAACGCCATTTGTTTTCAACTAGTCTAGTTGATGCTATACGGGTGAAACTAATGGAGCAATTTTCAAAAAGGAGAGAAGTTGGGAATAAGTGGAATCGTATTGTTTGTCTTTTTATAGAGAAAAATTGGAAGAAGCTTTTAATGATACAAAAGCATGGATAGTAAAGAAATGTAGCGATGACATTTATGAAATCCAATTGGATCATTCAGTTATAGTTGATATTGGGAAACGTTCTTGTTTTTGTCGATTATGGGAAATTAATTCTTTTCCTTACAAATATGGTTTTTGTGCTATAAAGAGGAGTGTGAAGGATCTGAATTGTTTTCTTGATGATTACTACCGTGTTAGTAGTTATTGTGACTCTTATTCACATTCTATCTATCCAATTCCTAGTATGTGGAAGCCAAATGTAGTTGTTGATGATGATGTTGTTTTACCTCCTCTTTGTAAGAGACCAGCTGGACGTCCAAGAACAGAGAGAATACCTTCTAAGGGCAAAAATGTAACGCCCTCAAAATAATAACATTAAACCCATCAATCTAGACATTCATTGATATGAAAGATAAACACCATTCTATTCATCAAAGTAACTCATTACAAAAGTATTACATGTTAACAACAAAAACAAATGCCCTACGGGCTTACAGCTTTCCAAGTTAACACTTGGTTACAAAAAGAGAGTACTAACTCAAATATACATTAAGCCCTTGGCTTGAAATTACATGTAATACATCAAAAAGGAAATCAAACAACCAAAAAGTCTGTCTGCCTCTAGCCTCCCAAACTATGTCCTTGGAGGTGGCATGCTACCTGTACCTGAAAGTGATGTCCCATATAGGGTGAGCCACAGCCCAGTAGAAATACACTAAACCAACTATGAACAATGACTAAAAGATTAACAGTTGATAGATGGTCAACACAGATACATCCACTTATATCACATTTCGGTTTCATGACACTTAAGTCCATATAACATTTCATTTCCCATTTCTTTTTCAACCTTGAGTTTGAAAACACGGCTCAGAACCTGGCCAATTAACTTAATGAGGTTTAGACTCATCTTTAAAACACTTTCGAAATTCATGATGGATACACATTATAGTGCTGTATCAATAACATATCAAATCACTTCCACATATCTCAAAGAATACACATAGTAGTGCTGTATTAATGAAACAAAACACTTCCATACGTTTCAAATAATACACATTGTAGTGATGTATTAATGAAACAAAACACTTCTATTTCGCAGCCTGATATACATTGTAGTGCTGTATCACTGTCACACAAAACCCAGTTTAGAGGTGCAGCCCCTTTCTTCCAATAAGCCGTGGAGTACAGCCCATTTCTCCTCCCACACAAACAATGTATATAAACAGTTATCATATACAATCAATCAATACATAAAGTTAATATATTATTCCAATCGCTATATTCAATAGCACATTCAACTGATTAGTTTTAGTTTGCCTAATCATCATGCAATGTCTACAACAATCAAGACCATCCTCCACCGATAGCCCAAAACAATTATTTCTAAACAGAAAATAAATGCACCAATGGATATATAATCAATATTTCAACTTGGTGAGCAATGATTAAATTTGACTACACCCTTTAATTCCATACACCTTCAATTTCACTTTCTCAATTCAATTCTTCATTTCCCCAAATTAATTATACCAATTAATTTTAACTATGTAATTAGGACATTTCCCAAAATTAACGTAAAAACCCTAAGGTTCCATTTTCTTTAATAGATCATTATTAATCTCATTTCCTTCTATGCCAAACATGCATATAGATTTATATAAACAAAACCCCAACTTTTGTAAAATTACACAAAAGCCCCAAACTTTCACAAAATTACCAAACCAACCCCAATATATCAAAATGTCAAAATTCAAAGACAAAGCTCATGAGAAGGAGTAGGATATCCCTACCTCGAAGTTAGAGCTCAAAAGGAGAAGAAGACCAAAACCAAAGTGCTCCAAAACTCAATATGCTCGGATCAAAACGTAGCACTCGACGATCAACACAACTTTTGTAAAGGCCAAAGGTAAGGAGAACACTCTAACTAGATCAAACCCTAGAGAGAAGGGAGTTTCTAGAGAGAGAAGATATCAAAATATCTTTTTAGAAAGTAAGAGAGAGAGAGAGAGAGGATGTAAAAAGTGATTAAAAAATGACTAACTGCTATCTAATATACGACGGGTCCGCTCGAGCGGAAAACACAACGCTCGAGCGTCAAGAACAAAAATCTGGGTCCGCTCGAGCACAAGAAGGCCCGCTCAAGCGCCAAGACACAAGAGTGAAACACATCCGCTCGAGCGCGAAAAACCAGTCCGCTCGAGCGTGGATTATCCCATCCCAGAACTTTCACCAAAAATGTACTACCAGCTCGAGCGCCAATAAGCCCGCTCGAGCGCAACCCGCTCGAGCGTAGGAAACCCGCTCGTACGTAGAAATCACACCTGCAGAAGTTTTGCAGGGACACAAAAAGCTGGAAGGGTGTAAACCCCGCTCGAGCGCAGGAAGACCCGCTCGAGCGGAACGACCAAAAACTGGGCAACAAGAAATTAGACAAAGGCTCAACCCACCTGCTCGAAACATGCCCAACACATCCTAAAACTCAAATACAAGGTATGAAAGGATGCAAACAAGATATAAGTAACTACCAACGTCCACGGAGACAAGTCTGGATCACTGTACACAAGGGGTAAAACCCGGGATCGCTATAACCTCCCCCCTTAAAGAATTTCGTCCCCGAAATTAACACAAGTTTTCAAAAAATAAGTTTTTCTTTGTTTAAACAATGTTACAATACAACGTTCAATAACTCGACCCATTACCGGTCATCCCATCTCCTATTAAGAGGCATTTCACAATATGTAACCAACATATATATTTCAACATGCATTAACATTATGCATTTTCCTTTTAATTTCAACAATTTCATATCATAACCAATGTTCATGATACATTTCCAATTCTACAATATATTCAACATATACAATGTCACATTAAACTCCCATATTGAGGCAAGTTCCAAAACATACTTCCATTAAACCAAAACATTTTCAATGTTTTACAACTTAAGGCATATATAAAGCTCTTAAGTCCAACAATATTACAAAATCTAAATACAAGATTACGTATCAACAAACATGTCCGAATATTTCTCACGGACTTCCAACTCACGTTCCCAAGTGGCTTCCTCCACTCCGTGATGTTTCCACAATACCTTTACCAAGGGAATGGTCTTGCCTCGCAAGACTTGATCCCGCCTATCCAAGACCCGTACCGGTCTCTCCTCATACGAGGCATCCTCGTCTACCTCCAAGTCGGTCCAATCTAATACATGCGATGGATCTGGCTCATACTTCCGAAGCATACTAACATGAAACACATCATGAACTCCGGACAATTGCGGCGGCAAAGCTAAACGATAGGCAACCTCGCCAATCCTCTCAAGGATCTCAAAAGGGCCAATAAATCGAGGGGACAACTTCCCACTCTTCCCAAACCTCATCAATCCCCGCCTAGGTGATATCTTCAGAAAGACATGATCACCCACCTCGAACACCAAAGGTCTCCTCCTACGGTCGGCATAAGATTTCTGACGACTCTGGGCTATAACAAGCCTCCTATAGATAAGCTCAACTTTCTCCGTCGTTTCCCTCACCAACTCTGGGCCCAACAAAGGTGCATCACCCACCTCGGCCCAACAAACTGGAGACCTACACGGTCGGCCGTACAAGGCCTCAAACGGTGCCATACCGATGCTAGACTGGTAACTGTTGTTGTAGGCAAACTCCACCAAAGGCAAGTGCCTCTCCCACGTCCCACTAAAATCAAGGACACAACCTCGAAGCATATCCTCAAGGATCTGAATAGTACGCTCGGACTGCCCGTCAGTCTGAGGATGGTAAGCCGTACTGAAGCTCAACTTAGTACCCAAGGCACTCTGGAAACTCTGCCACAACCTAGCAGTAAAACGAGGGTCTCTATCTGAGACGATCGTCACTGGACCCCATGTGTAGACACCCCATTTTTGACCGTCCTCAAGACTTGGACGTCACCGCTTGAACATTCGGTGATTATCCATGTTTGTGTTCGTTTGGAGTTCCCGGAGTTCTCGGCTCGCGCGCCTTGCCTCAGGACCTCCGAACTTGACTGTTTTGTGTCTGGTTTTACACCAAACACTTGTGCTTTGCCTTTGAGGGGCAGGGACTGCCTTCTGAGGCATCCCCACATACCACCGGCTGTGGCTAGAAGCCACCGGCTGGCTGGTGTTGCCACCGGCACTATTTTGTGCCGGTCGGCACTATTTTGTGCCGGTCGGCACTCTTTTTGGCAAAATGACCATTTTGCCCTGCCGACTGCTTTACAGCTGCTTTATGAGATATTTTTAGACAGCTGTTTAGCTCTTGTTTCCCCTCCATACACGTGTATGGAGGGATGAGCCCTTGGATGACTTAGTTTGTAAGTCTTTGTTGCCTATAAGGAGAAGCTCTCTTCTCTTGGCTCAAGGGTTAGCAAATTTAGAGAGTTAGAGAGAAAAAGAAAGAGAGAAGCTCTGGTTTTTGGAGTTGCATACACCTTCTATCTCTATCCTTCTCTTGTGTGTCTAGGTGTTTTGTGCCTTACTATTGCACACAAACACCTAGTGTTTCACCTTCTCCTTGCAACTGAGGTTCTAAGGGCTGGTTTTTGAAGTTTTTGACAGATTTTGAGCCTAAGGAAGCATCAACTACATCTTTTTCAAAGAGGTCAACAAGGGTTCTGCAGGCATTAAGTGCCGGCCGGCATTATTTAGTGCCGACCGGCAGTCAACAAATAGCCGATGGCTTCTTTTTGTGCCGGTGGCCTCCTCCTTCAGCCGGTGGTGCTCTACCCCAGCCGGTGGCACTCCCCAGTGCCCTGAGAGGCACTCCTGGGACTTTGGCGATTTTCAGAGGAGAATAGCAGGGGAAACAGAGGCAATCCGTGCATGGCAGTGCGATTCCGAGCCATTTCCGAGCGCGCGCTGCATTTGAGCCCTCTTCCCGAGGCGTTTACTGCTTTGATTAATTTAATTAATTTGTAATAATTAATTAGCTTGCGTAGTTAATTAATTTGTATTATTCTTTTGGTCCCTCCGAGCGAGGGCAAATTTGTAATAAGTGTGTGTGAGTGGGTGCATGTCTTCCAACCCCCATTTCTTTCTACCCTTTTATTTACCTGCTTATGATGGTAGATTAGGGCACATCTAAATTAGCATACCTTATGCAATGCATGCGTGCATTCATGCATTTGTTTACATATATCGGGCTCGGTACATCATGCAAACTGCATTGTACTTTCAATTCCAAATTGAATACGTGATAGTTGTTGCATTTCATGTGCCATGCTTAGGATAGCCGAGCCTGTCTAGATTACATTCCGTATGCGATGCATTAGTCACTTAACATAAACTAGGTCATGCATGTTTGCTAACCGGGTTATTGTTTTTGGCACGGAGTACGATGTAAGTTTTTTATGCTTTAGCATACCACATGTGTGTGAATGTTGCCATGACAGTATGCTTACCATGCGGCTAAATGCTTATGTGTTATAAACTGCTTGAATGCCTGTGGGTGAAGGTTGGATCGCCTGAGTTGGAACAACTCATTAAAATCCGTATTTTAGCCTACTTGCGAGTAGCAAAATCTAACACGTTTTTCGAGACAAAACGGATATGCAATGTTTATTTCCAAGTTAGGCAATCTAGTCTATACTTTTGTGTTGTGCGCATCACATAGTAATTCTAGGTTAATAACCGGAACAAGAGCATGTAATGTTTTCAAAAACGGATATCATGGTTAGTAGAGGCCGGTCTTCGGACCGGGCGAAAGGGGGTGCTCATAGCTGACCTTCCCCGATCGTACCCAAGCTCCCGAGCCAAGACCACTTTGGTGATGACGGACATGTGGCCTTCGGCACCGAGTCAGGGTTTCCTAAATTTCCCATTTTAAAATATTTAGGTGGCGACTCTGTAATCTGGCAAAGCAGTCCATGTTTGGCACTTCTTTTCAAAATCAGTTTTTCTTCAAAACGATTTGCCAGAGTTGGACTCTTTGGTTCAAGATTTAGAACCGTGACGTTTTGAGTCCTTCGAACTGTAGTGAACCCAATAATGAACAGAACGGGACTTAACCCTCCCGGGGCGTTCGGGGACGTCTACAGTTTCTGGCGACTCCGCTGGGGAGTTTAGAGAGCTTGACTCGAACTCGTGATATCCTGTTTTGACTACATTTATGTGTTTCTTTGCATTGCATGTGCATTGGTGCGCCTAGGACACCGTGTTGGCCGTCTGCTATTCCTGAGCGGTTTGCCGGAGGCTTGTCTTGTCAAGGCATGTCCATAAGGCTAACCGGTTGCGGGCTCTGCCAGTATGGGAACACAAACCCCAGTTTTACCGGGGCACCCTTTTCGACCATTCGACCTAGTGCATATTCGGAATCCATAGTGACCATTCCAAACTAGGACAGGTTGCTTACCCGATGTTAGGTTGTTTGAAACCGCTGTGTGCGTAGTGAAACCCTAGCTCCTGACAAAATAGGACAGGGAAACCCTACCCCAATATAGGGGTGTTTTGGTTCTCAATTATCTGCTATGTGCTTCTAGAGTGTATCTCTGCAGGAAAGTACATGTCAGTTTACCAGTGCGAGTATCCGGCCCGAGGGGCACCAGTGTCAGTGTTGTTGAGGAATCGGTCATGTCTGCGGGTATCAGTTCAGTTCTGGGAACAGTGATTCCGGGGAACAGCAATCAGTAGTAGAGATCAGTTGTTTGACTGCGTCTGTGTTTGATCTGTTTTGGGCTGAAATGCTGTCCGTTTTTCCTTTCAGTTCAGAGAATTCAGAAAGTTGATACAGAATAGTCAGTGTTTTCCCCTTTGCTGAGGCAGGACTAGGGATGACGCAAAGTTCAGAAGAAATAATGGTTATGACAGCCGCGTTGGATCAAGGGATCACCCTACAGAGTGAGGCTGGCGTAGACATGCCGCATCCTCCTAGGTCGCCCGCTACACACCCAATCTGGGCCCCCCAGTTCTATCAGGCTCGCGAGCCCACTACATTCGAGTTAATGGGGATGATAGGTGATCTCCAAAGATCTGTAGCAGATCTCGCTTACGGGATGTCAGCCTCGCCACCGGTTGCACCGTATGCCGGAAATTTTGAGCCCCAGGAGCCCCCACTACTGGGGCGGATTGTGATCGAGCTTAATCAGCCGGAGATGGTCTTCACATACAACAGTGATGTACCAGTACCAACCCAAACCTCTCATCAGGCTGAGGCCAGAGGTAAAAATGTGGCAAAGGCAGACGCCGACCCCGTGGAACAGCTGCTGTGGGCAGTCGAGGCTTTAAAAACCGGGGGGATGAACAAACAACAGGTATCTGCGATGACAACCAAAATTGTGAAGGATGCTTTTCCCACTCTACCTGAGGGTAGTTCAAGCCAGTCGGAAAATCAGGATAGACCCCGTTATGTTGAAGCAGTTTCTCTCACTCCCAACCCCGTACCTGGGAAGGATCAGAAATTCAAGCCTGCACCTGCCGATCCGTTCGCCGGCACATCTAGCAGGAGCACTCAGGCTTCAAAATACCAGCCCCGGGGGCGGAGGGTCTTCCATCCTCTCTACATGCCTTTGTCTAGGGCACTTCTCATTCTGGCCAAAAAAGGGCATCTTACACCCCTCGAGTCTAGGCCGCTCCCCAAACCCCTTCCAGCAGGACATGATGCCACTCAGTACTGTGCGTACCACCAGCAATCTGGCCACTCCACCGATAACTGCTTTCGCCTCCGCCACGAGGTGCAGGATCTGATTGACAACGAGGTTATCCTCCCACCCACCTCAGCTAAATCCGTCACCACTCAGTTGTTGGATTTTGAGGGCACCGATACTGCGAGTATGTAATTGGGATTCAACCGCCTGCGGGCAGCGCCTCGAGTTTTTGATGTGGCGTCTGGCACGCATTTTTGAGCATCTGCGAATGCTACTTTTATAAATCCTAGCTTGGGCGCCGAGTCAGTCTTTTGCTTTGTTTTGAGTCTGTCTCTGTCTTGAGTCAGTCCTTTTTTGCTTAAGGGTCTGTCTTGTTGTAACGAGTCAGTCCCTCTTTTGTATAGAATACCAGGTGACTCCGGGGTTGTTGCCTCAAGCACCGTTTTGTTTTGTAATTACTTCTTTTTGCTTTCTTTTTTGGTCTACCTCTGCTGTGGAGCCAGTTTACATCCGGGGAACCTGAATGAAACAGCTGCGGCCACCGTGTTTCCGTATCTATTGTTTTGGGCTAGTTATGACCAGAGAATTCAAATGGGGTGACAGCGCATTCCACCCGCTCTTGTGTGCCCTAATAATTATTGTTTTGACCTAAGTTTTTCAAACCCTTTTGAACACTGCGGTGAAAACGAAGAGGAAGGAATTCCTCGGGATTTGCAAAACTTTGATCAAACTGAGAGAAAGAGAGGCGTGCTAAGCCCTTAATGAATGAAATCATGCTTGTTAGTGTGAGTACTGAGAAGGACCCTAGCTTGATCCAGATTGGTCCCACATTGTCTTCAGCACGAGCAATTTGTCGCTTTCTTAAAAACTTTCAAAAAATGTTTTGCGCAGTCCTGCGAAGACCTGTGTGGAATCGCTCCTGAGATTATGCAGCCTAGGATCGCTCTCGGCCTCGAGACCCGACCCCTCATTTTCAAATCTTGGACCGGCATCCAGAATGTTCAATGATTAGCTATCAATGCAAGGCCCGTGTGGCCAGACCCGAAGCAGCCCTCGAACAAGAGGCACCAAAGTCAGATCAAGAAGATCAGACCTCATCAGAAGAAGCTTGCGAAACTAAATCGGAAGCACCCCTCAAACTAAGGGCAAAAATGTCCGATGTGCTCAGAGAACCAAAGGTGGATTTTTCTACAGATCCATACAACAGCCACTCTCCGGGATACAGAGGGCTTCAATCTCAAAACCATTTGGCATGGACTTGTTACACTTTTACCCTTTGAGAGGCTCGCTGGGCCGAAAACCCGGAAGGGCGACCCAGGCAAAAGTTAGAGCAAGAGAAAAATACAAAGAAAATAAAGCAAAAAATAAAGCAAAAAATAAAATACAAAAAAAAAGAAAGAAGACAAAAAAAAAAGAGAAGAAAAGCAAAAAGAAAAATGCAAAAAAAAAAGAAGAAGAAAAAGAAAGAAAAGAAGCTCGCAAGGTCGAAAACCCGCATTGGGCGCCTTGGCAAAAGTAAGAGCCCGAAAATAGTGAAGGTTAAAATACCCGAGAGTACCTTACCCGAACTACGTAAGGCTTGATTCCCATGTTTGGGATACGTAGGCAACTTCATCCTGAAGTCCAGCCCCCAACGCTTCCATAGCGTTTTAGTCCATGTAATGGTTTTGATTACCCATGCTTCCTCCGAATCCGATGTCTCGGTTGCAACAATTGGAGCTGCGTGATCGACTTCCTTCTGGAACCCAGTCACCAACGCTTTCAAGGCGACTGTGTCCATATATTGTTTGTGGCTGTCTTCGTCCTCTCCGTGCCTGAGAGCCCGGTCGAGCTCAATCATCAATAGGCATGCCGCGGCATCATCCAAACAAGGGGCAACTTTTCGTTGCCATCTATTGCCAAAGTTGCCCTCAGTCGTCATCCAAATTAGGGGCAACTTTCCGTTGCCCTCCCTCTCCCCCTTTTGAGCCAGGGGCAATTTTTCAAATTGCCTCTGATCCGAGGTTGCGCATCTCGATGGTGAGTTCCGTGCTCGTTGCGCATCGACTGTATGCAAAAATAGTTTTTGAAAATTTTTACTGAGGTTGGCTAGTTTCTCAAAAACTATTTCATTCTCCAAAATTGGACCATGTTTGGACCCAAAAGGAAAACTTTCAGTGCTTACAGCCTGGCTTGCATGATTTTCGAATCAAAAATTGAATAAGCACGCTAATCTGACGTTCATTTTGATCAAAACTGTTTTAGAAAGAAAACAAACAAAAATGGTCAGAGTAATGAACTAGGGGCACAGTTTGAGCCAGGTGTTCTATCTCTCCCTTGTCATCAATGCGCCTGCCAGGAAAGCACTTTATCTATCAGAAGAAATAGTCGTGAGCTAGCTGTATTCGGCATGAATCTGCCACTTCCTATTCATCCATCAATCACCCTGGGGAGGGATGAAAAATGAGAGAATAAAGAATAGAGAGGTGTAAGCCGAGAGAAAAGTGAGAAGAAGGTCTTGTGAGAAAAACCGAGCTCGAGGGCCGAGTGATGCGAGAATCACAAATCAGAGAGGGTGGGAAACCTGCCCGGAAGAATTGGCTCCTCAAGATCTTTTGTTTTCAAACACGTCCGTGTCGTGTCTTTTGGTTTGTTGGTCTCAACTTAGTTTTGAGTCTTTTTCGAGTGTGTCTCGTTGTGTTTAGGTCGTGTGCCTTTTACTTTCTGTACTTGAGTTCTCCGACGGTGTCCAGTTGTAGGCTCGATACCCAGGTTAAAAAAACCTCTCTTTACCTCAAAATCGTCTGTGCTCAGAATGCCATTCTCTACATCCGTGCAAAGCAAGAGAAGGAAAGGGAAAATTTGGGACATCCGAGTGTGTTTCAACTGCAACCATGTCAGCTTTGTGATCTGTCTCATCAGATTGGGGCTATCTGTTCAGAGTTTGCTGTGTGCAGAACGAACCGAATACTGAGTTATGGGCTAAATGCAGATCAATCCCCAGCAGATTAGTCCTCAGCAGAGTATGGGCTGTATGTTCGGATTGAGCAGTGGTTTGTATGAGCTGTTTTGCTGTTTAGTTGGTTGGTTATTTGATTATTACAGTGCAAGTGTTCAATTGTCAGACAACAGATCAATGTCATTTACATTTGAGGTGTAATATGATGCAATGCAGTGCGAAGTATAAAATATGCATATATATACAAATGTAACATTCTTTTCAAACAAAAGTTCGTTTCATATCATCTTTTTCGAATACATAGTTTGAGAAAAGCAAAAACCTGCCTGCGGCAGTACATAGTACTCTATCTACCAAAAAGAGAAAAGTACAAGAAAAGAAATAAAGAAAAGAAGCAGCAAAATCATCATCATCAGCAGCAGGCCTCATGCCTGAGGATCAGTCCTCGCCCTCTTCCTGGGCAAAAGCGCAGGAGCATCGTCGGAGCTGTCACTGTCGGAGCCCGAGCCCGAGCTATCCCCGGCCTCCTCCGCAAATGACTCCGTCCCCGCCTCCGATTCACCATCTCCTGGAACTGGAGCTCGTGAGCTGCTCCCCACGTGACCACGTCCCCCTCTAGTGCGAGGGAATATCCTGCCATCCCGAGTAGAGAGGGGAGGCCCAGCTGGAGCAGCGCCACCCACTGGAGGGATCGGGAAAGGAGGCTGAAAATACAAAGAACAAACACATCAGAAAACTGTGAGCAGTTTATCAATACAAAATGCAGTGTATGAGTACAGTGTGTGAATGCCGTGAGCAGTTTATCAATACAGAATGCAGTGTATGAGTACAGTGTGTGAATGCCGTGAACAGTTTATCAGTACAGAATGCAGTGTATGAGTACAGTGTGTGAATGCCGTGAGCAGCTTATCAGTACAGAATGCAGTGTATGAGTACAATGTGTGAATGCCGTGAGCAGTTTATCAATACAGAATGCAGTGTATGAGTACAGTGTGTGAATGCTGGAAACAGTGAATCAATACAGAATGCAGTGTATGAGTACAGTGTGTGAATGCTGGAAACAGTGAATCAGTACAGAATGCAGTGTATGAGTACAGTGTGTGAATGCTGGAAACAGTGAATCAGTGCAAGATGCAGTGTATAAGTACAGTATATGAAAGCCGTGAGCAGTTTATCAAATTTTCGTGCAGTGTAGCAGATTGTGCGAAACAGAGTATGATTTGAGACTGTGGTCAGTAGAACATACCGGCAGGCTGTAGACGGCCAAAGCGTCGAGAGTCCGCTGCAGCATCCCCATCAGGGAGGCATTCAGCTCCACAGACTGACGGGTATACTCGGAGGAAGCCTGCAAAAGTATTAAATACATCAGTATTCTGTGGGATATCTGAATGAACTGAAATGAAATAACAATGCAAGATGCAGAAATAAAGTAATACATACCGGAGGCAAGTCAGGAATACCAGCCAGCTCATGACCAGCCGGGGGAGGAGCAAAAGGGATCTGGTAGGTCTCCCCACTCTGCCCCCTATAAGTCAACATGGTAGGCAGAGCGGGCCAGCCCGTCCCTCGTCCCCTCTGCACTCCCCTCCTGCCGCGAGCTCGAGCCCTCTGTGACGACCCCACTCCTGCTCCTGCCTCTGCCCGGGCCGCTGGCGCCGCAGGTCTCGCTGGATCAGCTCGGGAGCCCCTGCTCAAAGGCCGCATCAAGAAGGTCCGGACGTACTCTGAGTAGTCGCCCTCGCCCCTGTCGGCATCTACGTCCACGGCCCAGCCAAGGGTGTAGTCCTCCATCTGCTGGAAGCTGTACCCCTCAGTCTCCCTCATGCGCTCGGGAGGAAGGATCGGAACTATCTGCTCCGGCAACCCTAGGGTCTGGCGTATGAAACGCTCACCCAGATACCAAGCCCTACAGACCGGGCCCTCCAGCAAAATCCGGTAACGCGAGGTCTCGATCGCGCCGGCATACCGATCTCGTATCACCGCTGGTAGTGGAGCCCACGGCTGCCAGGTGACCTGAAATGAAATACAGTTGATTATCTACTGATATAGAAATGTACGCTTGAAAGCGAAGCTTAAACGGCCTGTAAGTAAAACATACCTCGGTGGGGGTGATGGTGTCGAAGAAACGGCGGAAGAAGCTAAAAGTGTCCCGGGGCCTCCGGGCGCATCGCCCGTCGTAACGGCGAGAGAAGGGGACGACCAGAGGGGTCTCCGCCTCCGGCACTGGCTCTAGTCTGGGGAAGTAGGCGTACACCCACAGCTGCAAAACAGATGTCAGTATGACTATCAGATCAAGCAGGATGCAGAATAAAGCAGAAATAACGGAGCCGTGTGTTGTGTATTGTGTTGTGCAGAGTGTACAGCGTGAACAGTGTGCAGCCAGTGTAAAGCGGAGTATGTGTGTGCCGTGTGTACAGTATACAGACTACAGTGTATGCAGTGTGCAGAAAACAGAAAGTATAGAGCAGAAATGTAAAGCAGAGGAGAAGACGTACCTCCCAGGCTCGCCAGTAGCCTCCTAGCAGCTGTCCACTGCCACGAGAGACTGAGCTCATATAACCGTAAAGGGTGGCCAAAGCCGCGCCCCCCCAGTCATACTGCACAATCCTCTCGACGTCCACCAAGGCGCTAAGCAGGCAGAGGGGCACTGTGTTCGCCCGGTCGGCAAACAGGGTGGTCCCTAGCAAGAACATGAGGAAGCCGCGTGCATATCTCTCAGCGGCCTCCTGGGTCATCGGAGCTGCGTCCGCCAGCACGGGCTGCACTCGGAACTGCACCTCGAACCAGGAGTAGCGGACGAACCCTGGACGAACAAGTGGCGGCGCCTCGCCGAGCAAATGAATCTGAGCGGCAATCCACTCCTCCATGTCTGTATCGAAGGGGATCGGATCACCCCCCACCCCGATGCCGGTGAGCATCGAGAAGTCGTAAGGGGTCATCGTCATGTCCCCAGTCGCTGATAAGTGAAATGAATCGGTGGTGTCCCACCACCTCTCTGCCAGGGCGGCAAGAAGAGGTCTGCAAGCAGAGAGCCTGGAGAGTCCCCTGCAGAAGGTGCCAAAGCCGGCCCGATCTACAATGCGGCTAACGGCGTCAGGCAGCTCGGCGTACCAATCGCGAGCGGTGACGTTCCCATACCCGCGGAGAGTATGGGAGTCTCCCTGTAGTCAAGAAATTGCAAAGCCATATGAAGATATGTAGTCGGTACAAATCTGGTATGCGTGCAGATTTTTTTAAAATTCAAACAGAAACCGGGTACCGGTGTGCTTACAGTAAACTACAAGCGCGTGATGCGTCAGTGTGTTTTAGATGCTCCAGTGTAAACTTGGTGCATGTGTACACATTTTTCAGATTCAAGCAGATATCAGGTTTCAGCGTACCAGTGGGTGGGCTACAGCCTGTGATATGTCAGTGCTCCTATGAGGATCAGTGTAAACAGCATGTGTGCGTGTTTTTCAAAGTTCAAATAGAAGCCAGGTCTCGGTATGTTTCAGTGAACTACAACGTGTGATGTGTCTGCGTGTTGGTGTAGTTTTGTGCAAATCTAGCATGCGTGCGAGTTTTCAGATTCAAATAAGCACCGGGTGTCGGCGAATTGGCAGTGCAATGTGTGCCGTGTGTTTGGGTGATTCAGACTAGTGCAGTGTGTGTGCATGTGCGTCGGTCCTAAACAGATGTCAGTTATGAGTTTGTCTACAATCAACTACAATACAGTACATCAGAACTAAATAGATAATGGGTTCGGTTAGCTACGGCAGTTGACAGGAAATCCTACATTACAGAAAATAAAGCAAAGATAAGGGTGTTACCTCGGAGGCGCCAAAGGACAAATGAGTGGCCGGCTCGCGCAGCAGAAGCTCCGGGTCCAAAGCCCTGTCGAAGCCGCGGAAGTGGCGGAGTCCGTCTGGCGGAAGCACGTGGATGGCCGGCTGGTAGGTCGCCGGGTCGAAGGGGCGCTCGCTCAGTGGCAGGAGCTCGACCCCGGGATCCATCTCGTGGTCCGGGGGAGTCCCGACGTGTGGAATATCATCGGCCATAGCAATGGAGATGAGAAAAATAGCCGGAAGAAGAAAAATGGGCCGGAATGCGAAAAGTCAACTGGGAAGTTAACCCCGAGAAGGTCGGAAATGGCCGGGAAGGCCGGAAGAGGAAAATGCACGGAAATGTAGAGAATATCGAGGGGAACAAGTCCCGAAAAGGCGGAAATGGCGAAAAGTACACCGAAACGAAGTTTTGTTCGGTCGAAAATGTCCGAAACGCGAAGAATATCGCGAATCCGACGAGAAAATGGGCGTGAAACGCGGAGAAATCGGCGAGAAATCGAAAGGAAAACACTCTAGAGAGAGAGAGGAGGAGTTTTCGGCGGTGTGGAAGTAAGAAAATAGGGTTTGGGTGCCCTATTTTATAACACCCGTGGCAAATTGGCAAAACTGCCCCCGATCAGGCATTTTCTGCCGGTCGGCACCTTTTTGTGCCGGTCGGCACTTTTTTGTGCCGATGGATGAGTTTAGGCAGCCGGTGGCAGCCGGTGATCACCCCACCCAGCCGGTGGTGTTCCCAAGGGCTTGTTTAGGCCAAGTGAGGAGTTCTTGGGTCTCCATAGATTAATAAGGTACAAGAAAATGCATCCCCGATGCTCAACCGGCCTCCGTTTTGACTTCGGACCGTCTCTACTGTGCGTGACGCTCAAACTCAAGCGAAGATTGTATCCTTTTGTCTTTTATAAGATTCAAAAGCTACCCCGTGTGCGTTGCATGCATCCATCACATTGTCCGGCGCATTGTATCACGCCATCTTGCATATCCCTTGGGATTTGCATTTCATTGCATCTTGAGGTACGTGTGCCTCGTTTTGCATTCCATTTTCTATCAAAATGAGGTATGTGTGCCTCATTTTGCATTTCATTGCATCTCGAGGTACGTGTGCCTCGTTTTGCATTCCATTTTCCATCAAATGAGGTATGTGTGCCTCATTTTGCATTTCATTGCATCTCGAGGTACGTGTGCCTCGTTTTGCATTCCATTTTCCATCAAGATGAGGTATGTGTGTCTCATTTTGCATTTCATTGCATCTTGAGGTACGTGTGCCTCGTTTTGCATTTCATTTTCCATCGAATGAGGTATGTGTGCCTCATTTTGCATCTCATCGCGTCTCGAGGCACGTGTACCTCATTGCACTTCATTTTCCATCCTTTGAGGCACGCGCACCTCCTTGCACGCGCATCTCGTTTGCCCCATTTGCATCCGCATGCGTGTCTCATTCGCATCACACTCGCTTAGAGTGTTGTGTGATCGTTGCCCCCTGGTCTGGCGAGACCTTAAACACGCACGGTCTAGGAGACCTTAAATCCTTTGAAGGTGCAATTCCTTCGGTGTTTGTCGTGCCCGAACGACTTTCGGTGGTCTGGTAAAGCCACCTGTCTGGGTTTGCGGTAAGTTCCTAGAAGACCAACTGGGGCGGTGAAAACTAGAGTTTAAACGGCTTATGCCTAGAACGCAAAGGTTCGGAATTTCTGAGACTAAAGTCTGGTTTAAATACCCAGGGGGTGTACCCTCGGCTTGAAATCTGTATGGAAGCCCCATAGGTTGAGGCAGCGTGTTTACGCCTCAATTCTGGATACTGAACCGACCTAGTATATCGCATTGTTGGTAAGATAGGGAAAGCTGCAATCGTAGCCATTGCATCATAGTGCATTGTCATGCATCATTGTAAATACTGCATATGTCATGCATTTCAAAAAAAAAAAAGAGAAAAAACCCATGCATATGTCCGACATTTCATTGTAATATAGTGTATATGTCATGCATTTTCTGTAAAATATCCATATCCATTGCATTGTAGCTTGCATGCATCCATTGCATCACCTCCATCTATGGCTTGCACCTTTCCTTGTTGAGCTTGGTCTGGTATGTGCCCATATTTTTCGTGTCGAAACACAGTTGTCGAGCTTTTGTGTCCGAGCCTTGAGGGTAGCGGCACCGCTTCTGTGTTAGATACGGTTTGTATGCGTACATGCCTTTCCTAGGCAAAATACGGTTTGGCCCGCGTGCCGTATCCATTGTATCCATATCCATTGCATTGTAGCTTGCATGCATCCATTGCATCACCTCCATCTATGGCTTGCACCTTTCCTTGTTGAGCTTGGTCTGGTATGTGCCCATATTTTTCGTGTCGAAACACAGTTGTCGAGCTTTTGTGTCCGAGCCTTGAGGGTAGCGGCACCGCTTCTGTGTTAGATACGGTTTGTATGCGTACATGCCTTTCCTAGGCAAAATACGGTTTGGCCCGCGTGCCGTATCCATTGTATCCATTTCCATTACATTGTAGTGTAGTCATTGCGTCCGGCATTAGGATCATTATTCCCCCCCCAGCGGGTCGTTTCCCCACTTATGTCATTCCACTCAATACTTGTTCTTGTGTCCGTGCGAAGTACTCATAGATCAGACATCGTTCTATGGGAGACGGACTTGTCACCCCCATCAATCTATTTGACATTTGTGCGGTTTCGAACCATTCCGGTTTGAATCATGATTCAATTGCCCTGCATATAGTTTGCCTTGCATATAGTTTCAGTTGCATTGCATTTTCATTTACGTTATTCATACATTGTTTTGTACATATTGCATATCATCTTGCATTCATTTTGCATGACATGCATATTGCTAACAATATTGTACCTGTTAAGTTTGCTTTCTTTACAGGCACGATATTGTATGTACGGTTCATTTGAGGCCGGTGCAACCGGACGAGCCGCACAGGTATTGTATCCTCCGCGTGAGACGTTTTGAGAATTGCATAATTCTCTTACATCCTTTCTGCATTGTAGTGTAGATTGGCGTATGCTGGCTTATAACTGTTGTATGCGTGCTTCATTACAGCTTCCTTTGCATGATCATAAGTTATGCTCGGCTTATTGCATTGTCTTGCATTTTGCCCCTGCCTTCGGGCACATACCTTATCTGCGGCTTGTATGCCTGTGCTTGAACTACGCTGGTTTGATTCCTAAAGGGATACGTAGGCAGCTTGCGAGTTCAACCATTTGCGCTTTCTATGTTTGTCCAAGCCTTCGGCCTTGTCAAAAATGGGTCGTCTCTGGACTTTGACATTCACTCCCGTCATTATTATGACTTTCGAGTTCTGTCAAAGAGGGGTAACTGCAGACACCCCATTTTTGACCGTCCTCAAGACTTGGACGTCACCGCTTGAACATTCGGTGATTATCCATGTTTGTGTTCGTTTGGAGTTCCCGGAGTTCTCGGCTCGCGCGCCTTGCCTCAGGACCTCCGAACTTGACTGTTTTGTGTCTGGTTTTACACCAAACACTTGTGCTTTGCCTTTGAGGGGCAGGGACTGCCTTCTGAGGCATCCCCACATACCACCGGCTGTGGCTAGAAGCCACCGGCTGGCTGGTGTTGCCACCGGCACTATTTTGTGCCGGTCGGCACTATTTTGTGCCGGTCGGCACTCTTTTTGGCAAAATGACCATTTTGCCCTGCCGACTGCTTTACAGCTGCTTTATGAGATATTTTTAGACAGCTGTTTAGCTCTTGTTTCCCCTCCATACACGTGTATGGAGGGATGAGCCCTTGGATGACTTAGTTTGTAAGTCTTTGTTGCCTATAAGGAGAAGCTCTCTTCTCTTGGCTCAAGGGTTAGCAAATTTAGAGAGTTAGAGAGAAAAAGAAAGAGAGAAGCTCTGGTTTTTGGAGTTGCATACACCTTCTATCTCTATTCTTCTCTTGTGTGTCTAGGTGTTTTGTGCCTTACTATTGCACACAAACACCTAGTGTTTCACCTTCTCCTTGCAACTGAGGTTCTAAGGGCTGGTTTTTGAAGTTTTTGACAGATTTTGAGCCTAAGGAAGCATCAACTACATCTTTGTCAAAGAGGTCAACAAGGGTTCTGCAGGCATTAAGTGCCGGCCGGCATTATTTAGTGCCGACCGGCAGTCAACAAACAGCCGATGGCTTCTTTTTGTGCCGGTGGCCTCCTCCTTCAGCCGGTGGTGCTCTACCCCAGCCGGTGGCACTCCCCAGTGCCCTGAGAGGCACTCCTGGGACTTTGGCGATTTTCAGAGGAGAATAGCAGGGGAAACAGAGGCAATCCGTGCATGGCAGTGCGATTCCGAGCCATTTCCGAGCGCGCGCTGCATTTGAGCCCTCTTCCCGAGGCGTTTACTGCTTTGATTAATTTAGTTAATTTGTAATAATTAATTAGCTTGTGTAGTTAATTAATTTGTATTATTCTTTTGGTCCCTCCGAGCGAGGGCAAATTTGTAATAAGTGTGTGTGAGTGGGTGCATGTCTTCCAACCCCCATTTCTTTCTACCCTTTTATTTACCTGCTTATGATGGTAGATTAGGGCACATCTAAATTAGCATACCTTATGCAATGCATGCGTGCATTCATGCATTTGTTTACATATATCGGGCTCGGTACATCATGCAAACTGCATCGTACTTTCAATTCCAAATTGAATACGTGATAGTTGTTGCATTTCATGTGCCATGCTTAGGATAGCCGAGCCTGTCTAGATTACATTCCGTATGCGATGCATTAGTCACTTAACATAAACTAGGTCATGCATGTTTGCTAACCGGGTTATTGTTTTTGGCACGGAGTACGATGTAAGTTTTTTATGCTTTAGCATACCACATGTGTGTGAATGTTGCCATGACAGTATGCTTACCATGCGGCTAAATGCTTATGTGTTATAAACTGCTTGAATGCCTGTGGGTGAAGGTTGGATCGCCTGAGTTGGAACAACTCATTAAAATCCGTATTTTAGCCTACTTGCGAGTAGCAAAATCTAACACGTTTTTCGAGACAAAACGGATATGCAATGTTTATTTCCAAGTTAGGCAATCTAGTCTATACTTTTGTGTTGTGCGCATCACATAGTAATTCTAGGTTAATAACCGGAACAAGAGCATGTAATGTTTTCAAAAACGGATATCATGGTTAGTAGAGGCCATTCTTCGGACCGGGCGAAAGGGGGTGCTCATAGCTGACCTTCCCCGATCGTACCCAAGCTCCCGAGCCAAGACCACTTTGGTGATGACGGACATGTGGCCTTCGGCACCGAGTCAGGGTTTCCTAAATTTCCCATTTTAAAATATTTAGGTGGCGACTCTGTAATCTGGCAAAGCAGTCCATGTTTGGCACTTCTTTTCAAAATCAGTTTTTCTTCAAAACGATTTGCCAGAGTTGGACTCTTTGGTTCAAGATTTAGAACTGTGACGTTTTGAGTCCTTCGAACTGTAGTGAACCCAATAATGAACAGAACGGGACTTAACCCTCCCGGGGCGTTCAAGGACGTCTACACCGTGCAACCTCACTGTGTCCCGAATATACAAGTCGACAAGATGATCTACCGAATCCCTCACGCGCATAGGAATAAAGTGCGCCGACTTAGTCAACCGGTCTACAACCACCCAAATGGCATCACTACCCCGCTAAGTCCTCGGAAGACCTACAACGAAGTCCATAGTGACATGCTCCCACTTCCATTCGGCAATAGGCAAGGGTTGTAACAAACCCGCTGGCCTCTGATGCTCGGCCTTCACTTGCTGACAAGTAAGGCACTTAGACACAAACACTGCCACATCTCTCTTCATACCGCGCCACCAAAACTGGCGACCCAAATCCCGATACATCTTAGTGCCTCCCAGATGCAACGCAAGGCGCGAATAATGAAACTCTCGGAGTACTTCCTCTCGGCAAGACTCCAGTACAAACAAACAGTCTCGGTACCTCACACTCTGGTCGGGATACACCGTCAAACCCTTCTCCACCTTCCCACTGGAGATCTTCTCTCGAAGGGATTCTACCTCAAAGTTATCTCTCTGTGCCTCTAACACTCTAGTCACAAGTGTAGGCAGCGCAACAATAGAAAACAAGGCCGCAGCCTCAACGGATTCGCCCAGAAGCAGATCAAGCTCACCAAGTGCCCCCAACATCTCCCATTCCCGGATGGCTATACAAGCTACATCACTAATGGATTTTCTACTAAGGGCATCGACCACAACATTGGCCTTTCCCGGGTGATAGTGTAACTCAAAATCGTAGTCCTCAATAAACTCCATCCACCTTCTCTGCCTCAGATTTAAGTCTTTCTGTGTAAACAGATACTTTAAACTCTTATGGTCCGAGAACACCTCGAACTTCTCACCATAAAGGTAATGCCTCCAAATTTTTAAGGCAAAGATTACTGCCGCTAACTCTAGGTCATGCGTAGGGTAATTCTTCTCGTGTATTTTCAACTGGCGTGAGCCATAGGCAACCACTTTCCCCTCTTGCATCAACACACAGCCCAAACCCTCTCGTGAGGCATCACAATAGACTGCATAACCCAACCCTCTCTCCGGAATAATCAAGACTGGAGCGGTGGTCAATCTAATTTTTAGCTCTTGGAACGACTTTTCACAAGTCTCACCCCACACAAACTTGACTCCCTTCCGAGTCAATCTAGTCAACGGCGAAGCTAGCCTGGAAAAATCCTTCACAAACCGGCGGTAATACCCAGCTAATCCCAGAAAACTGCGAATCTCAAACACACTCTTAGGCTGTGCCCAATCTTGCATTGCCTCAATCTTGGATGTATCAACAGACACCCCTTTCCCGGATACTACATGGCCTAAGAACTTGACCTCCTCTAGCCAGAACTCACACTTCCCAAACTTGGCATACAACCTATGGGCTCTAAGTAACTCTAGCACCACTCTCAAGTGTGCCTCGTGCTCCTCCTCAGAAAGTGAATAAATAAGAATGTCGTCCACGAAAACGACTCCAAAACGATCTAAGAATTCCCGGAAGATCCGGTTCATCAAATCCATGAAGACTGCCGGTGCATTGGTGAGCCCAAATGGCATCACCAGAAACTCATAATGGCCATACCGCGTACGGAATGCTGTCTTCGGAATATCCTCCTCTTTGACCCTCAACTGGTGGTAACCCGATCTCAAATCTATCTTAGAGAAATAACGGGAACCCTTCAACTGGTCAAACAGATCATCTATACGAGGCATAGGGTATTTATTCTTAACCGTAGCCCGATTCAACTTCTGGTAGTAGATACACAGTCTCAAGGCACCATCTTTCTTTTTAGCAAAGAGGGCCGGTGCTCCCCACGGTGAAACACTAAGGCGAACAAAGCCCTTATCTAGCAATTTCTGGAGTTGAACTTTCAACTCAACCAACTCTGCTGGGGCAAAACGATAAGGTACCATGGAAATCGGCGCAGTGCCGGGCACTAAATCAATAGAGAACTCTATCTCTCGGTGAGGTGGTAAACTAACAAGATCCTCGGGAAAGACACCTGAATACTCACACATCACCCTTGGCAATATAATTTGGGTCTCATCTCACTCACCACTCATAAAGCTAGCAAGTAGACCACTAAGCTCACCCCGCCCTCGCAGATCATACACCGATGGCAGCACACTACCCACCCGGTCCCCCAAGAAATGGAAACACTTCCCGCTCAAGGTACAAACAGTGACCCTCTGGCGGTAGCAATCTATAACAGCCCGGTATGACGATAGCCAGTCCATACCCAAAATAGCATCAAAGCTCTTCATGGGCATAACTACAAAAGGAAACGGAAGGCTACGGTCGGCGACCTCTATATCATAACCTCTACATCCGTGTTTCAAAATCAATTCACCCCCAACAGGTGACACAACACAAATAGGAGATGCTAACTGTGCCAACTCCAACTCCAATACAGATGTAAATGCAACAGATACAAAAGAATGAGACGCACCCGTATCAATCAACACAATAGCAACCGAGTTACAAAACAGAAAGGTACATCTCACAATTGATGGAGCTGGTACTAGGTCCTGCGCGGTAACCACATATACGCGCCCTGTAGGCCCCTGATCCACCTGCTCACCCCTCGGAGCATACGACTGCTGTACAGACTGGGACGATGAAGCCCCCTGATTGGCCCTCGAGGCCTGCACTGACTGAGCTGGCTGAAGACTCTGCCTCTGCCCAGATGCACCAAATGTGCCGCTCAACTGCGGGCATGTAATGACCCTCATACTGATTACCGATAAGTTACTGATTGAGTACCGATTACTGCTAAACTAAGACTGACTATGACTGATAATTGAACTGACTGAATTACTGAACTGACTGACTAAATCTGAAACTGAATCGATTGCCTATATCTGTTTGAATTGCATTTTATCTGTTTGACTGTTTAATTATCTGTTTAGTTTTTATGTTTTAAACTACTAATTGAAGGCCTTATCGGCGGCCGAATCCAAAATTGATTGATGTTCCATGATCAGTAGAATTTATGTGGTTTTATGGTAAACTTAATTGAAAGACGATTTAGTATGATTAAAACGGATTAAATTAGATGGAATTGTGTAAATTTCAGGAATTAGGCTAATTACCCTTTTGCCACCACTAGTGGGCCATTATCTTGGACCATACTTGAACTTCTTTATACTCAAACAAACATTTCCTCAGCCTTATTTCATTGTTATTGTCGACCAAGAGAGCTAGTGAGAGAGAAATTGAGTTCTTCTTGAGAATTGCTTGAAGACTTGGAGATTTGGAAGAGTAATTGCATATTTGAGCTCCTACACCTCTAATTCAAGACCTAAGGTAGAATAACTACCCTTTTGTTTGTAATTTTGTTAGACTCTTGCATGATTTAGAGCTAAGTTGAAGTCTAGAGCCAATTTATGGCTTGTAATGTTGTATTGAGGCTCAATTGTTGCATGCATGTGCATATTGCTAAGTTTTGAGGTTACAATCCTTCATTTCTCACATGCATGTTCATGTTAGTGTTAAGGACCATGTTTTCAACTTGTTTTGAAAAGAATGAGCTCAATAGAGCATGTTTTGGAAGCTTTGATTTGAGTTAATCTCGCGCATGTCACCTTGTAGCATGTTCATGAAAAATGGGTTTGAAAATGAGTTTAATTGAAACACCCTTGGGCCTTGATTTCTCAAATTGACCTTTGTAACATGTTATTCTATGAGTTTACTTATGTTTTCCAGAAAATTGGCCCAAGAGGATTGGATTTGGAGCATCAAACTTGAGTTTTAAACTTGGAACTCAAATCTGGAATTTCCAGATTTTGGTCGTCCGCTCGAGCGAGGGAAGTGCCGCTCGAGCGGGAAAATCGAGCTCCCAGCATCTTGCACTGTACATAAGTCTGCTCGAGCGGAGGACTGGGTGACACCCTCGAGCGGGCGTCGAGCGGAGATTTCACCTATCCAGTACTTTTTGGTCCGCTCTAGCGGGGATGTTGCCGCTCGAGCGGGGACCTTTGTTTGCTTGTCCGCTCGAGCGGGGAAACCTGCGCTCGAGTGAAACCCTGTTTCACTGAAAATTCTGAAAATGTTTTCTGTGTACATCTTTGCATCCTCATTCCATCCTAGGCATTCTTAGGCCTAGTTTTAGACATCTTAATGAGGATATAGATGTAGAACACACCGAGGCATAATAGGGAGTTAATAATTATCTTTCCCAACTGTGAAACTTAGAGTGTGTTCAATCTGTTAACTATATAGGGTTGGCATTCCAGGGAGACGCGCTCTAGCATACTGTAGCCCAGAACTCTGTGAGTAACAGTTGTGTAAAGATATGTTCAAAATGATTATCTTCTGAATACTGAACTGAGCTGTTTACTAAACTGTTTACTGTTTACTGAATGAATGTATGTCCTATATTCTGAACTGTACTATAGCATCCTTAGCACCTACTGTTCACTGTTACTGTTACAGAGATCTCTATCGGTTCCCTCGTGGAACCACTACTGTTTACTGATTGATGGCCATCACTACTGCTCGGTCTCTTAAGACCTACTGTTTACTGTTATGCTAATGGATGTACCACATATGACTGTTTACTGTACTGAGCAACTAATATACTGACTGAAATGAACTGTTTTCATTACTGTAAGGACATTCATTCTAAACCTCTTTACGCATTATGTTATTCACTGGGCTTTAGCTCACTGCTCATATATATATGTAGGTGTACAAGCACCAGACCGCAGCTAGGAGCGTCGGGGTAACTCCAGTTTTGTCAAGCCAACCACTGTGCCTCACTGCGAGGTTCCGAGCCTGCCAAGCTATGGCTTAGGGGTGTTTTTATTTCCCCATCTGTCTTGTACTGTTTTTGTGATACTGTATAGACTGTTACCGTACTGCTTAATAGGGATTAAGTCCCTGTACTGTATATTGTAAATATTGTGCATACTGTTTGGTACTGTTCCGTATAAATGTATGAAAAATCTTTTTGGCATACAGACTGTCACAGCTCATTGGACATTGTTTATTTACTGTATTGGCTTCCGCCATGCCCCTGTACTCTGTTTTACTGTATTACTGTTAAGCAGGCCTTCGGTAATCTTGGATTACTGGCCGGTTACAGCACTAAACCCATAGGGGCGGATTTGGGTCGTGACAAGGCAAAACCTCTTCAGGTGCCCCGCCTGACCGCACTGATAACAAGACAGTGGCTGACCCCTGCTCTGACTCTGGCTCTGCGGTCTAGCTGAAGAAAAAGCAGCTCTTTGACCTCCTCCCCTCTGTGGGCAAACTGAAGCCTTGTGGCCTAACTGACCACACTTGTAACAGGTGAACTCTCCCTGATTGCCTCTCCCCGAGCCTGCACTCGGCACTGGAAAGGTCGATCTAGCCACACCACCCTGAGACTGCTAAGGGTTAGCACTCCTCTGACACTTATATCACATTTCGGTTTCATGACACATTGTAGTGCTATATCAATAACATATCAAATCACTTCCACATATCTCAAAGAATACACATAGTAGTGCTGTATTAATGAAACAAAACACTTCCATACGTTTCAAATAATACACATTGTAGTGCTGTATTAATGAAACAAAACACTTCTATTTCGCAGCCTGATATACATTGTAGTGTTGTATCACTGTCACACAAAACCCGGTTTAGAGGTGCAGCCCCTTTCTTCCAATAAGCCGTGGAGTACAGCCTCTTTCTCCTCCCACACAAACAATGTATATAAACAGTTATCATATACAATCAATCAATACATAAAGTTAATGTATTATTCCAATCGCTATATTCAATAGCAGGTTCAACTGATTAGTTTTAGTTTGCCTAATCATCATGCAATGTCTACAACAATCAAGACCATCCTTCACCGATAGCCAAAAGCAATTATTTCTAAACAGAAAATAAATGCACCAATGGATATATGATCAACATTTCAACTTGGTGAGCAATGATTAAATTCGACTACACCCTTTAATTCCATACACCTTCAATTTCACTTTCTCAATTCAATTCTTCATTTCCCCAAATTAATTATACCAATTAATTTTAACTATGTAATTAGGACATTTTTCAAAATTAACATAAAAACCCTAAGGTTCCATTTTCTTCAATAGATCATTATTAATCCCATTTCCTTCTATGCCAAACATGCATATAGATTTATATAAACAAAACCCCAACTTTTGTAAAATTACATAAAAGCCCCAAACTTTCACAAAATTACCAAACCAACCCCAACATATCAAAATGTCAAAATTCAAAGACAAAGCTCATGAGAAGGAGTAGGATATCCCTACCTCGAAATTAGAGCTCAAAAGGAGAAGAAGACCAAAACCAAAGTGCTCCAAAACTCAATATACTCGGATCAAAACGTAGCCCTCGACGATCAACACAACTTTTGTAAAGGCCAAAGGGGAGGAGAACACTCTAACTAGATCAAACCCCAGAGAGAAGGGAGTTTCTAGAGAGAGAAGCTCTCAAAATATCTTTTTAGAAAGTAAGAGAGAGAGAGAGAGAGAATGTAAAAAGTGATTAAAAAATGACTAACTGCTATCTGATATACGACGGGTCCGCTCGAGCGGAAAACACAACGCTCGAGCGTCAAGAACAAAAATCTGGGTCCGCTCGAGCACAAGAAGGCCCGCTCGAGCGCCAAGACACAAGAGTGAAACACATCTGCTCGAGCGCGAAAAACCAGTCCGCTCGAGCGTGGATTATCCCGTCCCAGAACTTTCACCAAAAATGTACTACCAGCTCGAGCGCCAACAAGCCCGCTCAAGCGCAACCCGCTCGAGAGTAGGAAACCCGCTCGAGCGTAGAAATCACACCTGTAGAAGTTTTGCAGGGACACAAAAAGCTGGAAGGGTGTAAACCCCGCTCGAGCGCAGGAAGACCCGCTCGAGCGGAACGACCAAAAACTGGGCAACAAGAAATTAGACCAAGGCTCAACCCACCTGCTCGAAACATGCCCAACACATCCTAAAACTCAAATACAAGGTACGAAAGGATGAAAACAAGATATAAGTAACTACCAACGTCCACGGAGACAAGTCCGGATCACTGTACACAAGGGGTAAAACCCGGGATATCAAGAGAATTAGGTGCAGTAGGTGTGGAAAGATGGGAACTCATAATCAGAAGACATGTAAAGAAGTTTTGCTTTAGTTGTATTGATTTTAATTGAATTACTTTGTTAAGAGTTGAGAGGTGTTACTTGTATTGAATGATTGAGTACTTTTTGAAAGATATATCATTTCGGTACTTGCATTGAATGATTGAGGAATTTTTTGAACAGAAATTATATTTTTTGCTGATATTTTTATAAGATTAAGTTTCACAAATTTATATTATTTGATTTAGGTCAAATGTAATTACTGTTTTTGGTGTTTTATACAGTGATAAATTTATCACTGGTTGGTTTGGACAAGTTGGTGGATTATTTTTTTGTAAGAGTGATAAATTTACCATTGTCTGAAGGAAACAATCAATCATTAATGGGGTTCCTGAATTTGTTATTTTCTAGAATGATAAATTTATCACTGATTGTATAGGAAGAGTTGATGGTTTATTACATTTATGTCAGTGGTTGATAAATTTATCACTATCATATCCAACCAAATGTTCTTTTTTTCAGCAATAAATTTATCATTGGCTTAAATTCAACAAAAAAATCAATTGATGTCACTAGTTATACATGTTTTTAGTTTTTCTGTGCCTTGATTAATTCAAACAAGAATATAGCCTTGCTTGTTAGATAATGCATCTACCAGAAACACATAAATAAGTTTGTTTAAACAAAACAAAGATTATCAATGGATACCACAATATGTTTCAGATCGTGTAAGGATGAATTTGCCAATTGTTGTCCCAGATGTGTGATGTTCCATTTTGCAAATCTTGGGATTGCGTTCTTGTCATTTGGTTTGATGATCTTTGTATGCTCGTATATCCAATACTGTTGAGGACAAAAAAATTGTTATAAATAAGTATTTAGTAAACGTAAATATTATAGTTTATAAGTTGTAAGTGAGGTATTTACTTACGAATAAGACCATCACACATCCGAAGACTTTATCAATTTGGTTCATGTTGCTTGCTATTGATCTTGTAAGCTGTTGTTTTGCTACGCCACACCAATCATAAGACTTTATTTTGTCAATATCCTCGAGATATTTCATGAACCCCCAACAAATTGTACTCTCAATACCCGGATATAACAAAAGCAAACAAATCAAGAGGCACACAAGCATGACAACATCTTCTATATCCTCATTGTTGTTGCTTCTCAAAAGTTTGGTTATCAATTTTTGGATTGAAGCACTTGTCATTCTACTCTCTGTTATTTTCCTTCTTTTCACCATATCTATCTCATTTTTTCTTCCATATGCAAGATTCATCTTCTTTTGTCCACATGCAATCCCAAAAATTAACTTAAAGTCATTTCTTTTCAACTTCAGCTTCTTCCCACCAATTTCAAATGTGGTTCCATCCATTTGGTAAGTTTGCAAGATTTTTGCAACCACATCATCATATTTAATTGAATCTCTTCTTTTAACCTTGTTTTTACTCAATTTATCAACTAGAAGTGAAAAATGTGTCTTTCTCAATAGTGCCAAATGCTCCTCTCTGAGTTTTGTTGTCTTGAAAAACTTGATAAGAGATTGAATGTTAGAACGATAGACATACTTTGCTTCATTATCATGTATCTGTTCAGTCCTAGTTTTTCTTCCATCAACCTTTTTCTTTCCTCTTGCTTTGTAGAGCTCTGTAGCTTGTTTCAGTTGCTGCTGTTTGGGCTTCCCATTGTCAATGTTTGATTCACGTTTAACTTCTAGTTGATTTTCACTTTCATTTGTTGTTGGCTCTATAACACATTCAACTTTGTCAACCTTTTTGTTCTTTGAGAAACTTGTTTCTCGACGATGTAATCTTTTACAATGATTGGGAACATCTGTACAAAAACATCAAGCATGAACATTGAAGATTAAGAAGAATTTATCACTGAACTAGGCAAACTAAGAACAATTTATCACTCAATTATGCAAATTATAGCAAAGTTTAAATTTCAAATTGCAAAAGAACATGAAGTATCATGATAAAGATGAAAACAACTGATAATTTATCACTCAATGAGGCAAAGTTAGTAAATTTTATCACTTGATTAAGCTAAGTAAGCAAATCCATTATTATAACAAATTTTATCACTCGATTAGGAAAATTAAGCAAATCTATCATTGTCATAACAAATTACTAAATTAGACAAAGTAAGAAAATTCATCATTGTATAGCAAATTTTATCACTTAATTAGGCAAAGTAAGCAAATTTGTCATTGTATAGCAAATTTTATCACTGAATTAGCAAAAGTAAGCAAATCCATCACTGTATAGCAAATGAACATAAAGATATGATTATTAAGGAGTTGAATATCACTCATAAATTAATACTGTATGGTACACATTGAAAATAGTTTCAAGTCAAATTTTATCACTCAATTATAGTTATGAAAAAAGAAGGGAAGCAAATCCATCATTATAACAAATTTTATCACTCAATTAAGAAAATTAAGCAAATCTAACATTCTTATAGCAAATTTTATCACTGAATTAGGCAAAGTAAACAAATCTGTCATTATATAGCAAATTTTATCATTGAATTAGCAAAAGTAAGCAAATCCATCATTGTATAGCAAATGAACATAAAGATATGATTATTATGGAGTTGAATATCACTCATAAATTAATATTGTGTGGTATACATTGAAAATAGTTTCAAATCGAATTTTATCACTCAATTATAGTTATAAAAGAAGAAGGGAAGCAAATCCATCATTATAATAAATTTCATCACTCAATTAGGAAAATTAAGCAAATCTATCATTTTTATAGCAAATTTTATCACTGAATTAGGCAAAGTAAACAAATCTATCATTGTATAGCAAATTTTATTATTGAATTAGCAAAAGAAAGCAAATCCATCATTGTATAGCAAATGAATATAAAGATATGATTATTATGAAGTTGAATATCACTCATAAATTAACACTATATGGTACACATTGAAAATAGCTTCAAGTCAAATTTTATCACTCAATTATAGTTATGAAAGAAGAAGGGAAGCAAATCTATCATTATAACAAATTTTATCACACAATTAGGATAATTAAGCAAATCTATCATTCTTATAGCAACTTTTATCACTAAATTAACAAAAGTAAGCAAATCCATCATTTTATAGCAAATGAACATGAAGATGTGATTATTATGAAGTTGAATATCACTCATAAATTAATACTGTATGATACACATTGAAAATAGTTTCAAGTCGAATTTTATCACTTAATTATAGTTATGAAAGAAGAAGGGAAGATGAGTACGACTTACGTTTGATTGGCATGTTTGTTGAAAATGAACTAAACAGGGAGAGTAGATGTCCGAATCAGAATATAGATCAAAACCGTAGAAGATTTGTTGGGGATCTATTCGGAATCGGTATGAAAACAGTTGGCGATTTCTTTGGAAACGATAGGAGATTCGCGGAGAATCTCTTTGTTTGTTTCAATTTCCAAATTGGAAATCGCCTCAGAATGATTTCAAATCGCCTTAAAATGGTTTTCAAATCGGAATTCTTGAGAATGAGCGTTTGTGTCACGCGCGCAAAAGAGAACTCGTGACGACTTTTTTGCTTCACGCGTGTGGTGTGATATTGAAAGGTAAAATTAAAAATGAAAATAAGACAAGACTTAACTAGTATTAATCCATTTCCATGGGGCGGGCTGGCAAGTCCCCCAAATTATTCTCCAAAATTTTTGAATAAATTAGAGCGGCTTCTCTACTTATTGCTTCTAAAAAATAGCATGCAGGTGTTACCCTTTATCGGAGCTTTCTTATGCTACGGCCCCAAACTGTCTACCACCATCTCTTACCCAATTAGTTTAATACACGTGTAATCATTTTTTCCCTCACCGCGTGCCAAACATCACATCCATTGGCGTGTATCTAAAAGAAAAACATCCATTGGCCAGACTCAGCCGAAAACTGTACTCATCTCCACACCCAACAAATTCTCAAAATTTCGGTGCCTCTGTTTTCGTGGAAAATAGGATTCCGGAAAATCAATTCCTGTAGTACACTTTCCACACTTCTTTTTTACTTTTTTCAACTCTCCTTTGAAAAATTGCCTTTTAGAGCATCTCCAACCCACCCTTCATATCTTCAAATATGGAGGATTTGCTCCTCCAACCCATCCTTCAAATTCATCTTCATTTGGGAGGACAATGAGTTCTTCCTCCATATATGGAGGGAGGATGAAAAAATGAAGGATCCTCCAAAATACTATTCATTTATATATTTGTTATTATATTACAAATAACTTTTAATTTATAAATTTAATTTTTATAAAATTGACATCATTAAAAAGTATAAAATCATACCTTTAAAATGAGTATAATATTAAATATATTTTACAAAAATTTTAAAATTAAATATTTGTTAATAAATAAAAATTATTTTTTGATGAAGGAAAGATGAGGATTTTGAAGGTTTGTGGTTGGAGTTTGAATGAATAGTGACCTCCTCTATATTTACTTTTTGAATAAAAAATATTATTTTCATCCTCTTAGTGAGAGTATTGCATTGGAGATGCTCTTAGTACTGTGAAAATTTGTATGAAAGTGATGATGATGATGGTGATCTCTCTCTTTTGTCTTTAGAACTCCAATTCTTGTTGTAGACATTCCAAGAAAGTTGCAGAAACAGAGTTAACTATCTTCAATTGGTTTGAGATCAGAGATGGGTAGTTCTGAAAATATTTTCACTGTGCTGGCCAAGAATATTGATGTCATTGCTGGGTATGGCTTCTTTCTTCTACTAATTCTGTGATATATCTATTCTATTACAATTGGGATGGAGAATAGGGGAATGAGAAACTGCAATGGTGAGACTCAAGTCAGGCATCAAGCCGCCTCATCTACTAGACTAATTTTTTTTTTTTTTCTCTAATTCTATGATATATGTCTGTGTTTGTATGATCAAATCTCTCCACTTTTTGTGTTGGGTTGTGTGCATTCTCATAGTTGCTTTGCTTGCAATAAGAGGAGGTTGGGGGTTAAACTATTTCAAAATGCTATTCTAATAATTAATCACTGATTTTTAGTGATTAAAAATAAATTACCAAACAGTAATCACTTTTTTGGAGCTTTTTGTTTTTTGTTTTTTGTTTTTCTTCTGACAAGGATTCTGTGTGTGATTTTCAGGCCTCTGATTAGTCTTGCTTATCCTCTGTAAGTTTGGTTTTTATCCTTCACTCATTGACATCACTTTTAAGACACAGAAGAAAAAAAGAAAAAAGTGGTAATAAATAAATAAATAATCTTTATTTTTGTCTCTGTTAATTGTAATTTTTGGGATGGTTCTAGTTTTCATTCAACTCATGTTGCATTCCTTCTAATGTTGTTAGTCTTGGCATTCAAATAGATGTTACACAGTTGGAGTGAGAATAGGACTGCTCTTTTTCAAGAAATGCTATATATTATCAAATTTATTTTACATTTTATGTGTACTTATACCATAAAATTATGTGTATTTGTAAAATCTACCATATTTATAAATTTAAAAAATATTCAGAACGGTCATGAACTAAAATGTAATAGATTGCAAATTTTAAGAACCAAAAGTGAAACAAATAAAAGTTTAAGATATTTAATGATTTGGGTATGTTGCAGGTATGCTTCAATTCAAGCTATAGAGACCAAGTCCCGTACAGATGATCAGCAATGGCTTACATATTGGATTATCTATTCTATGATCACCCTGTTTGAGCTTACATTTGCCAAAGTCCTTGAATGGTAATAATAATAATAATAATAATAAATAAATAAAATTTGTTACACAATTACTTGAAATGAGCTTGGGTTTTTTTTTCATTTGGTTTTAATTTATTTATTTTGATGTTGTACATCTGTTTAACGTTTCAAAATTATTAGTATAAATATTATAAATTTATCAAATATTCTAGATGTATACAAGTTTTGTAATAAAAAAAAAGAAAATTTGAGATTATATGTATATTTTGATAAATAACTAACACTTTTTAATATATTAGTTACTTATTAACTATGTTCTTTTTTCTTTTCTTTTCTTTTCTTTTTTTTTTTTTGAAATTCATACAAAACATACTTTTACTTTAAAAAACAGAGCACTTTTTGTAGCACTTCAGAGTACAAAATGAACACAAAAAGTAGGAAAATTCTAAGGTACACGCCTATGCACCTTGCAAGTGTTTCTGTGATGTGTTACGTATTTTTATAATAAATATTATATATTTTTTTGGTAGATGTTACGACTATTTGTATGTATTTTTGTAGTAATGTTATGTATTTTGTAATATTGTTACATATTTTGTGGTTAGAAAATGTATAGATAAATTTGTAGCATTACCACAAAATGCGTACCAGTATCACAAAATGCATAACTTCATTTTTAAATGACAAATTATTGTAACTCTTACTAGAAAAATACGTAACATTTACCACAAAAATACTTAATAGGTGCATTGGAACCCACCCCTTCAAAGGGTTTAGTATGTGTATCATGGTGTTTTCCCAAAAAGTAATATGATTTATAAGTTAATATGCAATTAGTTTTTACAAAATATGATATTTTTTTTGTGATCAACAATTTAAATAGTTAAAATATAATTTGTACACTTTATCAAATACAATTTGAATAAATAATTGAAATATTTTGATATATTATTCACTCTTTTTTTCAATCCAACAACTCCCTAAACAATACACACGGGTATGGTCTACAATCCAATTTTTTTTCATTATAATTCAATACTGACCAGTAAGGGTGTGCAAAAAAATTGTCTAAAACCAATCCACACGGTTTGATGTGAGAGGGTTGGGTTAGATCGGTAGGATGATAAAAAAATAACAAGCAAGTTGGTTTGCTGGTCGAAAAATCAACCCAAAACCAGCTTGTGCACACTTTGATAGACCGGTATATATGTCTGTACAAGAAAAATTGCTACTCCTAGCTTTCAAATATGATTTTTATTTTTTATTTTCAATGTTAGGTTTCCAATTTGGCCTTATATGAAGTTGATTGCCACATGCTGGTTGGTCCTACCTCAGTTCAATGGAGCAGCCTATGTCTATGAGCATTTTGTTAGACCTTTTTACAGAAACCCCCCACGAACTGCAAACATGTGGTATATCCCAAGGAAGAAGAACATTTTCAACAAGCCAGATGATGTTCTAAGTGCTGCAGAGAAATATATTGAAGAGCATGGAACTGAAGCATTTGAAAGGCTCATAAGCAAGGTATGCTCTCTATGTGTCTTGTATTGTTATCACTAGAGAATTATTTCTACTGCTTTTTTTTAAAAATTTTTTTATTTGGGAGGTTATTTTATTTTATATTTTTTTAAAAAGAAATTTCAACCCTGAGGGTAGCTAGAATGGTTTGTTGCACATGTTCCTATCTAATAGGATCTAGTACTCCGCTCTTGTTTGCTCCATTCATAGGCATAAGGTGAGCTTTATGTCTGGTGTAGATCCAAAGATTGAGTTCTTAGTCATTTAAAAAAATGATAGGGCCTGTTTCCCTAATAATGACAAGTAGCTAGAGCCGTAGACGAGTTGAGTTAAATAATAGTTCTTAAAACTCAATGAGTTTGAAAATGTGTTCAATTTTATTTCGTTTAGCTTTTAAAATTGATCTCAAACAAGTTTTAATGGAACTATTTAGAAGTTTGATTTTTATAGCTCATTTATATTTATCGAACCGAGTTCTAGCCAAGATCAAAAACTTAACGAGTTTTAAAATGTATTTAATTTTGATTTGTTTAACTTTTAAGTCATTTTCAAAACGAGTTTTAATCGAACTTAACTCTAGTAATTTTGATTTTTTTATTGCGCATATAAGTTTATCAAATAGAGTTTGATTCAAAATTAAAAAATTAACAAGTACAAAATGTACTCATACTGAATTACATAAACCAGTAAATCTCAAAAGCTACATACATAACAATAAAACGAAACAAATTTGACAAAGTGTTCATACAAATTTGACAAATTTGACAATATGCAGGCTGATAGAGAATCAAGAGCCAGAAGGAACAGCTACACGGTTTTCGAAGACGACTATGTATATTATTGAGCCTTTTAGTTCTCTGCAAAATTGCTACTTTTCGCTTGTTTGAATTTCTTTCATGTCTCACTGTGTTGAAATTCTATATAACGTTCATGTGTTTATGCTATGCAAGTATGAATTGACTTGTCCTACTTTTTCCTCTTTATTTGTTTGTAACGTTGTGAGTGAGCTTACAAATGCAATATGTTTGTAATTTAGTATTTAAAATTTTGGATGTTTTAATAATTGAGAGGACAGTTTGATGAATGAAAAAAAAAATCAATTCGAGTGTTATTAAATGTGACAATTATTAGATGTGAATAATATTTTTAAAAAAGTAACAATAATCACTTGTACACTTTAGATAATGGAATAGATATATTTTAAGGAGACTTATTTATAAGTCCTTTTTCAGACACTTATGGTAGGTTAAGTCTTGTGTAATTTCTTATAGAGTCTCAAGTCCTATTTATATAGAAATGTATTCCACAAGATCCTACATAAACGTAACGTAACGTGACACCTACATAAACGTAATGTAACGTGTCACGTTACATTTCGCAAACTTAATGAGTTTTTATTTTTTTAAATTGAATGTGAAAATGTTGTTGATTTATGTTGGTGTCACGTTACGTTTCATATAAATATAATCTATGGTAACATTCAATTTCCTATATAGGAAATTGAATGTTGCCATAAATCATAGGTGTCACGTTATGTTTATGTAGGTGTCACGTTATGTTTATGTAGGTGTCACGTTACGTTACGTTTATGTAGATATGATCTATGATAACATTCAATTTCCTAAGTATCGCGTTACGTTTATGTAGGTGTCGCGTTACGTTACGTTACGTTTATGTAAATATGATCTATGGTAACATGCAATTTCTTATATAAGTGGCACGTTACGTATAGGAAATTGTATGTTACCATCGATCATAGGTGTCACGTTACGTTTATGTAGGTATTATGTTACGTATAGGTGTCACGTTACGTTTATTTAGGTGTCACGTTGCGTTACGTTTATATAGATATGATCTATGGTAACATTCAATTTCTTATATATGATTTTACTATTATTTATGATATTAACAACTAATATTGAGGGTAAATGTGTCAACAAACTTCCCACAAGACTTATGAGAATATAAGTTTTTAGTAGGACTATATGTAGCATAAGTCTCCCTAATAAGACTTATAAATAATTTTCCCTATTATAGTGGTGATAATTTTAATGACAAAAATATATATTTTCGATTTATTTTATTAGAATGCTCAAATCTTGAGTTTTCTTTTTTTATTTTTAAATTTCCATAGTTTTTATTGAAATCCAACGCTTCTTTTTTACTAATTTTCTTATAATAATAAATTAAAAAAGTTAAAAAATAACGGGCACTTGGACCATAAATTTAATTTTAAAATTTTTAGTGTAATAGTCCCAAGCTTTAATCATTTGGAACCATAAAGAAAATAATAATTTGAAGAATCATATTACCTCTATCTATATATATATATCTGTCTATTGTTTCACCTATCTATCCAATGTGATTTATCTGTTCACCTAGCTGTCAACGTTTCATCTATTTATTTAAGTGCCACTTAACTATTCATCTATTTATCTACTTATCTATCTATATCACCATGCCCGTTGACCATCTTGGCAACTTTTCTTCTATTGCCTTCGAAAGCCAGTAGCCCAGGACGGTGGGTAAAAATTAAATTTTTTTCTTTAAAATATTAATAATTTGTGATTTTCACCAAACAATTTTATTAATTTTGTTCTGATAATCAAAACAAAAATTATCCTCCAAACTATAAAATTGATCATAACTAAAGAAAAAAATAGCATAATTAAGGGTGCATATGGTACATCTTTTTTAAAGGGGTGTATATTAGAATTTCTTGTTTTTTGTATTTTCTAAAAAAATAAAAATAAATAAAGACTTTGAGACTATGTTTTAAAAAAAAAAATTAATTTCCACTTTTTCTATTTAAAATTTAATAAAACTGTGTAAACTTACAATTTATTCAACAAATTACCGGTTTCCAGGAACTTGGAATTTAACTTATGTTCAGATTCTGAATTTATTCAGAGAAATTTTTTTTTTTTGAAAAGTTGTGTAAATTCATTTTATATCCTTTTGTTTTTTCTTCTCTTTTTACTACACAAATTCTTAATTTAAACATAATTTTAATATTGCTAAAACAGTTTTTGTTAAGATGCTCCTAATTGGTCATGTAGTCCAGAATTTATGAGAATTGAAATCCTAATCTCACTCTCTCTTCTTTTTTTTCTTTTTTCTTTTTTGTTGTAATAGAAATGTACTTAAAATTAAACTCTTGCTCTTCTAATATATCATTGTGAATGTTAAGAATCTTATTATTAAAGTTTTAAACATTTGTTAAATATGATGTTTGATAACACAAATCTGGTGTGACAATAGGAGTCCTCTTTGCCATAGTTGACTTTAAGGGATAACACTGTCAATTATGATGTTTTATCTTGGCATGTTAAAGCTAGGGATTGGCGCGGGTGGGTTACGATTAAAGAACTTCTAATCCGTCATCCGTCTGTCAGATTGACAGATTGGAAAAAATTAATCCGCATCAGTCCGCCAATCCGATAGATGTGGATGAGCGGATTGGCGGATGGATGCGAATCGGTTTGGCGGTTTAAAATTTTATAAATTTTCAACATAATTCAACTTGTGCACTTTCTAAAAAAAAAAAAAATTACAGTCAACGACTTAATAGAATATTACAATCACTGCATGCCTCATCTAAAGAAAGAAAGTTTGAAACTTTGTCCACAAATTACAATCACAGCATACCTCATCCACATAAAGTATTATAATCTGTAGTTCTTAAAATATAAAAACAATTCAAATCACCAAAATCATGAACAGAACAGTAGTAAAGATTGTATACCTCTGTATTGTTACATGCATATCTATTTTTGAAAACAAAAACCAACCAGCATATATAATCTTTTTTATTTATTATTTTTAGAGTTAGATTTAAAAACTAAAATATATAGATAAATAATACATTTATTTTTTTCAATTCAAAAAATATATTTAGTCGAAAACTCTTTTTCAACATAATATATTCAACAAAATATTTAAATTCTTTTTCAATTGAAAATACAAATAGAATATATAAACAAATTAAAAACACAAAGTCTTACAAATTATTACTAGGGATGCTCAGGGGTTTAGCTGTTCGGTTGTGGGCAAATGAATCTCAAATCCGCCATCCGTCCAAAACTAGGCGGATTGGAAAAAATCAATCCGCAACCGTCCGCTCGTCGTCACGTATCCGTCCAAAATTTCGGCGGATCGGTTTGATTCGGTTGGTTTGGGCGGATCGGTATATCCGCTGCTCATCCCTAATTAAACAACATAAGTTGAAACCATACAAAATAGAGTTATATTTTTGTCTTGAGATTTCATCTCTCTATCCAACCTCACCCTACAATATGAAAAAACAAAAAAATCTCAAAAGTTGTCTGACAAAACATATATTAGAATATAGTAGAAATAGAAAATTTTCAAGACGGAAGATCCGGTGCCCCCTCCCTCCTCTCTTTCACTTGAAGATGAACAAGAATTGAACAAGTAATATGGACTCTTCGGTCCAATCTATAGAGCTTTTTATAACTCTCTTTATTTTCAAAATCTACTTCAAATTACCTGGTACAACATGTTCTTACAGTTTATGAAGTAAAAATAACTTAAATAAGTTTTTAAAAAAAAAAATTATTAACAAGCGACGTGAGAGATAATTTTAATTTCTGTTTTTAAACTTGTTAAAAGTTACATCAAACACACTGAATCACAGTAGCTATTAGCTAATATGCTTTTGCCTTCCAACCCTCTTTTATACCTATTCTAATATTTTTGTAGACCATATGGCATGTTAGAGCATCTCCAACGCTGCACTTCTTTTTTCATCAAATTTGAAGAAGAAAAAGACGATTTTCTCAATTTGATACGAGGCGCTCCAACGGTGAGCATCAAAGTGAAATTGGGGAGGTGGTCGACCGGCCGGTTGACCAACCGGTCGACCGGCAAAGGCAAATTTTTGTTTTTTTTTTTTTTTTAACTGTTTGAACTGTTTTTGACCGGTTTGAACCCATGTATTTCAAAGAGAACCAGGCGACCGGTTGGTCAACCGGCCGGGCAACCGGCTGGTTGACCGGTGTATCTCTTTCAACGGTCAGTAACAGTGATTTCATCAAATCTGTGTCTCGTTCTCAATTTGATGATTTTTTTGCTGAAATCTCATTTTGATATCAATCTGGTACAACGGTTGGAGCATGAAAAAGGGGCTTTTTCATCAAAATTTAAATCTAGTGCTGGGTTTGGTTCACCGTTGGAGATGGTCTTATGTACTTTGGCCCCAAAAAATTTGAACTTCCTTTCCAGACCACAATTATGAAGAGCACCATATTTTATATTTTATTTTTTATTTTTTATTTTTTTGTACAAAATGTATAATTTCATTTCTCATTATCTTGCAGCATACAGACTTTCTGCAACTGTTTGTCCGAAGAACCTCCTACGGTTGAAGCTAGTTATTGGCAGTACAACTTTGAAAAATGTTCATGCAAATTAGCATCTCCATCTCTGACTACTTGCATGTTGTTGCCATCACCATCAGTATGTCCGGTTTCCGTTTGAGTAGCAACTTCTTTTCGTGAAGGGCTTCCATCCAATTGCCTTGTAAGATCATCCATGGGCCCTCCTTCGGAGCAAGCACCTGTTTCAGTTGGATTATCTATGCTCGAACATGACGCATGCCCTGAATCTGTTTTACCCAAGAAATTTCAACTTCAGTTCCCCAGAAAATGGAAGAAAACGTGGTATAGTGGTGGTGGAGGTGATCATGGTAACCATGTGATGGTGGTGGGGTGCTGTGGTTGTATAGGATGTCTTATTAAGTCTAGAAAACGTTTTCACTTTTTAAAAGTGGAAGACATTTTTCCACCAAAATTAGCTTATTTTTCATTGGCATTCATTTTCCGTCCAACCAAACGCTTGAAAATAAAACTAAAAAAAATTAGGAAAACATTTTTCTACCAAACCAAACGAAGTAAAAGAATGGGGAAGAAAATGCCCACCTCCAAGTTGACCTGTTGATTGGATTTCAAAAAGGGGCTTCTTCTTTTTTTTTTTTGTTGATAAATAATGAGTTTTATTGAAAAAACATCAAGCTGATGCAAGACGAAAAGAAAGAAAGAAAGCACGCCTAACCAATTACATCATCCAAAAAATCTAAGAAAGAAAAAAGATCCAATTCAACTTTACACTCCAACCAAGTATACAAGGTAACTAAGAACCGACCCTCCAACCAAGCCACCGAATGCTGGCTGTTCTAGAAAATTCTCCTGTTTCTTTCCAGCCAAACCAACCACATCAAACAAAAAGGCACCAAGGCCCCCACCCATTGCCGCCTCCGGCCAACCCGAGCCCCCCTCCAACTCCACAACATATCCACCACCCCCTTTGGCTACACCCACGAAATCCCAAAAAGAGAACAAGCCAACTCCCAAAGTCGGGAGGTAATAGAACAATGGAGGAATAAATGGTCAACTAACTCCACAGCAACATAACACATGCAACAACGGTTGACTAACACGTGCCCTCGACGAACCAGATTATCAATGGTAAAGATTACGACCTAAAACAACCGTCCATAAAAAGAACACCACTTTAGAAGGCACACGAGGCACCCAAATACTCCTCCAAGGAAATGCACCACCCACTACCCCCACCAAACTCCGATAAAAAGACCGAACAGAGAACAGACCGTTAGTTCCCGCCACACTCCAAACCAACATATCTTCCCCCCTACCCGATAGACCCAACCCATATAGGAAACTGAACAACTCCCCCAACTGAACCATTTCCCAATCCTGAACTTCACACCGAAGCTGAATATCCCAAACCACCACTGCTCCACCCCCCAAATAAGACGCAACCATTGCCTCACGATCCTTTGCAATGCCAAAGATCAAAGGGAAGCGCACCTCTAACACCATCTTCCCACACCACCTATCCTTTCAGAATTGAACCTTCTCCCCAGTCCCCACAGAAAAATGCACCCTCTCCCAAAAACTCCCCTTTCCCCAAGCAAATACCTTTCCACAAGCCCCTCCCATGAGACCTCATCACCTCCTTCGACCTCCAATCCCCCGCACCACCCCAAACTTAGAAGCCACCACCCGACGCCATAAGCGACCCCGCTCTCCAGCAAACTGCCACAACCACTTCCCTAACAACGCTCGATTAAACTCATGTATTCGGTTCTTCCTCTCATAATCTTACAAGGGTTGGAAGCCAAAACTCAGTCCATGTCTCCACTAGACTGCTTAGATATGACAAGCTTCTCAACCTTGAAAGATTTTAGCATCTAAAACCAAAACGGAATGAAAATTTAATATGTAAATTAATAGATCAAAATGTATGAAAGAAAAAGCAGCTGTACATGCATGTGTATTTCACATATTGGTGATGATCTATATGAGTAGTACAAACTATTTTAATTCTTCTTTTAGTGTTTGATAAGAGAATATACTTTTAAGTGCCAAAATAAAAAGATTTTAGTGCAAGAAATGAACAAATCATAATAGGGCAAACCCATACTTTTTTATTATTGAAGTTCAAGAATACAGTCCCAATGGAGGAAATTACCTCTTCAAGAATTCATGAAGCACCAACACATTCCCTGGCGACGACAACCTTTGGGCAAAATAAAACCCTCTTTGATCACCATGAAAGCATCTCAGAAGATTCCAACAAAAGCCATCAAAGAGAAGATCCCGATGTGGGATTGTAAGCCTGAGTAAACCTGCATACAATATTGAGTCATGTTCACTCAAAAACAAGAATGAAGATGGCAAAGCAAAAATAAAATTAGTAGACTTCTGACAACTGGATGCATCAAAACTAGAATGCTAAATGAGACTAAACAGACACAATAACAGCATTTTTTTTTTCACGCAAAAAACATTTGCTCGAAAAGAGCACCAAGGAGGTGCCAACCGTATACAATAACTACTTATGTCCAGGTAATTACATATTGCCTTCCCTTCTCTATTTTTGCAGTAGGAAGCACTGACACGACTACAGAGGTCACATATAGGTATCTAACACGATGGAGAGAGTTGAACACACTGCGACACGCTGTGGCCACGTTGCTAACACGCTAAGGCACGTTGGGGTCACGCTAAGGACCATTTCTAAATATAAAATATATATATATTTACTAAAAGAGCATACTAAGGTTGATGAATTTGATGAAATTAAATATTTGATATAAAATAAGTAAAAATATGATATATAATAAATATATAAAATTTGCACGTGCTCCCAATGTATCGTGTCATGCTTTTTTTGGAAATTGTATGCCTGTGTCGTATCACGTATCTGTGTTTGTACTAATTATATTATGCAGCTAGCTCTTCTCTATAAAATAACCACTCATATCAAATGATCAAAAATCTATGAAATTACCTTTGGCACCTATTAATACATTTTTCTTGTCAAAAGACAAGATAAAAGTCCATTCTATAATTTTTACGAAGAAACAACATGACACAACTACATTGGAATCTGCAAATACCATCCAAGACCTACATATCAAATGTTCTCTTTCAAATTTTTATGTATCTTTTTAATCAACCGACATTTATGGGAAAATTCTAGTTTACCTCTTGACAGCTTTTACCATATAACAAGGTATCGAAAGCCACTTCTAGATATGTGTGGTCTTTCAGGCATGCCTCATGATCTGTTTCCATGCAACACAAAAATTAGTACGAATCCACAATCTGAGGAAAAAAATCATGGGCAAAATAGGAATCCTTAAAAATTAAACTAAGCATTGACTATTTTACTAGTAGTAATCAAAGTGTCAATTCCCCCCTCCAAAACATTCAACTTCAAATTACAATGTGACTTGCCCATCACATAAAATATTTTGAAGCCGTGTACAGGCATTGAAAACATAATCTAGTATGAGTAAGGAGGAGAAAATTACATTTGTGCTTACATTGTGTACACTTCAATGCACCGGGTGATTGCAAAGCCTCTTTATCATCAACCAAATCACCACAGTTCTGACATGTGCATTGTGAGCAATACCAATTGCCTTCAGGGAGCTCCTGAAGGAAACAAAATTGGAAAAATTCAATTACAATATCCAAGGCAACATTAAACTCCACAACAAAAACAGCAACAACAAAATCCCAAATAAAGCATAGAAAATGTATTAAACACATGGCATAAGTGGATGAAACTGTAGGACTACCACGCTAAATTTTATTAAAAGCATCATAAATGCATATCTTTGCCATGCCATACAAGGAAATGCAAGAGAGTGAGGGGAGTGTGCTTCTAAAAATGGGCAAATGCATAGATCTGAAACAAAGAAATATTCAGGAGAACAATGATAATTTGATTCCCTTCCTCCCAGAAACATCCATGGTTGTTGAAATCAGGATTCTCCACAGGATTGGTAAGAGGGTGTCATGGATCAGATCGAGGATCGTAAGATTCTATTTTCTATTAAAAATAAGGTAAAACCACAAACAAGGATGATCCTTATTAAAAATAAGGAGAAAAATCACAAACCCAACGATCCAGCCATAACAACGATTCTATAATGATTTGGATCATTTTGGCAATTTAGGGGTCTTACAATCTGAATTGCAATTTTGATAACCATGGAAACACCATACGAGTAATTCTGGACCAATCAATTCAATGCAGAATGCAAGAACAACATGTGCTTATGAAACAAAGGATATAAAAACGACACTATTGAACGAGCGAACGAAAAATTATAGCCCTAGACGTACACAGGAATATTTGAGTTTTTCAAATCAAATAAATCTCAAACTATTAAGAGCATAAGAACTTTATTCTGCAAAATACACTAAAACTATACAAAAACTCAAATAAAATGAATGTGAAAATCTTGAAGCACAAAACCAAATATTAACTTACCTCATAGTCTGGTAAATCACTTATTCGATTTTGAGAAGACATGAACATCTCCATATGTTCATCATCTTCATCGTCTTCTATGACCAAATCATCCATCATAGACATCACACTTGGTGGCATGTCTCTGGCCGTTCCTTTTATAAGTGTGAATATATTCCTTCAACTTGTCAGGCAGCGATGTGGGATGGCTATACACAACACACAAAACTTGCCCTACCAAACAACATCGTCTTCTCACCTCCGCTTTGAAGTCTCCAGTCCCACATCGCTAAAGCAACTAACATCAAGCCCCTCAGACCTTATAAAACAAACTTGCTACCAATTGACGTCGTCTTCTCACCTCCACTTTGAAGTCTCCAGTCCCACATCGCTACAGCAACTAACATCAAGCCCCTCAGCCTTTATAAAACAAACTTGCTACCAAATGATGTCGTCTTCTCACCTCCGCTTTGAAGTCTCCAGTCCCACATCGCTAAAGTAACTAACTTCAAGCCCCTCAGGCCTTATAAAACTGGTGATCTAACAAGTAAAAGCAAATATCTAACAGGCCTTATAATAATATATATATTATATATACTACTATTTTTATTATTATATATTATCATATGTTAGAAAGAAAGTAAAAAAAATTGTTGCAATTATGTGGGGGGTATTTTTTAGTTAGATTAGGACTATATATAGGCATTTCTAGGGCAACAAAATAGAACTCCCATATTGTATTGAAATTACTACATTGCCCATTGATTTTTTCCCTTTTTTCTTCTTTTTCTTTTTTCATCTAATGTGTCTAACACTAACACAACACAACACTACAACCATATAAGAACTCAGATTAAATGAATGTAAAAGTCTTGAAGCACAAGACCAAAGATTAACTTATTTCACAAAAGAAACGTTCCATCAAACCTCATAGTCTGATAAATCGCTTATATGATTTTTAGAAGACATGAACATCTCCATATCTTCATTGTCTTCTATGACCAAATCATCCATAATAGGTGGAACTAAGACTACTATGTGGGGGGAATAGTCGCCTTATGAGTTAAGTTGGGATTATATATAGGTATTTTTAGGGAAACAAAATTGAACTCACATATTCTATTGAAATCACTACATTGCTCATTGATTTTTTACCTTTTTTTCTTTCTCTTTCTCTTTTCATCTAAGAAGAACGGATACTTTTAAAAAGGTAAACGTGTTGTGTCCTTCACCACACTACACTCGTCGAACACTTCCCAACACTTCAACACACACGAAATACATTAAAATTTTAAATAAACTAACTTGGAATAAAATTATATTTATTCTCCTCCTTTAGACTTTAAAAGTTACTATATATGTCTTAAATATCCATATATATGACATATAATAATTATTTATCCTTATAGAAGATATATAATAAATATATATAATTATATATTTTGCAAGTGTCTCCACGTGTTATGTCTTACATTTTTTGGAAATTTTTTAGTCACATGGTAGTTTCGTGTCTGTGTCGTGCCAAGTATATGTGTTTGTGCTTCTTAGCTTTTTATTTTTTATTTCGGTTGACTTGTAAAAAAACTTTGCAAGGATCAATGTGCATAGTAACAGACCATGATTCCTCTTTCCAGTTACATTAATCAGTTCTTCTCCAATGTTTAAGAAGTGAAAGGATCTCCACCACTATTTCATAGACAAAAAGGAGTATAGATGCCATAAATATTCCTTTGGTTAGTATCCTATTTTGCAAGAGAGTGATTGACAGGATTTGGCTTTATCACAAAATGGAGACACTAACGCACCAAATCCTTCAAAAATTGGGCGTAAACAACCTGAGGATAATTTGATAAATATAGTTATATAATTTGTATCTTGTCATCAAGCCACATCAAAGTAACACTAATACATCATGGTTTGAAACCAAGAGCACATCAACATTGTTCAATATCGCACTGACCCAAAACACAAAAACACTTAATTGAAGAAAGACGATACCCTTTGAAGTCCTTGCTGATCTGATGGCATCCAAGTCCGCCGCAACGATCGCCACTGTCCCACCGATGCAAACCCAGTTTGAATTCCAATGAAACCCATAACATTGTGCCTCTTCTGATCCCCATTGGGCACCCCACCATCTTCATTTCCACCTTAGGCTTACCATTTCTACATTTATATCCCCAAACTCTATCCCGAAACAGTGACGAAGCTGAAGAAAAAACCAGTGAGTCCGATCACGAAACAGAGAATCGTGATTCAAAAAAAAAAAAAAAACCCTAGAAAGAAGGTTTTGTGGTTCTAAGATTAGGGTATGGAATGGAAAATTACTTGGGTGATTGTGATGGAAGGCATTCATGGCATATTGAGAGAGAAACAATCGATATTCAATAGATCAGAGAGAGAAGCAATCAATGTTCAAACGATCACACGGTGATTTGAAGTTTCAAGCTGAGCTTTCGTTTTCTGGTAGTTATTATTGTTAACTTCTTTATAAGTTGGAGAATTCTATCCTACAGCCACACGCCCTTACCACCACATGCACTCTTAGCCCTCGTTGGGCAACAAATTATTTTAATAATTTTTTAATTCTTTATAATAAAAAAAATGTATAAAAAGTAAAAAAAAATGATATAATAATTTATAATGACTTTTTAACTTTTTAATTAAAATATATAACCCCAAATGAGGCCTTATTTATGTCTTATATGTCAATTTTTTTTCTCTACTTATGAAGAATTTTTTTTAATTATCATATTATTTTGATTATGACTCATCAATTTTTTAATTATGTATTATATTATATTTAATCATAATATTTTTTTTAATTATGACTTACAAAATATGAAATTATATATATATATTTTTGAGAGTTTATTTGGCATGATCTATGTTAGTATATTTTATTTTAATCTTTTTTTGAGTCGTACATCTTTTTATTTTTTTTACATATTTTTTTATAAAAAATTAAAAAATATATTTATTTAGAATATTTTAAATAACTCCTCAATTATAAGATATATATGATACATATTTTTGAAGAGTGTGTATTATAATATTTTCCAATAATTTATCATTTTTACCAAATAATTTTATTAATTACATTCTTATAAATGGATTTCATAACAATTTTTTTCCAAAAAAATACTATGTTATTGTGTCCGACGTCGTTTTCCGGAGAACTCAAAGGTAAAGCGTTCCACAAAACATCAATTCCAGATTCAGTTGACGACGTGTCACCAATCGGAACAAGTTCCATGGAGGGAGAGAGAGAGACACTCTAAGCTGTATGTATAACGATCCTCGTTGCCATTCTTGCAATACACCCCGAATTTCAGATTCTTTGTTCGATTCTCAATCCAAAATCTGGATTTTGGTCTCGAAATCACTAGCATGGACGACCGTCTTTTCGTTTCTGAATCCAATCGCTCCATTCTTTGTGGTCACCATTTGAAGCTCAACGACCTCCGAATCTCCTCCCACAATGGCTCCGTTTCGGTAAATCTCCCAATGTAGGTAATCAAAACCAGAATTTTCGTGGTTCGCATGTTCATATTTGGAATTACAATCGGTTCTTGAAGCGTATGTGTCCGAAATTCAAGAGATTTTTGTGGTTTTCAGATTGGCATATGAATTTCTAGGGTTTGTGTGAATCTGAAGAGGAGTGGTTTCGAGCTGTTTCAGAGCTCCACATTGGTTCCCGGAGTGTAGGATTTCGTGGGATTTTTGAATTTTAGGGATTTCTATGTGTATGTGGAGTTGATGAGCTGGTAATTTGATTTTGTTTTTGGTAATAATAATGGGATAGATAAGGAAAAGATTGCTCAAGTTCAGAAGCCCGCGCCGTGGGTGGAGTTCTGGAGTGATTTGTTTATGGGGCAGTACATTGTTCTGTTCAAATGGGTTTTGGTTCCACATCTGGGCTTCACATGATATTGCAACTTGAATGGCTGATTCTCAGAGGGGTGGTCTGGCTGAAAGAGACGTCGACCAGGCAAGTCTGCTCATGTTTGTTTATATATGTGTATGTGTACATGTATGTATTCTATGCATGAATTTCATGCCTTCTATGTGGAATTGGAGGCCAGTCTAATGAAGGTGGTCTATGATACCAATTCCAAAGAGTCGATTCCGTGTAGTCAAATTCACTATTAGGGTTCGTTTGGATAGTTGTCGATTTCAAATCAATAGATTTGAGATTAAATGGATAGAAAAACAATGGAACATGATAAGTTGAGATAGATAGAACATATATACACTTTTGTAGGATCCTTATAGCTAGAAATAGAATCTTCAGTATAATTTCAAATGACTAGTTTTAACTAAGTTTTTCAAATCCATCATGATAAAGTTATTTTACTCAATCTTGGGATTCATAAATAAACTATCATATCTGAATTTGAGTTATTATCGTTGAATGATTAAGATCAAATCCCTTGATTTGAAATCCAAATGGACCCTTATAGTAATTTTGTTTTAGTAGGCAGTGTTGTTCTTTATGAAATATGAATACTCAAGAGTCATGACGAACTTTGTTGAAGCTCATTCTTGAGATATCAACTAATGATACATTCGTTCATGGTAAGCAGGGACGGATCCATTCATAGACAATGGGTTGCCATGCCCCCCTGCTGATCAAAACTCACTTTTATTACTATGCTCAAAATATGACATGTTTTGCAAATATATGTATGGTGTGGCCCCCTAGCCATTAAAGAGCACATCCATCTTCTTTTTTTATTGTCTAAACATCAACACTAACCAAGTTTAGAGACCCTCAAAGTTTCTGCAAGGAAAGATGTATATTTTTTCACTTTTATATATTGTATACATATTTTATGTATTATTGTAAAATAGTCCAACCAAAACTCACGGTTTGTGTAATGACAAACATATTTTTGTTTAATTACAATGGTATTTCAAAATTAGTGAGTGACTAGATTTAAGATTTTTCATTTCTTAAATTTTACTTGCTTATATTTTCAATAATAAGAATAATAATGCTACATTTATCATATTTTTATATCATATTATACTTACCATTTTATTTGTTAACACAATATTAGTATAATTGATCAAACCACTAATGTATATCTCTTGTTGCAATATTGATAAATAGATTGACACATCAGATGGTTAGATAAAATGGTAAAAATAGATGATCATGATAACATTACTTTAATAAGAAATCTAATGATTTAAATACTTATACGCTAAAAGTATGGTGTATCATATATTATACTTGGAGCATTGATAATGTCATCAGTTGTCCCCATTATTCACTTTATTGTATATGTATATATATTTAAAATTTGCAATGTTTGTCAATGCCTATAAATTTCATCATTGATAATATCATCAGTTGTCCCCATTATTCACTTCATTGTATATGGATATATATTTAAAATTTGCAATGTCTGTCAATGCCTATAAATGTCATCATTGTGCTCTTCTCCTTAGCTTCGTTCTTTGTGATTGTCATAGGTGTGTTTGGTATGGTTTTTGTCTTCCGTTTTCTATTCTTGGAAATAGAGCAAATGGAATCTGATAAATAAAATAAAAAAATAAAAACTTGTTTGGAAAAATGTTTCTAAAAATTGTTTATGAACACCCCTTTTTATGAAACATTCTTAGAATTTTATTTTATTTTATTTTATTTTTTGAATTTTTGAAAACTTTTTCCACAAAAATGAAAACAACTTTTCTTATTATTGTACACTTTAACTTTACACCATGGATTCAAGTGTTGAATGACACAGCACTATAATATTTGTACCACACTAACATTGGAATGAGAAATATGTACCCTACTATATTATCTTTGTCATTGCCCTATGCTCTTGTGCGGAAACGTTAAACTCATATACTGCATTTTTCTTTTACTCTAATTTACAGGCCATTATAATGCTTAAGAAAGGGGCATATTTGCTTAAGTATGGGCGAAGAGGGAAGCCGAAGTTTTGCCCATTTCGACTTTCTTCTGTAAGTTTCCTTTGTGTCCATTCAAATGAGAAATTTCACATAAACTCTATCTTCTTCTTGTGCATGTGTGTGTCTATACTCATTTTTTTGGGATATTTCCACAACTTACAAATTTTTCGCTTTGGCCACTTTTCTGATGATGAAAAAAACAAGTATGTTGAGAGTTTTGAGGTTGGTCTTTTCCTTTTTTATTTCAAAGGGGTTGTGGGCTATGGCTAAGCGAGTGAGCTTGGCTCTACCACATATGTTACGAGCCATCCATCAAGTTCCTCATACTTTGACTCATTCACTTTGTTGCTTTAGCTTGCTAGAGCAACTACCACACTAGTGAGCTTAGTAGCCATACCTGGTGGTGCATATGTTTCCACTTAGGCTAGACCTATGAAGCATTGGTACTTTGACAAACATGTGTTATCTGTACCAGGTAGTGGTACTTTGTATGGTACTTCTGCATACGTATTGGATACATGAAATACATACTTAAATTTTTCCTTCCTAATTTGTGTCATACCCTAGAGGTACCTAGCATATACCTAAATCGTACCTCAGCTACAATAGTATTTTATTCTATATAGAGATGAAGTTTGGACTTCTTTTTTTTTTTTGCTTAGCATTATTTTAAATTTTAAACTTTGGATTGTAAGTTATTTAATATAATGATATTTAATTTTGGTTTATACCTTACTTTTGGTATTAAATTGTAAGTTGGATCTTAACCAAGTAAACCATTCAACTATTTTTGCATTACTCTAAATTTTTTTTAAAAAAATAAAAATTTACTAACATACTATACCCTTACCTTACTTTTTTTAGATTTTATCGTATTGACGTATCCGTATCGTACCACTAGTACCCACACCCGTACCCGTAGACATGCTTCATTGGGCTAGACACATAACCTCATTGTAGTGCTTCAGGGGTTTGCCACGTAGAGAGAGTGGTAGTGGTGGTGACCCACACAATCTATCAATCAAGTAATTTGTCTCTCTTCAGTTCGATGTAGTGTGGACTATTATTTTGATGATGAACAAGTGAAGCTGCCATTTCACTAAGAACCCCCATTTATTTTTCCCATTCAGAGAGGGAAAAGTATCCATGATTTAGTTTGATATTTAATCTAGAGAAACTGAGATTGAAGTTTAATCTGTCAATTATCAAAGTGACATGCCTCACATTATTATTTCTTGGTTTGAGTTGACCACACCATAAATCCTCATTGTCTTAGCCATGTAATTGTACATCTAAAAAAATATTCTTCTTATTCTTCTTCTTCTTTTAAAAACAAAAAAAAAAAATAAACAAAAAACAAAAAACAGAAGACAATCTCTCTTTTTGGTATTTCCATTTATTCAGGTTCTTTTGACTACATTCAGGATGAGTCTGCATTGCTATGGCACTTTGGCAAAAAAGAAAAACAGATTGAACTACGTCACGTTACAAGGATAATTCCCGGGCAGCGTACTGTAAGTTTGCTTGATTGGTGCTCATGCAAGCATAGGAGTGCAAGTTTTTCCATTGTATTCTATAGTATTGTGTATATTGTTTTCTTTTGTGTGCGTGTGGAGATCAAAATGAATAAACTTGAAAAAAGCAGAAGTCCTCCCCCCACCCACATGCACACACACACACACACACACACACACACACACACAGAATGTTCACCACCCCCACACAATGATCTCCTGTTTTTGTAGTCCTACCACCTAGCACAGAGTTTGGCTATGAAGTATGGACATTGCATTTATGTAGCAGTAGTTGTGTCTAACACGTGTCTGACTTGGACCTGCCGCATGGCATGTCAATTATTTTAATTATTATTTTTTGCTGGACATGTTGGCGTACATGTTTGAGGTTTTATTGTAATTTTAGAAAGATAGTTTGGCGGTTAAAGGATAGTATTTGGAAACAAAATGGTGGAAATTGGAAAATAAAAATAAAATATTCCTCTAATATGTTCTATCTTTGATATCTTAATTAGTGCCCTAAAATTTATTTGAGGTAGAGGGCATTCTTGAAAAAAATCAGTTGTCCCTCTCATCTTGCTAGTGTTTCTATTATTTGCTTCCCGTTATGTTGGTCTTGTGGAATGTTTGGTGCAAACTTTTGGTAAATGTTTACACTATAGTATTGTTCTTAAACTAAGTAATGGGTATTTATGTATTTTTCATGGGATGATCTATTCATTAATTAAATGCTTTTGACATTTGTGATGTAATGGTTTATGATTGATGAAATAGTATTTTGTACGTTAAATGATGTTTTTATTATAAATTGAATAGTTTCTCATGGTGAATTAGTGTTAGTTTTTTTTATTATTTTTGGTTGTTTGTGAATAAAATTAACAAATAAAAATATATAAAAAAAATATTTGTTTGCCATATCCCCACCATCATGTCCTTATCCTAATTTGTTGAAAATCTCGGTGTGCCGTGTCTAGGCTTCTTAGGAGTTTTGGGTTTTGTTAAAACCAAAATCCGCTATCTTTCTTAACCTTTTTCATCCAGAAACCCAAATATTTGCTGCATTCTTTTAGTCCAACTGCTGCCCTACATCAGTATTATTTGGAAAAAGAGATGGAAAATGATTAGTGCAGTAGTTCATTAGTTTTTGGATTGGTGTTTGTAGCATGGAGGCTTCTTAAAGAGCCTAGGCTTTGTTAAAACCTACCATAAGGCCTTCACAGGGATGCATGCGGATTGTTTGTAAGAGCATTTATCTTGGAGGTTTTTATTAACCTCACTATAAGTTCAGCTTTAATTTTTCATTCATATTGTTTGTTTTAAAAAAAAATTCTTTCTAAATTTATTATAATTATGTTACAATTTCAAGTATTTGATTAAAATGATAGTGTTTTCCTATCAGGCAATATTCCAGCGTTATCCCCGGCCTGAGAAGGAATATCAATCATTCTCCCTCATATACAATGACAGGTCCTTGGATCTGGTGAGTTTCTGTCTCATTTTTTTCATTTTCCTGGGCAACCACCGCCCTTCCTGCAGGGGTGTTGTGTGCATGGGGGATTGGGGGATGGCACAAATCTTGCTTCACTATCAATACCTAAAGAAACTGTTGCACACTACGAAATTTATTTCATTCTTTGTTTATTGGGCTTAGTACATAAATCAAACACATCATTATGATATGATACATAGAGTTGCATGATATCAAAATCCACAATTGTGTGCATTTTAGCTGCCTCATGACTGATGCGTGGACAGATATGTAAGGATAAGGATGAAGCTGAGGTTTGGCTTGTTGGTCTAAAGGCATTGATTTCACGTGGTAGCTACAGCAACTTGAGAACTGAAGCAAGTAAAGAGACTATAGTACCTTACAATCGACTTGTTCGGAGAAATTCTGTTTTATTTTCCGTAAGGAGCAATATTTCTTCTGTAGTTCTTTTGAAATTATTGTTATCCATTTCGTATTTACTCATGCTTTGCCTAATTGACTCAGGATCAAGGAGATGCTCAACTAGTTGAAGGTCTTCCCGGAAATAGTTTGGGAAAAGCATTCTCTGAATTAATTTCATATACCGCAGCAGCCAAAAATCTTGCTCAATCTGAACCAGTTACCAATTCTCTTACCTCATTGTCATCTGCAGCCGTAGATAATTCAAATGGTCGAAGTTCGGCAGCTGAAACTTTTCGAGTTAGTTTTTCTAGTATTGTAAGTTCATCAAGCCATGGTTCTGGTCATGAAGATTTTGATGTCTTAGGTGATGTTTTAATTTGGGGAGAAGGCATTGGTGATGGGGTGTTGGGTGGCGGCGTGCATAGGTGTGGTGGTTCATCTAGTACCAAGATGGATGCTCTTTTGCCTAAAGCATTGGTGTCAACAGTGGTACTTGATATTCATAATGTTGCTTGTGGTGGTAGGCATGCTGTTTTAGTCACGAAACAAGGGGAGATATTTAGTTGGGGGGAGGGGGAGGGGGGCAGGCTTGGGCATGGAGTAGAAGAGGATGTTTCACACCCAAAGCTCATTGATGCTCTTAGCAGCATGAACATTGTGCTAGTGGCATGTGGCGAGAATCACACCTGTGCTGTTACATTTTCTGGGGATCTTTATACATGGGGTGATGGTAGTCACAATTCTGGTTTGCTTGGGCATGGAAGTAACGTCAGTCACTGGATTCCTAAAAAATTGAGTGTTTTCATGGAGGGTATACAAGTGTCGTTTATCTCTTGTGGACCTTGGCATACAGCTCTTGTAACATCTGCAGGCCAGTTGTTCACATTTGGAGATGGAACTTTTGGTGCCTTGGGCCATGGAGACCGTGGTTGCACTTGTATTCCAACAGAAGTGGAATCTTTGAAAGGATTGCGGACGTTGAGGGTTGCTTGTGGAGTCTGGCATACTGCTGCAGTTGTTGAAGTAGAGACTGAAACTTCTAGTTCTGGACCTTTTGAGAGCTCTTCATCTGGAATGCTATTTACCTGGGGGGATGGGGATAAAGGCAGACTTGGACATGGTGATAAAGAACCCAGGCTAGTTCCTGAGCTTGTAGCTGCGTTGGTTGATGTAAGCTTCTGTCAGGTAGCCTGCGGGCATAACCTAACAATTGCTCTAACGACCACAGGACGAGTCTATACAATGGGGAGCACAGATTATGGACAGTTA